>JAZKJV010010639.1:0-730380 GCA_037367405.1 Ottelia alismoides
TCAAATTATTTGGATTGATGGTATGCTTGACTCTTTCTTATGAGGATGAATAGAACCCTCAACTCTATTATCTGCGGGTCTGGATGACTTTGATCTCTCATAGTGGCAGAGTCTTCGCTCTAATGCCTATTACCTTTGACCCATCTCATGGGTCCATAACTATCTTAGCCAGTAGTTGCCTAGACACATCTTGGTCTGCCATGATCCTGGGATGAGTTAAGGTCAAAGGTCAGATCCTATATGTCTTAGCATGATGTACATAAGGGACAAGGACTTGGGAATGGTACTGCAGTCATTTATTAAGATCAAAGGATCTTAATACAATCTTAGTTTCTGAATACCGCTCATAGTTATTAATTACTAAATAAATTAATGGAGTAATCGGACTCTGATACCAATCTGTCGCGACCCCGTTTCCCGGGCCGTCGGATCCTCTCTTATCCGGATCTGGTTACTCAGCAATAATTTATTCAGCAATCACAACTAACATTCAGAAATATACTGCAAGTAAAAATACTCGGAAGAAAGTATTTCAACACTTTTACATTCACAAAATAAAGTTCAGATGATACACTGTCCCACTATAACCATTACATGTACATCAGCTTGAAAGGAAAAATATACAAAAGATTACTAACTACCTTAAAGAGTAAAGCTACTGTAGCTGGTTGGATGTCTAGTATGTAAGCCGGATGAATTTTTAAAGTCCTTGCGATGGCTCACCGATACATGTTGGATTTTCCATAAATCGTAGGATAAAATTAGCGAATGCTAAGTAACGAAGAAGAGAAAAGCAAACAAGTTGTGTAATTTTTCAAAACTTGATATCACAAAAATTTTATTCCTTCTCATTAATTTAAGTCCTATTCCTTTCTATTCCACATCAGGGATTAGTCCAGGGGAGCCCCACCATTCTTGGACTCCGATGCTGTGGACACTTCGGGAATGGAGATTGTGTTGATCTTGGTATGCTTATGTCGCCGCACGTCTCCTCAACCAATCCTCCAACACTACCCTAACAATTTTCTTTTCTTTTATTAAACAGGGTCTCAACCCTCATCCTAGAAAAACAAATGAGCACACCGTCCTCGAGGACTCGGTTGCTTAAAACCTCGGGCTAACATTAAATCATATAACCTAGAGGCTTTAAATACATGTTATCGTGACCCAACCGCTATTGAACCACCCGTGCCTCCACATAGCACGACCACATCTTTTATCGTTCCAACCCGAATATATTGGCTCCCGGTACCACGCGTTGCAAAACATTCAATTTGTGCGCACTTATCTTAACAGGGCAACCGTGTACCACCTAGGTAGGGAAACGCCAATACGGATTCCTTCCGACAAACCTACAGGTTGCATGCCCGACCTGTAGTTCTACTACAGTCATCCATAACGTGACACACGATCCTTTTCAGGATCCAACTCAAACCACATCAATTCCCGTGATGTAATTCTTTCATTAAGTCTTTGATTTGCATAATCAACAATACTTGGTATAGACTCACATATATATTACTGATATACATATATACTCGTATTTATGACTCTTTTAACTCCCAAACCCAAACTTTCAAAGACAACGCATCAATTTGATGCGTAAACCTTATTTTAGTGGGAATCACAAAGCAATTCTTCAGACTTTTTCAAAATAGCCAAAATTAGGGTTCTTCGTAACAAAGAACACAAAATCAAGTATTTCAGTAATTTCTTATGAAAACCCAACAGCAAAAGGAAGGATTTTGTTACCTAATCGAGCTCTCTCTCGTGTATGCAAGGCTTTATCGTGTTTCATTTTTAGAAAGGCTATTTTAAGGCTACTAAAAAAATCGAATTTCATTTTCGTATAAAAACGCTAAGAACATGTCAAGAACGCGAAGAACGAACGGAGAACACGAAGAACTCGAAGAATACGAAGAACGTCAAGAACATTATTTCTTTTAAAATTTTGGCAGAGTTTCCCCTTATATCGGGACATATTTCTTGGAAAATTTCAGTAGAGTTTCCCCTTATATCGGGACATATTTCTCGGAATATTTCGACAGAGTTTCCCCTATATCGGGACATATTTCAAAAAAAAAACGAAAAGAGTTTCTTCTATAAAATCAGTCGAGAAAAATGACAACGAAACTGAAAGAATATACTCAACAACAAGAGATGAAGAACCGGTAGACGCCACACATCTTAGGTGAGTGAACGTGTGACGAATCACAAGGTCACTGACGTGCATAGCCGCTCGCACCTAAGTAGGGTATTACACAGATTTCTACATCAACATAATTATAAAATCATAATAGCAAAAACAGAAACATAAACGATGAGAATCAGTAGACACCACGCGTCTTAGATGAGTGAACGTATGACGAATCACAGGGTCACTGACGTGCATAGCCGACCGCACCTAAGTAGGGTGTTACACAAATTTCTCCTCGAACCACAACAGGAAAACGAATCGGAAAGAAAGATGAATCAAGAACAAAACTTGGAAGAACAAGAGTATGAATTGAAAGCCTAGCTTACGAAGCTACTAAGAGAGGATCATACCTTTCTCCTCCTCGTTCTCCCGGCAGCTCTTCTCTAGCGCTCCTCCCTCGCCTCCCACTCCTCCTCCCAACCTCTCAACCCTAGCCCTTGGGGTGGTGGTGGTAGTGGAAGTTGTAGAGAATGAATGGGTAGGGGGTCTATTTATAGGCCCCAGAAAACCACTAACCATGGTTAGAAAACCATGGTTTAGACCTTAACCATGGTTTAGCGGCCCATGGTTTTGGCCCATGGTTTTAGCCAAAACTTATCCCAAACTTGGCGCTTAAGTTAGAACATTCTGGAGGATTCTAGATTCGCTAATGATGCTTAATTAACACTAATCGTGATTAACTTTCACTAATCGCGATTTAACTTTCGCGGCTTACGCTTATCTTTTGTTAATTATTGATTAGTATAGACTAATGATCATTAGCGGCTTTCAATCGTCATTAATTTCTTTAATCATGTTTAATTAGTCTTAACGACAGTCATTATGGATTAATGACTTCTCTTTTCTTCGGAAAATCATAACAATTCGAAACGAAGTCTGATTCACACGAAAACAAATTTCGTTGGTTTTCTCTTGACGAGCCGGATCTTATTATATAGGATCCGAGATATGCCAAGTTCAAGCTTTACATATATTGTACAAAATCACAGAGAAACCCCAATTCTTTTATTCAATATACTGAAAATAGCCAAAAGCATACTTTTTTTATTCGGTGATATGCATGACTAAATTAATAAAGTTTTCAAAATGAAACTTCTACATAATAATGTATAGAAAATTATAAAATAATAGCCAAAATATATCATACATAGTGCACGTGGTATACAAAGATGAAAAGTTGCATACATGACTTCATTGATTAATATTTATTCCATATGAACTCAAATTGAATCAAACTCATGCCCATTGTATTTTAAATTAAATTATATATTTAATGAAGGTCTTTTCATTGAAAATGGAGCTAAGATGCAAAAGTCAGCTTTTGGGGTACTATTGTACTAAGGCATCTATACAAATAGCCGCTTATTTTATTCTTTACATTTTTAGCCGCTTTATATTTTGAATAATTATATATATTATATATTAAAATTATAAACACAAATAAGTACATTTAAAAAGACACTTAAATAATTAATTCATTTAAATACATTGGTATACTCTATCTATAATGTAAATACATATAATTATGTATATATAAATAAAATTATAAAAATACCACAAAATATGTACATACATATTAAGTAATGTTATAGATATGTAAAATATGTAAATATAATATTATGCACATAAAATACAAAATAAAAAAATACATAGATTACATGTATGTATACCTATATATGTACATGTAAAAATTAAACCTAATAAATAATGTTATAAAAATAAAAAAAATCATGATGAAATAGTTTATAAAATAATAAGCATTATTCATGTTTTTATGTTTTATTTAATAAATTCGTCCACTATTTTATTGCTTCTTTTCTTTCTATTTTATTTTCTATTTTGTCTTTTATGGCCCACGTGGACCAATAAACGCCCTGGGAATATTGATCTCCAGGTCAAAACTACCCCTCATTGTAGACACCACGTACCGTTCTAAAACATCTCTCTTATTCGAAATCTCATGCCATCTCCTCACCACTAATCACCTCGATCTCTTCACCATTTTTATTCCTTCCACCACCCTCTACCTCGTCATGTCCATAGCCTCCACCAACCTTCTTCCATCTGCACACAATCTCCCTTCCAAGTCACTACCATCTCCATGTCTCCAATCTTTCAATCCATTTTTTGATCTCTCTAGAGCCATCGTAACTTTTGGCATGTTCCCCTTGTTAACATGAAGGAGGAGAGCCTGACTCCCAGCATGGAGAAGGAGCTCAAAGTCTAGTCCACCTCATTGGAGATCATCTCAGGCGAAGGGTCTGCTTCTAGGTAAAACCCCTATCGAGGCATAATTTTAGTTAGGTTTTCAGTTTGTATTTTTATTCCTTAACATAAAGTTAGTGTTAGTTTTGTTGCATTTCCTTTTATTTAATGTAAAATTAATATTTGTGGTTTGCCAAAGCTTTAACTTTGGCCTCTATTTCATTGTGATCCACCCTCTGTTCAACCTTCAAACCATACAATCTCATTCCCCATCACTTCTTCATCAATTTCCTACTCCTAAATCAACATGATCTTGTCGACATCAGTGAATCGAGTCTCCTCCTCAAAAGCTTGTCGGAGACACATCAACCACCATCTGCGGTGAAGGGGTATCATGCGATCTGAGGCTACCATACGTCAAGTGAATCAATCTCGTTCGTTCACACACGTGCACGTTTGGGGGTAATTGGATATATAGCCCCCTATGTTTGACCATTTCTTTTTGGTCATGTAACTTATTTATTCATTTAAAACTTTTATGTAATTTGCATGGGCACCCATGAACTTCATTAATATCTCATCTGGATCCGTGCCAAGTCACCTCAAGTGTCGTCCCACGTGAGGTGGCATTTCTGTAGAGAACCCCTATGGTTTTTGTAATTTACGTTTAGCCCTTAAATTTTTAATTTTAGTTATAAAAATTCAGGTATTTTGTAGACAGATCCTTGCCTTTATTTTTAATTGCAAATATACCCTTTGCTAGTTCAATAATTATCGTGCATGTTCATTAATTCTTATAACCATCATCCATGCTCCAAAAATTTGGCATAAGTGCTTGCTAGCCTACACATTCCAAAAATTTGTTGCCATATTTTTTGGAATTATGTTTTATACATTTTACCAATTTATTGAACATAAAGAATAGAATGAAAAATACTTATTTGAATTAAAAAACCCTTAAAATTTAAATCATTTTTGAAAAATTCCAAAACAGTTATATTTTATTTATTTTACTATTTTGTAACTCAATTCCAAAATCTTAAAAAAATAGAAAATAAAAAGACTAAAAATTAAAAATCTCCAAAATCCTTTATAAAAATATCAAAATTCACAAAAAAATCCTAAAATATTTATTTCAAAATGTTAATTTTCCATCTTTTATATATTATTAATTTAAAAAAATTGGAAATTTGGTTTAGTTATTATTTTTAGATTCCAACCCTATTCGGCTAATTTAGTTAATCCATGTTTAAAGATGTTTTTTACTTTAAAATATATTAAAAAATATCAAAATAGTTAAAAATTACAAAAGCGGTAAAAAAATTTATAAAACCCAATTATTTTATTCTGCCATTTTTGTATGTTTTTTATTCTTTTTATTATTACCTTATATTGTTTATATAGTTTTTATATATACTTATATTACATATTTAAAAGAAAAAGGAAACTAAAAATCAGGAAATATAAAAAAAGATAAACTAAAATTATAAAATTTAAAAAAATAAAAATATATAAAAATTAATATCATAAAAAATATAAAATTAAAAACTTGCACCAAAAATAAATAAAAAGACAAGCAAGGACAAATTTTTGGATATAATTTCCCAATCCAGAGTTTGCTCCAATTGTTCGACACTCTACATACTTGCACTATACACACATTTTGTAGAGTTAAAATAAAATAATTTAGCTCCATATTTATTTTAATTTGAATTGTTATATCTATTTGTGGGTTAATTGTTGATGGACATGGGATTTCTTGTGGCTCGCCTAAGTGACTTATATCTTCTTTTTCTTTGAGGATATCTTCTGACCAGCTTGAAATCCAAGCTATCAAATTGTGTCGTTGTCAAGGAGCAATGCCGCATAGATTGGACTTCGTATGTTTCTTCTTTCTTGTCCATTTGTCACTTTATTTCTTTTTCATTTTATTTGATATTATTGTTGATCTGTCTAATCACCCTTCTTGTTTGATCTCATTGTGAGGGACTGTAGAACGAGGGAGGTACTATTAGGAGCACCTACGCATCCACATGAAGCGGGGTCAGCTTTCTGACCTAGATGACAAGAGAGAGCAGCAGGAGAGAGCTTGAGGAAACTTTGAAGGCAGTGCCATCTTCATTTTATTTGATTTTTTTGAAATTTAAAGTGATAGAGAGAGCCAATTAATTGTAATAATTCGGACTCTCCAGGACACTGACACTTCACGAGGTCCACTGCCCGATTGATTGTTCACTTGGGGGCCTCGTCGGTTTTTATCGTGTTCTCTTCACTTTTCTTTTTCTTTGCTTCACGATTTTTTATTTGTTTTGTGTGATTGAGCCCAAGTTCTAGGATTTACTTGACGATGGATTAGGTCCAAACACTTAATTACACTTGTATTTACCTATAGACTTGTGCTTGGACTTAGTCAAATCTAATTGTTGATTATTTGGACTTAAGACTGTGTGCCGCGAGAAACCTCATACAGCGCTTGCAGGACTCATTGTGGTTGGCATCGAGAGGTTTCTAAGATTGGACATAAGGTCTCTTTTTGGATAATTAACATATGGTGCTTCCCGATAATAGCATATTCTGTCTAGGTTGTTTTCATCGATTTGCATTTCATATAGATAGGTTTTGATTCTTTTAACATCCTTGCATGAAGAGAGTTGGATGCAAGGTGAGAATTTCTACTTAACATTCATCATTGTTTTCACCTCGCATTGCCTTTTTCGACTCTCTCCCTCTGATTTTTACAACATAGGATCTAAAAGGCATTGACTCCTCATTAGGTTTGTGCATTTCTAATAAAAATACAAAAAAGTGATAACCAATAAAATTGGGACTGCTAATATTACTCGACCTTAAAATAAAAAGAAAAATCATTGTCTTGGGGAGAGTAACCCCCTCATTGTATTCGCATTTTATTTGCCACGTACACACTAAGCATTAGTACCCCAATCCCAGGCCTTCCTATGTGTTTGCACTACTTTATGAAAGTCACCTAACTTAAATTTTGAAAAGATAAAAAAGACTGAACCTTCATGGTCGTCATTGTGTTGACTTGGTGAATGGAGGGGTTTGTTTTGTGTATAGTTGTTTGTGATTGTCTCCATGCCTACTAGATCTTCTCTACGCATTTGCACCTATTTCTCAAATATCTTTACTTGAATATCGTGCTCTCCTAATCCCTTTCTTTTGTTTTGGAGATGGCCGACTGGAGTAATTTATATCCTGACTTTGTGGATCCCTCGTACCCTCCAACTAGTCCACCTCCATTTTATCAAGAGGACTTTGCTCATGATTCCTATTTTTGTACATATCTGCTTAACCCACTATTTCATGCATTGAATTTTGAGTTTTACCCACCACCACAACTCTCACATTTCCCACCATCTCATTCACACAATACTGAGATGTGGGAGTCACCTCTCATGAAAAACACTCTTGAGCACTTGACCCAGATGATGGAGCACATGAAGAAGAGAATTGATGACGTCACTAGTAAAAATAAGAGCCACAATGATGCTTCACTGTATGAAGATATGTATTCATTTGAGGACACTCATGAGATCTTGCAATCGCCAAATACAAAATAATGAGAAAATCCTAATACAAAAAGAGGAGACACACAGTCAAGTTTATCTTGTGAGGAAAGGGCACCCTTGCCTGACCCTTTGACCACACACACAAACATTACAGTTCCCACCTTTGACCCCAAGAATGACACTATAGAGATTTCTCTTAGTCGTCCTTGTGTAGATGATGATTCTGATCCCTTCCCCTTGTATTAGAAGAGATCTACAATCTTAAAAAATGTTGACTGAACCAGAAGTGGTGGCAGCTATTTATGAGATTATTGAGGCCCCACTTCGCCTGGTCAAGACCAATTATCTACGCCCTCACCCAAAAGAGAAAGCGATGACACATATCTGAGGGATACATTTTGACCATGGAAACTGCACACGTCATCACTCACCATCCAAACACTAGGAAAGGGAACACTGTTACACCTCTTATAAGATGCATAATTTCTGACTATTCATGTGATTACACTCTTCTTGATGGTGGTTCTTCGATAAATATAATACCCTTCTCATTAGTACAATCTTTTCATCTAGGTCCTCTCAAGAAGACCAGGATGAGTTGCCAGTCTATTGATGGGTCAATAAAGAGGTCGAAGGGTATTCTAGAAAGTGTTGTCATTCAAATTCATGGCATGAGATTCACTGTTGACGTTTTTGTTGTGTCCATGGAGACCTCCACTCTTTTGGAGCATACTCCATTCATCCAAGGATGGCCTTTTCTCACCTCTGCAAGAGCTGTTATTGATTACGGATCCGGGGAGATTCTCTTTCGTTCAGCTGATGAGAGATATATGTTTATCACCGCACCCACCACTGACCAGAAACTCGCATCTGATGAAAGCGTACCCATGCTAGCCGACCCCGAGGACTATGACCATGACGCTGATAGCAAAAAGTTTTGATTTACGTTGGATGATACTGAGACACAAGAATTCCTCTCTAGAGAGGATGACTCGAAAATCATAAACCTTGGAGTTTCGCCTTCCAATGAGTGGTGTTGTATTGATGACATCCTTAGTATTTACATTATAGACACCTTAGAGTCACTATACGTGGAACATATAATCGCCCTGTCCTTGTCTCCAAGTATCTGTGGAGAAAGCGCATTATTCTTGAAGGAGTTCAAGAATAATAACATAGTCGAATCATATCTAAGCATTGAGAAATGGATAATTAAATGTGATTTAATTATCATGAATAATGTGAATTTGATTCACATTATTTGGATGCATGAGAATGAATATCCAATATAATTAAATATGATTTATTTATTATGGATAAGAATAATGTGGATAACAATATCCAAATTATTCATAATATATTATAAATGTGATTTATAATGTATTAGAGAGAGCTTATTATGATTTATATTTGTTGACTAATTATTGGTGTGAATTGGAGTCACATTGAATAGTTAATTGAAAATGTAAATCACATTTTATTTTGGGTTGTGAATGTGATTCACAAATTTTTAATGGCAAGATTGCAATATTCACAAATATTTATGAATTATATTTGTTGAATAATTTACAAAAAGTGTTGTTGTAAATCTTTGAGATTTCCAAGGAATAATGCAATCTCATGAGATTGCATGGAAATCTCACCCTTCCATATTGGAAGGGTGGACAACCAACCAATCCTATTAGGAAAGGGTGGACGTCCACTCTATTATATGGAAGAGTGTGACTTTCCATTCCATTATCTCCTTGTTTTGATTGATCTACTTTTAGGATTAATTTGTATTGACTTATCATTATAAATTTAATCTGAATTAAATCAATTGTTGTTGTGTTTTTACAACAAGATCTTGGCCATTCAAAGAAGCACAAATCAATCTCATCCATTGATTATCTTATTGTGTAGTCCATGGATTGTGATCCATGGACTCCCAAAATCCTATATAAGAAAAGGCACCCCTTGCTCTTCTTGGTTACAACAACTCTTGGGATATCAAGCTCTCTCCCTCCTTTCATTCTCACACCCTCTCCCTCACCCTCTTTGGGTGGTCATCCACCCATACCCAAAAGTAAAACCCCTCCATCATCGCATCGTTGTTGTTCTGTTGCTGCGATCGCTCTTGGTTCTCCATCTTCTTTGGTGTGCTTCGATCGCAAAGAAGGCGTACGATCTCGTGTGATGAGATCAGGAGTTCTTCTCTTGGATCAACATCTTGGATTACGAGAAGCACGTGATTCATCCCCGTGCTCGCAAGCGTCTCCTCCTAAGATCGGACTTGAGACAAGAGGTCTCTTCTCTTCGAGGCTAGATCACAACCACCCTACAAAAGGTATTACTTTATCTATTATGTGGTTAGATGAAGCAATTCAAGAAGCATTCTAGGATCATGTGGTTTAATAGCATGAAAATATTTTAAAATTCCGTTGCATCGAACAACTATTGCGACTAGTCGTTCTTGATCGTATACGATACGATCCTCACGCTTCCGTGATACGTTTAAGGATTCTTCTATATCCTTCTCTTTGGGATTATCGATGGCTTACAAGTCCCCTCTAGGCATGTCTCCCTACCTCATGGTGCACGGCAAGCCTTGTAATTTGCCTGTGGAACTCATTCGTAAATCATTATGGGCAGTCAGCGTATGCAATCTAGACAGAGAGAAAACCGACATGAACAAAAAGATTGACCTGAATCATCTATTAACTAATAAGACTCCGTGTACTACAACAACCTAATGTATAAATAAATGGTCAAGAGATGACATGACAAACTTATCCGAAGAAAGGCTATTGTGTCGAATCAAAAGGAGTGGTTGTTTGACACAATGTTAAAGCTATTTCCAAGCAAATTGAAGAAAAAATGGCCTGGGTCGTTCATTGTGAAAAACGTGTGTGACGATTTCAACATTTTAATATCAGGCTTTTCGTCTGACGCACAAACTTTTGTAGTCAATGGACGACTGTTGAAACCATATCTTGAGCATGACATGATTCAGTTCAAGTGACATATCAAAAAGAGATCTTTCGTGTTGCCAGATGAAACATTTTAAATTCCAAAAATATCATTTATTTTTTGTTATTTTCTTCTTTTAGTCTATTTCTCTATTTTTCTTCTTCCATTTACTCAACCATCCCTTTCATCACTACTACACATAGGATATGCTTCATGCTAAGTATAGGGGGCAACTATCTCGAGTGATCATTCTTTGATCCCACACATGTCTCCCAACTTGTTAATACTCTATCTATAGTTAGTCCATCTTTACCCTAAGTATTGGGGGATGCAGGCTGAGCTGATTATTCTGTACATTCTAACCACCGATCGTCCCTACTTTTTTTTATAATCTGCTATACCTAGGATTAATTAATCCTAAGTAGAGGGTGCGATCAACTTCACAATCTTGGAGTCGTCATAGTTTAATCTTTTCTATATTTAGCACGAGTTATATCTAACATTCTACTCTCCGATCACTATGAGTGTATAGTTCGAGTTAAGTATAAGGGGTCCTATATATGTATATATACATTAGCCATAACTCGTACTTGCGTAGTTTCAATAAATATGGTTGGTACATTGGCTAAGGGTATACGACAAATCGACTGAAATGAATAACACTGACATAAAACCTACACACACCACTGATACACAAACCTTATTCTCTAACACATTTTCTTTTTTAAATATCCCATAAAAATTTACAAAATTCCAAATACCTAAAAATTTAAAAAATACTTTCAAATCTCCATAAAAATCGCAAAACATTTTGAAAAACCTATAAAAAGTTCAAAATCATAAAATGTCTTCACCAAAATATCTCCTTGCATTGCATAAGCATTATTTCGAATGAATGTGATAATTGAACAAGTCCAAATAAAATTTGAAGATTGGGTTTGGTCTAGACCTTAATCCGTTTAAATTCATAGGAACTAGTTAAGGATTGGAATTGAGACATTTCAGGTTGCCTTGACTTAATTCATTAGATTCCATGAGATTTTGTCCATGTAGTGTGTCTAACTAGAACCTTTCATGTCATCTGTACGATTCATGAGACAATGGCTTGACTTGGGACCTCACACTCAGCACACATAGCTCAACCAAGATGGGTTGTTGAAAGATCTGGGAGTCTAAGTCTGGACGATATTAGGCCGCTTCATCAAGGGTGGCTCAGGAACCATTCTTGGGGGACTGCCAAAACTGGTACTTCAACTTGTTGTCTCTCTAGTAGCATGGACATCTAATGACTAGATATAAGATTGAAATAAAGCTTCAGACGATGAATGGTCTAGCATAATTTTTGTAAGACCCCAAAACATGGGCAGAACAAAAGATTCTATATCCATCAGGGCAAATAAGAATGCAGTGCAATGTCAAATAATGAAATACCAAAAAGGAGACTATAGCAAAGATTTCAAAAATTTGAGCTTCAGAAAAGTCATGATTCTTGGTGGGGTCTTGGGCACACTGGTCGAGCTTCACAAGGAAATATGACTACATTGGTCAATTCCCACTTTGTCTCTCCTTCTTCTAGCTTCTGCCTAATTCATTGTGCACTAGCATGTACCTGAACTTAGAAGGAAATATTCATCTCCCAGAGGATGAGTTACCAAAGGAGGAGACCATTGGATAGTTCGGGTACTTATGTAGGAAGAGCTAACACAATTCACACACTTGGTACTTATCATTTCAAGGTTACAAGAGTATACATCGGAAAGGATGGTTCTGACCAGACTGTTGAGTTGAACTGAATAAAGGAGCATGGAACCAAAGGATGCTTGAGTGACAATTCTGAACCCTTATGTGGTTCCTAACACATTAACAATTCAAAGGTCTTAACTAAGCTCCAAACTTTGATTCCAAACTTTGATTATGTAAGGACAAGTTTAAAAGTCATAATCATTGTACCTTGTTTATTTTCCTTTTCTTTATTTTCTCTTTTGCATACTAATAAGTGTTTGCTAGGGACTAGAAATGGGAAGTATCAGGGTTGTGAATACCCATTCATGCACCTTAATTTCTTTATTTTATCTTTTAAATCCTAGCTAAATACATGTAAATACAGCTAACTTGTACAAATTAACTCACTAACTGTTGTCCATAAATAATACTTAAATATTTGTACTTAAATACAAAATAAATGAATAAAGAAAAATAAAGGAAGTATTGTAAATGTTGATTGACCCTAAGAGACTAAGTCAATGTAGACTTGGTTGCCAAGGAATAAAGTAGGGGAAATAAGGGCCAATAAATATATACAAAATAACACAGACACCTAGAATCCTAGGTACCCAATACGCTACATACACATCCAAACTTACACTAATTTATACAAACACTTACATACTTCAAATAAAGACATTGTCAACACAAAATATGTACACAAAAATGCACAAAAAATACGAAAATAATTGCAAAAGAAAACAATGCACTACACAATTGAGATACATAGATGAAAAGGCCGTAAACAAAACTTCATAGATCCATATCTTCTCCATATGAACCCAAAATGGACCAAACTTACCTTTTCTAAATTAAATTATCTATTTAATGAAAGTGGTTTCATAAAAAATGAAGTTACGATTCAAAAGTTGGCTTTTTGTCCCCCATTGTACTATTTACCTATACATTTTACTCGTTTTAATTATTCTTCATATTTTTATTACTTTTATGATTTTAAATACTTGTAAATGTTACATGAAACATAATAAAAATTTAAAACTAAAATAAAGCAATTAAAAATTCATTAAAATAAATATTATAATAAATTATATAGATATATTATACTTTTATTATGCATACCAATATTTATTTAACTATACATACAAATTCAGCAAAATAAAATAAAAATATGAAAACATATATTTAAACATATTATAAATATGTAAATTATATATATAATAAAATCTAAAATAAAAAATAAAATATATAATACATAGGGATTTATATTTATAAGTATACTTATAAAATATTAATACCTAATAAATAAAGATGTAAAAATAAATAAAATTCATAATATAATAACACATAAAATAATAAAAAAATTTGGTTAAGGTTTACTTTAATTAATTCGTCTGTTATTTTATTTCTTATTTTTTTTTATTTCTATTTTTTTCGTTAACTGATCCTACGTGGTCCAGTGGGGGAAGAGTCTCAGTTGACCTCAGTGAACTCTCTAGTCTTTAAAGCCATGTAGCTTGTCAGACGTTGACCTTGCCTATTCACCCTATTTTGGCATTCGCTACATTGAATAGATCACCTTGCTCATTTCATGAAAGTTCTTCCTAGATCTTTTCTCTCCCATGTCAAACTGAATCCTTGGTTAAATATGCATTGATTTGGCAGAAACCCTAGATAATTTGAACACTTTTGTCCCCTTTATAAAATGAAGCCCGGAACTTCGATTGGAGGTTAAATCCCTCATGAGTAACTTTTGACCCCTTGAATCGAGTCTTGTTGCAACCCTTGATAATAGGAAGCGGTTCCCTTCGATCCATAACAAGAGAAGGCGAATCAGAGGTGATTTGTACCTCACCGAAGCTTCGTCACGCAAGCTTGGTTCCCAAGCCCTCCAGGTCAGGTGAGTTTTTATTTATCTTGTTTCCTTTTCATTTCTTTATTTTTAGCATATCCGTACTTTTAAATTCCATGGATTGAGCCCATGTAATCGAAAATTTCCCATAAAAATAACATGCTGGAGCTTCAATCTATAGTTTGTTAACCGTCCCCATGATCTATTTCAACCCACTTGAACCATCCACCTTTATTACCCATCACTTCTTTTCCATTCCAACCCATTTAACACCCCGATCCTGCAAGGATCAGGCCTGATCCAAACTCCTCCATCACCCTTTACCTGAGCTCGCTGCCCCATGCGCTCTAGTGTGCACAGAAGCTTCAAGGAGGGTCGAGCAGGTCACCCTTGGACCCCCTAATCTTTTGGTGCATGAATGAAAACCTAAGTGCCCCACTGGGGGCAAATCACTTCAAGCATAGCAGCTACATGCCTCCAGAACATCTCGAGCCTCCAGGACCCCATCGTTGGGTCCTATACCTAATTGAAGGCACCACTAGACACGAAGAGGACCCAATTCCATTTTGTGCCTCTTGGGCACTCCCCTAGTGGTTGAACCAAGCGAAATCGTAGATTGAAGGAACTCTGAGCAATATTTCTTCATTGTTCTTCAATGGCCCTCCATTATCGTTTGATCATGATCCTCTGCCATATCATCCAGATGTCGTTGGATGCAAACTCTGCAACCACATGATCAGACGCTAAGATCTAATCTCAACCATCTATCTTTGAAGAAGTACGGTGCGTTAAGAGTCATCGATTGCCATAAGTGAAAGATCCTTATCTGTCAAATTGAGCACACTGAGGGTACTTTGCACCTTAAACCCTCATCCATTTGAGATTTATGTCTTAGTATTTAATATATCATCTATAGTTGAAATATGTTTGTAAAATTTACATTAAGGACCCTGAGCTTCTTTATATTTACACTTAAGTCCATTACATTCCACCTCACGTGCCTGTGCACGTGAGGGGGCAGGAATTTTGTATCAATCCCCTACGAGTGTTGTGTAATTTTTTTAGTCCGGAATTTTTAATATAAGTTGAAATATTTTTGGAAAATTTGCATGATTGGTCCTTTTTTCTGGTTGTTTGTATTTATACCCCTACTAGTGCGTATATTGTATTTAAATGTGGAAATATTTCATGTATGCCCCTAGACTTTGCTAAAGTAATATTAAATGCTCTAAAACTTTGTAGAAATTGCAACTAGGTCTATGTATTATAGCATTAATTTTGTGTTTGTTTTTTATTATCAAAATTATCATTTTACAGTTAAATAATTATAGGAAAAATAATCATAGGTTCTTGGAATCATATTATATCATATTTTTTCTCTAAGGCAACTAAATTGTTTTCCTTTTTTAATAAAATACAAATGCTTTGCATTTTCTCATGTTTAGCATTTAAAAATCTATGAAAAATAAAAAATATTTTGAAAAAGTCCAAAAAAATCTTCTATGTTTATTAGTTGTATTTTATTTTTTGACCAAATATTTTTGCAGAATATTAATTATAAGGTACTAAAATTAGGAAAACTCAGAAACCCTTATAAAAATTTTAAAACTTCATAGAAAAATAACAAAAATATGTTTTAAGTTTATGAATTTTCTTTATATTTTATAGTATTTAGAAAGGTTGAATTTGGATTCAATTTGATTTGATAGATATTTATTTAGCCCATTTCAAGTTCCCTGGTTTACTATTTTGATTATTTTATATATTTTCTTGTTTAAAAATCCCTAAAATTCTCAATATTTTTCTAAAAATCAGCAAAAATCGGGAAGAATCAAAAAAGTATAAAAAATTATTTAAAAAGTTTCAACTGTATTTTATATTTTGAATGTTTATAAAAAGGATGGTCCTTATATTTTACTTATATATTTATTTATTTACATATCTTATATAATCTATATAATATAATTATATACATAGTATTTAAATTAAAAACAATTAAAATTTTGCAAATTTGAAAACTTATAAAATTTACATAAATTAAAACCCACAAAAATATCAAAAATAAAAAATCCCTAAGTTGTCTATTAATTATTGTTGCCCTACCTCGAGTGCTCCTTTGTTGTTCGACTGCTACTACTTGTTACTATGCGCATTCTATAGGGTATAATAAATTTTAGTTCACATGCATTTATTTCTTAGTCATTGTTATGGGTTGATTATTGATAGATCGGGACTGTTTCAGTACTGAGAGCTGATGAATCTCTTATTAATCATCACTATATCTCCTTATTATCCTTCAATCTTGAACAAATCAATGAAAACCATCAACAATTCTTCTCAATTAACATTTGACCCTTTGTTTGTAAATAATGCTAATTCTTGTATATAAATAACCTCTCTTTATTTTTCTTATCATAAAAAATCCCAAAAAATCAATTTAATTATTAAGTATATTTATTTTGTTTTTAATTAGAAATGAAAAATAAAAAATACAAAATATTGAAAAAGGGTGTTTTTATTACATAAAAATACTTATCAATTTTTTACTTTATATATTTAATCTCTTTTGACTTTTTATCTAACATGAAACTTGTAGATCTTCTCAAGTTATACAACTTTCATGTTTTGACTTTTTCATAATTCTTCTTCCTTCTATATCTTTTTTATTTTTTCCTTCATTTCTCTTTCTCTTTAATTTCATTGGGCCATGTGGTGCTCTTTGGAGACGCCACGCGGCATGTTCCCCTTGCACCACCCGCCATCCTCCTGGACCGTATGATTGCTCCTGATCAGCTTCATCTTGTCTACACACCCGTGTCATGCCCTCCGCTCTTGGATTAGATCATCTGATTTGATCTAGGCCACTCCATCGTGCCCTCCTCCTAGTCGTTGGATCGCATGATTGAATGGCCTGCATCCCTTCTTCTTCCTCCAATTCTCCTCTCTCCCCCATAATCAAGCTGACTTCTCCCATTTTCCCCAGCCACTACACCCACCATCACCATTCAATAAAGCCCTTCCCACCTCACCCTAACTCCCCTCCTACTCGCACGGATTCCATTAAAACATGAGCTAAACCCTAGGTACAAAGGCGGTAATTAAAAACTCCTCCCGTACTTCACTTCTAACAGTCGGACACCTCCTACAAAAGCCCCTCTTCCCTCGGCGTTCCACGTTGTCCACCATTACATGGGCTATAGCCGAGCTCAACTCCCTCCTCCTACGATAGAGGAGTAGATCAAGGAGTGATGATGGCCAACTGCCTAGGTGTCAACCCTTGGCCAGTCCTCCAAGCCATGACCTCCCCTCAGTCATTTTGGGCTCCAATGCTCCACTGACCTTAACGAGCAACGACCAGAGCTTCCTAAGAAGCTCATCCCAAGCCTCCTCTGCTCCACTGTCTTCTCTAATCAGGTAAGCTCCTCCATCTTGTTTTTCTTTGATTTCTATTATTTTTCTCTCTGTACACACTTCATTTCACCTGTCAGTTCAAGATCCTTCCACCATCACCACACCTCACTCATCCATGCCAACCGCTCCAACTACCCTCTCCTTCCTTTGCAACCCCCTCAACTCCAGGCATTCTCCTCTGACAGAGGTGGAGGAGAACACACCATGGGCTTCCCTTCTTCGCCCGCAGGCCTGTGATTCCGTCCCCTACGCTTCAGCTGTACCCCCCCCCCCTTCCCCCGCTAACCATATGCAGGTCCCTTCATTAGCTGAATTTTGGGAGCAGCTCAGTTCTAGAGCTCCGCCTCTAGCAAGGCTTCATTGATGGTCATCTCTAACAACCTATGCATCTCCTCCTCCTCTCGTCGATTTTCATCGTCACGTGCTCCTAGAGCTCTCTCGATATTCAACGAGCACAAACAAAGGTAGTGGAGCTCTGGAAGCCTCGTTGGAGCTCCAAATGTGATTCCACCATCGTGGTAAAGGACAGTAGTATTGAGCGCAGAATATTCCATGGGTTTTATTTAGATGAATTATTAACAAGTGTCGTTGCAACCCAAAGAATCGTCAAACAAAAAAATTATTTACTTCTCATGCCAAAATAAATAAAAATGCAACAAGAGAATTTGCTATTTAATTTACGTGCATAGCAAACAGGATTGAACTCAGGGAGGCTATCAATCCTGAGGGTTATTCTAATAATAGAAAAATCAATGAAAAGAATAAAGACTATCAATGTACACTGTGCTCGGTTTTCTTTATAATTTATTTTTTTATTTTATAACATTTATATTTTCTAATTTTTATTTTTACTGGTTTTGAGTTTTGAAAATTTTTAATTTTCAAGAATGTAGTTTTCAAAGAAAGTTTGTAGACAAAAGAAATGCAACTTTTTTGATTTTTCAAATATAGTAAAAATGATCAAAAGCTCAAAATAATTTGTTTTTGTGTTTTATACTTTTTTCTAATGTTTTTGGTGATTTTTCAAAGTTTTTTCAATTTTTATTGATTTTATAAAAAAAAATAGAAACTTAAAATAATGTTAAATACTGAAAAAGCATGGATATTTTGCAATTTAAAAATATCAAATAAACCTAAAAATCTCATTTATTTTTCCAAAAAATTTAAAGAAATTATCTATAAAAAGAAGTGAAATCACAATTTTTGAAATTTTCTATGAATTTTATAAGGTTTTTAGAGTTTTACAATTTTTTAGGGTTTTAAAAAATATTATTGCATAAAATTTGCGCATAAAATAAAGTACACAAAAAGAAAACTATTCTGATTTTTTGGAATTTTTGACACAATATTCGAATTTTTATGAATTTTCTAATTTCAAACAGCGAAAATGCAATGATTTTGATTTTCTAATAATAGCAAATGAAAATACATTGTAGTGAGAAAATTACGCTATGAAGAGACAAGTAACAGGAACTCAAACTGATTTTTGGTGAATATATTGAGAACAAAAAATATTTATTTCAATGACAAAATCATGCAAAATAAAGTCTGGAATACATGGAATGAATGATATTTATTTAATGTTTTTGCATCATAATGTAACATGAAATTAAATTCAGTAAAAATTTCGCAATTTTCAGAAGGAACACGTGTGAAGCACGTTATCTAAACGCTAGCAGGGACCTTTTTGCGAATTTGGAAAATTTAGGGGTTGGTATGTAATTTCTTCAAATATTTCCAATGGGGGGCAATGTCACGCATTCTGGCACTTAGATTTGTGGCTCTGATCGAGGGCTTGGATTAAGCCTCCCAAAGTAGGGCTTCTTCCTTGAAATCAAAGGGGAGCACAACCCCTTTTTCTATCCTTGATCGAAAGGGAAGCGATTGAGGTGGACTAAGTCCAAGTAGAGGTGATCGACAGAGACGCGTGTAGCTGCCTGAGTGGCAGTGGGATGGAGATTGATGGCTCTACGGACGTCAGTGGCAGAGAATATCCACTCCGGGAGAAACATAGCAATTGTGGTGCTATGTCGGTGGCGATGATGTTGGCGGCGGCAGAGCTCCTTCGAGGCAGGCATAGATGCGATGGTCGATGGAGCTCATGATGGCTGGTGGAGGGATTCCCTAGATGGCGACGGCCGGTTGGCAGTGCTCTAGTGAAGGGCGGCGATGCTTCCACCCAAAAATCTTTTCTTTTTTTGTAAATATTTTTTTAAGAATAGCAGATGCTCTCTTTTCTCTTTTTTGTACCTGCAATAAAATAGAATAAACAAAACCAAATCGATTACGACGGCTTGGTCCACAAAAATCAAATAGAGAAAATGTGAGTGGTTGTGGATCCAGCGAGGTGGACGAATGGATTTAGATCTCTAGCCATTGTGCATGGTTGGAGGTGTGTGGTTGCGTAAGGTAGAACAGAAATGTAGAGATCACGAAGATGACATGATTGATCGGATCGGTTTGGAGGTGGATCGAATTGTTTCAAACAATAATTAGCAATCACATATTAAAATCTAAAATTGAAAACGAAATTGAAACTAAAAATTAAACCTAAAATTACCTAAATGAAATATTGAAAATTAACGTTGTGGATCTCGCCATGGGAGCGGATGAAAGTTATGATGGCCTCGATGAAGATCGCCTCATTATCACCGGACGGCTTGGAGGTTGGGCACCTTCCAACCAAAAGATTGCTCTTGGAGATTAGGCTTCTCTCACCAAAGAATTGATCAAATTGGAATGAGGGAGGAGCAACCAATTAAATAGAAAAACTTGAATTTCAAAAAATAAATTAATGGAGAGGGAATAAAGGGAAAGATGTTACTTGTGGAAATAAATTAATTAAATTAATAGATAAAATATTTTTCGAAATTTTATTAATTAAAATAATAATAAATACCAATAATCTAAAGAGTCGCCTTGATGGTGGGTTAATTAAGGAATTATATAAATTATATGCATATGGTATGTTATTTAGAAAAATAAATAAATAAATAAATAAATCATTTTTATCATTTTATTAATTTAAATAAGAAATGTTAGTTAGTTAATTTTTCAGTGGTGGTTATTTAAGGAAATTAACTATATACATATAATATATGCATATGGTACATTATACACATGGTTAAATAAGGAAATTATGTTATTTTATGTTTTATATATTTCTAATTTTTTTTTAATTAATTTTTAAAAAATACAATTATTTAAAAAATACATTTTGTATAAAAATAAATATGAATAATCAAATACAATAAATAAGTGGTAAAATTGTAAAAACCACCTAGAAAACCATCATTCAAACCATATCTCCAAAAATTATGAAACCACTTCCATTTTAAAGATAATTTTGATTAGAATATGATGGAAGTGATTTGATTCAATTCGATTTCATATGGAGCCGGAATTAGCCTTTTAATTATCATTTTACGGCTTTTTCCGAATGTGGTTACTTTTAATCTCTACATGATTTTATTTTGCAATTATTTTTATTATTTAGAAACATTTTTATTTACAACTTCCGCTTTGAAAATTATCTAATTTAAGGTTAATTTATGGACAAATAAAATAGTGTAATTTTTATACAAATATCGCAGAATGGAAATAAAGATCAAAAAGTATTTACAAAGTATATTTTTTATTAAGGACCATATCTCCTCCTACTTTATTCTTAATTGATCAGGTCAAGTCTTGACCTTCTCTCGGGGTTGATTTAGTCTGTATCTATTACATATATACCATCTTTTATTTTCTTTATTTTTCTTTATTTCTTTTATTTTTTAAGTTAAAAGATGATAAATATACAGTATTTATGCAAAGATGTAGATTAGTAAGAATATAGATTATTAATATATACAGGTGTTTTATAATGGAATTTAAGCTAAAATAAATGAATATAGATGATGAAATTCCGATTCATCATCCCCCTATGCTTTACCTTTGCTTGTCCCTTAGCAAACACTTATTTGAAAGAATAAGTGAATAAAAGAAAAAGAAAGAAAAATAAAGAAATTATGACAATATTGAGTATTAAACTTATCTTCATAAAGTTGTAGTATGGAGCTCGGACAGACCATTGGATTATTTGTGCGGCAGAACCTTAATGGGAAATGGATTCAAAACCTAATAACCTTCAAGTTTCACAAGACTCCTATTCAGGTCACCTCAACAATCAGGTCAGAACAATTATACATACATAAATTCTTATGACTATGAATCTTTACTTATACGGTGTAAGTGAAATATAGCTCCCCGTCTCAAAAGTAGCAAAGAGACATCCTCTCTTAACAAGGTAACTCTAGTCCCCAGATCTAGTAACTCTTTCCTCGAGGAGCGGGGATATTCCCTTCTAAGTTCAAGTACAACCTGCTCAAGAAGAGGAGATCAATAAAAGAATGGATGGTAACAAATGTAGCTACTATCCTTGGATGCATGACCAATGTAGCCAAGTCATATATATTCAAGATTACAAAAATTTTACTTTGAAGCTCTTCCTATTTTTTTTATACATGTATATAAACTCCGACAGGCATTTTACTTTTCAATCAGGCATATCCACTTTTGGATATTCTGTAGTTTTTTATTGTTTTTTTAAATATATATAAGGTGCAACATGTACATAAGGAGCTTTTCCTCTTGAGCTAGTAGACTATCCCTCATTTGAAGCATTATCCCACAGCATCCTGTCTTTAGACCTCCATGCTACCGGAACAGGTTGAGAAGCACTACCCTTCCTAAAGGGAGACAAATATTCCCACTAGTTGGTACATACCCGTGTGCTACCCCAAGCAAAAAGATTATGCCTCCTTACTACCTCCTCGATGAAGATCTACGTGTAGAGTGCTTGTCCAAGATAAGCCATGGTCTAGAAGGATAATGCATGTGTTGTTAAATATTCTACTTAGACTATTTAAGATGACATGTGAACATAATCTTATGGACTCAAAGAATTAAGTTGCTAGGACCTGAAAAGTCTTAACTCCGGTTATTATAAGGTTCCTCTAAAATTAAGTGGATTAAGATCTAACTAAGATGCATTCTTCAATTTTATTCCAAACTCAGTTTAAATGTCAACTATTCTGAAAAATGCATATGCAAGAAATATATACAGAAAATTTAAAAAAAACTCTTTTGTAAAAAAATAATAGAAAAAAGGTTAGCAAAATATATACAAGTATATGTACGGATTTTTTATCATTTTTTTAATTTTTTCCCTTTTTTTAAATGGAAGATGACCAATGTCTATATACACACGTGGATTTTACGCATTTATGTACATATCCCAATAATATACAAAAAATAATCACATTTTTATAGCCATCTAAAAGTATGACTTATGTCTAAAGTATATATATACATTATATACGACACCCTATACTTAGCTCGAACTATGTCCTCATAGTGATCAAAGAGCTACAAAGGAAGATATAACTTGTGTTAAGTATAGAAAAGTGAAAAGAACACTATACAACGACTCAAAGAATGAATAGAATTCGGTGATCCCCCCTAATTCGGATTTATTATTCCTAAGTATAGAAGAATGTACAAAAGGGACCGAGGAAAATAATTGACGGACTCAACGGCTCGTCTCGCCCCCCTATACTTAGGGTAGAATAGCCCTAAATATAGAATATCAACAAGTTGGAGGATAAGCGAGAGATTAAAAGAATAAAAACAGAAAATAGGCGATATAAACAACATAACTCCACCTATACTTAGGGTAGAGTATCCCTAAGTATAAGGAACAACATGAGTGATGAATAGGACAAATATGAACAACAAAAATCATCCCCCCCTCTACACACACATAGGATAAAGTATATCCTAAGTAAAGCATATATATATATATATATTGAAAAGATGTGAATGCTAAAAGAGAAGAAGGAAGGAACAAATCAAGACGAAACTCATATATACAAAGTAGACATCGTTGAGGTGCCTCTCAACAAGTGTTAGAGTTTATGCCCCTAGAATGGCGCAAAGGCTAGGACATTGAAGTATCAAGGTTTAGGATGGCATATGTAATGAGAATACCGTATTGTCGTTGTTATCTCGGTGTGAGAACAACAACGTGGTAAACAGTGTGAACGGTGACACCCAGATAAGCAAATCAGGCGGGTGTCTGCTACCGGGTAAATAGGAGAGAAAGTTAAGTCAAGCACATGTAGCACAAATGAAATCTTTGACTCAAGGACAGAATGGAGTGAATGCGTAGAGCCGAAAAAATGGAACGTGGAGAAAGAGGGTTTAGTCATGGAACCCTCCACATAAATCATTGTCCCGAAAATATTTGGAAGTCAGAAAAAAAACTTAATAAGATAGCAGATGTCTGATGCATGTAATGGAAAGATATCAGGTATAGCATCGAATGACTCAAAGGGTTGGCTCATCCTTGCGAGGGTCGTCAAGAAGAGAAGAAAGATCAAGCCCGGAAAAATCAGAAGACTCAATCTCATGATTCGATAAATCGGATGCACAACCAGGGAGTGAAATCGAGTACAGAGAACACACCGCCCGCATATAACCCTCAGGGAGTTGCGAGAAATCAGGATGTTTAGTGGAAGAAAACGAATGATAATACTTAAATAATGGGTTCTCTCTTGAAGTAAAAGAAAAATCATCCAATGGATTAGAAATATAAGGCTTAAAGAATATTGATCAAGATCAAAGAGATCATTGACCTTACAGGGTGGAGGGATCTGAGCTTGGGAAATGTTGGACATCATTTGGCCCTTAGACTGAAGGATGGGAGGGAGGGAAAATATGAGTGATGATGATTTTTTAGGTGATTACTAATGATCTCAAGAAAATGAACGTAAAAACTCAATACCAAGAAAATACAAACGCAATGCAACCCCAGATTCACCTACTCAAGTTGGAGATGACCGTTAAAGATTGGTCGTCAATCTTGTCAAATTTAGAGTTAGGTGATCAAACACAAAGTTGTACAAACACGTAGGAATACCTGGGATTGGGGCACTAATCATTAGTGTGTACTTGGCAAATAAAATGTGAATACAATGAGGGGGTCTCCCTCCACAAAACAATGATATGAATCAATTACGTTTAGTTTTAAGGGTCCAAGTGATATTAGTAGTACTAATTTTTAATTTTCCAATTTTCATTTTTTCGGTATTTTGGAATAAAATCATGTCTAACGAATTTTCTGATTTCCTTTATTCCTATATCCATAAAATAGAGGGAGGAAAAGAAAAATATGAGATGCAAATGCTAGAGATAAAGGTGTATACCTGACTCCAGCACTCTACATGCAGTAAGATTTGTGCATAAAAATAAAACTAAACTATATGCAAATGTAAGCGACAACTGTCCTACGTAGTAACTTCTATTCGAGAAGAACAAAGTTATCATTTCCTAAGTCCAAACGATCTATAGGAACAAATATTATTTTAGGACTTTGGACCTAATAACTACATAGCTCAACCAAATAAAACCTAAGGGTAGGGGCTTCACTTACAGAAAACAAAATAAAATGAAGTCAGAAAACACAAATCGTGACAAACAAATAAAAATAAAACTGATAAAAGTAGTGAGAAAATAGTGGTGAGGTCCCCCAAGTACACAGGCACTTGGTGAAAAAGACCCTGAATAATAGAGTCCAAGTGTCTCTAAAAAACAGAAAAAGGGATGTACAGAAATTATTTACAAATTAATTACAAGATTTTTTTTCAGAGGAATAAAATCTATGCTAAAAGTGTCTACTCTTCAAAAAGCTCATGCCCCCCTCGGTGCTCTCTCCTACCAGTCAACGAAGAACGTCTAGCCTCTGCTTTGCTCGGGTGCTTCAGCTCTCCTAGGATCGCCTCCTTCACTCCGTGGGCCCTTACAAGAAAGAGGAAAGAAAGAATGTGTAAGAGACACGAGTATAAACATATAAGCAAGAGAAAATGAATTTAAATCGACACAATGAATATGAACAATGAAAGAATATGGAAGAATATAAACAGAAATTTACAACTAAGAATAGTAGGTCAAATAAAAAACCTAACTACCCTCGTCGTGCCTTGCTGGCAACGACGCCATTTTATTGAGCATGAAATCTTCCTTGGGTTTTATTTAGATGAATTATTCATAAGTATCGTTGCAACCCAAAGAATCGTAAAATAAAAAATTTATTTACTTCTCAAGCCAAACTAAATACGAAAAATGCAGTAAGAGTTTTTTTTAATTTAATTTACCTATATAGCAAACAAGATCGAACTGAGGGAGGCTACAAATTCTGAGGGTTATTCTAATAATTAAAAAATCAATTAAAATAATAAGGACTCTCAATGTGCAATATGCTTGGTTTTCTTTTTATTTTATTTACTTATTTATTTTATTTTAAAAATATTTTCTGATTTTTAAATTTTAGTGGTTTTTAGTTTTGCAAATTTTTAATTTTCACGAATATAATTTTCAAAGAAAGTTTATACACAAAAGAAATGCAACTTTTTATATTTTTTAAATATAGTAAAAATGATCAGAAAGGTTAAAATATAATATTTTTGTGTTTCATACATTTTCTATTTTTTGGTCATTTTTCAAAGAATTTTCAAGTATTTATGGTTTTTATAAAAAAATCAGAAATTGAAAATAATTTTAAACAATAAACAAGTAGGGATATTTTGCAATTTAGAATATCAAATAAACTTAAAAATTACTGGATTTTATTTCCAAAAAAACTATAAAAAATTATCAACAAAAAAAAGTGAAATCACATTCTTTGGAATTTTCTACAATTTTCTATGATTTTTATAATATTTTTAGATTTTTGCAAATTTTAAGGGTTTTAAAATTATTTAAAGCATGAAATTTGTGCAGGAAATAAAATACATAAAAAGAAAACTACTTTAATTTTTTTAGAATTTTTGATGCAATATTCGAATTTTTATGAATTTTCTAATTTGAAATAGTGAAAAATGCAAAGTTTTTTTATTTTGTAATAATCGCAAATGACAATACATTGCCATGAGAAAATTATGTAATGAAGAGACAAGTAATATGAACTAAATCTGATTTTTGAAGAATTTATTAAGCACAAATAATATTTATTTAAACGATAAAATCATGTAAAATAGAGTCTGGACAGGGACTGAATAACATCTATTTAATGTTTTTGCATCATAAAGTAACAAGAATAAAATTCAAGAAAAAATTCACAATTTACCCAAGGAATGCGTGTGAAGCACGTGATTTGGATGCCGACAAGGACCTTTTTTGCAAATTCGGAAAAATCAGAGGCTGATCTGCAATTTCTCTAAATATTTCCAATGGGGGGGGGCGTCGTGTCGCTTTTCAGGCCCTTAGATCTAGGGCTCTGATCGAGTGCTCGGATTGAGCTCCTCGAAATAGGGCTTCTTCATTGAAATCAAAGGGGGGCACGCCCACCCCCTTCTTCTTTCCTTGATCAAAAGAGAAGCGGTTGCGGTAGACTACGTCTAGGCGGAGGTGTCAAGACCCATACAGCTGCCTCGAGCGGTGGCGCGATGGAGGTTGGTGGTCTGCGTACGTCAGAGGCGGAGAAGATCTACTCCATTCGGAACGTGGAAATGGCGGTTCGATGTCGGTGGCAATGATGTTGTCTATGGCGGAGCTCCTTCAAGGAGGACGTATATGCGGTGGTCTTCAGAGTTCGCGATGGGCGGTGGAAGTCTGCCCCAGGTGGCGACGATCAGTCGGCGGTGATCCAGTAGAGAGTGGTGCTTCCGCCCAAAAAATTTTTCCTTTTTTTGTAAATATTATTTTTGTGAAGAACATCAAATGATATCTTTTCTCATTTTTCTACATGCAATAAAATAGAATAAACAAAACCGACTCGAGCATGATGGCTCGGTCCATAAAATTAAATAGAGAAAATGTGAGTGGATGTGGATCTAGCGAGGTGGATGAATGGATCTGGAACTCCGACCACTGTGCATGGCCAGAGGTGCGTGGTTGCATGAGGTAGAATAGAAATGTAGAGATCATGAAGATGACATGGATGATTGGATCGGAGGTGGATCGAACTGTTTCGAACAATGATTAGCAATCACGGATCAAATCTAAAATTGACAACAAAATTGAAACTAAAATTACCTAAATGAAAGATTGAAAATTAACAGAGTAGATCTCACTGTGGGAGCCGATGAATGTCATGATGGCCTCGACAAACATTGCCTCATTGTCATCGGACTGCTCGGAGGCTGGGCATCTTTCTACTACAAGATTGCTCTTGGAGATTTGGCTCCTCTCACAAAAGGATTGATCAAATTGAATGAGGGAGGAGGAGCCAAATAAATTGAAAAAAAAAATTCAAAAAAAGAAATAATGGAGAGGGAATAAAGGAAAAGATGTTAATGGTGGAATTAAATTAATTAATTAATTAGACAGTTAAAATAATTTTCGAAATTATATTAATTAAAATAATAATGAATAATAATAAGTTAAAGTGCCACCTTAATGGTGGGTTAATTAAGGAATTAATTAAATTATATACATATGGTATATATTTACATAAATAAATAAATGATTCATTTTCATCATTTTATTAATTTAAATAATAAATATTAAGTATATAATTTTTAGTGGTGGTTATTTGAGGAAATTAATTATATACATATAATATATATACAAATGGTACATTATGCACAAGGTTAGATAAGGAAATTATGTTATTTTTTATTTTATATATTTTTTAATTTTATTCTAAATATTTATTATAAATATATTTACTTCTATTTAAAAAATATATTATATATAAAAATAAATATGAGTAAATAAATACAATAAATAAGTGGTAAAATTTCAAAAACCACCCTAGAAAATCGTCTTTCAAACCGTAACTCCAAAAATTATGAAACCACTGCCATTTTAAATATAATTTAATTTAAAATACGATGGAAGTGAGTTTGATTCAATTCAAATTCATATGGAGCCAAAATTAGCCTTTTAATTATTGCTTTACGGCTTTTTCTGAATGTGGTTACTTTTATTCTATAGATGATTTTATTTTGCAATTATTTTTATTATTTAGAAAACATTTTTATTTACAACTTCCATTTAGAAAATTATTTAAATTGAGGTTAATTTATGGGCAAATAAAATAGTATAAGTTTTGTGCAAATATACATATAATAAAAATAAAGAATGAAAAGTATTTACAAAGTATATTTTTTTTTAAAGACCCTATCTCCCCCTACTTTATTCCTGGTCGATCAGGTCAAGTCTTGACTTCTCTCATGGGTTGATTCAGCATGCATCTATTACATATATACAGTATTTTATTTTCCTTATTTTGCCTACCAAAGTGCGGAGAATCTATGGGACCAGCCCCTACCCGAAGCACCTCGGGTAGTCACGTGGCCGAGGCTCCTACGATAGCATCCGAGCCTCACTCCGAACCTAGTTGCATGCATGTGACTGGGTAATTTGCATCCATGCCCCACACATTTTCTGAAAGTGAATTTTTGTCCTTCCCAAGCATGCGTGCCTCATGTGTCATGCCTGGGAAAATTGCACAATGGCCATGTAGAGTTTCACTTATTATAATTATGCCTCTCTGAAAGACCATTAGGCATATTTTATCTCATTTATTTCTATGTTTTTATAAAAATTATTATCATAGAGACTTTTATTAATATCTTGAGCATATGAGCTTCAAATCATGTTATTTCAATTTCATTTTGTTGTTAGGTTTGTGATCTACATGATGGCATTATTAATTCATCGGTTTGACATAAAGAAGCATGCTAAATTTTAGATATTAACTGTGTCAATTGTTCTTAATTGAAATGTCATTAATTGACTGTGAATCATCTTTATGTGCTAATTACACTGAAATTGAGCATCCTTATGTATATTCAATGATTGGATTATTTTTTAAGGATATTGTTGCATAATATCATCATTTTAAGTTTCAGAAAACCAAATAAAAAATTGCATATTGTTCATTCACCCAATGGATTACATTTCATTGCACATTTCATCACATTTATTTTTCATAAAGTTAAAATAAAAAATGTATGATGTTTCTTCAGCATTCTATATCATGCATTATACGATGGTTACATAATCATTGTTTGCATTATTTATGCATCATTTAATATATATTGTGCATTTGTTTGTCATGTGCATTTTGTGTTGCATATCTTTGTATTGCATATTGCATCATGTTTTGCCTCATTTTGTGATATCTCTCCATTCTGTCTGCATTGGGAGACTTAAGTCAAGAATTTAATCATTGATTTTATACATTAATGCCTTATTAATCGACGAGGAGGCTCATGTCCCTTTGTTCGACCTTGGTACGCTTGCCAAGTAAAATTTATCACCACGTTGTGGTCGATTTTGTTAGATCTAAAATCACCTCATGTGCTACGATAATATGAAGATATTAAAGAGGTTATTTTGTAGTTCATCAAGAGACAAGAGAGATGTCGATACAGTGGTTGCCTGGTCCGATTTTTCGGACACCTCATGCCCTCCATGACCAGATTATAGGTACCTCATAGATTTTTGGTTCATCAGAATAAAAGTGTCATAGTTATATAATAGTTTAAGATCACATTACTCTCAAGTATTCCCAATTCTCGCACATCCTGCATACTGAAAGACCTAGAATAAGCTCAGAGTTTTTTGATCACTTTTGAACTATATTCTACAGGATTTTATTATCAAGTTTCTCAATTGATCATGGAAAATTGGTATCGATCATATGCTTTCCAAAAGCATATATCATACCTACAAATCATGTCATGCTTCTAAAGAAAGATGAACATCGATGGAATTTTGTTGGTCCAAATATCTCATGAGTGAGCTCATGTCTTTTGGTTCAGTAGTGAACTTGTATGAACACATTGGGAGATCGTATCACTCATATACCCTTTACACCCACTTGTCGTTGTATAGACCTTGATTAGGTCATCAACCTAATAATCTACATAATATACATACTTAGAGATATAGTAATAGATTTATCTTAGGTCGAAGAATGTATGCTTGTATTATGACAGCATACAATATATGTCTTTGTTATCTCTATCTCGTTAAGTCAATTCTTTGATCTAACTCATCTGACACCTTCGAATCATTATTCATATAAGGAGGACCTACATCAAGAGGTCGGTCGGATACCAGCCTTTGGAGTAAGGATTGACATCTCCTTCTCACGTTGGAGATTCTCTCTCAATAATCATTTGACGGTACTATATGAGTCCTTAATCTTACTCTTTGGATATCATCCAAGCACCATCCCTTATGATTCATTTATTGAATCAACAGTTGTATGATTATCAAGACGACCATGGTACATAACCCTAATTGTACTAAGGGATATTATAAGTGCATTCATTAATTAATCCCTGATAGGGAGTGAACATCAAACTTTTATTGATATATAAAAAGGATTACAACAACATTTATTGTAGCAATAGTTCACTCGAGGCTCACATGTCCAACAAGGACAAGGTGGTTGGTGGTGGTTTACATGGGAATGCAAGTTGTTGAGTGCTATTGAAGAAAGCTCCATATTCAGAGGTAGGAGGAAAAGGGTATTTTACTACATCAATAGGAAAAGAGTGGGAGTGCGGCATGTGGACCAAGAGAGCTGGTCATTTGACAATACATGACTCAACCCAAACATATAAAATGAAAAAATATATAAAAATAAAAAGAAAAAGAAAATGATTTAAATTCAAAAATGTTCAACAAGAAAGTTGCAAATCTCGTTGACATCTCCGAGATTTGTGAATGGAAAAAGTAAAAAAAAGGCTATATTAAAAAACTAGGAGTTTTTGTAGATACTTTATAGATATAGAATACCTGGAGTTTTATCTTATGTATATTATATATTGTTCTTTCATTAATAACATAGATCTATTATATTTTATCGTGTTTGTATATTTTTTGATGCATGCTCATATTTTTTGGTCTTTTTGGTGTAATCATACACAATAGTTAGAAAATAGAAAAGTGAAACCAAAGTACAAATTCAACTATGTATGGTCTCATTTTTTGTATTTTTTATCTTTCAATTTCCAGTTTACTTTATATTTTCAAGAGAGATCGAATAAAATACACAAGGAAAAGAAAAAAGTGGAAGTCAAATAAAATAGACCTCATGTGTGCTCAAAATTTACAATTATAAATAAAGTTGTAGAATCGACCCCAAATTAGACTTCACATAGGACTTTAATTCATATTCAAAGTACTTTGATATATAAATCATGATCTTTAAAGATTATAAGGCTAGTTTGGTGTTTATATGCTCTAGTTATAAAATCTTGGATTAATACATATTAGAAAGTTCAGTACACTGTTTATTGGTATATGTGCAACGTGGTTTTTTATATTTTTTTAATTTTTCTTTGCATTTTATATGAACAATTCAAATAGTTAATTCATTTAGAGTTGTAAACATAATAAAAATATCAGTGTTTTTATTTATGTACGTATTTCATACAAATATGTGTTTGTTATTTCATGTATATTTTATGTATATTTTTGTAACTTTCCTTGTTTTTTCCTACTCTTTATTGAGTTTCTCAAGGTCTAGAGTCTCCATTTCAAGGTGGGAGTTGTAAATAGGTCTTGCGCTCAGGGTTGTGGGCCAGTTTACACACATGTACATTCATATATCATGTCCTCTTCTTTATTTCTTTTTGGGTTTCTATTTTACATATTTTTAGGTGTTTTTAGTTGCTAATATAAGAATTTTATATAAGTGCATGTATTTACAAAAATGCACTATTATGATGCTATTGTAGGTGTTTATTAAAGTATTTAGTTGAACAATCTCATGTCAGGTACATGAAACTCGGTTTCATCTCCCACTTAAACCCAATAGGTCCGAATCCGATTGTGAATTAAATATATAAATAAAACTTAATACTTGTAAAGTAAAGTCACCAAATTGAATATGAATCTCTGTAAATCTAATTTAGAGAATAAATACACGGTGCTGGTATCTGGTTATTTCTATCCGAATTTTGACTAAGTTTTATTGGATAGTGCTAGCAATGATTCTTTTAAATCCAATTCGTAGAATCATTCATGTTTTGATGACACTTGGACATTTCAATTCTGACAACCTGCAAAATCTCAACACTCATCAAACCATCTCAGGCACTTTAGATTCACATTCGAAATACAAATATCAAGCAAGAGAAATAGCGAGGTAAAGAAAGGCAATAGGTGCACTCCTTTTTTATTAACATTCCACAAAATATAGTATAATATATGCCCCAGAGATACACGTAAGCACAATATCATCAAATTGTGACTATAAAATACATGTGCATCACAACTAATGTCTCTCAGAAATTATAAGAAGGAAACCCAAAGTAAAATGTACAATGTAAACCAAAAGAAAGCACCTTGTATGGTGCAAGAAATAGAACAGAGCTCCAAGGTACCAACCACAGACAACCGCTAATGCTTTGGTGGCTCTTGGACATCTATTGGGTCACGCAAAAAGGTTCGACATTATAAAAAATTTCGATGTCTCAGTAACAGAGTTATACTAATTACAAGTGGAAAATAAATAAACATGTGAACAAGTACTCTCCAGTGTATGCACATACTCAAAACAAAGTGGGCACTACAAGGAAAAGCTCAACTCACCTGGATAGAACTCTCCATAAGTGTAACATTATCGTTAATATTACATGTAGAATGATGAGGCTATACAATTGTTAAAGTGTAAACTATCACGAACAACTTCAAGTCCACCACCCATCGGTGAAGGTCTACGATGGCGTAGGGCACTAACCAAGTCACAAATCTATCATACAATTCCAAGTAGTCGAAAGAACCTACGACTGCCTTTGTTTCTCTCTAGATATGGGAAACATGTACCAATCTGCTCCTTCGCTAATCATATTCCGGAACTTTCCTCGTAGTGCTATCACTCAAAATACTAATTAGTGTGGCCAACAGTAACCAATATGTAAGTGCTAATTTTGTCCATGAAAGGAAAACATAAGACTACCAACCGCCACTATTTGGACATAGCGCAAGTGCTGGGCTTGTAGACATCTAAGATTCTACCTAAGATCCCAAGGGTGAATGTCCCTTCCTTGGTGGCATCAAGTCCATCCACCCACCCACCAGATCTGAAGATGATATGTACGATTCCCGATGCTCTTCCTCACAAGACTCACTGCATATTATTATTCAATCATTATGATCTTGATCTTTTCCATTTATCAATCCAATGAACATATAGTTGGATACATTCATTTTAAACATAAGGTCCTATGGATGTCTATCATTTTTCATTCCCAATTATTTCATTTAGTCAAATTTTTATGGGAAGAAGATCAAGGGTTGATTGATCAACTTATTGCTGATCAATCAGCTTGATGGATTAGCCTACTAGCATGATTGATCAATCCTAACAGACTAATGATCTAGAAAATGATTGAAAATGGATGCGAAGAAAATGATGACCTTGAGATGGGTCATTACACAAAAGTGCTTAAATTTTAAAACGAATCACATGCATATGTACACTCCTCGTCCTCATCGATATCTTGCATTCGATAAATGAACACTACTAGAAATGGTGAAAAACCGATAGGATACGAAGTGGATTTCAGATTTGCATGGGACATAAATGTGTAATTTGACTCAATAGAAGCTCATGCATGTGATGTGGGGAAAAATGTGGACCAACACTAAAAGAAAGTGGTGATCTCCTCTTACCCGAAAATTACATTTCCAACACCTTGTGCTCAATACAAACACCACCATATGCCGATGATATTGCCGTGATATTTCCTTCCAAAGGCCTGGCAAGGGCGGAGTTCTAACAGCCATAGCCTCTTTGGTTAGCCACCCCACCTATTTATATTGCGTGTTTGTGTCGAAAAGGATCTGGTTTGGATCTAAATCTATTTACCAAACTATGAATTTGTAAAGCCTGGGGACTCGGATTTTGACATTCTTGGACTTGTTGGAAAAATATCGACAAGTACTATTAATGGAGTGCTCATTTTTGTGATTTGGACATCAAGTGAACTACATACTTCAAAATGAAGGATCTTACATCAATCCAACTAACCTCACTCATGTTTTTAGATAGTGTTATCTTAGATAATGCTATACACGATCCATGTGATTCTAATTCTCATAATCCACTAATTATATAGTAATATTGGATATCTTGATTAATAATTATTTAATAATATAATATTGTATTTTGTTATCCGTGGATAGGGATATATTGGTATATCCTACTTGTGCAACAAGCATGGACACTTGAAATATTAATAGCAACATACAATAACTATTTAACTAGTTTAATTTCAGATGGAATCAGACTTTAGGGATAATCACCTCTAATGTTTTCTAACTAATATGTTGGTCCTTGAACCTGAATCACTAACAACCAGAACTCTTCCGGATTAATCTCCAAATTATTTCGAATTTTGTTAGCTTCGTTGAACTTATGTTGAATTCAATCATATCTCATTCAATTTATCTTTAAGTGAAGCCATAAAAGCTTGCCATTTTATATCATACCCTCGAAATGAAATTAAAATCTTTTATGATCACACCAACCTCAAGTATTCATAATACTCAAACATCCTATATATAAAGACACGGGTAACCGAGAATATGTGTTCACACATTTTCTCTATCTCCTTCTAAATTTAAGTAGAAGATATCTTTATTGATCATAGCGCTATAATATCGTATGATTTCAAAATCTTATATTGATATTATCGAATTCAAATCATGTTTCCATAATAAGACAATCAAATTGGAACTCATTTCCCCTAATGTGTTATAAGTGAGCTTTATCTCCATGATTATTTTGTATAGACCTATATGATTCTTTTAATAGACCATATTCTTCATATACAATTATGTGCACCGCAACTCGCAAGTATAAATACTTTGATTAGTACATCAACCTAATTGTCTACTAAATACACACACTTTTATATACAAAGTATATCTCCAGTCAAAGGATGATTGGCCATCTTCTGATCGTCCATGATAGGGAACTTAATCCATCACGATCTTATCACATTAACTCTATAATTTGACTACTTAGACAACTCCAAATCTCTATTCTTTTACAGAAGATCTTCATGAAGAGTATAACATTAATATCAATCTACGATAAGGTAGACATCTCTTTTTAGACTAGAGATCACTTTGTTGGGTAACATTATTTGATTTTACTGAATCATCAATCTAACTCTTTAATTTAGATTATCACTACTTTATATCAGTTATTATGACCTAACTATTTAAATCATTAACTTTACGGTATCCAAAGTGGCCAAGATATTTAATTCTAATCTTGTGGAGGATCCCCAATACGCATAAAACTTAAACATTATTTATATCACACATGGAACAATATAAATGCAATAATATGATTGTGAAACGCTCAACATGAGCTTGCATATGTATAAAAATTGTATTAGAGAATTGTAATGTAAACTCATTGCGTGCATTGCGGTTTATATGTATTATTTCTCAATGCTTCAGAGAATTTAGGATAATTTGATTGGCTTGTTGGAATTTAAGTTAATTGATGTTTTCCCTAGACAAACAATAACTCTTAAGAAGACAAATACATTTCATTAGTTGATTGGTTACAAGGTTCAATAGTCATTCCAATGTTCAATACTCAAATAATTTCTTTCTCATAACCATTCAACTGAATAATGAGTTTGCTTAGTCAAGTAATTCTAAGTTTAGCATGCTCAATGATTTTTTCGTCAACTAATTTGTCATTATGAAAACTGCAATTGCTATTAAATAATTTCCTTTGAGTTTATCAAAGATCAAGTCTTTGACCTTTTTGTCCATTCGCCAAATCTTCTTCAGTTCCATTGAAGCGCAGAAAAAATTTGAATTTTTAATTGCTTATTTTTTAGATTTTATATCAGTTTACCACTATGAGATTCTTTATCTCCATTGATATCACAAGTTGATTATGTCGCAAGCAACCTTCCTGACAAACCCCTCATACATGCAGTTGGTCTACCATGAATTCACCTTTGACTTGAACACCCTAGGAAACTTTCATACTATTTTGTTGTGTACAATGAGCTCCATGACTAGCACATCCTCCTATATTGTGGGGAACATGGCAAATAGTTGATCCTATCCTTCCTTAATAATACTTGGTAGTGTGTGTTAAAAAGATAAGAGGTAAAAGAGAGGAATAATCTCTTGTTAAATTATTTTTAATATATATGTTCTAGATTTACTCAAGGGTTGTTAATTTTGTGGAGTAGAAAACGATGAGCTTAAGCCATATTCAGTTGAAGAATAGAAACAGTTAAGTATTTCTCCTCTTATCCTGGAATATATATTCTCCCTCCCTGTTATACAATTATTCAACTTCCGGTGATCACTTTCCTGGGATATATATATATATATATATATATATATATATGGGAAAAGGGAAGCTACACCGGGGGTGCAGCCAATTAGCTACTCCCGGCTATTTTTCTCATTGATTTTTGATTTTTTTGAAGGAATCTTATGGGGGATTTACTTAGTTTATTGTATGGAAAATGTGTTTCAAATTTCATGCAAAACAAACACTCCTAACATGCCCATCTAGATATGGTCAATTTCAATAATTCCGAGACCGTTAAAATGTGATAGTCATGATGGAGATGATAGAAATGTCGAATTTAGTTGAAATTGGTATGATATCATGGTGATATATAGTGATTTAAATGCCCATAGGTTTCATTTCAAAAACACAAAAAATCAATGAAAAAAATGGTCAGGTGCAGCTAGTTAGCTTCACTCCCGGATACAGCTTCCCCAGCCCCTATATATATATATATATCGCGAATATTCTCATGCTTTCGTCAGCCCAGAAGATGCTAATCAGTCCCACAGGCAGACTTATATATATATATAGGGCTTATCCAATGGACCCTGTGCCCATTTGAGATGAGATGAACCCACTCATATTTTACCAATATTTTCCATCATTTTGAATTCAATGCTTATTTATTTACCGTTGTTATATCATATTCTTACTATTAGTAACTATTTTCATATAAAGAAGATCTTAGATTCACAAGAAATGGTCATTAGTAAGAATAAAAATGAGACTAGTAATACAAATAATAATACAATCATTTTGTATGAATTTAAGGTTTTTTTACTGAAAATAGTTACTAGTAGTAAGAATATGATATCACACTTGTAAACAAATACTTATTAAGCTCAAAAAGATAGAAAATAATAGTAAGAAATGAGTGGGCTCATCTCATCTCAAATGAGCACAGGACTCATTGGATAATTTCCCTATATATATATATATATATATATATATATATCTTAGATTTTCTTATTCCGCGATCATTATCCTCGAATGAAAGAATCCTTAATGATAAATTTACAAATGAATAAACTAATTGAGTATAATCATGAGAGTTCACATGTGCATGTATGAAAGTTCAAATAATATGTCTCAGGGAACATTAATCAAAAGCATACAAGTACAAATGATGCCACCAAAGTGGTCCAAAGCAGACCGTCCTAATCCTCTCCCTAAGAACCCAACTTTCTCCACTGAACACAGAGAACGCCCATGGCCACAAAGCCACCACCACCCATTCCTCCCCTCCCTTCCTCAGCCACTGCATCCCCTTCCGACACCTTCACCATCTCCCTCTATCCTTCTCCTCCCCCCCGACCCACCAACAAAGCCTTCCCTCACACCGACGACATCTTCTTCCCCGGCCACCTCCTCCCCCTCCGCCTCCTTCACGGCCGCCCTCCCCCACACCCCCTCTCACCTGTTCCCTCTAAAAACCGACAACCACCCGTAAAGAGCCACAGCTCCCTCTCCCTCTGGCTCGGGAGGGGCAGGCGTCGCTGGGCGGAGGTTGGCAGAGTTGTTAAGAGGTGGGTCGGTGCTGCTCTGTTTCAAAGGGAGAGAGACAAGCAGGTCAGCAGAAGGGGCATTGGAGGTAGACCGTGCTCCTTCTCCGCGTACACATCCACGAACCGAGGAAGTAGTGGGGGATGCAGCGGGGAGTGGGGGAAAGGAAGAAAGGAGGTGATGGCGAGGACGGCGCCCACGACGGCGAGGACAACGCCAGCTAACAGCGGTGTGCTGGCGGTGAAGGGGAAGGCAGCGGGGTCATCAGAGGAGAGCTCCATGGAGGAGCTGCAGAGCGCGATCCAGGCGGCGATTGCGCACTGCAAGAAGTCCATTGCTGCTAACGCCGAGGAGAAGAAGTCTTTGTGATGGTTTCGACAATGAAAAATCATCAATGATATTTAGATGGAGTATATTTGTTTTGGGATGGCGGTAAGCTCATAATTTTTCACTTTTTTATATAAATAATAAATATGGTTTCAAGTGTCGATTCCTGCCCTGCCGAAGTAAAGGTCTATTACTTATGGTTGAGTCTCCACTCGAAGGTTACCATTTGAGTACTTGCTTTCCTTTGAGTATATTTAGGAAAGGTCGATGGCTCCTGTCGATATAATTTGAATCACAATTGATTGAGATCCAGATGTGAATCATCGTTTGGACTCTAGTTGATTTGTGATTAGGGAATGTACCAGTCCACAATTGATTAGGGGATTCATCAGGATTATAATTTGTCACTAAAGAATCCATCTATAGGAAAATAATTGGAGGACTGATATTGATTCCGATTGATTTTATTTAAATTTAAGTTATATCCTATGTACTTTCATATAAGATACCAAAAGTTCACCATAATAAAAAACAAAAAGCTATACACAAATTATACATTAGCTATGTAAAAATTTAACAATTAATATTCTTTTATCTATATTTAATTATATAATATATGTCTTTATATTTTGAGATTGAAAAAGATCCCTTTCTAGTTTGAATTTGTTTATTTGGAATATGGGTTCTTCTACTTATTTATTTATTTTTTCTTCTTCCTCTATCCCTATCTCATAGGTATAGTGTTTGAATCAATAGAGAACCTTTCCTCTATATGAATCGATATTATTACATTCCAATTTCTTCCCGATACCTTCCAAGGAAAATCTCGAATTGCATAGGAATCCATTTTTTGAAATATCATGTCTTTCGTGCTTTGGTAAGCCGTCCGAGATCCATATATGTGTGTAATTATTTGTTTGGGTGTATCTTTATGTGCGTTATTTGTTGATATACGTGTTTAATGTTCCTTATTATATTGATCAATCTCGTTGTTACTATTTTCGTCAATTCTTCAAACGTTTCATTTATGACATCATTCTCATATTTCACACAAGAATTGAGTTATTGTTAAATAAGTTGAAAGTAGATATATGTGATCAAGAACATCATTGATAACACTGGCTTGCTGCAAAATCTTCATTGGAAACACTATCTTGATTATTTTTATAAGCTTCTACTCTAGTTTAAATCTTTAGTAACAACATTGTCTTTGCAATCAAGTCTATGATGTTGTTTCTATTATCAATTACCACTCCTTAATTTTGGTCATAAATGTTAGATAGGATTAAATTAACTTTGTTGTGGCTTAGACCATTATACTGCAAATCTAAAATTTCCATTAGAATTTTGTAATAGCTAAAACATTCCTCGTAACATGTCCATAATCCATGGACTTGCAATTTCGAGTAGTTATATGATTTCCGAATTCATCTCTTTTATTAATATCTAATATCTTCTACAAAATCATATCCATTTTTAGCAAAGAGGAAAGGGAGCCTACTTTGTGAAGTAGGTAACATTACCTACTTCACATCCATTTTTAGCAATTTTTTAACTTTTTTTGAAAAATTTCGTAGTGGATTTTCATAACTATATCCCTCTAATATGTCATTCAAATTTTGTCAGAAACAGAGACTCCTACGGCTTCCATCAAGAACAGGTATTTTTAACGGTCTTAGATTTGCTATAAATTACATGTTCTGGATGAAGGCAATAGGAGTCTCTGTTTCTGACGAAATTTGAATGACATGTTATAGGGATATAGTTATGAAAATCCACGATAGTATTTTTCAAAAAAAAATAAAAAAATGTGTTAAAATGGATGTGAAGTTGGTAAGGTTACCTACTTCACAAAGTAGGCTCCTTTCCTCTCTCTCTCTCTCTCGATCGAAGATTTCCTCTCTTCACAAAGTAGGCTCTCCTTCCTTCCAAAAATAACATCCTTCGAAAAAGATAACATTACTACTTTACATCCATTTTAGCAATTCTTTAGTAAAAAAATTGCAAAAAAAATGGATATGAATTAGGTAAGGTTACCTACTTCACAAAGTAGTCTCCCTTTCCTCTCTCTCTCTCGAAGCTTTCCTCTCTTCACAAAGGAGGCTCTCTTTCCTTCTAAAAATGACATCCTTCGAAATAGGTAACCTTACTAGTTCACATCCATTTTTAGTAAATTATTTTATTTTTTTGAACAATTTTTCCGTGGATTTCCAAAAAATTAAAAAATTGCTAAAAATGGATGTGAAGTAGTAAGGTTACCTTTTCGAAGGATGCCATTTATGGAAGGAGATTAATATGAAAAGCGATTTTAACAATAAGTGGTATTCCAATTATATCGCATCTTAAAAAAAGGAAGAACGTTTTGGAAAGTGATTTTTGCAGAAAATCGAGATCCAAATACTCAGGTCAGTAATATATATACAATAGTTAAGTAAATGGTTGGTGCGAGATCATTAATATCTAAACAACGGTCAGTAATTTATATTCATTTTATTATATGGTGCAGAATTCAGTAATATATACACACTGGTCAAGTAAGTACTTGTTGTGAAGTCAGTAAAACCATAACAATTGGTCAGTGATTTCCATATGTATTATTACATTAAACAGAATTCAGTAATTTAGAGACGATATTCAAGTAATATAAATAAAATTCTCAAATAAATTATTTTTGTGTGTTCAGTAATGTATATATCTATGTCTTATATAACACGTTCAGTAATATGTGTATGATTCTCAATTAATTGCTACTATGAGATCAGTAATAACAAAGTAATGGTCAGTAATCGTGGAGATTGCTCAAGTAAGAAAGTAACTATTTGTTAATACAATGCGCATTACATACACAATGATATTACTAATCATTTCTTATGTTATTACTGATCTCACAACACACATTTACTTGACTATTGTACATATATTACTAAATTATGTACAATGTAACTATTTGGATCTAAATTACTGATCATTGTCTTGATATTATCGATCTCACAACAAGCATTTACTTGACCATATTATATTTATTACTATCATAGCATTTGTGTCTTAATCATCCGCACAAAATCATTTATTTGAATTGTTTCTTTCCAAAACCGTCTTCCCATTTTTTAGGATGTTGTATAATAGAAAATATAATATTTGTTAAATACTAGTATCCTATAATTAGAAATGTAGTTATTGATAATACACGTTTATGGCCTAAAATGGGTGCTCACCGAAACGTTAATGGGCACATGACTCTATATATATATATACATATATATATATATATATATATATATATATATATATATATATATGTATATATATATATATGTGTGTGTGTGTGTGTGTGTAGGGTAAAATGGGGCTGCCCCCATGGGGGGGGGGGGTAACTTGGCTCTCCCGTCCATTCTGCCCGCTTTTTTTAGTTTTTTTAAGATTTCTTCCATGGATTTTCATGAATATATACCTATATTATGTCATTAAAATTTTGCGTGGAACATAGACTCCTACGACCTCCATCCGGAAGGATCGTTTTTAGCAATTCTGTTGCCGTTAAAAAATACCTATCTGGATGGAGGCCGTAGGAGTCTCTGTTTCGCATGAAATTTGAATTACATAATGTAGGGATATAGTGATGAATATTCTCGGAAGAAATTTTCAAAAAAAAAATAAAAAAGCGGGCGAAATACCGTGGGGGGAGCCAAGTTAGCTCCCCCAGGGGGCAGTCCCATTTAACCTTATATATATAGGGAAAAATGCGGCGGCTCCCGGGGAGTAGCCAACGGGGCTACTCCCAACCCTATTTTTTCCAATTTTTTTTATTTTCATTGGAAAATAAAAATTTATATATTCATCACTATATCTCTCTAACATTCTATTAAAATTTCGTCAGAAACAGAGATTCCTAGTCCCTCCATCCAGATGTCATTTTTTAATAGTCGCAGGATTTTTTAAATCAATCATGTTTGGATGGAGGCTGTAGGAGTCTCTGTTTCTGACGAAATTTTAATAGAATGTTAGAGGGATATAATGATGAATATACAAATTTTTATTTTTTAAAAAAATAAAAAAATTGGGGGAAAATAGGGGTGGGAGCAGCCCGTTGGCTCCTCCCAGGGAGCAGCCACATTTTACCGATATATATAGCCTAAATTGAGGGTGGTTCACCATATCTATGGTGAGACCCCACCCCATTTGATGTTTCTCATATATATATATATATATATATATATATATATATATATATATATATATATATAGGGGCGATCCTATGAGATGGGATTTTGGTGAGATGGTGAGATGGAGCATTCTGGACCACTAGTTCCAACCAGGAGAGAGAAAGACAGGAGAGAGAATACAACAACTTGTGGTCCAGAATGTCCCATCTCACCATCTCACAAAATCTCATCTCATAGGATCACTCCTCTATATATATATATATATATATATATGTATATGTATGTATATATATATATATATATATATATATATATATATATGGAGCCTTTCAAATAGGACGCAGTCCTTCCTGAGTTCAGGAAGGCCGGCCCTTTTTTATCTAAAATACGAACACTTTTATAGAATACGTATACAGTTTGTATTATAGGTACACGTTATAACTACAAAGCCGCATACAAGATTGCGCATCATAATACAAACATTAAAACTGGACATTATAATACAAAATTGTACATGTATTCTACTAAAGTCATCCTGTTTAATACAAAAAAGGGGTTAACCTTCCTTAACGTAGGAAGGACTGCGTCCTATTTGAAAGAAATCCTATATATATATATATATATATATATATATATATATATATATATATATATATATATATATAGGGTTAAATGGGGCTGGCCTCTGGGGAGAGCTAACTTGGCTCCCCCCCGACCCATTTTGCCTGGTTTTTTTATTTTTTTTAAAAGTTCTTCCGTGGAATTTCATCACTATATCCATATATTATGTCATTAAAATTTCGTGCGAAACAGATACTCCTACGGCCTCCATCCAGACAATCATTTTTTAACGGTAACAGAATTGCTAAAAACGACCCCGTCTGGATGAAGGCCGTAGGAGTCTCTGTTTCGCACGAAATTTTAGTGACATAATATAGTGATATAATGATGAAAATCCATTGAAGAAAATTTCAAAAAAAAATAAAAAATCCGGAAGAAATGGGGTGAGGGGAGCCAAGTTCGCTCCCCCCATGGGGGCAGGCCCATTTTACCCATATATATATATGTATATATATATGGCTCACCATATATATGTTGAGACCCCGCCTCATTTGAAGTTTCTCCTAATATATATATATATATATATATATATATAGGGGAAAATGGGGCTGCCGTGGGGGGAGCTAACTTATCCCCTCCCCAGCCCATATTTTTTTTTCTTTTAGAAAAAATAATGTGGATTTTCATTATTAAATCCTTATATTATGTCATTCAAAATTCATGCGAAACAAATACTCTTTTAGCCTCCTTCCAAACAATCATTTTTTAATGATCACAAAATTGCTAAAATCGGCCCAGTCTAGATGGAGCTCGTTGGAATCTCTATTTCACACTAAACTTAAATGACATAATATAAGGATATAGTTATGGAAATCCACAAATGTATTTTTCAAAAAAATAAAAAATAGAAAAAATAGGACGGGGAGAGCCAAGTTAGCTCCCCTAAGGGCAACCCCATATATATATATATATATATATATATATATATATATATATATATATATATATGGGAAAAATGGGACTGCCCCTAGAGGCAGCCAACATGGCTGCCCTCACCCCATTTTTCGCATTTTTTTTTATTTTTTTGGAAAAATATCACCATGTATATTCATACATATATTCCTCCTATATGTCATTCAAATTTCGTCAGAAGTAGAGACTCCTGCGGTCTCCATTCAGACATCATTTTTTCAATAGTCGCAGGATTTTTTAAATCGACCCTGTCTGGATGGAGGCCATAGGAGTATCTGTTTCTGACGAAATTCGAATGACATATAGGAGGGATATAGGGATAAATATACATGACGATATTTTTCAAAAAAATTGACAAAAAATGGGGCAGGCCAGCCATGTTGGCTGCCCCCAGGGGGCAGCCCCATTGACCCCTCTATATATATGTATATATGAGGAAAGGGAGCCTACATCCTGATGTGGTAACTTACCTACATCATATTTATTTTTTTCTCAAGTTTTTTACCTGTTCTGGATGGAGGGCATAGGAGTCTCTATTTCTGACAAAATTTGAATGACATGTTACAGGGATATAGTTATGAAAATCCACAGAAGCATTTTTCAAAAAAATAAAACAAATTTGGAAAAATGCTAGCATGATGTAGGTAAGTTACCTACATCAATATGTATGTTCCCTCCCCCCCTCTCTCTCTATATATATTCACTTATTCCATCACTAATGTGTAGATATTTAGTTATCATTAAATATAAAATTTCTATCATAAATAATGGGGACCAATGTAGGGAAGAAAAGAAACTCGATTTTCTATTTTGATAATTTTTAAATTTAAAAAATTCCAAAAAAACACTGAATTGATAAAAATCGTTCCTAAATCTTCGATATAAAATACATAAAATGCTACAAAATATAGATGTTAAAGGTGCGAGTTTTAGTTTTTGACCAACTAGAAAATTGTACTCTATACAGGGAGAAGGTTGCCATACCGGTCCCTTTATTCATTTTTTTATTTTTTGAGAAGGTTGCCATACCCGTCCCTTTATTCATTTTTTTATTTTTTTTGAAATGAAATATTGGAAGATTTAGATTATCTGTTGTCATTCCAAATTCAACTTAATTCGAGACTTTTATTATATCCATTAATACTATTAAATTTTAGTGGTCTAAGAATGGCTGAAATTGACCCCTTGCAGCTGGACATGTTAGGAATGTTGGTTTTAGGCAAAATTTGAAACACATATTCCACTCAATATATATAAATCTCACTAAGGGTTAATTTTAAAAAACTAAAAATAATGGAAAAAATGGATATGTGTAGGGAGTTGCTTACACCTCAAGGTGTAGGTTCTATTTTTCCTTATATATATGCAAAAATTCTGAGAATTGTATTGAATTTATTTCATTGTTATTAGCGACATATTTTTTTAACATGTACATAAAAAATATTAAGAAAATTACAAAAATTAGAAGAAAAAAACAACAAACAGACATAAACACCAGCAAAATTAAACTCCGAGTATAATTATACCCAACTTCTATGACTCATATCTTGGCCATACAGTTTAGATTGTTGTCTACTCACTTTAATGTTAAACATGGAAATAACTTTAAATGTTAATAATACTTTCGATTTTAAAGGACCTAATATTTGAAAAAGATTTTTGGGTACCATAATACAATTAGATTACTAACTTGGGATTTGCGTACATAGTTACTTGAATTTCCATTTAGTAGGTTTCAAATTTGATTATCTTATTGAATTGTTTATAAATTGTAAATGAAAACTAAAAGACATAAACAAGTTATATAAATTAAAATCCTTATGAAGCATAAACAAGTTATCTAATGAATAGATAAAATGTACTTATGAAGCATAAACTTTCCTAATTATTACATATGATTATATTAAAATCAAACAAACATTTTTTGCATTTAATTTTAGTATTAAATTAATAAATTATACAATACTTAAACTACTTTTTAAAAAATATTATTTATATATATTTATAAAATACTTATATTTAAATATATTTAAATTATTATTTTATCTAAATGACCTTATTATATTAATCTAAACATTAAAAAATGAAAATTTATGTTACAATTTTTTAGTTATAATACCTTTTAATTAAAAATTCATTTATCACCTATTAATGTTTTTTTAAGAAATTACAATCTATGATTAATCGGTGCCTGATACGTGTTACCCCTTCCTTCTTCTTCTTCTCTGATCGCTATCAACATCTAATATATATATTTAGCTAAATGCCAACTTCCATGTTACGAAATCTTGACTAACTCTCTTGCCAAAAACATCATGATCTAAGCTAGCCCTGACTATTTGACCTTCGCTCATATTATATCACTTTTTATTTAAATGTTAAACTACCCCCACCTTGTTACAACAACCTGATAGTGATATAGATTTTATTAATGATAGTTAGTTAGTTTGTATATATATTTTTACAACACTAACATTTCAGGTAGAAGAAAGGAATGATATCAAGATCTTAAGAAGTAATCATAAAATCTAGAAAAAGTAGAAGAATCGATATAGCTAAAATCAAGTCAGAAAACCATTTTCTAAAAGTTCAAGACTTTAATTCAAAGCTCAAATCCATATAAAGAAAAAAATTAAGTCTAACTTACTCAAGAAGAGGTACACAAAAAATCAAAAAGATGATTTTGCGAAAATCACCCAGTCGGATGGTTTTCATAGTTTTAAATTTTATTGATAAAAATGTTATACTTTATTTATATTTTTAGTGCATAAGAAAAAAAGTGAAAACTACAGCAATCGACTAATCACTTTTCCAATTGATTATATTCCCCTTGAGTCAACTATTGAGCTATAATAGTCATATGTTATCATCTCTAGTAAAACATGCTTATGATCAATCATTTCAATCGACTACTTCAAAGTACCAGCTTATTCAATTTTGCCTTAGTTTGATACCAGTCAAATAATCTTTATTTTAGTCAACTACTCATTTGTTTAAGTTAATTATTTTATTCAAAAATGCACAATTTAGTTCTAGCCATAAGTGACCTTCTACATGACCCTTCTCACCTACCCTAAATAGTCACTACACATCTCTCACCTACACTAAATAGACACTACACATCTCTAAGCCTATTACCAGGACTCCTAAGTTTCGTTACATTACACCTATGCTATGAACTCATATCTACTCATCTAAGTCAAATTGTGTGCATACTCTCAAATGTTAAGTTCTCAACTACTCAATTATGCTCCCATATTCTCAAGTTCTCACTCATATCTTTGAGCTTCACTCACCTTGTTCATACTTCATAATATGCAAGTAAGATTGTGTATTAAAATTCTATAAAAATATGCACTTTGTTTCATTTATCATAGTTGTATATGTGCCTGGGTTGTGGGCTCCTTACTCTATTATAGATAAAATCTCCATCAGGGTTTGTACAAGAAGAGTTATAGGTTGTACATGAGGTTGTGTTGTCCTTTAAGTAGAATAAATAATGGAATTAAGCTTTATTGTGAGAGAAAAGAAAAAAAATCATATATTGGGAAATTCTGAGCCATGGCTTTTACTTGCTTGGGATTCCGCGTAAAGTCAATGTACGATGATTATTATTTCCTATACCTTTACATTTATGGCTTGGATTTTTTTCTGATTAAAATAATAATATTATTATTTAGCTTATTTTGGTGTGCAAATAATCACCCTTATTGTATTGAACTCATATCTTGTATAATACTGTTGCATGTTCTTCATGTGTAATTACGTTCTTGTGGGTCCTAGCTCGCACAAGTGAATGTCTCAACCAACTCGTTCTCCTTTGTCTACTCTGCATCGAAGCCACCGTATTTCATTAAAGAAAATACTCATATTCGCCCAACCACATGTAAAGCATAATTTTAAGTTGTTCGTGAAGCCAACCATAAGAAAATGAGAAGAGAATTTCTCAGATGCTCAAATCAAGGAGTTGGAAAGGAACACCAAGACTACGATTGTGTTATAATATGCTCTATTTTCTAATGAGTTCAATAGAGTCCATCGATCAAAGTCCAAACACAAGATTTGGGCATCTTCCCAGTTAAGATATAAAGGTAAACACAATGGTAAAAGTTCTAGAGTTACCACGTTAACTAGGGAGCAAGTGAGCTTTGCACGGAAGAAATGAGATAGTGTTAAGGATATGTGCACAAGGTTCATCACTATTGTAAAAAAACTTAGGGCTTTGAGGAAAAGTTTATCGAGGGTGAATTGGAGAGGAGAGTGATCGATTCCCTATGACATGCATGGGATTAGAAGGTTACGATGATAGAAGAACAATGCTATGGAGAACGTCAATATGGACGATGTCATCGAAATTATTGGTACAATAAACTAAGAAACAATTAAAAATCCAATCGAAGAAACCAAAAAGAAATTGCTCACCTTCAAGGTGAATATCGAAAACTCTTTCGATGAAGAATCATGTGATAAAGATATTGCTTCGTTTACTAGAAAATTAAGAAGATTGTGAGAAATAAAAATAACTCCAAGTTAAAGAAAGAAGATGAACCTGAAAAACAAAGGAGTTTCGCAAAAGGGGATCACCGACTACAAAAAAAAATGAAGCAAAAGGCATGAGCATTATCCAAATAAATTCAAGAAGAATGTCAAGAAGAAGACATCACAAGCAACATGGGATGATTTAGACTCAAGTAACTCTTACTCAATTTCAAGTAAAGAAAATCAGAAGAGAATTTTTCAGATGCTCAAATGATGGAGTTGGAAAGGAACACCAAGTCTATGATTGTGCTATATTATGCTCTATTTTCTAATGACTTCAATAGAGTCTATCGATCAAAGTCCAAACACAAGATTTGGACATCTTCCCAGTTAGGATATAAAGTTAACCACAATGGTAAAAGTTCTAAAGTTACCACGTTAAATAGGGAGCATGGGAACTTTACACGGACGGAAGGAGAAGGTATTAAGGATATGTGCACAAGGTTCATCACTATTATAAACAACCTTAGGGCTTTGGGGGAAAGTTTATCAATGGAGAATTAGAGAGGAGAGTGATCGATTCCCTATGATATGACATGCATGAGAATAAAAGCTTACGATAATAAAAGAAACAAATGCTGTGGAGAACGTCAATATGGATGATGCCATCGAAATTAATGGTGCAACAAATTAGGAAAAAAATTAAAAATCTAATCGAAGAAACCAAAAAGAAATTGCTCACCTTCAAAGTGAGTATCGAAAACTCTTTTGATGAAGAATCATGTGACAAAGATATTGCTTCGTTTACTAGAAAATTTGATAAATTTGTGAGCAATAAAAAGAATTCCAAGTTAATGAAAGAAGATGCACCTACATTATCTGCATGAAAAACAAATGGACGTCTCAAAAGGGATTGCAGACTACTTTAGCAAGAAAAATGAAACAAAAGGCATGAAAATTATCCAAATAAATTCAAGAAGGATGTCAAGAAGATGACGTCACAAGCAACATGGGATGATTTAGACTCTAGTAGCTCCTGCTCAATTTCAAGTAAATAAAATCCACATGCCTTAGGTGTGGTATTATGCCTCTCGCAACACAGAAGCATGAAGATCATATCACATATGATATAGATCAACTAGTCATACTATTCGATGGGGTAGTGGAAATTTAAATTTTTTTGATGGAACCACATGACAAGGGAACAATATCAGTGATGTTTCATCAAGATCACACGAATAATAGGGTTACCTCTTGATGCTTCTTCACGATCCATGATTTTTTAAGAGAAGTAACCTCATGTCTCAAGTTTGATCGGACATAGAGAGAACATATGGGTGCGTTGATGAGATGTGTACTTCCCATAATCCAAAGCGCAATGTGGCAACAATGGAGCTCTCAACAAACATTAGGTGAACGACCACCAAGGCTTGAGAGAGAGGGAGAGATGACGTGTAAAAAGAGAGAGAGTTGTTACAACAATTAATTCAACTTTTTTGTGTAGAGAAAGAGCTAGGGTTAAACTTTCTTTATAGTAAAATGGATGATGGAGATACACTCCTGATAATTAATCAATGGTTGAGATTAATTAATTTTATTCGTGCTCCAAGTAAAATAGAATATAGAATTAATAAATTATTTATTAATTGATTTATCCAAAATTTAATCTCAAAATAAATCTTATTCTCATGAATAAAGAAGAAAGAAGAGAGCCTTCTTCCAAGAATGAGGAAAGGATATAGCATCCTCCATCAATAGGAGGGTGGATGCACACCATAGGGATTGGAAAGAGAATTTCTCTCCACAATCTCCTTTAATGTAATCTTATTACATTAAATCTTTATTCACAGAATTTTTAGTCAACAAAATATCACAAAATAATTTTTAAATTATCTGTGACAATTGCAAACAAACCATTGATAATTATGAATCATATTCATCCATCCAAAACTAAATGTAAATAACATTTATAGTTAATTGCTCAATGTGAATCCAATTGACATTATTATTTAAATTGTGAATCATATTCATAATTAATTCTCCCTATAATATTATGTATGACATCCACAAAATCCGTGATTATTGTCGATAATGCTATCCACATTAATCTTATATATGATAATTAAATCCAATATATTATCTTAGATACCTATCATCACATGTTAAAATATTGTAAATAAAATGGATATTATTATTAATAATTAAATCCAATTTAATCATAAATTTTCCAATGCTCAGATATTATAAAAAATGAAAATTATCTTGAACTATTTCAAGAACAATGTGCCTTTTCTGCCAATACTTGTAGATAAGGACATGACGATTATATATTCCATATACAGTTACTTGGATAGTGAGATTTAATCTCACATCTAGATCTAAAAGACCTCTCAGAGATGTCTCATAAAATGATACATAACATCCAATCTTCTCATTGCATCCGAATCATTTTCAAATCAATGTCTAACATTTGGACTAAGATTGTATAAGGAATCATTAAAATCCAAAATTATTTAATTACTCCCTCAGAATGCAAGTGTCTTGATTATACAATCGATTAGGATCACATCACCCTCGAGTATTCCAAATACACGTACATTCTGCATACTAGATGACCTAAAACAAACCTGAAGTTTTGATCTTATATGAAATTCCTTTTTCATAGTTTTATCATTAAGTTTCTCATTCTATCACTGGGAGTAGGTATCTATCATATGCTTTCCAAAAGCATATATAATACCTACAAACCCTTTCATGCTTCCAAATAAAGACAACCATGGATGGAATTCGATTAGTTCCAATATCTCATGACTGAGATCATGTATTCTGGTTCAGTTGTGAACTTGTATGATCCCTTTTGAGAGATTGTATTACTCATATACCCTTGTATGCACACCATCTCGCCAGTGTATAAACCTTGATTAGGTCATGAACCTAATGGTTTGCTTAATGTACATACTCAGACATATAGTAACACATATTTCTCTGGTAAGAGGATGTATGCCTGTATCGTGACAACTTGTGATAGAGGTTTTGGTTATCTTAGTTTCATTAGATGAACTATTTTACTTCACATATTTGATACCTTCGAATTTCTTTTCCTATGTAGAGGACATCCATTAAGAGGTCGGTCGCATATCAACCTCTGGAGTACTTCTCAGGCTAGAGACCCTTTCTTGATAATCATTTGACGGTTCTAGTTAGGTCATCAATATCACTCTTTAGGTACCAACTTAGCATAGGCCTCTATGATCCAACTATTGGATCAATAGCGGTATGATCATCAAGATGGCCACTATACATAACCTTAATTATACTAAGGGACTTTATAAGTTCATTCATTCATTAATCTCAGATATGGAGTTAAAATCAATAACTTTTAATGCTATATAAAACATTAAAATAACATCTATTGTAGAAATGGTTCGTACTGGGATCACATATCTAACAATCTCCCACTACCCCTTAGAACCATTCTGTTGCAATATTTAAACTCACTGTCATTACATGCTGGTCCAAAATCTTTTGAGATGTTCTCAATAGAGGCTACTTTTGTGATATTTATGCAAATTGTTATTGCAACAATTTACAACAACAATTAATTTCTTTTAAAGAAATAAATAAGTTGAATGCATTCTTCAATATATTTATGTTCAATTAAGTCAATTCATTGTCATGAATAAAGAAGGAGTATGGATCCACCTTCCATGTAAAGGGAATGGAGATAGACTCCTTCCCCTTTTGGATAGGTAGACGTCTTCATGAGATTGGAAAGAGATTTTTTCTCTCCAATCTCCATCTAATGCAATCTCATTACATTAAATATTTATTCATAGAATTATTTGTCAATAAAATATCATCAAATAATTTACAAAATATTTGTGACAATTGCAAACAAAATAATTGATTAATTATGAATTATATTCACACATCCAATATTAAGTGTAAATCATATTTACATTTAATTGTACAATATGAATCCAATTCACATTTAATTGTATGATATGAATCCATTCACATTAACTTATGAATACTGAATCATATTTATAATTAAGTCTCTCTTATAATATTATGAATCATATTCATAATATTTATGATTAGTGAGGATAGTGCTATCCAAATTTATCATATCCATTATAATTAAGTCCAATTGAGTTATCTTAGTTGTCTCTCTCTATATGTCCAAATAATGTGAATCATAAATATATTATTAATGATGATTAAATTACATTTAATCATCAGTTTTCAATGCTTATATATTGTCAACAATTGAATTATTCTTGAACTCTTTCAAGAACAATGCGCTTTCTCTACGGATACTTGGACATATGGATAGGACGACTGTATATTCCATGTATAGTGACTTGGATATTGAGATATAATCTCATATCCAGATCTAGAAGACCTCTCAAAGATGTCTGATCAAGTCAGATAAAATAACCAATCTTCTCATTGCATCGGAATCATATTCAGAACAATGGCCAACATTTGGACTAAGATTGGATAGATAATCTAATGAGTAGGGTCACTAAAATCCAAACTTGTTTTATCACTCCCTCAGAATGGAAGTGTCATAGTTATACAATCGTTTAAGATCACATCACCCTCCAGTATTCTTAATACTAGTATATCCTTCTTACTGGAAGACCTAAAATAAACCCAAAGTTCTGATCACATGTGAACTGTCTTCCCCAAGATCTCATCGTTAAGTTTCTCATTCAATCAATGGGAGTTGGTATCGATCATTTGCTTTTCAAAAGCATATATCATACCTTCAAATCTTATATTGTCTCCAAAACAAGATGATCAAAGTTGAAATTTGATTTATCTCAATATATCATGAGTGAGCGCATGTCTTCCGATTTAGTAGTGAAACTCTATGATTCCTTTGAGAGATTGTACTACTCATATGTCCTTATATGCACACCAGCTCGTCAGTGTATAGACCTTGATTAGGCCATCAACCTAATGTTCTTTCTAATGTACATACTTAGATGTATAGTAATACATCGGTATATCCGATCAAAGGATGCATGCTTATACATGACAACATATGACATAGGTCTCAGTTATCTCAATCTCGTTAAGTCAACTCTTTGACCTAACTCGTCCTACACCTCCGAATCTCTATTCCTATGTAGAGGACATGAATTAAGAGGTCGGTTAGATGTCAGTCTTTGGAGTAAGGATTGTCATCTCCTTCTCATACTGGAGATCCCTTCTTGATAATCACTTGACGTTGTGGTTGAGTCCTCAGTCTAACTCCTTAGTTATTCAACCCTACACCAGCCTCTACGATCCAACCTTTGGATCAACATCTGTATGGTATCAAGATGTTCATAATACATAACACTATTGTTCTAAGGGACTTATTATGAAAATCAGTTATTCATCATTTCGGATTAAGGAGGGAATTGCAATAAATTTTATTCTATAATAGCTCGCCATGGGCTCACGTGTCCAACAATCTCCCACTATCCAAAGAGAATAAATTGGCTAATATTTAAACAAACACTCTTGTGCTAATCATAAGATATTTCGAAAAATATCTTGGTTAGTTGACTAGTTACTCTATCTCCAAATGACTATGCCAAGCCCTTTTACAGACTTTCATATCTCCAAGTAATAGTGTTGGCATGCAATGCGAATGTTGCATCTTATGCAACCACTACTCAATCTTGTTAAAGTAGTTGTAGTGCCTTTGACACTATAACTCAATAATTATTTTAACCATTAAGAAGTTTCTATTATCCTTAATAGATAAACCTTATCTCTTGACATCTCTATCTACTTAGACTAGCACACGGTCTTAAGTCTTGTAAGGTATCTGTAGGTAAGACTTGTAGATCACTATCTACAAAGTCTTAAGTTTTTAAAGTTAATACTTTGAGACCACTATCTCTAAGGTATTGTCTCTTTGAAGATGTTATTATTACTACAATTAAGTATTTTATCTTCATAGTAGGATGGGTAACCATTTACCAATCCCACTGCATTACAGGTATTTGTTCTTTTGTACACATCTAGCGTACATCAGGCTTTCTATAGCTAATCCACAAGGGCATGCAACTTTAGCATTCAAATCATCAATACTTTGAGATGTTATACCTTCAGATAGGTCAGTACCATATCTTAATGGAAAGAAACCTTCCTTGAAATTTTTCAAAGTGGAATATATCCAAGATGTACCCTAATATGACGGTCCCAATACCCTCTTCTCTTGCTTCTGAACAACTTTAGAATTAAGATCTGAGAGGCATTCTTGAGGTCGTTCATCTCAAGGGTATGAGGCAACTAGATTATAAAATACTTATTATCATCCTTATATCATTCCAAATGATTAAGATTTTATCTACATGTAGCACATTGAACACAATGGCACTCCCACTAATCTTCACATGATTTATCAAGATTCTGTATGAAATTATAGCCTTTGTAATTTCATCAAATCTGATGTTCCAACTATAAGAATCTTATTTGAGTCCATAGATGGATTTCCTTAGCTTGCACACCTTATCTTTTCTCAACTATGTAGCCATGGGACTACTTCATATGAATATCCTTGTTGAGGTATTCATTGAGGAATGCAATATTGGCTTCCATCTTTTAGATGTCATAGTCAAGTTGTGTAGATATTGTTAGCAATATTCTACTGGGTATGAGCATGGTCACTGGAGAGCAAGTCTCATTGCATGCGATGTCTTCTCTTCGCATGTAGCTCTTTGCTATGAGCCGTGCTTTGAAGGTCTCTACCTTTTCATCAGGTTCCTCTTTCTCTTGAAGATCCATTTACACATAGTGGGTCTAAACCCCATAGAAGGATAACGAGGGTCCATGCACAACACGTGTATGAAGTTTACTTTACAGTTTATTGCTAACATCCATCTTTTCATGTCATGATTATCAGTAGCTTCGTCACATGAAGTTCGATCAATGTTAGACTTCTCTAAAACATAGAATCTATACTCTTGCCACCATCAAATTTATTTGAAGAGGTATTAATGTTTCATCTTTAATTATCCTTCTAGTTTATAATTTTAGGAACCTCATTATCCTCATAGGGTTTAATAATTCCCACTACTTCATTCTTATCTTGACTTGTAAGTAAGTCATCCTCTAAGAATCGTATTTTTAGAGATGAAATCATTGAGTATCTCATGGTCATAAAGTAGGTATCCTATACAATCTTTTTATAAACATAATGAAGTAGCACTCTCTAGTGCGAGATTCCAGCTTACTTGCATCCATGTCTCTATCTTTGACCAAGCAACCCTAAATCCTCAAGTGTCTAACACTAGGCTTGGTTCCAAACCATAGCTCATGAGGGGTTTTGGGTTCACATTTTCTTGAAATCTAATTAACGATATATATTGCAGTCTCTACTGCATATACCTGTAACAAAGAGGTAATTATGCTAATAGTCATCATTGATAAGATCATGTCAAACATGATCCAATTGCATCTCCCTACAACTCCATTATGATGAGGTTTATAAGGAGTGAAATAGGAACAACATTTGATTCTCTATAAGGCATTGTTTGAATTTATCTAATATGCATTGTCTACCTCAGTATGATCAAATTCTTTTTATCTTTTTTCTAACTTTGGTTCTCAACCAAAATTATGAAATCTTTGAACATTTCAAAGGTATCTAATGGATAAGGAAGAAATCACATACCACAAATAATCATCAATGGCTATAACATATGATTAATTTTTATTATGGTATATATGCTCCACATACACCAATATATATGAAGTCATGAATACCTCTGCATCTTACATCACTCCCAGAGAAGGGTGTATTGAACATTTACTTTAATACAATATTCACAAGTATGTTAGCTTTGAACTTTCAAACAATATGAAGTTCAATCTCTTACTAGTTTATTGATCTCATCAACAAACTTATGTCTTAGTATTGATGCCGGATCTCAGTATTAAAAATACCAATGAACCATTCATTAACATTCTAATTTAGTAGAGTCCTATAGATATTATACTACCATATGAAATATATCCATCATAACTCTTTATGACATATTTATTTCAAAATGCATGTTTATTTCTAACAAGTTTAGAAATAAAAAATGAATCTATTCTAATATCTTGGTCATAGAGATATTCTCTAAGACTAAGCGCTCTTCCACTAGAAAGAAGTAGTCTATTTATCTAATGGAGATCAATGCACCAATTGCATAAACTCCTATGTAAGTGACTACAAAACTTAAGATCAAGTTTTCCGGATCTTCTAAAAAATGTGCAACCAATTGCAATTGTTAGTAGAAGAATGAGATATAATTATTAGACGTTAATCTTATCTAATAAGTAATTCAATTTCAATAATTATACGTAGATGTAGGATATGTCGATGCACTCTCAGAGTCCTTCTCTAAGGATTCTAGATTGTTTGGGTAGTCATACTATCAGAATATTAATTCATTGTAGTATTGGCATCATCCAACTCTTTAGATGTCATATGTGTGGAAGTCACAAAAGTATAGTCAATTCTTTGACTCTCCTTCTTACATGGATCGGACCCATGCTTCCATTACACCTCCTTGATCTATAAACAACCGATGCTTAAGATAAAAGATCTCATAAGTTGAATATGTTCTCAAGGAAATTCAATATAAGAGTATTTCAACATTTATAGTTGCTCCATCACATTCATGCAATATGAATATTATGAAGCTTCATGAGAGATTTTAGTAGAGATAGTAGAATGATGGCACTCATCATATCTACATCCATCTTAACTCTTAAAGACTTTTGTCCAGGCAATCACTCATATATTTTAAGTACGTCATCTCTATAAAGCCATCATTCTGCATAATGCAGTGAACCATGCCATTCATGATTAAACTTTGAGAGCGCATATGTTTGCCAAATTATCTTCTTTAGTTTTTATAAGTATCTTGACAATTACGATCATTATCGACATGTTACTTCAAAAGAACATTCGATGAGAGATCAAGACTGTAGAGACACACAAACCCTAGGTTGTGGTCCTATTATCCATTTAATTGTTAATCATCATTATCATCAGGAAACTTTCACATTGCAACCACATACATTATGTGTCTAACTGCAAGTACTGCATCTTTATCATGGATTCAATCCATGATACTAGTTATGATGAGTATAGTTTTGAGTGGGTTTGGTGAAAATTATCTGAAATAAGATAATTTGCATAAATATATTTACTTTGGTTAAGGTTATTATTGTTTCAAATCAACATTGTCTTACTTTTTACTACCTCAAAAATCTATTCCTATACAAACTGTCAAAGCATGAGTTATGCTAACCAAAGATCCTCAATAGAGTTTTAAGATCTCCCTTCTACCTTTGTCACACCCCAATAATATGAGAAAATACAACTCGGGTGAAGGGAGCGGGAACTCATTCTGCCTTGCATATCCAACTTGCATTTCTCAATTTGACACTCGAACTAACCACCCTTAAGTGATGTTGACCCGTTGTCAGTTGAACCAACCATCAACAGGAATAACATCGCTATACACAATCCAATACCGGCTCACGTATATGGGGAACACCATTGGAGTTCGTACGCATACGACCTTACTCTTTCGAGAAGAAAAGAGTCTAATCCATGTGCTCTTGTATGTCGGAGCCATCACTTTGCATAGGTGTCTTCACCACACAATCCATTGTGACATAACGCTTCACCTTGACTGGAGACCATAGATGTCATCTTATGATTCTCCATATCCCATTCAAATTTTTGATTGATCATTTGAATCATATTCGCACGATCAACACATCAAACGAAAAATATAATCTTATTTTTTTATAGATGGTGTATTTAAATTGTATTAATGTTAACTTAATTATATTAAATTAATCATAAATCCAATGCAACCAAAAAAATTTATTTGCAAGATATTATTATATAGTATGCACCTCACATGGTACAAGTTTATTATTCCAAATAGTTGTTAGAGCATTACAAACAAGGACAAACATGGACTATAATACGATGAAAAAACCTGCATACAGTATTATGCAATTTTCACAATGTGGGGACTTATATGAAATTCTTGAGAAATTAGGGGCCGAAGCTGCAAATTTTGCAATCATATGCGTGATACACATGACCCTGTCAGTCTCAGATACTAAGGCTCGGACCACGTGTCCTCTTCTGATGCTTCACACAAGCAACTAAGGTGAAGAAATATAACTAAGGTCGTTGCAACCTCAGTCGCTCGAGAAATCTGGATCAACAAGAAAATAAGGGATCAGACCACCAAAACAGAATAAAAATAAAAGAAACTCGATAGTGGCCCTGGCTATTGGATTAACCTAGTATAGCGACCAGGGTCGGACTCAGGGAGCACGTAATGGCCTTGCGGCCTACGAAGTAGTCTAAAAGAAAAATAAAAGAAAAGAAAAGGCTTTTTGGTGGATTTTTAGCATTTTTAATTTTTTTTGGATTTTTTTAATTAATTAAGAAAATAATAAAACAATAAAACAATCAACTTGACACAATTATTTAACTACTCAAAAATCATCCAAAAATTCAAACAAAAATGTTTTTATGTTTTTATATTTTTTTACTGTTTTTGGTTAATTTGTGGTGTTTTTATGATTTTTGTAGAATTTTATAAAAATAAAACAAGACAAGAAGAGGGTGCTGTTGTCCAGTCAGACTTGGAGGGCCAAATTAAAATGCAAAATGGCATTATAAAGGTCTGAAGGTAATTTTTCTGTAAAGTGTGAAAATCAAGGAAAATTTAGGCACTGGTTTTATTATTTTTTGATTTTCAATTATTTATTAGAATTTTTATGGTGTTTTCAATGTTTTTCAATTTTTATATTTTTTATAAATATAAAAATGACCAAAATTGGTCAGAAAATCAAACAACACAAAACAAACGATATCTAATTTTTTTTGTAATTTTTAAAGGTGTTTTAATATTTTTTGTGATTTTTAAAACTAGAAAGTAAAGAAAATGCGTGTTTTTGAATTTTTTAAAAAAATAAATGAAGTCGAAAATGTCTCCAAAATTTAGAGAAAATTTTACACCATGGAAGGAGCCATGTTTCCAATTTTCATCAAATTCGGAGTAGGTTTGCTATTTTATTAAAAATAAAAACAAAGGCACAGTACACAGGGACCTGTACGCAATTAAAACAAGTTCCAGGGGGTCCGGTGCAAATTCTCCAAGAACTCACGTGCCAAACACGTGACCTGGGCACTCAGAGACCTAATTGCAATAAACTTAAGTCCCTGGACTATTTAGTAGCACGTATTAAAAGTCCAGGGGGAAAAGTATAAAAAGCCCACGAAATATAGCACATGCACAAATAACACACTCACAGGGGCATTTCTGCAAATATTAGAAACATAATTTCATTCATAAACACCATAGAATATAAGGCCCTTACATGCAAATATCCCACAAAATCACGTGTCGAAGCACGTATACCACTACGTACAGGGGTATAAAAGCAAATACCAGAAAAGACAAGGTCCACTATGCAAATACACCAAACTAAAATAAGGTTCTAAAATATTTACAGGACTAAAGATTAACAACTAAAAAGCTAAGGGCCTAAGAGTAAATTACCCTTTATTTAAGCCGATGGTCGGATGCATGCCACGTGGAGATCCGACGGTGGAGAAGAGGCGCGGCTAAGCAAAGGACTCCTCAGTGCTCATCCAACGGCGGGGGACGCTCCACGTGTCTGATCTATAGTCGAGAGGTGCTGGGTCTCCTTCGCTGGATGGAGGGTTGAGAGGAGGCCACGTGGAGATCCGACGGTGGCTGTTGGGCCTCCTCTTAACCCTGATCGGACGGTACAGACATGATCTGGAGCTGAAGGGCGATCGGACGGTCGGGGAGGATGCTCGATGAACTCGATGCCGGCGAGGTTCGTCGGGCTCGTGCGTGTGCAGGAAAGCTCCTCGGAGGCTGCTGAAGATTGGGGAAGATATGCCTTGGCCTCCCGCGTCTAATGGGCTCCTCTGATGATGCAACGGAGCTCCGGAGAGCTCAGGCGACACCGGCGGAGGCTGAGTTGCTGCTCCTGAATGTCGAGCCCTCAGATGGGCTCCTCTATACCTGCAAAGCTGTGCAACAGACTCCTGGGTCGAGGGCAAAGTGCCTCGACCCGGTTAGCGGTGGTGGAGGTGAACGGTGCGGCGGGGCGAACGAGCTCCAGCGGAGCGACGACGATGAAGCTCGATACCCAGTTCTTGTGCGAACTGGGGTGAATGGATGGGTGCAGAAGATGCGCGGGGAAAGGCGAAGGTGGTGGGTGATTCCGATGATCGAGATGTAGGCGAGGGTGGTCAGAATCAGAGGTCGTTGGCGACAGAACGATTTGGGCGAAAAGCAAAATTAGAGAAATAGAGAAGGAAAGAAGGCTACCTACTGGATGAAATCGACTGGGGAAGAGCTAGGGATGCTCCAGGTCCTAGCCTCGAGGGCCGTCGGTGCCCAAGGGTCGAGCACCACCTCTGGGCGGCGCTCGACGATGTGAAGCTGCCGGATCGATGGCCCGTCCACTCCTTCCTCGCTGCGACACGACCACTCGCTCGTTGTCACTCTGGCGGTGGCTGTGGAGGTCCTAGGGTGGAATGAAATGATCCAAGGATGTGAGAAAATGGAGGCGGAGCTCGGACTATATACGAGTGAGGGTCCGGCAAGAACAGGTCGGGCAGGGCACGACGAGGCGTGGATCCCAATGCAAACAACCGGGCGAGGATCTCGGATGTACGAGGAAGAAGTCGAGCCCGGGATTTGCGGATTTGGGCATCGGATCGAGTGCGGATAAAATCGAGAAATTGGGTCGCGGGCTCGGAGCCGGAGCTCTGTGGTCCAAAGGGGGGAGTTGACCGGGGGGTCAACGTCCCCCGTGGACCAATCAGAGCAGGCCATGTCAGAAAGATTTAAAAATTCGATTTAAAATAATAAATGGCCGAATTATTAAAAACTCAAAACATGAAATTGTTTATTTTATTTTTTCCTATTTTTTGTGATTTTTAATTTTTTTTTGAAATAAAAATATGGTATATACAATAGAGTGCTATATATAGGTATATATACAATATGGATTTTTACTTTTTGATTTTTAATTAATTATTTTTATACAAATTTATTCCTATTTTATATTTTATTTATTTATAGCATAAAATTAGAAATAAAAAGGTGTTTTTATTTTATTTTTATTATTTACTTACAAGGGTTAAATAAATATTTATATACATGGTATATATACAATTTTTCTTTTTGGTTTTTAATTTTGTTCTTTTTATTTAATTTTTGTTTTTATGGTTTTTATTTTATTTATTTACATCATGAAATGAGGAGTATATACAAACTTTTAGGGATTTTAATTTATTTATTTACAAGGTGAGATAAATAAAAGTGTGGTCTTATGTACATGGTGAATATGTACAATGAAAGTTATTTTTATTTACTTTTTATTTTTTATTTTTATTTTGATTTTGTATTCACAAATATTTACAAATATGTACAAGCCCATTTTATTCTATTTTTAGAGGAAAATATTTTTATTACATTTACAGATTTATTTACACATGAGCTCCCTTATCTCTCTCTACTTTGGCTTTTCTGCGGTCAGGCCCATGCTGAGCCCTCCCTTGGGATTAGGTTGCTCAATATTTATTCTAAATATTTCCTCTTTTTCTTTTGTTTCTTTATTCTTTTATTTTTGCACAAAAACATGCTAATTATTAGTTTTTACACAATGCATGCCTTTTGTTAATTATTTGTATTTACAAATATCTACATGTATTTGCAAAGGTTTTTGTAGCTAAAATATAAGAATAAAGAGTGATGAATGAGTATTCATCACCCCTTATACTTAACTTTGCTAGTCCCTTAGCAAACACTTATTTAAAAAAGAAGTGAAAAAGAGAAAGAAAAAGAAAAAGAGGAGAATGTACATGGATCAAGGTTGAATATTAAACTTGCCTTCATTAAATCGAATTATGGAGCTCGATCAGATCTTTGGATTATTAATGTGTCAGAATCTTATTTGGACTTAAGTTTAAAACTCAACATCCTCTAAGTTCCACCAATCTATAATCAAGACTCCTCAACAATCCAGATCAGAATAAGTCATCAAACACAAACCCTGAAGACCATTAATCTTTCCTTGTACTGTGAATGTGAAGTATAAGCTCTCCACCTTAGAAATGACAACTTGACAACCCTCCCCAACAAGGTAACTCTATGACCCCAATCTGACCACTCTTTCCTCGAGGAGTGTGGTATTCCCTTCTAAGTTCAAGTTCAACCGGCTTAAGAAGAGGGGGAAGAAGAGTGTTGGACATGCGAGCCCACGACGAGCCATTATGCAATAAATGTTATTGCAATTCACTCCTTGATCTGAAATAAAGACTATAGAATTTGCATAATAGGTCCCTTAGTACAATTAGGGTTATGTACCATGGCCATCTTAATGATCATACAGCTGTTGATTCAATTATTGAATCATAGAGGCAGTGCTTAGATGAATATCTAATGAGTTAGATTGAGGACTCGTCAAGCACCGTCAAATGATTATTAAGAGATGATCTCCAGCCTGAGTAGGAGATGGCAATCCTATCTCAGTTAGGCTGATATCTGACCGACCTCTTGATGCAGGTTCTCTGCATAGGAATAGAGATTCGGAGGTGTCAGATTAGTTAGGTCAAAGAGTTGACTTAACGAGATCGAGATAACCAAAGTCCTATATCGTATGCTGTCACGATACAGGCACACATCCTCTGACCGGAGACAGATGTGTTACTATATGTTTGAGTATGTACATTTGGCAGACCAATAGGTTGATGACCTAATCAAGGTCTATACACCGGCGCGCTGGTGTGCATATAAGGGCATATGAGTAATACGATCTCTCAAAGGGATCATACAGGTTCAGTTACTGAACCGGAAGACATGAGCTCACTCATGAGATATTTGGAAGAATCAAATTCCATGTGCATGGTCGTCTCGCTTTAGAAGCTTGACTGAATTTGTAGGTTTGATATATACTTTTAGAAAGTATATGATCAAGACCTAGGTATGATATATGCTTTTGGAAAGTATATGATCAATACCGACTTCCAATGATCGAATGAGAAACTTACTGATAAAACCCTGAAGTAGGCAGTGTAAAGTTGATCTAATACTTCGGGTTTAATCTGAGTCTTCTAGTATGCAGGATGTACAGGTGTTGGGAATACCTGAGGGTGATGTGATCATAAACGATTGTATAACCATGACGCTTCCATTCCTAGGGAGTGATGAAACGGGTCTGGATTTTAGTGACTCCTCTCAGTAGAGAAGTAATCTGATCTTAGTCCAAATGTTGGACATTGATCTGAATGTAATTCAGATTCAATGAGAAGATTAGATTTGCGGTCTTGATTTAATCAAGCATCTATGGGAGGCCCGAGATCTGGATTTGAGATGTGATCTCATTATCCATGTCACTATACGTGGAACAATACAATCGCCCTGTCCTTATCTCCAAGTATTCGCGGAGAAAGCGCATTATCTATGAAAGAGTTCATGGATAATTCTATTGTTGATATATGTATCCGAGCATTGAGAAAATGGATAATTAAATGTGATTTAATTATCATGAGTAATATGAATTTGATTCATATTATAAGGAGAATTATCTTGGATAATTAAATGTGATTTAATTATCAAAAGATGTAAATAATGTGAATGTGATTCATATTATTTGAAAACATGAGAATAAGTTATCCAATATAATTAAATATGATTTAATTATTATGGATAAGAATAATGTGGATAGTAATATCCAATTATTCATAATATATTATAAATGTGATTTATAATGTATTAGAGAGAGCTAATTATAATTTATATGTGTTGATTAATTATTATGTGTATTAGATACACATTGTGTAATTAATTGACAATGTAAATTATATGTTGTTTTGGGTTGTGAATGTGATTCACAATATTCCAATGTCAAGATTGCAATATTCCCAAAATTAATTGAGAATTATTTTTGGTGAAAATTGTTGGGAAAATAAGTAGAGAGAAATATTAGGAGATATGCAATCCCATGTAATCCATGGGATTGCCCTCCCCATATGGAAGAGGGGGGGCGGCACCAATTCCAATTAGGAGTTGGTGGCCGTCCACCTCTCCTAATGGGGAAGGAGGCTCCCAATTGATTTCTCACTCCTTATTTGATTGGTTTAATTTGGTATTAATATATATTTGATTTATCAAATATATTTAATCAAAATTAAATCACAAGTTGTTGGCTTTTACCAACAACAATCTTGACCATTGGATTATCATAAATCAATCTCAACCATTGATTTTATGAGACACATGGATTGAGATCCATGGATCCCAAAACCCTATAAATAGAGAGGCATACCCATGCTCTCTCTTTACACATAATGCTTGAGAAGCATCTCTCTCTCTCTCTCTTTCTCTCTAGAGGTCAGCCCTCTCTCTCCCTCTCATGGCCGTCCACCATGGATGCCATGGAGAGGATCTCCATCGCCGCGGCATCGTCGTTATGCTGCCCGTTCTTCTGCTCGTGGATCTCCGTCCCCTTCGGTGCGCCTCGCTCGTGAAGAAGACGTCGGATCTCGTGTGTCGAGATCAGGAGATCCGCCGCTTGGATCATCAACATGGATTGCGAGAAGTACGCGGTTCATCCCCGCGCTCGCAAGCGTCTCCTCCGTCGGATCGGACTTGAGACAGGAGGTCTCTTCGTTTAGAGACTCGATCACAACCACACTTCAAGAGGTAATCCTATTACTTGTTTGTGGTTTAGATGAAACGATCCGAGAAGTGTTCTTGGATCATGTGGTTTCGTCGTATAAATTTTTTTTTTTAAATTCCGCTGCATCGAGCAACTAGTGCGACTAGTCGCTCTTCGTCGTATTCGATACGACGCTCACGCTTCCGTGATGCGCTTGAGGATCTAACCATATCCTTCAAGTGGTATCAGAGCCTTAGGTCGATGGTTTCGAATATGATTCGCTAACCGAGGACGACTTGGGTTCGTTAAGGTCGCGAAAGTTTTTTCTCGCATTTGATTTCGCAGATCTGTTTAGTGTAATTTTTCGGCCATGTTTAAATTGTTTAAACACGAAAATAGCACTTGAATTTTGTTCCCCATTAAATAAGGAAACCATAGGATCTGAGTTTGCGTAAATCGGATTTCGTATGCTCTAGATATGGTAGTTTTAATGAACATGTATGCACTGTTGCGGGAACTGTGAATCTGAACATGATTAAAGTGTTAATTACTGTTTCGACTTGCCTCGAAATGCGTGAAACATCACTTAGGTTCTGTCCAAAATCAAATTAGCAAACTTTAGAAATTTACTTTGCTTAATTTGGATTTAAATTGATTGAGATATGCCAATTTTAGTAAGTAGGAGTCACTGCTGAAATTGCTTTCCTAATCTAGAACTTAGTGATTGTCAATTAGTGAAATTAATTGTTAATTTCGTGAAATAATCTTGAAAAATATTTGTGAAATATTATAACATGATTATTTACCTAGTTGACTTGGTCCCAACCAATTAGTTGATTAGATTTGATCTAAACCTTAATTGGAATTACAATCATCAAACTTCTTGCTTGAATAGGACTTGGGAATTTGCCTAGCAAATTTCCTTAAAATCAAAATTGTTTTGATTACTATATGGTATAATTTCGGTTGAAGAACCGATGATCATCTCAAGTACAAAATAATCAATTTGGCATTATCCTTTCCCGAGGTGGATGTGGTGTCTAGTCGGGGATCGCTGGTCAGCGGGTTGCAACGTATGTGGTCCGCCCCACTCCCGTCGGTACTGGCCATGACAGCGGGTAGAGCCGGGATAATGTCCGAGGGATTATGATGTATTTTTCTAATTATTAAAATTCGAATTAATACGTACTTTGAGAATAATATCATATATGTATATTCAAGCATAAAATTAAGTTTGATTGATTAAATTGGACTGATAATTAATTTAATATGATTAAGTTAATTATATCCAATTGAGAATACTCTAATATGATTAGAGTTAATAATTCCCTTGGAAGAATTAATTATATGAATGTGATTCATAATAATTAATTAAATTTGAATAAGATATGGAGGATCACATAAGTGACATCCATGGTCTCCCGTCAAGGCGAAGGGTTTCGTCGCCAGATATTATATGTGGGAGACGCCTGTCCGAAGTGACAGCTCCTGCATATGATCCATTTGGATCGAGCTCGTCGCTTCTCGAAAGAGTAAGGACGTATGCGTAGTGACCCCAATATCGGGTCCTCATATTATTGGGGCGATATTGGATTGCGCATAGCGAGTTGTATTCCTGTTGACGGTTGGTTCAATTAATGACGGGTCAACATCACCTTAGGGGTGGTGGGCCCGGGTATTAAAGACCGAATTGGGAGATGCAAGTTGGACTTGCAAGGCGGAATGTGTTCCCGCTTCTTTTTATCCGAGTTGTAGGTTCTCATATTATTGGGATGCAACAAAGATAAGGAAGGAGATCCCAGATCTTGCTTGAGATATAATGGTAAGTATATCTCTTACATTGAAAGTGATTAAGGGAATGAACTTTCATTGTTGACATGGCAAGACAACTTTGATATAAAAATTCCTAAATCAAAGTAAAACATGTATATATATAAATATATACCCTTATGCAAATTACTTATTTCAGATAATCCTTCATTAAACCCACTCAATGTTATACTCATTAATAACCAGTAGAATATCATGGATTGGACCCTTGATCCAGATATTGTACTTGCGATTGGACACACAATGTATGTGGCTGCAATGTGCAAGTTTTTCTCATAATAATGAGAAGTGATAATTAAATAAGACAATAGGACTAAAACCCTAGGGTTTGTATGTCTCTATAAGTCTTGATCTTATCGAATGTACTTTTGAAGTGACATGTCGATGATGATCGTAATTATCAAATTAATCCTTATAAAATCAATAAAGATATTCTGGCATACATATGTGCTCTTGACATTTAATCATGAATGACATGGTTCTCTACATCATGTAGAATGGTAGCTCTATTAGAGATAATGTATTCAAATTGTTTGAGTACCTACCTGAACCTATGCTTTAAGAGTTTAGATGGATGTAAGTGATGAGTGTCATCATTCTACTATCTTTACTCTAGTCATTCATGAAGCTTCATAATATTCATATTGTATGAATTTAATGAAGCATGTATAAATGTTGAAATACTCTTATATTGAAATTTTTTTGATTTTAACATAAGAGATCCTTAATCTTAAGCAATGGTTGCTTATAGATAAAGGGAGCGCAGTGGAAGCATGGGTTGGACCCAAGTAAGAAATATAGTCAAAAGGTTGATTGTATTTCTGTAACTTCCATATGACATTCAAAGAGTTGAATGAATGCCAATATTGCAATAAGTTGATGTGTTGATAGTATGACTATCAAATCTGTCTAGAATCCTTAGAGAAGGAATCAGACAGTGCATCAGATTAATCTACATATAATCATTGATATTGACTTACTTATTTGATAAGATAAAGTCTAATAATTGTATCTCAATTTTCTAATGACACTTGCAATTGGTTGCATATGTATTAGAATATTAGAAATTTGATCTTAAGGTTTATTGATCATCCATGTTGAAAGTGATGCAAGTGTTGCAACAGTTTCCATGAGATCAATAGACTTCATATTTTCAGTGGGAGCCCTTAGTCTTAGAGAATGTCTCTATGACCAAGATATTAGAATACACATATTGTTTATTTCTAATTGTTGGATATAAACATGAATTCTGTAATAAATCTATCATAAATAGTTATGATGGAAATATTTCAGATAGTAATCTGAAATCTAGTGGACTCTATTAAATTAGAAAATTATTGAATGATTCATTAAGATTTCTAATACTGAAAATTAAACCTTTAAAAGATCAATAGGAGGATAAAGATCATTTGACAATGATCTGGCATCAAATTTTGGACATATGTCTGTTGATGAAATCAATGGACTGGTAAGACATGAAACTTTAGATTGTCTAAAGATTCAAATCTCACATACTTGTGAATATTGTATTCAAAGAAAAATGTCTAATACATCCTTCCTTGGGAAAGGTGTAAGATGCCTAGGTATTAAGGATCTCATACATATTGATGTATGCAGATCATCTATATCATAGTAAACATTATGGATATGTGATATCTGTTAATGATTATGTATGATATGAGATCTCTTCTCTTCACCTAAGAAACCTTTGAAATGTTCAAAGATTTCACAATTTTGGTTTAGAACCAAAGTTTGATGGAAGATGAAATGAATTTGATCTAATCAAGGTAGCATGTACCTATTAGATAAATTCAAGAAATACCTTGTGGAGATATGAATATCATTTCCTATCTCAATCCTCCTAATGAATCTTAACTCAATGGAGTTGTAGGGAGATACAATTGATCATGTGTGACATGATTTGATCAATGATTAATCCTAGCATAATTATCTCTTAGTTTCCAAAGTATATATGTAGTAGAGACTACATTATATACTTAATAAGGTTCCATGCTTGAAAGCTGGAATCTAGCACTAGAGAGTGCTACTTCATTAGGAAAATAAAGGATGGTATTGTATACCTACTTTATGACCTTGAGATTCTTAAAGGATCTCTTCTCTAAGAATGTGATTCTTAGAGGATGACTCTCTTAAGAATCAAGATAAAAATGAAGTAAAGGAACTCATTTAATCTTAAGAAGATAATGAGGCTCCTAAAATTGGAAACTAAAAGGACAAAGATGAAACACTAATACCTCTTCAAATAAGTTTGAGGATGGATTCCATGTGTCAGAGAAATCTGACAATGATCGGATTTCATGTGATGAAATTCCTGAGGATCATAACATGGAAAGATGGATGTTAGCAATAAAGGTCTAATGTAGACTTCATATACAAGTGTTGTATATGGACCCTCGAGGATCCACCTATATGGGCCAGACCCATTAAGGTGTAAATGGATCTTCAAGAGAAAGAGGGAACCTGATGAGAAGGTATAGACCTTCAAAGCACGGTTCGTAGCCATGAGCTACACACCGAAGAGAAGACATCGCTTGCGATGAGACTTGCTCTCCAGTGACCTTGCTTTAACCCATCAGAATATTGCTAACTATAGCTACACAACTTGACTATGACATCTTCATGATGTGAGTCAAGATTGCATTCCTCTATGAATACCTCTTTGAGGATATTCATATGAACTGGCCCCAAGGCTTTGTGGTTGAGGAAAGCAAGGTGTGCAAGCTAAAGAACTCCATCTTTGGACTCAAAATAAGCTTCTTGTAGTTGGAACATAAGATTTGATGAAATTATAAATGTTATGATTTCAGATAAAATCTTGATGAACCATGTAAAGCTTAGTGGGAGTGCCATTGTGTTCATCGTGCTAAATGTAGATATTATTCTAATCATTTGGAATGATATAAGGATAATAATAAGTGTTTTAAAATTTGGTTGTTCCATATCTAGAGATACGATCTCAAAGGATACCTCTTAGATCTTAATTCTGAAGTTGTTCAGAATCAAGGAAAAGAGGGTATTGGAACCGTCACATTAGTAGTACACCTTGGACTTATTCCATTTTCTGGAAAAATTCCAAGAAAGGCTTCCTTCCCTTAAGATGTGGTAGTGACCTGTCTAAAGGGATAGCACCTCAAAGAGTTGAGGAAGTGAATGCTAGAACTGCTTGCACTTGTGCATCAGTTATGAGAAGCTAAGTGTATGCTAAATGTGTACAAGGGCCAGATGTCTGCCGTGCAGTGGGAGTAGTAAACTGTTACTAATTCTACTGTGGAGATAAAACACTTGATTGCAGTAATATCAATATCTTTAAAGATGATGAAACTTAGAGATAGTGATCTCAAAGTCTTATCTTCAAATACTTAAGACTTTATAGATAGTGATCTAAAAGGTCTTAACTTTGGATACCTTTGGAGATAGTGATCTCCAGGGATAAAGGTATTCTGATAAGGATTATGGAAATACTGGTTATAACAATTCTTAAGATATAGTGTCAAGGACACTATAACCAACAAAATTGAGTATCGGTTGCATAAGATGGAACATTCGCATTGGATGCGAGCACTGTTACTAGGAGATATGCAAGTGCCGTAAAAGGACTTGGTGTAGTCTCTTGGGAACAGAGTGACTGATCAGCTTACCTAGCTATTTACTAAATAGCCTATGATTGTCACATGAGTGTGAGTTTAAATGATTAGCCCATTAATGGCTCTTTGGGCTAGTGGGAGATTGTTGGACATGCGAGCCCACGGCGAGCCATTATGCAATAAATGTTATTGCAATTCACTCCTTGATCTGAAATAAAGAGTATAGAATTTGCATAATAGGTCCCTTAGTACAATTAGGGTTATGTACCATGGCCATCTTAATGATCATACAGCTGTTGATTCAATTATTGAATCATAGAGGCTGGTGCTTAGATGAATATCTAATGAGTTAGATTGAGGACTCGTCAAGCACCGTCAAATGATTATTAAGAGATGATCTCCAGCCTGAGTAGGAGATGGCAATCCTATCTCAGTTAGGCTGATATCTGACCGACCTCTTGATGCAGGTTCTCTGCATAGGAATAGAGATTCGGAGGTGTCAGATTAGTTAGGTCAAAGAGTTGACTTAACGAGATCGAGATAACCAAAGTCCTATATCGTATGCTGTCACGATACAGGCACACATCCTCTGACCGGAGACAGATGTGTTACTATATGTTTGAGTATGTACATTTGGCAGACCAATAGGTTGATGACCTAATCAAGGTCTATACACCGGCGCGCTGGTGTGCATATAAGGGCATATGAGTAATACGATCTCTCAAAGGGATCATACAGGTTCAGTTACTGAACCGGAAGACATGAGCTCACTCATGAGATATTTGGAAGAATCAAATTCCATGTGCATGGTCGTCTCGCTTTAGAAGCTTGACTGAATTTGTAGGTTTGATATATACTTTTAGAAAGTATATGATCAAGACCTAGGTATGATATATGCTTTTGGAAAGTATATGATCAATACCGACTTCCAATGATCGAATGAGAAACTTACTGATAAAACCCTGAAGTAGGCAGTGTAAAGTTGATCTAATACTTCGGGTTTAATCTGAGTCTTCTAGTATGCAGGATGTACAGGTGTTGGGAATACCTGAGGGTGATGTGATCATAAACGATTGTATAACCATGACGCTTCCATTCCTAGGGAGTGATGAAACGGGTCTGGATTTTAGTGACTCCTCTCAGTAGAGAAGTAATCTGATCTTAGTCCAAATGTTGGACATTGATCTGAATGTAATTCAGATTCAATGAGAAGATTAGATTTGCGGTCTTGATTTAATCAAGCATCTATGGGAGGCCCGAGATCTGGATTTGAGATGTGATCTCATTATCCATGTCACTATACGTGGAACAATACAATCGCCCTGTCCTTATCTCCAAGTATTCGCGGAGAAAGCGCATTATCTATGAAAGAGTTCATGGATAATTCTATTGTTGATATATGTATCCGAGCATTGAGAAAATGGATAATTAAATGTGATTTAATTATCATGAGTAATATGAATTTGATTCATATTATAAGGAGAATTATCTTGGATAATTAAATGTGATTTAATTATCAAAAGATGTAAATAATGTGAATGTGATTCATATTATTTGAAAACATGAGAATAAGTTATCCAATATAATTAAATATGATTTAATTATTATGGATAAGAATAATGTGGATAGTAATATCCAATTATTCATAATATATTATAAATGTGATTTATAATGTATTAGAGAGAGCTAATTATAATTTATATGTGTTGATTAATTATTATGTGTATTAGATACACATTGTGTAATTAATTGACAATGTAAATTATATGTTGTTTTGGGTTGTGAATGTGATTCACAATATTCCAATGTCAAGATTGCAATATTCCCAAAATTAATTGAGAATTATTTTTGGTGAAAATTGTTGGGAAAATAAGTAGAGAGAAATATTAGGAGATATGAAATCCCATGTAATCCATGGGATTGCCCTCCCCATATGGAAGAGGGGGGGCGGCACCAATTCCAATTAGGAGTTGGTGGCCGTCCACCTCTCCTAATGGGGAAGGAGGCTCCCAATTGATTTCTCACTCCTTATTTGATTGGTTTAATTTGGTATTAATATATATTTGATTTATTAAATATATTTAATCAAAATTAAATCACAAGTTGTTGGCTTTTACCAACAACAATCTTGACCATTGGATTATCATAAATCAATCTCAACCATTGATTTTATGAGACACATGGATTGAGATCCATGGATCCCAAAACCCTATAAATAGAGAGGCATACCCATGCTCTCTCTTTACACATAATGCTTGAGAAGCATCTCTCTCTCTCTCTCTTTCTCTCTAGAGGTCAGCCCTCTCTCTCCCTCTCATGGCCGTCCACCATGGATGCCATGGAGAGGATCTCCATCGCCGCGGCATCGTCGTTATGCTGCCCGTTCTTCTGCTCGTGGATCTCCGTCCCCTTCGGTGCGCCTCGCTCGTGAAGAAGACGTCGGATCTCGTGTGTCGAGATCAGGAGATCCGCCGCTTGGATCATCAACATGGATTGCGAGAAGTACGCGGTTCATCCCCGCGCTCGCAAGCGTCTCCTCCGTCGGATCGGACTTGAGACAGGAGGTCTCTTCGTTTAGAGACTCGATCACAACCACGCTTCAAGAGGTAATCCTATTACTTGTTTGTGGTTTAGACGAAACGATCCGAGAAGTGTTCTTGGATCATGTGGTTTCGTCGTATAAATTTTTTTTTTAAATTCCGCTGCATCGAGCAACTAGTGCGACTAGTCGCTCTTCGTCGTATTCGATACGACGCTCACGCTTCCGTGATGCGCTTGAGGATCTAACCATATCCTTCAAAGAGAATGGACCATGGCCTGTGTAGCCATGTATCCTTGGGAGCTCAACCAGTGTAGCCAAGTCTCCCTGCTGCAAGCTACATAAGGTGGGACATGAATCTCAAGCTTTGCTTATTGCACTATATACATACTCCGGTGGGATTATCATTTTCTATCAGACCCACCACTTTTTTGGAGTTATTTTCTTTTTGCATTTTTTTAAGTGCATCTATACAACATATACATGTGTATCATATATACAAGGAGTTTTTCCTCTTGATCCAGTAGACTATCTCTCTTTTGAAGCATTATTGCAACCCACAACTCATGTCGTTAGACCTCATGGCAACCAAACCAAGTTGAGACGCACTTCCTTCACTAAAAGAAGAAGAGAGGTTCCGCCTAGAAGTACTACCCTCATATGCTACCTCAAGTCAAGGAAGACTGCCTCCTCACCACCTCCTCCGTAGAGAGCTCGGTGCAACGTGCGGTGTCCAAGTAAAGCCATTGTCTATATGAGTCATGTGTGTGTTGTTAAGTGCTCTACTTAGTCTCATTGAGATGACATGTGATCATAGCCTAGTGGACTCCAAGAATTAAGTCACCATGGACCTGAAAAGCCTTAGACCTAAGCCCTATAAGGTTCCTCTTATGAATTGGGTGGATTAAGATCTTAATCAAGCTCCATTTCCCAATTTAATTCCAGGCTAGTTTAAATGTCAACTATAATCCAGGAAAAACTATGTACATATATACAAAGATGCTATTTACACAATTTTTACAAATATGCAAAAATTTTTGAAAAATGTTTTGAAATCATGGATGTATGCATGAATGCAAGTTTTGCAAAATATTTGCACACATTTAGACAAGATTTTTGCAAACTTTTGATTTTCAAAACATTTTGGAAAAATTTTGTACTATATACATAATTTTGATATGAAAATATTTACACAAACTTTACACAAAAAGTTTTTGAAAACATTTTTACAAAAATAATTTGTACAATAGCTATATATGTGCAATAAAAGAATGATTATTTACTGGGAAAAAGTTTTAATTTTTGTGGTTTTTAGATTTTTAGCCATTTTTATTTATTAACACACGCACACAAAGTACGAGTTATGGCTAAAGTATATATGAAATATATACACACCCCCCTATACTTAGCTCGAACGATGTCCTCAGAGTCAAGAGCGATGAAGAAGACATAACTTGTGCTATGTATAGGGAAGTTAAAAGGAAGCCTATATACAAAGACGAATGAATGAATAGAAAATCAAGAGATTCTCGGCTTTTCCCCCTATACTTAGGATCAAATAATCCTAAGTATAGCAGGCTGTACACAAAGGGAAAATCGAGTGAAGAATGTACAAGGTCTACCCCCCTATACTTAGGGTAAAATATCCCTAAGTATAGGCAGCAAAACAGGGGTAAATAAAATCAAAAGAAATACTCAAAGGTCCCCCACCCCCCTATACTTAGGGTAAAGTACACCCTAAGTATAGCATAATCAAAAGATTCAGAAAGGGATGTGGGACTAAAGAATGTAATGATATGGACATATGGATCTATACAGGTCGGAGGAACAGTGATAATCAGGCGTGAGATGCAATAGATGTGAGTCAAAAGACCACATCTCACGCAAAGTGAATAGGGGCAACATTAACGACCCGCGGCTCATGATCTAGAAATGGCTTGAGCTGCTGGCCGTTCACTCGAAAGGTACTCTCAGAAGACAACTCAGATATGTCAATGCTACCGTTGTCGTGTACCTTTCTCACAAGATAAGGTCCCTTCCATTTGCTCTGTAGCTTCCCTAGAAATAGACGAAGCCTAGCATCAAATAGCCATACTCTCTATCCATGCTCAAAATGCTTGTGGCTGATATGAGAATCATGCCACTCCTTCACTCTCTCCTTGTATTGTAGGCTGTTTGAGAAGGCAATATCTCTAAGCTCCTCCAAGACTGCTAACTCTGCCCTCCTCTAGTCTCCTACACTATCTGGATCAACAAGTATCTTAGTGACTGCCCAAAGTGACCTGTGTCTCAACTCAACAGGTAAATGGCACGGCTTGCCATATACGAGGCGAAAGGGAGATGTGCCCAATGGTGCCTTGAAAGACGTCCTATATGCCCACAAGACCGAGTCCAAAAGCTGTGACCAATCCTTTCGGTTAGGGCAGACGACTTTCTACAGAATAGTCTTGATCTCCCTGTTCGACACCTCGGGTAGACCATTCGTATGTGGATGGCATGGAGTGGCAACTCGATGGCCTATGCCGAACTCGCTAGAAAGGGCCTTCACCTGGTCGTTTATGAAATGAGACCCCCCGTCTGAAATCAATACTCGAGGTACCCCAAACCGCGTGATGATATACTTCCTCAAAAATCTGCAAACTGTCTGGCATCAGCGGTTCGAGCGGGGATGGCCTCAACCCAACGACTCACATAATCAACGGCAAACAGAATGTACTCAAATCCCTGACTCTTAGGGAATGGACCCATGAAATCGATGCCCCATGCGCCAAAAACCTCATATAAGTGAATGGGCTGCATCGGCATCATATCACGCTGTCCACAAGTCCCCATCCTCTAACAGTCAGTACACCTCTTCACGAACACCACAAGCCGGATTGGAGAACTTTCTGTGCCATTCTCCTCCCAGAGTGATGTCCTCCTGCCTCAAGCTTGTGGCAGTAAGTGAGGACGCTATGGTGCTCCTCCTGAGGAATGCACCTACGCCAGACGCTATCCCCTCCTTTGTGGTAAAGGATGGGATCCTCCCAGTGGTAGGACTTGGCCTTCGCAAGGAAGGTCTCAAGCCTCTGCCTGGGCCAATCTTGTGGAACTTTCTTAGAAACAAGAAAGTTCACAATATCAGCATAGCATGGAAGGGAGGCGATAGCAAGGATCGCCTCATCTGGGAAGGTCTCACAAATAGGGTCAATCAAGTCAGAATCCTCAAGATGCTCTAATCGGGAGAGATGATCCGCCACCACATTCTTGACTCCAGGCCTATCCTTGATCTCAATGTCGAACTCCTGGAGTAGAAGGATCCATCTAGTCAGTCTGGTTGGCATCCTTCTTTGCCACGAGGTACCTGATGGCGATATGATCAGTAAACAGGGTCACTCTAGATCCAATAATGTACGATCTGAACTTATCTAGGGCGAACACTACGACTAGCATCTCCTTCTCTGTGACCGTGTAGTTCCGCTGCGCGGAATCCAATGTGTGGCTAGCGTAGTGGATAGCAAATGGAACTCCATCCCTCCTCTGTCCTAGCATGACCCCCACGGCAAAATCGGAGGCCCGTCATGATCTCGAATGGGAGAGACCAATCAGGCGGCTGAAGAACATGAGCCTCAACAACACTTCTCTTGAGAGTCTCGAAGGACGAAAGACACTTGTCATCGACAAGGAACTCGGTGTCTTTCATCAGCAGGTCAGTCAACGGTCGGGCAATCCTACTGAAATCATGAATGATCATCGGTAGAAACCGACGTGCCCCAGGAATGACTGTAACTATCGCAAATTGGACGGCGGTGCGAGTTTTCTAATGACATCTACCTTGGCCGGATCAACCTCCATGCCCCTGTTGGAGATGATGTGGCCAAGCACCGTCCCTTGAGTCACCATGAAGTGACTCTTCTCCCAAGTTAACACCAAGTGAACCTCTATACATCGCTGAAGGACTCGGTCTAGGCAGTCAAGACAGGAGTCGAATCCGTCGCCGTAAACCGAGAAATCATCCATGAAGACCTCCAAGCACTCCCCTACCATGTCAGAAAAGATCGACAGCATGCATCTCTGAAAGGTCGCAGGGGCATTGCATAGCCCAAATGGCATGCGTCGAAAGGCGTATGTGCCGAAGGGTCAGGTAAAGGTGGTCTTGTCCTGGTCCTTGGGAGCGATGGCCACCTGGTTGTAGCCTGCCATCCATAAAACAATAGTGGCTCTTCCCTGCCAATCTCTCAATGATCTGATCTATAAAGGGCAGGGGGAAATGATCCTTCTTGGTGGCCTGGTTGAGTCTCCTGTAGTCAACGCAGACCCGCCAAGAAGTAGGTACCCGTGTAGTAATCTCCTCTCCAGACTCACTGACCACTGTAGTGATGCCCGTCTTCTTGGGAACCACATGCAAAGGGCTGACCCACTTGGAGTCGGAAATGGGGTAGATAAAATCGACGCTCCACCATTTCGATATCTCCTTCATGACAACCTCTCTCAGATTCGGGTTCAGCCGCCGCTGGAACTCACGCGACGGCTTCGCCTAATCCTCGAGATAGATATGGTGGGAGCACATGGCCAGACTTATCCCCCGGAGATCTGCTACGCTCCATCCAATCGCCTTGCGGTTCTTTTCAAGAACCCCCATCAGACGGGATTCCTGCTCTCTAGTTAAATCGGCGGATATAATGACTGGGTACATCTCATGCTCACCTGCAAGGAACCTATACTTCAGCGACGTAGGAAGCGACTTCAGCTCTGGATAACTGGGTGCTGGTGGATTTGGCCTTTGAAAAGTCTGCGTAAATGCTGCCAAATCTGCATGGGAGAACTGAAACTCTCTGTCACTCTCAAGAACTGGAGAAGGCTGCCCTGCTGGACTGTCTCTGCTCTGCTCCGCATCTACCTCTTCCCCATCTGCAGGCTCAGTGGAAGTCAGGTCTGGCATATAATCATCACGATCTGCCCAATAAGACTCTGACTCCGAGGGATCTGTGTCATCCAAGGTGGCATCAGTACCACCATCATCACAAGAATCTGTCTCACGGTCGAGAACCAGCTCTGCTGCCTCTAAAGTATCCTGGACCAGGAATGTGCTCTCCAAGCTCTCCTCTGCTGTCGTCTCTACATCAGCGGAATCGGAAAGTGAGAGGATGGCCTGTGCTGTTGGGTCTGCCCAAACTGCCTCATCGTCTATGATCACAAAGTCACAGTCCTGGTGGATGTCTAGCCCGGCATCTGTCATCTGCTCTGTGTCTGAAGTGGTCTCTGAGCATGATCTGTCTCTGGCTCGGCTGTCCTCGACCGTCTCTATTTGTACACTTTCGCCCCCGATGCGAAAGTATACCTTCCCTCTATCATGGCCAGTCACTGCCTTGGCTGTGGCCAAGAACGGGCGACCGAGAATGATGGGGGTATCGGTCACTGAATCAGGGATCTCCATGTCCAACACTACGAAGTCCACGGGGAATTGCAGGCCCTGAATCGTGACGACAACGTCTCGCAACAACCCCTTCGGCCTCCTGACAGATCGATCAGCAAACTGAAGGACTGTCCTGCTATGTCTAAGAGTGCCCAACTCAAAGCGGTCGAGAAGGGCTGCCGAAAGTAAGTTGATCGACGATCCGCTGTCTAATAGAGTGTGGTCGAACCTCTGCTCACTGATATGGCATCTGATATATGGGGCTCCTGAATCTGGCCTCTTGGCCGGTAGACGGTTCTGGATCGCAAAACAAGTGGCTCTCGTCAGCACATGGATCTCTGAGTGGTGGCTCCTCCTCTTCCTCCTGACAGTGGTCCTGTCTCTCAGTAAACGCTGGAGTAGAGGGATGTGCTACAAAGCCTCCTGAAGAGTCAGTTGAATGTGGAAACGATCTATCATCTGCTGGCTGAACTCTTCCTTCTCTCTCTTTTTTGGATTTTCTTTTTTCTTACCCTTCCCCATCTGATGGGATCTAGGGAAGTGGATCACAGGGTCCTTCTCAGATGAAGGACTAGGAAAGGGTCTAGACGATTCGACGACCGGATCCACACATACATCATGCACCACAGTGGGACCAGAAGAAAATAAACCCTTTCCTTTATTCACAGAAGTGTTCCGAGATACATCACTAACAGGAAAAACAACAGGAATCTCAGATGACTTGGTGGCATCAGCACCACAATCGGCTGGGAGACGGGCGGCCTCAGTACCGCGCTCTGGCTCGGCAACATGGGTGGCCTCAGTACCACCTCTTCCAACTGGTGAAACGACGACCTCAGTACCGCCGGTGGGATCAGTATCCATGGTGGTATCAGTACCACCGTCATCAACTCTAGCAGCCTCAGTACCGCTCTCCTCCACGCCTGGGGCTCTGGATGTATCCTCAGGGTGTCGCTCAGACGAGTCGCCGCCTGCTGGCATCCTACCGCTCTTAAGTGTGATAAAATAAGTATCAAAAAGATATGCAGACATATCATCAAAAGTATCACTCGGAGTGGCATACTCAGTACAAGCTACCTGCTCAGATTTCCTCTTCAGATTGTTGGGATTTGGCTCAATCTGGGCAGGGATGGCGGCCTTCCCTCTCACGATGTCCCGTATCTCCTTGCGGAACTCGTCCATCTCCCATCGAAAAGTAGCCTGCTGATCTGTGAGAAGGCGGGCTATATCATCCAAGACGGGGCTCTCATGAGAACCCGACGGGTAGCCTCTCTGGTAGTGAGGCTGCTGGAATTGCTGCTGTGGATGAGAGGGGTAAGAGTGTGGCTGATGCTGCGGCTGGTGAGGCTGATCACGCCTCCAAGGCTGTCCCTGCTGATAGGGACGAGGACCATATTGTGACTGCTGCTGCTGTGGCTGTGGGTACACTGGGGGCTGCTGCTGCTGGTGATCTCTCTGATGGCCGTACTGACCACCCTGTCCTGACGGCTGCTGCTGGGGCTGGGCACCTCCGGTCCCCCAACAGAATCCGGGATGGTCTCGTCAGATACCGAGCTGAGGGTGGCCATACCAAATCCCGTTGACATCCATCAACGGCTCTGCATCGTACAGGGGTGGTGGAAGTACTGCCAGAGGCTGATCCGGCTGGTATACCACCATCTGCATGTCTGAAGATGGCGGTGACTGGTAGGTGGGCTGCGGCTGCTGGTACGGCTCCGCCTGTACAAGGTGAACCTGTCTAGGCTGCTGGTGGGAGCTGGAGCGCTGGGACGAGCTGCCGGAGCTACTCGGATTGCCTAGTGCCTGAAGACGGGGCTGGGAAGCCGTCTGTGCCTCCTGGAGACACATGAGCTGTGTCATTAGGTCACTCAGAGTCTGTGCCATCTGCTCCATCTTCGTGATGCCCTAGCACTGCTTCTTCTCGATAATCTCCATCCGGTCCAGCTTCTCGCTGATAATCCCCATGTCCGCGGCTGATGACTCGGCCTGTGCTGCTACTACCGCGGACGAACTGGAAGGACCGGCGTCGACCCGTGCTATCCTCTAGTACTGCACGGTTTGTGGCTGCTGGGGTCTGCCCTGAGCGTATAACCGGGTCTGGGACATCACCATGTAGTTCTCAGCCATCTCCTCGTAGATGGCCCAGACCTGGTCGTGATCCTTGGCGAAGTAAGATCAACCACAAGAAGCGTTCACCAAGCCCTGGAGCTCTGGTGTCAGCCCACTGAAAAAGCTCTGAACAAGGTTCATCTTGGAAATGTCGTGGTGCAGGCATATGTCGGTCAGCTCTCGAAACCTCTCCCATGCCTCGTGAAACTGCTCGTTGGGGAGCATGGAGAAGTTTCTCATCAGGGCTCTCGCGGTATTGGTCCGCCCGAGTGGGTAGTACTTGTGCAAGTACTCGGTGCGGAGCTGCTCCCAAGTGTAGACGAACTTCCCCAGATGTTTCAGCCAAGTGGTTGTTCTGTCTGCTAAGGAGAAGGGGACGGCAATCATCCTGATGGTATCCTGGTCCACGTGACGGTCATGGACGGTGCTGTAGATCATCAGAAACTCTTGGAGGTGGAGATGGGGCTCCTCAGTGGCGAGCCCATGGAAATGGGGGAGGAGCTGCAAAGTGTTCGGGGGGAACTTGAAGTCCCCCACGATAGATGGTAGCACAACCCAGTGATGCATCAGGGTCGATCCGTGGTTGTGCAACTCCCGCATCGGTCTCGGCTATTCTGCTCCTGCCGCGGCTGCGGCGGCTGCGACTGCTGCTGCGGCTGCTGCTGCCTCGTATGGGATCCTCGGCCAGTCTCTACGCTGCTCTCGCTCTGCTCTCATCTCCTCCATCTCGCGCCTAATATCTAATATGAATTCTCCCTGATCCCTCAACTGCTGCTGTACTGTCTCGAGGGAGGCAATCGGGGTGGAGTTGATCGCACCCTGGTCCAAAATGAAATGCTCATGATGTGGACCTCTGGTGTGATCATCGGAACTGCCGGCCATAGTCTCTGTAAAATCAAATGATCCAAACTCAGGTGCCGATAAATCTGATAGTCTCTCCTCTGGCACTGGTCTCTCGGAACCAAAAGAAAGGGGGTCAAGGGGGAACAGGGTGGAGTCGTACTCGGGTTTGGAGAGCAGGTCTCGGCTCTTGTGAACCAACCTAGATGAGCGGGTAGATGCGCCCGAAAGCGGTGCAACCAGAGGCTGCGTAAGAGATCGTCTGCCCATCATCTTGATGTGGCGAGTAAGGCGGATGTGATCTAGAAACAACTACGATCACAAGCAAACCCCTAATTCACCAACGCAACACGAGCTCAAGACCGTAAAGGCTCGGTCAATTATCTTGTCAATTTTTATTTTGGTGAACAGTCAGGATATCAGAGCGATTACGTGACCTGTTGGGTTACCCGATACTTTCCCAACCGACTGTCCCGCACAGAAAGAGTCGGTAATCAGTCGAGAAGAGTATCGGAGAGCTCTACCTAGTGTTCGGGGTCACTCTCTCGCACAATCAAACCAGACAATGAGGGGGTTGCTCTCCCCAAGATAAGTTTTTTAACTGAGGTGTCTTTTAGGGTCGATAGTGTTAGCAGTCCCAAATTTTATTGTTTTTCTTTTTAGATATTTTTCAATAAAAACAAAAATGCCTAACGAATTTTTCGGTTCTTCTGGTTATTAAGTCAAAAACAGGAGGAGAAGATGAAAAAGCCGATGTGCGATGAAATCAATGATGCATGCAGAGTAAGAGATGCGTACCTGACTCCAGCAGTCTACATGCAATATGATCCGCGTAGAATTGAAAGACAGAAATAAAACTACCTATATGGTGCAAGCGGAAAACCGAGTCCCTAAATAGCAACTTCTACTCGAAAGAACCTTCTAGCTGTTCACTTGCCTCGGATCCAAAGGGTCCGGTCTCGGTCTACCCCTCCTCCTCCCGACAAATCGGGTTCAGGAGCAGCGCTTGGCAGGGCAGGCTGCGGCACGTAGGCTCGAAGGAAGCAAGTCAGTTATTTTTATTAACTTTTTATTTGTAGGTCCAATTATCGAACTATAGGCACAAGCAGATAATTAGGTGTTTGGATCCTACTAAGTACGTCAAAGTCAAACATAAATTCTTAAGGCTAGGGACTCGATAAAAACCGCGTGAAACAGGAAAAGGCAGCGAAAAACAAAAATCACGTAAAAAGCCGCGAAAAACCTAAGGGTCCCCCGAGCACACCGGTGCTCGGCGAAACAGACCCGAAAGAGTGTCCAAGTCCTGCTGAGCTGTCCTTGTATTATTACAACAAATCAAATAGCAGAAATAAAGTCTAATCTACTCCTCTCCCACTCAGCTACTCTCTCACGCTCTCTTGCGGCTCCGTGCAGAAGGGAGCCACCTCCGAATCCCACGGTTGCACCGGCTACTCGAGAGTCACCGCCTCGGTCCTCGGGCCCTCGCAATCAACTGAGTGTCAAACACCAAATAAAATAATCAAATAAAGGCAGGAAAAGTAAATGAAATGAAACAAAGGTATATATGCAAAAATGACAATAAAAAAAACAAGCAAAAATAAAAACAAAAATAAAAGAAAAGAAAATAAAATAAAGTGAAAATAAAAGAGAAATAAAAAGCCGCAAAAAGCCACGGACTCAGAAAGAGTCGCGGAAAGCCGTGAAAAAGAAAACGAAATAAAGAGAAAACTAAAGCGACTACTAAGCCGTGCTCCCCGGCAACAGCGCCATTCTGATGAGTCGTAAAAATCACAAGCAACTAAGGTGAATAAATATAACTAAGGTCGTTGCAACCTCAGTCGCTCGAGAAATCCGGAACAACAAGAAAATAAGGGATCAGACCACCAAAACAGAATAAAAATAAAAGAAACTCGATAGTGGCCCTGGCTATTGGATTAGCCTGGTATAGCGACCAGGGTCAGACTCAGGGAGCACGTAATGGCCTTACGGCCTACGAAGTAGTCTAAAAGAAAAATAAAAGAAAAGAAAATGCTTTTTGGTGGATTTTTAATATTTTTAATATTTTTTGGATTTTTTTAATTAATTAAGAAAATAATAAAACAATAAAACAATCAACTTCACACAATTATTTAACTACTCAAAAATCATCCAAAAATTCAAACAAAAATGTTTTTATGTTTTTTTATATTTTTTACATTTTTTGTTTAATTTTTGGTGTTTTTCTGATTTTTGTAGAATTTTATAAAAATAAAACAAGATAAGAAGAGGGTACTGCTGTCCAGTCAGACTTAGAGGGCCAAATTAAAATGCAAAATGGCCTATCAAGGTCTGAAAATAATTTTCCTGTAAAGTGTGAAAATCAAGGAAAATTTACGCACTAGTTTTATTAATTTTTGATTTTTCAATTATTTATTAGAATTTTTATGGTGTTTTCAATGTTTTTCAATTTTTATAATTTTTATAAATCTAAAAATGACCAAAATTGGTCAGAAAATCAAACAACACAAAACACACAATATCTAATTTTTTTGTAATTTTTAAAGGTGTTTTAATAATTTTTTGTGATTTTTAAAACTAGACAGTAAAGAAAATGCGTGTTTTTTAATTTTTAAAAATAATAAATGAAGTCGAAAAGGTCTCCAAAATGTAGAGAAAATTTTGCACCATGGCAGGAGCCATGTATCCAATTTTCATCAAATTCAGAGTAGGTTTGCTCTTTTATTAAAAATAAAAACAAAGGCATAGTACACAAGGACCTGTACGCAATTAAAACAAGTTCTAGGGGGTTCGGTGCAAATTCTCCAAGAACTCACGCGCCAAATGGGTGACCTGGGCACTCAGGGACCTAATTGAAATAAACTTAAGTCCCTGGACTATTTAGTAACACGTACTAAAAGTCCAGGGGCAAAAGTATAAAAAGCCCACGAAATATAGCACATGCACAAATAACACACTCACAGGGGCATTTCTGCAGATATTTGAAACATAATTTCATTCATAAATACCCTAGAACATAAGGCCCATACATGCAAATATCCCACAAAATCACGTGTCGAAGCACGTGTACCACTATGTACAGGGGTATAAAAGCAAATACCAGAAAAGACAAGGTCCACTATGCAAATACAACAAACTAAAATAATGTTCTAAAATATTTACAGGACTAAAGATTAACAACTAAAAAGCTAAGGGCCTAAGAGTAAATTACCCTTTATTTAAGCCGATGGTCGGATGCATGCCACGTGGAGATCCGACGGTGGAGAAGAGGCGCGGCTAAGCAAAGGACTCCTCGGCGCTCATCCAATGGCGGGGGATGCTCCACGTGTTTGATCTACGGTCGAGAGGTGCTGGGTCTCCTTCGCTGGATGGAGGGTTGAGAGGAGGCCACGTGGAGATCCGACGGTGGCTGCTGGGCCTCCTCTTAACCCTGATCGGACGGTACAGACATGATCTGGAGCTGAACGGCGATGAAGCTCGATACCCAGTTCCTGTGCAAACTGGGGTGAATGGATGGGTGCAGAAGATGCGGGGGGAAAGGCGAAGGTGGTGGGCGATTCCGATGATCGATATGTAGGCGAGGGTGGTCGGAATCAGAGTTCGTTGGCGACGGAGCGATTTGGGCGAAAAGCAAAATTAGAGAAATAAAGAAGGAAAGAAGGCTACCTACTGGATGAAATCGACTAGGGAAGAGCTGGGGATGCTCTAGGTCCTATCCTCTAGGGCCGTCGGTGCCCGAGGCTCAAGCACCACCTCTGGGCGACGCTCGACGATGTGAAGCTGCCGGATCGATGGTACGTCCACTCCTTCCTCGCTGCGACACGGCCACTCCCTCGCTGTCACTCTGGCGGTGGCTGTGAAGGTCCTAGGGTGGAATTAAATGATCCAAGGATGCGAGAAAATGGAGGTGGAGCTCGGACTATATACGAGTGAGGGTCCGTCAAGAACAGGTCGGGCAGGGCACGGTGAGGCGCGGATCCCAATGCAAACAACCGGGTGAGGATCTCGGATGCACGAGGAAGAAGTAGAGCCCTGGATTTACGGATTTGTGCGTCGGATCGAGTGCGGATAAAATCGAGAAATCGGGTCGCGGGCTCGGATCCGGAGCTCTGTGGTCCAAGGGGGGGAGTTGACCGGGGGGTCAACGTCCCCCGTGGACCAATCAGAGCAGGCCATGTAAGAAAGATTTAAAAATTCGATTTAAAATAATAAATGCCGAATTATTAAAAACTCAAAACATGAAAAATGTTTATTTTATTTTTTTTTTCTATTTTTTGTGATTTTTAATTATTTTTTTGAAATAAAAATAAGGTATATACAATAGAGTGCTATATATAGGTATATATACAATATGGATTTTTAATTTTTGATTTTTAATTAATTATTTTTGTACAATTTTATTCCCATTTTTATTTTATTTATTTATAGCATAAAATTAGGAATAAAAAGGTGTTTTTATTTTATTTTTATTATTTACTTACAAGGGTTAAATAAATATTTATATACATGGTATATATACAATGTTTCTTTTTGGTTTTTAATTTTGTTCTTTTTATTTAATTTTTGTTTTTATGGTTTTTATTTTATTTATTTACATCATGAAATGAGGAGTATATACAAACTTTTAGGTATTTTAATTTATTTATTTACAAGGTGAGATAAATAAAAGTGTGGTCTTATGTACATGGTGAATATGTACAATGAAGTTATTTTTATTTTCTTTTTAATTTTTCTATTTTTATTTTGATTTTGTATTTACAAATATTTACAAATATGTACAATCCCATTTTATTCTATTTTTAGAGGAAAATATTTTTATTATATTTACAGATATATTTACACATGAGCTCCCTTATCTCTCTTTACTTTGGCTTATATGCGGTCGGGCCCATGCTGAGCCCTCCCTTGGGATTAGGTTGCTCAATATTTATTCTAAATATTTCCTCTTTTTCTTTTGTTTCTTTATTCTTTTATTTTTGCACATAAACTTGCTAATTATTAGTTTTTACATAATGCATGCCTTTTGTTAATTATTTGTATTTACAAATATCTACATGTATTTGCAAAGGTTTTTGTAGTTAAAATATAAGAATAAAGAGTGATGAATGAGTATTCATCAACCACGTGTCCTCTTCTGATGCTTCATACATGGCTCGCACTCAGACTCAGACTTCGGACCTCAAGGTTGAAGTGCTGCTTCGGGTAGCGGACGTGGCCTTCTATCCTCGATTGGATCTCTCCCAAAATCAAAAGATCAGCGGTACCTGTATCTCCTCCTCTGACTGAACTCCTCCGCAGACGGCGACGTAGAGCATGCAATTTGACGACTCCTGGATTCCTCCTCCTCGCTCCTTTGTTGATGCTAGAGGTTTGTAGACCTTCGTGGTAGTAGGATGAAGATGAGGATGAGGTCGGCAAGGAGCAGAACACTCTTGAACTCGTTGTCGACGTAGCTCCTCCACTATAGAAATCTGAGATCGAAATGTTCCTCAAATCTCCGATCATTGTCATCATGCAGGGGTTAGGTACCAAGCACAAAACCAAAATAAGAAATTTGGAATGGGCTGAAGGCTCTACGGAGGCGATGGATGCGAGCCCTAAATGGTTATCTTCTTCATATAGAAGAAGATAATGGAGTGAGGAGATTTACATGATGGAGAAGAGGGATGAGTTTACAAGAAGGTACGCGTGTATTGATCATGTGGTACGAAGCATTCTAGATGATTAGATCAATGGAAGACGAACTGAGATGGACTTAGAAAATAGAAGAAAATAGGACAGAGAATAAAATGAATAACTTATATGGAAATGGAATAGAGATGAAGTCGAGGGAATTGGTGATGAATCAATGCTTGGTTGAAGCTTAAAAATCTACAGGAGTCTTCTCTTAACCATGAGGGTTTGCTTGGAATCTCTAGCAGCACCTATGGGAGGTCTGCAACTTGGTCATGAACCAAGGATCTGTCCGGAGCCTTCTATCCGTCGTGGCTCATCTAAGCTTGCTCTCTCTGTCATAGAATCAAGGTAGATGCTAGGAGATGACTAACAGAGTGGTGGATGTGGTTGCCAAGAGTAGAGGTTGAAGATTTAAAGGGGAGGAAATTCGGAGGTTGGCGACGACAGGTGGTGGTTTCAACCACCACCATCGACGAAGAGTCGGGAAGTGGGGAGGTTCTAAGGGATGGGTGAAGATTAGGATAGAAAGGAGAAGCGAATGGCGACAGAGGTTGAGAAGGAAGTTAATGCAATTTATCGAGAAAATGGCGAGAAGTTGAGGATGCAAAGGGTTGTGATTGTTGGAAGAGGGGGCAGAGGTTGAAGACGACATACAATAGACGTCAGATCAAGCGATCCAATGGCCACCAAAGAGGCGCTAGTGTACGTCCTGGATAGGATCTGATTATAGATTGGACTTCTATGGATATCAAATTGCGTGGAAGCACAGTGGCCATCAGATTAGAGGGAATCTGACGACTCAGACTTAGGCAGATTAGATTGAAGAGGCGGGGCCACGTGTGCGGCTGTGAGGGTGCCATGTGGTCCAAAAAGAATGAAGATAAATCAGAAAATCAAAGATAAATCCAATAGAGATATTTAGGATGGAAATCAAGAAAAGTCATAAACATAAATGTTGTAGATCTCGAGGAGACAACTTTCATGTAGAAGTCGAAGAGATCAGAGTCTACTATACATAGATAAAAATTAAATACGAATTAAAATATTTTTCATTTATTTTCTTTTCATTATTTTTACGGGTTTTTATTTTGTTTTATGTTAATTTATTTATACACAATATAAATATAATTTCTATTTGTTTTTTAATAATAAATAAATACATAAATATTATACCATAATAGGGTTATATTGATATAAGGTAAGTACATAAATTAGTAATTAGTGTTATTAGTCAATGAATCTTGTTATTAACTTGAGTAAGAGAGATAAATATAATGAATTAAGGTAGTAAATCTGGGATTTATCAACCCTCCATACTTACGCTAAGCTCGTCCTCGAGCTAATAAATAAAGAATTAGTTAGAGAGAGCTAGTTTAATTAGTGAGATCCTTGACAAGTGCAAGTGAAAAGAACAAGGCTTTATTTGACCAAAATCACTAGGTTTTAGGAATCCTAAAACTTTAAATTAATCCAAGTATTAATCAAAAGGAATTCAACTCCTCTACTTGTCAGACTCTCAATGTATACATATATATAAGAAGTATGATTTAATGTAGACTGCACTATGAGAGTAGAGTCAATATATCACCAAAATTCCAATCTTATAAGCTCTCCTAAGGACCCAACCCTCAACACTAGGGAATAAATCTAGTCTTGCCTCAATCCACCGTCTCTTTAGTTTGCCAGACTTTAATGGTATAGATGGAAGGCTATACTATGGAGGATGAAGGATTGCATACTTATTTTCTCTTCCTCTCATTGGAACATAGTTCTATCAAGTTCTAATACACAACACAATTTTCATTTTGATTTTTGCCAGTCAGTGTGTCCGTCAAAAGAGAAGTTGGAGTTGTATGTACTTGTTTTCCTGGGAATACACCAGGGTGTGCCTTTTTTGAGTATCTAATATGCTTTCTACACCCAGACTTGTATCATTTACGATGCAGATCCCTTTTTGGGTTCTACTCCAACTCCTAGTCCGCAATGGTCCAAGTAGACACTTTGAAATGGTTGGGAGTGCTTGCCTTTGGTGGAAGCTCTTTGGTATTTGATTTTATATAGTGAGAGCTTTTCTTTCAACATTTCCTTCTTTCTTTTCTTTGTTTTGGCTATCTCCACTTCTTTTACCAAAAGCTGGCGCACACTGATCAACTTATTAATTACATGTCATCACACCCTGGCACTTTAGGTCAAAGTCAAGAGATAGCATGAGGACATGTCCTATACTGGCTAAGATGCTGACACTCAGTTTTCATGAATCCATTATTAATTTTATACCATCCTCGAGCATCATATAGATCAAGTCAAAACTCAAACCTCCAATCTCAATATCCTTAGTGATACTTTGACTCATATCAATCATGAATGCAGTCGTGCATATTAGTGATAGTCAAATTTCTTTTAATGAGATTAAACATGAAATATAGCATGCATATACTCAAACTAGGAGAGCGTGAATTTTTAAGTCTAAGACCCTAATGTTTAATACATGATAACTCTAAGTCTTGGGACTCTTTAAATAGAGTATTAAAGATCATCTCAAGCCTTGAGTGCATCGTGAAAGTGTCAGAGAGTAACATGAATTTATAAGTCATTGAGTTAGTTATTTACAAAAGAATTTAAGGAATATTAGCTTTATTAAGACAAGGACAACAAAATGGGCACCCCTGATAAAACAATATAGAGACAACTCAAAGACACATTAGGATATCCTTAATAACATTACAAGCTTCAACTCCTTACGAATCGAAATTGGTTCTTCGTGGTCTAAAATTACAAGCTACCTTATGTTTCAATTGTTTCTTCCTAACAGATTACACATCAAAATCTAAGTATGAAAGATTTTCATCAACTTGGAATTTGAACCTCCTATAATTATGCCATTCTTCCTCAAAAGTGATATCCATATCTACATGGAAAGCTTCAAAATTCTTCACAATCATTGGAAGACGAATCAATCCTTTAAATCCTACAACTGACCCTTGGGTTTTCTTTAGAAGAGAAAAACTAGACACATAAGGATGATCTCACTTACAAGAAAGGTGAGAATCCAAGGAGTGGGCATCCTCAAGAAATGGTAAGGGTACCTCCATATCTAATTTTTCTATCAATAAATCATCCTCCTCAATCGGCATCATTCTTTTCAGTGAAGTCTTTATCAACTTGATCTTCCAAAATATAGAGTTGAAATCTAGACTTCCCTCCATGTATCACTCTGAAAGATTCTAAGGCAAGACACCCTTTTAAATAATAAAGACGAAACAATTCAGTTAACCGTCGTGACCTCTTAGACCCTAAAACACCAAAGGACACTAAAGAGACACAACAGAATTAATATATTTTATTTTTCCAACTTTTTTAAATGGATAGAGTTAATTAATTAGACTCATTCACACACTTAGCTTTAAAAAGTATTTTGAAAACTTTTTGCAAACAATGTCACATTGATATAGGTTTTCAAATTTTTTTACAAATGATTTTCAAAACATCGTCAATCCGAATTTTACAAATAATGTAAAATACTTGAAAACCATGTCAGTTATGTCTATAATTTTCAAAACCTATTTTCAAAACATTCTTATATCCCCAAGAGTTTAAATATATGAGCTATGGCTAAAGTATATATGTAATATATATATGTAGACCCCCATATAAATAGATTATTCTATGTCCTCATAGCGCAAAGTGCTATGAAGCCATAGCTCAACTAAGCAACAAACAATCTACAAGAACTGAGTCGAGAATATTACTAGTGTAAGAATGAGAAAGACCGAGTAAAAATTAATATACAGGCTAGGTTCCCCCTATACATAAGTTTTGAAACGCCAAAGTAAAAAGCTAGAGATAAATACAAAGGAGAGACATTAGTAAAGGAGTAGATATGTACAAATTCCCCCTATAATTATGCTGAGAACATCGTGAGCGTAGGTACAAAAGAATAACAAGCAAGGGTAATGTACACGAATAGAATTAACATGAATATGAATCTTTGGAAAAAGAATCTTTTGATGTGAATCAGCCATGATGGTCATGCCTTAATAGAGAAGTCTGAAACTGAATCAGTAGACATGCACTCAATCAACTCAACGTGAGTTAACCTTTCCTTGGATTTTACAAAATTCTTAAGTAACTGCATGCTAAGCAAAAAAGAAGGTGCATTTCTCTGAAAGCTCTAAAATCTCTATACTACCATTCTCATGCACTTCCTTAACAATGAAAGGACCCGTCCGTTTTGACTTAAGTTTCTCGTGGAAAATCGTTAACTTTGCATTAAACAATCATACCTTTTGTCCAGGGACAAAGTCATTGCATCTAATATGTGCATCATGCCACTTTTTAACTTTGTCCTTATAGATCATACTGTTGTCATATGCTCAGTTTTAGATTTCTACTAGTTCATTCAAGTTAAGGTCTCTTCACATCTTTCCTAAGTGACAGTTCCAGTTTATCTTCTTAATTGCCCATTCAGATTTGCCTACTAACACAGGGGAAATTGACATGGCATACCATAAATCGTCCAAAAAGGTGAAGTGCCAAGAGATGTCTTGTGCGACGTTCTGTAAGCCCATAGAACTTGGTCCAACAATTGAGACCAGTTCTTCCTATCTAGACGGACAAACTTTTGAAGAATGCTCTTCATTTCCCTATTTGAAACCTTTGCCATGTCGTTTGATTTAGGGTGGTAAGGAAAGTTATTCTATGTTTAAATCCATAGCCCTTTGACAATGATTTCATCATTTCATTCACAAAGTGGCTACCCCCACCAGATATCAAAACTTTTGGTACCCCAGACTATGGAATAATACAATCCTTAATAAACTTGCAGACAGTCCCACCATCTGCAGCTCGGGTTGGGGGAGCCTCCACCCATCTTGACAAGTAATCAACCGCTAACAAGATGTACTCAAAACCTTGTCTATTAGTGAAAGGACCTATAAAATCTATGCCCCATGCATCAAAAACATCATAAAAAATCACAGGTTGCATGGGCATCTCATCTCTAGAATCAACTGTCCCTCCCATCCTTTGGCAAACAGGGCACAACCGTACAAAATCAGTGGCATCTCTAAACAAGGTCAGCTAAAAGAAATCACACTGTAGCACCTTGTGGGCGGCTCTCTTTCCTGAATGGTGTCCTCCAACCTCAAGTGAATGGCAATACATGAGGACACTTTGGTATTCTTCCTGAGGAATACACCTTCTCCAAATACAATCCGGTCCTTCAAAGAAAAGGAACAGATCCTCCCAATTGTATTTCCTCGAGTCCGACTTGAGTCAGTCTATACTGCTCCTAGTCCAACCATGGGGAACTTGTTTGGAGACAAGGAAGTTCACCATGTTGGCATACCATAGAAGTGAGTCTACAAAACAAATAGACTCATCTGGAAAAGTCTCTCAAATAGGCTCAGTATCAGGAGAATCATTTAATTCAATACTCCAACGACGATCAACCTCTACATTTTTTACTCCAGATTTATCCTTAATTTCTAAATTAAACTCATGAAGTAGCAATATCGACCTAAGAAGGCATGCCTTTACGTCCTTCTTTTCCATGAGATAACTAATGGCTGAGTAATCAGTATAAACTGTCACTTTTGAGCCAAAATCACAAACCTAAACATCTCTAAAGCCCAGACGACAACAAGCATCTCTTTATCGGTCACTATATAATTTCTCTGAGTTGGATCCAGAACTTTGCTTGTGTAGTGAGTGAATAGAAAACAGAATCCGATCTCACCTTTGCCCTAATACAACTTCTATAATAAAATCTGAAGCCTCAGTCATGATCTCGAAGGGAAGAGACCAATCAAAAGCCTGCAAAATAGGAGAGTCGTAAATCTTCTTATTGAGGAGCTCGAAGGCCTCAAGACATTTGTGATCTACAAAGAACTCGGTGTCCTTTCCTAAGAGCTCAGTTAGGGGTTGGGCAATCTTAGAAAAATCCTTAATAAATCTTCTATAGAATCCAACATGCCCCGGAAATGACCTCACTGACTTGATGTTGATTGGTGGATCAAGTTTCTTGATCGCGTCTACATTGGCAGGACCAACCTCCATTCCCTTCTTGGAGATGACATGTCGTAATACAATACCTTCCTTAACCATAAAATGACTTTTTTCCTAGGAGAGTACCAGATTTACCTCCCTTTACCTCTGATGAACTCAGCCCAAATGAGCTAAACAAGAGTCAAATGAATCACCATGGACTGAGAAGTTGTCCATAAAGACTTCCAGGAAATCCCTAACCATTTCGGCAAACACAAGATAGATGCATCTCTGAAAAGTACTTGGGGCGTTGCACAACCCAAAAGGCATGCGCCTGAATGCGTATGTGCCGAAATGACAAGTAAAAGTGGTCTTTTCCTGATCCTCAGGGGCGATCTACTTGGTTGTAGCCTGAGTACCTGTCAAGAAAACATAAGAACTCCTTCCCCGTAAATCTCTCCAAAATATGATTAATAAAAGGTAGGGGAAAGTGATCTTTCTTGGTTGTGGCATTCAAGCACCTGTAATTGACACAGACATGCCACGATGTTGGTACTTATGCCATAATCTCAACTCCCTCCTCATTGGTGACCATCTGAATTCCTGACTTCTTCGGGACAAGATGTAAAGGTGCCACCAATTTCGAGTCAGAGATTGGGTAAATAAAGCCCGCTCCATGCCATTTCTCTATCTCTTGCTTAACACTTCTCGTAGATTTGGATTAAGTCTCCTCTGGAACTCACAGGAAGGTCTAGTACTATCCTCAACAAAAATATGGTGTGAATAGAATAGGGGGTTTATACCCATGAGTTCCAAGACAATCCATCCTATGGCCTTAAGGTTCTTTTCTAATACCTCTAACAACCTAGTCTCCTGATCTACAATCAACTTGGAACTAATGATGATAGAAAACTTATCTTTTCGTCTCGTAAGGGAGTAATACTTAAGTGTAGGAGGTAGTGCCTTCAACACAGGTAAAGATGAATCATCAGGTACATCAGGCTGAACTACCACTGAATCTGGATTTGTGCTGCTTAGTGGAGATAAGTCGTTTGCAATGCTCTCCATCAATTGTATTGAAGAATAAGGAGTCAGATCACCAAAGAAATATGGCAATTCGGCCAAGGCTGCGTTCGACATATCATCTAATTCCCTTGACTATTCCAAAAGGAAGGAACTGACAAGTCCAATGGGACATCAAAGTCATCAAGTGAATAGGGGGATATATAAATCAAAAACTCTAGCACCGTATCAACAACTGCTCTGTATACACTGTCATCTCCAGATGAGAGGGTCTTGCTTTCTACTGTCAGGTTATGCGCCTAAATCTCAACTGTGCTAATACATCACAATAGGACTCAATAAAGGCGGAGAAATCTGTGCTAGACTCAGAATCAGGTTGCTGTCATTTCATTTGCTTCATCTATAATTCCACTTGTCCTCTAGGAGAATGAAACTTCGTCATCCGTGTCTAATAATCAAATGAAGCTCCAACAATCCTAAGGAAGGGCCACCCAAGGATAATATGTGAATATCACCAGTGATTGGGGATATCCATATCAAGGACAGTAAAGTTCACTTTGTAGTATTTTCCCTTAATCGAGATAATGATATTCTTGATCTCACCCTTAGCCCTTTTCATTGATTTATCTGCAAAATGAAGTAATGCTTTAGATTGGCGTAAAGGTCCCAACTTCAGTTTCTCATATAAGGCAAAGGATAATAAGTTGATCGAAGAAGCATTATCTAGGAGAGTGCATGCAAATGCCATGTCATCAATATGACTCACAACATAATGTGCACCTAAATCTCTCTTCTTCTGTGGAAACTTTTGGTTCTTGAGATGAAATGTAGTGGCAACCGATAAAACATGAGTCATGACGTAGCTGTTCGGTTTCTTCCTGCTAACTCTGCTAGGTGTGCATATCGCCTTCAAGTATTTTTGGAATGCAGGATGAGTGGACACATACTCATCAAATGACACTTTAACCATAATACTATCTCTAAAAAATCGTGCCATTTTATGACCATCTTTCTGAATCTTATTAATGACGCGCTTTCCTGCCATAAGAGCACGAGAGAAAGGGATAGGTAAAGAATGACATGAAGAGTCAGCCTCATAAAGAGAAACATGCTCTTTATTATTAAGAGAAACTGAGTTTTTCAACTTGAATCTTTTACAACTGGACTAGCAATTGAATTAACTACTATAGGATGGGGAATGCTTACTGAATATGTGCTCTCCTCATCCAAAGGTGCAAGGTCCTCCGTAAACTCTGAATCTGATGTGCGTTTCTCCACTCATGTACTCCTACTCCTCATTAATTTGCTCCTGGAATTCTCTTCTCTCTAGTGACCTCTCTAATGATGCTTAGCTTCATCCTCTTTTGAAGTCTCATCAAGTTGAGATTCAGAATCGGTCCTCTCCATGTCCCTAGCCCGATCAGGTACGGCCACGGTCCGTCCTCTCCTGAGAGACATATGATTGACACAATCAAACAGAGAGATCTCGTGCCCAGATTGGTGAGAATCTGATTAGTATACTCGATTTAACTTTTGTTGATGCTAAGATCTATTCAAGCTGTTGGGATTAGCCTGAATCTGAGCGAGAATGGAAGTAGTAGGGGCAATGCACTCATCATGTAAACGAGATAGGTGGTTGAGGTTAACCCTCAAATCCTGCACTTTGTTCCTATAGGAACACAACTCCTCTAAAATCTGTTGCTGATAATCTACGAGACCTGAAGATGAATGATGTGGCTATGAAGAAGACGAAGGAAAAGACGAACATGAAGAATGGCTCTGATGGCCATAAGAATGTTGTTGCTGCTAGGTATGCTGCTGAACTTGCGGTCCCTGCTGGCCCGACTAGTACATCTCCGTATCGTTGTTGTTGCTGTCTTTGTGCATGGTAAGGAACAACTCCAAAGCTCTGTGGTGCTGGAAAAGGTACAGAAATAAATGATGTGTTGTAAAAAGTCTGGGGACGATGGTATGAGAAGCAGTTCCTAGAACTTCCTTGTCTAGTAGGGTCATGTGTGTACCATACACCATTTACCTCCCACATTTGGGAAGGCTCCTCAATGACTGTCTCCACAGATGGTGGTTGCTGCTAACAAAAATGGGCTAAAGGTTGGTCTTCTACCCATGGTTGGGGTGGCCCTGACATCTGTTGTGCCTGAATATGATGAACACGGTAAGCTAGAGTAGTAGATGCAGTCATGGCTAGTACCCTCATCTTAGATACCTTCCCAGAGAGTTTCACCATCGCTTAGGTAATTTAGATAAGTCGTTGTCTAGCTCATCCATTTTCCTATCGTTCCTCTCAACTACTGTGAGACTATCTGCTATAAGGCTCTTGTCAAAAGGATCTACTGTAGCCTTCACTCCCTCGCCATATTTTAATGGAATGGGGGTCTCTAGATGAGCTCTGCTCACGGTCTATGCTCTACTTGTCTCGACCATTCTCGCGATCACCTTCCAGACGGTATCTGCACCTCGTGACGTATAGCTGCCTCCGCAAGCAGCACTAACCAAACCCTACACCTCAGGTGTATACCACAATAAACGGACTGAACTAGGATTGCAGGAGTTAAGCCACGATAAGGACACTTCTGTAAAAGTTCCTTGAATCTCTCCCACATATCACAGGAGGCTTCATTAGGAAGTTGGGAAAAACTCATGATGCATGAATGCATCAAGTTAGTTCTAATCAAATGGTAGAATTTCTTAAATTAGAGGTCCTTAAACTGCGCAAAGGTAATCACAACTACCCCCAAGTTCTTCATCTAATAATCCATCTTGTCCTATAAGGAAAAAGGGAGGGCTTTGAGCCTGATGTAGTCTTGGCTAACCCTACCTAAGATTAGTACATACCAACTCAAATTCTCTAAGGAATGCATAAGGTCTCTCATGTGCATTCCCATGGAAACGCGACAACAGACTAAGAAAATACGGTTTTAATTCATATTCGACTTCAGGTTCAACTGGGCTTAACCAATTAGCCATTTGATATTACCCAGGATTATATGCCGCGTCCATTGGTGCATCTCTGCCCAAATGTGTTTACCAAGTTGCGCTCTCACAAGTTCTTGATTCTGCCCGGATTCTGCCAACCTAGCCAATACTGCATACATTGGGTCCTCTCGTTCTTCCCGCTCTCCATTTTGCTTCTTAGGAGGCATATCTAATAAATCTCTATTACCTTCATCAAACAAAGGGTCTAAGTGAGATTTAGATGATGATAATGAAATCGAATCGATCTCACCAATGCAATGGTATTCTTCAGTGAGTAAAGAAGAAAAAGGATTGGTTGAGATGTAACCGCCCCCAAGGATGGAATCATGATACACCTGTTTGGAAAAAGGATTGTTTCCAAATCGGGGTGGTCCAGTTAAAGATGAAGAAGTGGACTGGACCGGTGAAGACATGATATTTAGACGGTTCAATGACAAGATCGCAAAATCCGAGCAAATATCTGATCAATTATCCACCTTCAAATTCAAGTGCAGCACACTCGATACAATAAGATATAGTTCTATAGGGCACATAAATGTGCGGAGTTACTCATGCAAAACAATCAATGCAAACCCTTGTGAATTCACCAACTCAACGTTGAAGGTCGGGATGATGGCCTTATTATCTTGTCAATTTTAATTGGTGATCAAATACATATCTTGACAGAGTTACGAGCTATTGGGTGCCTAAATTTCCTTACAAACTGACCCAATTCTTATGACTAGTTGCATCCACTTTCAACCTATATGGAAGTAAGCACGGACCGTATAAATACAGCTACCCATTACTTGTGTACCGAGCCTTAAACGGTGTCCTCTAAACCTTCCACTCTGCTAAGGAGATCTAGAACGTTTACTGTCTACCCGTATTTCCTCACTGAGAAGTGGCTAATAATTTTTTTCGAACCATTTGTCTATACGAAAATTCGTGGCTTGGATCTACCCTAATGTCATTCCTCTCTCACCGATAATAACTGGAAACAAATGAGGGCTTTCTGCACCTGTAAAATAACGTTGCTTTTATTCCAATTTATATTGGTCAACTTGCATCAATTCAGTCCCGATTTTAAGAGTTTTGCTTATCGCTTGAATTAAGTGACCACAAACATCACCTAACGTACAATCCCTTTTCCTTTATCCTTAAGTTGGTGAAAATTGAGGGAGAAAGCGAAAAACGGAATGCAGTCGCAAATCAATGATGCATGCTGTCGTTTAGAGATACTTACAGTGCTTCCCAAAACTCTCCATGTGGATGCAAACCAAAAATTTTAAATCTTACTATATGATGCAAGTCGAAAAAGATGCACCTAAGCAGTAGTTCTATTAGCGTTGAAGAGATCAAATTAATTTGACTAAGTAGAACGTATGCTATATGCGTCTATGAATCTCCTAAAATTTTTGCAATTGTGAATCTTATGAGATTTGTGTAGTGTGTCCTAATTTATGAAATAGATCAAGCAAGAATGACCTACGATCTTTATATTTGGCTGTTGAACTGATCTAAAACATCAGTTAAGTCAAGAATCACTCCTGACACAACCACACAGTGAATAATAAAGTCCATAGTCATTCGTTACACACGTGAGATCTCAATCGAGAATCGTTGTAAATATACAATTACTTACAACACGATAAAATAAACTTAATTAATGTAATTAATATTTCAACTAATTAAATTGCTTTGTGGGCTCTCCGACAAGTAACTCATGCCTCTGCATTCCTTCGAAAGTCATCGGCTCCACGTGTCTTCCACAAAACAATAAATTTATTAAAAAAAATCTAGAGAGATTAAAATAATTAATTAAGAGAAAATCACAAAACAATACAAGACATAATCAATCAAAACAAGCTCAAAAATAATTAAACCTCAAAATCGCTAAATAAATATTTGACCCTAAAAATGATCACAAAATGTGTCGCATACCTGAAATCGGTGCCATATGATTAATCACTAAATGCATGTCTTAATATAGATCAGTTGTAGCACAAGCACTTAGCATGTCATACAGAATCGAATGAATAATCTCTACGAAGAGGATTCAACTCTAATTTTTAACCTAGGAAGTCGAGGTTCGAACATAAGGACACAAATAATTTAATGATTAAATTTATATGTCAAATATTTAAGCGGTATTTCTTAGATTAATTATTCAAGGCAAATGCATGATTCACAAAAGAGATAATTTTCAACACGATTTTCATGCAACTAATTCTATATAAAAAATAATGCACAAATAATAAGATTATAACCGACAATGCAATTAAAAACACTATAGATAACTGGAATTAATCACAAGAATTTCCCAAATCAATTGAAAATACGATGAGATCTCAAAGAAAGATCTAATCAATACTTGATTAAGAAAGCAACTTTAAAGTAATAATGATATTCACTTGCACTTAGTTACTTGATTTGGTTCAACAAGCAATTAATAAAATTATTAACTTAATGGTACTGATCAAATTAACTAATGATTATCCATTAAGAAGTAAGAAATTAATCAAGATCAATCGCTTAAAATAATGACAATTTCAACTTCAATTAAACCCATTAGAAGATGAAATATTTCTTGTGTGAATTCGATATCAAAATTAACAGAAAACATGCCAACAAAAAGAGCAACACAATAACTTTCAAATGAGATCAAAATCACTTTAATTGGATTTATAGATAAAACGTTATTTAACAATCAATCCAGGGGCATAAATGGAAGAAAAACTCCAAGTTTTATTACAAATAAGGACGAATAGGGACAATAATGCAATTAAAATCACCAGTAGGGGGTATTATGCAATGTTCACAATGTCGGACGACTTAACTGCAATTATTGAGAAATCAGGAGTCGGTGTTGCACATTTCGTAGTCACGTGCATGATACACGTGACCCTGTCAGGCTCGGATACTGAGCCTCGAACCACATGTCCTCTTTTGATTCTTCATACAAGGCTCGTATCCAGACTCAGACTCCAGACCTCAGGGTTGAAGCACTACCTTGGGTAGTGGATGTGACCTTCTATCCTCCATTGGATCTCTCCCAAAATCGGAAGATCAATAGTGGTTGTTTCTCCTCCTCTGGCTGAACTCCTCCGCAGATGGCGGCGTAGAGCCTACGCTCCGACGACCCCTAGATTCCTCCTCCTCACTCATCTTTCGATGATAGAGGTTTATAGACCTTCGTGGCAATATGGAGAATACGAGGATGATGTCTGTAAGGAGCAGAACACTACCTAACTCGTTGTCAATGAAGCTCCTATGATGGATAAATCTAAGATCGGAATGTTCTTTAAATAACTGATCAATGTCATCCTACAGGGGTTAGTTACCAAGCACAAAACCAAAACAAGCAATGGGGAATGGTCTGAAGGCTCTATGGAGGCAATGGATGTGAGCCCTAAATGGTAATATTCTACATGCATAAGAAGACAATGTAGCGAGCTGATCTACACGATGGAGAAGCAGGATGAGTTTACAAGAAGGTACACGTGGATTGATAATGTGGTGCGAAGGATTGCAGATGATTAGATCAATGGAAGACGAACTGAGATGGACTTAGAAAATAGAAGAAAACAAGATAGAGAATAAGATGAATACCTTACCTGGAAAATGGAGTACAGATGAAGTCGAGGGAATTGGTAATGAATCGATGCCTGGTTGAAGATTAAAAAGCTCCAGGAGTCTTCGCTTAACTACGAGGGCTTGCGTGGAAGCTCTAGCAGCACCGGTGGGAGGTCTGCAACTTGGTTAGGAACCAAGTATCTCGCCAAAGCCTTCTCTCTGTCATGGCTCGTCTAAGCTTGCTCTCTCTATCAGAGAAGAAAGGTAGAGGCTAAGAGATGTATAACGGAGTGGAGGATGTAGTTGCTAGGAGTGGAGGTTGAAGATTTAAGGGGGAGGAAATTTGGAGGTTGGTGATGATAGGTGGTGGTTTCAACCACCACCACCGACGATGAGGGGAGAATTTGGGAGGTTCTAAGGGATGGGCGAAGAATATGAAAGAAAGGAGAAGCGAATGGCGGCAGATGTTGAGAAGGAAGTTAACCGAGTTTGTCGAGAAAATGGCGAGAAGTTGAGAGGATGCGAAGGGTTGCAACTGTTGGAAGAGGGGGCAGAGGTTGAAGACGACAAATAATAGTCGTCGGTAAAGCGATCCAACGGCCATGAAAGAGGCGCTAGTGTACAGCCTAGATAAGTTCTGATCATAGATCGGATGGTTGTGGATATGAAATGGCGTGGAAGCATAGTGACCATCAGATCAGAGGAAATATGACGGCTCAGATTGAGGCAGATTAGATTGAAGAGGCGAGGCCATGTGGGCGGTTGTTAAAGCCCCATGTGGTGCAATAAGAATGAAGATAAATCAGAAAATCATAGATAAATTCAAAATGATAATTTAGGATAGAAATCTGGAAAAGTCATAAACATAAAAGTTGTAGATCTCGATGAGATCTGCAATTATCATGTACAAGTCAAAGAGATCAGAGGTCAACTGTACATACATAAAAATTAAATACGAATTAAAAAAAATTTCTTTTATTTTCTTTTCATTATTTTTATGGGTTTTTATTTTGTTTTATGTTTATTTATTTATACACAATATTAATGTATTTTTTATTTTATTTTTAATAATAAATAAATACATAAAATATTACACCATAATATGGTTATATTTATATAAGGTAATTATTGCCAATTTTTTACAATAAATAAATTATCAATTAGTGTTATTAGTTAATGTATCTTGTTATTAACTTAATTAAGAGAGATACATATACTGAATTAAGCTGATAAATCTAGGATTTATAGCTATTGCCGCTGGAATCTAGTGATTTCATGTCATGAAGTAATCATTCATGATTGTTGTTTGTCATGAATTTTTATAAATAATTGATACAACAATTAATAAGGATAAATTCCAAATTTCCATGATTATATTTAAATTATTAACATATTAAAAGATGTCAACTAGATGATCTAATCATCTTCCGACCTGTCTCCACAATATCACATATCTTAAGCAAACAAAGTCATAATCAAGCAGAATAAATCCACCAAGTTTTGTGGTTTGATCCTTAATATAAATATATATTTTTAAACATGTTTCATAACAGTGAAACAATAGCAAAAAATGTTTAGATAGATATCCTAGTTTACATGCAAAAAATAAAAATATTGCAGGAATTTTCGATTTTAAAATGATGCCCATTCAATGCCAACCATTGGTGAATTTTTTGGTGACATGGTCAAACATTCTAAACACATATAATTTTCCTAAATATTCATTCAAAAATGGTATAAACAGTAGCTTTTTCATATGAGCAAAAACTATACGAAAATACATCAATGCAATAACAACAAGTCCCCGAGCATTCAATTTCCAAGCCTTGTTCCCTTAGGGTTTGGATCATATCCAACACCTTTGACCAAGTCTCTAATACCAACTGAAGGGAGTTAGTTTAATAAAATTGACTCACGTATTACGGAAGCATGGAGATCGCATCGTATGCGATCTAGGTCGACTAGTCACTCTAGTCGTAATGTGTAGGGGGAATCAAAAAAATTTCGATAGAACCACATGGATTAGGAAACTTTCCTAATCCATTATATCAAGTCCACACAAGGTATTAGGCTTACCTCTTGAAGCATTATCATGATCCTTGTGTTAAGAGAAGAGAGTTTCTGTCTCATGTTCGATCTGATGTAGACAACAATTGCGGGTGCGTGGTTGAGATGTTTGCTCCCCACAATACTAGGTTATGATCTGAGTCAAGAACCTCCTGATTTCATCATAAAAAGCTATCATATTATTCATGGGAACAATGCATCAAATAAGAAGGAGTCTACGCGTAGTGCATCCATCAACACAACGACAACCGATGGCGATAATGCTCTCCACAAACTGTAGAGAAGACGAACACTTAGGGTGGAGAAGGACAACCAATAGAAGTGTATGAGAGAGCAAGAGAGAAAGAGATTTTTCTTTATCAACTCATGTGCTTAATTGTCGTAAGAAGGGCCCAAGGTTTTCCCTTCTCTTATACAAAATTGGATGGCCAGGATGCACTCCTAATTGAAATCAATGGTATAGATTTTATTGTACCAATTTACAACTAAAACTAGTTAATTTAAAATAAATAAATAAGTTGAATGCATTCTTCGACATGTTTAATTTCAAATAAATCAATTCATTATCATGAATAAAGAAGAAGTAGAGATCTACCTTCCATGTAAGGGGAAAGGAGATAGCCTCCTTCCCCAATTGGATATGTGGACATCCTCATGAGATTGGAGAGAGACTTTCTCTCTCCAATCTCCATCTAATGTAATCTCATTACATTTAATCTTTATTCATAGAATTATTTGTCAATAAAATATCATCGAATAATTTGTAAATTATTTGTGACAATTGCAAGCAAACCCTTGATTAATTATGAATCATATTCATCCATTAAATATTAAATGTAAATCATATTTACATTTAATTATATAATATAAATCCAATTCACATTAACTTATAAATTGTAAATCATTATTTACAATTAAATCTCTTTTATGATATTATGAATTATATTCATAATATTTATGATTATTATGGATAGTACTATACATATTAATCATATCCACGTTAATTAAATCCAAATTACTTATCTCAATTGCTTCTCTACAAATGTCCAAATTATGTAAATCAAATCTATATTATTAATGAAAATTAAATTATACTTAATAATCAAATTATCAATGCTCAAATATTGTCAACAACTTAATAATTCTTGAACTCTTTCAAGAACAGTGCACTTTCTTCACGAATACTTGGAGATAAGGATAGGGTGACTGTATATTCCATGTATAGTGACTTGGATAGTTTGTCTTGATTTCATATCCAGATATAGAAGGCCTCTCAAAGATGTCTTATCAAGTCAGATAGAGTGCCTAATCTTCTCATTGCATCCGAATCATATACATGCCAATGTCCAACATTTGGACTAAGATTGGATATATAGCCTACTGAGTGGCGTCACTAAAATCGAAACATGTTTCATCACTCCTAAGGAATGAAAGCATCACAGTTATAAAATCATTTAAGATCACATTAAACTCAAGTATTCCTATTACCCATACATCTTTTATATTGGAAGACTTAGAATAAATCCGAAGTTCAGATAACATTTGATATGTCTTCTCCATGGTTGTATCGTTAAGTTTCTTAATTGATCATTGGAAGTTGGTATTAAACATATGTCCTATCTTTTTTCCAAAATAAGATAGCCAACATTGAAATTTGGTTTATATTAATAGCTCATGAGTGAGCGCATGTCTTTCTGTTCAATAGTGGACCTACATGATCCCTTTGAGACATCATACTACTCATATGACCTTGTAAGCACACTAGCTCGTCAGTGTATAGACCATGATATGGTCATCAACCTAATGGTTTGCCTAATGTACATGCTTAGATGTATAGTAATACATCTTTCTTCGGTCAGAGGATGTGTGCCTATACATGACATCATGCAACGTAGGTCTTAGTTATCTCGATCTCATTATATCAACTCTTTGACCTAACTCATCCAATAACTCCGAATTTCTATTCCTATGTAGAGGACTTGCATCAAGAGGTTAGCCAATGATGAATCTCCATTTCATCACCTTTATTATTCTATTTTGGCCTTAATTCCCTAGCTAAATGCATGTGCATAGAATCAATATGCACAAATAAGCATTCATTTTTTATTTTATAAATGGTACGAAACACTGTAATTAATGCCAAAAAAGAATAAAGGAGAGAAAATAAAAATAAATGATATACCAAAGGTATTGAATGACCCTAAATCTTGAGACCAAGTCAAGAATTGATTTGGTCGACAAGGAATAAAGTAGGGGGAGATAAGGGCCAACATACAATAAAAACACTCATTTTATTCCTCAATAACTTATATTTGGGACACATTTTGTTCTTTATTAATTATACTTCAAATCAATAAACTTTTATATGTAAGTTGTTGATAAAAATATATCGAAAAATAACAAATTTATTTCACACCTAAAATAATGTATATTGTGCTTTCTACACTCAGAATAAAATTCTAAATTCAAACTTCGCAGATATGTATCTCCTCCATATGATCTCAAAATTCATCAAAATTACCGTTAATTATATATAACTTTTAATTATCTATTTAATGAAGGTGGTTCCATTTAATTTGGAGTTAAGATGCAAAAGTTAGATTTTGGACCTCTATTGTATATTATACATGATTAAAATATTCAATTTATTTATTCTTTATATTTTCATGATTTCATATTTTTATAATCTTGTAAATATAATTTATAACATATGTACATAATTAGATAAGACAAAACCATTGAAAATACACTAAACTAAATAAGTGTACAGAAATACATAGATGAATTACCTATACATATCCTTATATAATAAATACATCTACTTGTTTAAGTATACAATGTACTTCATAAAAATATAATAATAATATATTTATGTATATTTAAATAATTTATAAATATATAAAATATGTATAAAAAATGTAAAGTCTAAAATACAAAAAATAAAACAGATAATGTATATGGAGATATACTTATGATTAGACATGAAAATATTAATTCATAATAAATGATCTTGAAAAACAAATGAAAATATAAATTAATAACTAATAAAATATAAAACATTTTTTATTTTATAATCATAATTTAATCAATTCATTTATTAAATATTATCGATTTTTCAAATAATCTTCAGTTCTCATTTTTCTGGTTGGTCCACGGAGACCAACCAGAACTTCTTGACATTTGACCTCGGGTCAAGTGTCCTTTTTCACATTCTAACTTCTGTTAGACCTCAAATGACACCCATTTTTTCCTAATTTCATGCATCCACCAAGTCCCCTCACCCTCGAATAGTTCCATCCCTCTACACTATGATCTACCACGATCCACGCCAACCATTCGCCCATCATCATTTTTCCTCCCTCGCATGCAATACCCCATCGAAATCCTCTTGACCACATGCCTATATCTTCCAAACTTCTTCCCCTTTTTGCGTTTGGTTCACATTTCATCCGTTCTTAGCCCCTCGGAGTGGTTCAAGGTGATTGTGCTCATGAGAAGAGTCATCTGCCGTGCTCCGCATCGAGGAGTAGCAACTTGGAAGGTGCTTCTTAGCTATCGCCGGAGCTCCACTCCATGCGGTCCATCTCCTTGGCTCTAGCCAGGTCGAGGTTAGTTTTATGTCCTTTTTAATTAGATTTAGATGTTAGTTATTATTCCATGTCTTTGATTTAGCTGTTAATAAATGGGTTTACTGTAATGTTTAGGATCTTAGATCGTCAGAGCTTTAGAGCTCCGGATACCTATGTTCCACCATGTCCCTCCTGGTTTTGACCTACCTAAACATCCCACTACCTTTCCCCTTCGATTCTCCATGGTTTTCTGCCATCCATCCACTTGGATCTACCCAGATCGATCCACATCATTCACTTTCATTGCTTTATGTCTATATTGTGGGTTGATTGTTGCTTAGTCCATTGGTCTTTGAGAGCTATCACCATAGCGACTTAGTGGTCCCACCTAGTGTGGACTACAAGATAGTTCCTCTGATTATTTGGGTTAAACAAATGGGTCCGTTGTCTGGGATCAAGGAACTATAGAATTTTTGTAAAGTATTTTTCTTTTATTTCTAGTTCTTTATTTTTTATATTTATTTGACTATTGCGAACACTTTTTTCTTTGTTGATATTTCCTGCAAGGTACTGAATGACAACGATAACTTCTTAAGAGGTTGACATACCCGAGCCAACTAGGAGCAAGAAGGAGAGAGAGGCAGAGAAAGAGAGAGAGAGAGAGGAAGAAGAGCAGACCTACTTTTAGCAATTTTGTTTTCTTTTGTGAGAGAGTGTTTGCTCTTCTATTTTTTATAAATTAAATTGTAATAACTTGGGTATTCACACTTCACGAGGTCCATTCCCCAGGTGTATGTTCATCTAGGGGTCTCGTCCGATTTTTCATTGTTTTCATCGCTTTTCTTTTTCTTCGTTTCACATAAATGGACTTTTTCAACTTTTTTTATTTGATTTGTGTGATTGAGCTCAAGTTTAGGGTTTGCTTGATCGATAGAGTAGGTCCAAATCCCTAATTGAATTTCATGTAACTATAGTCTCACAGTTGGATCTAGTCAAATCTATTTATTGGTTATTTTGATTCGAAACCGTGAACCGTGGGAGACTCCATACATCGATTATAGAACCCTTTGTGGCGGGCACCGAGGAATCTCAAAGACCGGACTCTAGGTTTCTTTTATAGATAGTCATCTTTTGTTCTTCATGATAGTAGCAACTCATGTTTCTAGGGTGCTTTCATCGGCTTGCATTACATATATAGCATGTTTCAATTATGTCTAGCATCTTGCAGAAAGAGAGCTGGAGGCAAGGTGAGCACCATCTATTTGAGCATACATCAATGATTTATGCTTGCAATACTTTTCCAACTCTCTCCCTCTGATTTTGACCATATAGGATACTAAAGCAATTGACACCTCATTAGGTTCACGCATTTAGTTTAAAATACCCAAAAAAGTGATAACCAATAAAATTGGGATTGCTAACTATACTCGATCCTAAAATCAAAAGGGACAAATCTTGTTTTGGGGAGAGTAACCCCCTCCTTGTACACTGGTTGCATTCAGACCGAGTAAGGCACACACACCTAAGGAATAGAGCCTCCATCCTTGGACATATTCCTTAAGAGCTTGGGTTGACTCTTGGGCCCAGTTATTGCTAAAAGCACTTCCCTCAGACGTTAGTCAAAGTGGTCCCAATGTTCTAGTAGGTGTGTACGCCCAACTAGAACACAACCAGTCTAGGTGACTGCACATGTGAGATTGTAAATATCTTGTTTTCTCACCTAACTCTAAAATTTGACAAGATAAAAAGATCGAACCTTCATGGCCATCATTGTGTTTAGTTAGTGAATTGAGTGGTTTTTCTTGTTTATATTTGTGTTTGTTGCATACTTGATCTTCTCTGCGCATTTGGGCCTTTTTCTTGCATATCTTGACTTGGCCATTGTGCTCTCCCAATCCCCGTCTTTTGTTTCAGAGATGGTTGACTGGAGTTATTTTTATTCGAACTCTGCTGATTTTTCTTACTCTCCCACCACCATTTTACTAGGAGGACTTTGCTCCTGATTTTTCATTTTTATCCATATCCGCCTCATCTATAGTTTCAGGCAATAGATTTTTACCCTCCATCATCATCACATTTTCACCATCTCACCCACCTGAGACTGAATTGTTGGAGTCACCTCTTATGGATACTGCTCTTGAGTAAATGGCCCGAGTAATGGAGCAAATGAATAAGAGGATAAGTATCCTCACTAGACTAAATAAGAGACACACTATCGCTTCATCGTCAGGATTCGTGGATTTACGAGATGACACCCATGAGAGCTCGCAATCGCCCAATATATTAAAAAAAATGAGAAAAATATAAAAATACAAAAAAGATAATTCTGGGGGACACCTAGCCGAGTCAGTTTGTGTGTAGAGTGCACTTGTGATCGATCCGATGCCCACACACAGATTCACCATAGTTCCCAACTTTGCCCCTATATGACATTGTACAGACTGCTCTTAGTAATCCTTGTGTAGATGATGATTCCAATCTCTTCCCTTTTATGGAATAGATAGAAAATCCTAAAAAATGTTGACCCATCATAAAGTAGCAGCAACTATTCATGATATTGTTGAGGCGCTGCTTCAGAAGTCCAAGAACCAATTATCTACACAGAAGAAAAGAAAGGAAGCAGATCTGAGCGACACCTTCTTACAATGGCCACTTCCCATGCCATCACCCATCGTCCATGCATTAGGAAAGGGAACACTATTACACCTCTTGTAAGATGCATCACTTCTGACCATTCTTATGATCATACTCACCTTGACGGTAGTTCTTTGATTAATATAATACCCTTCTTGTTGGTATAGTATCTTCATCTTGGGTCTCTCAAGAAAAACATGATGATTAGTCAATTCGTTGATGGATCAATAGAGAGGACGAAGGGTATCCTTTAGAATATCGTCATTCAGATCCAGGGCATGAGCTTCATAGTTAATTTTATTGTACTGCCCATGGAGATGTCCACCCCTGTGGAGCACCCTCCGATCATCCTAAGATGACCTTTTTTCGTCGTTACGAGAGTCGTTATTAATTATGTATATGGAGAAATTCGCTTTCGTTTTCCCTACGAGAGTGTTGTCTTGATCACCGCTAATGAATATGCAATTCATCATCTCAATATATTGATCATAGCAATATCCCTGAGCTAAATCTCAAATAAATGTCCATAAAATCAATAAACTAATAAAATGACTCTTGTAAATAAAATACATTAATTGTTATATATTATATTGTAAGAAATAAATTAATAATAAAAAGCCGTAAAATAAAGGAGTTTTTCACCTATAAATAGCCCAAACTTCATGTATTTTAAATAATTTCATTTCAACTCCATTTCGTCCGATTCTTTCTCAGACTTGTTTATAAAAATGTATATAAAAATACAAAAGTATAGAATAAATTTCACTGCAAATAAATGCTCCTAACCCAAAGAGAAAAAAGTCATAAAGTCCAAGTTTCCGGCCAAATTACAGCTCCGTATGAACTCCAAATTCACCAAATTGCTTTTAGACTTCACGTTAGAAAATTATATATCTAATGAATGCAGTTTCATTAAAATCGGATCTCGTTTGCAAAATATGAGTTTTGAGAACTTGTGGTATATTGTACATAATGCGATAAATGGGACTTTGATATTTCTTATACAAGTCTAACCCTTATTTATTTATTTATGAATTTATTTATTGTATATTTTAATAAATGATATAATTAAAAGAATCTTAAAAACATGTTTTGTCATTGAAAATAAGGCAAAGTGACTTTGTATATAATGTACATATTTTTCTCTCATTTTTTAATTTACTCTTCTTAATCAATAAAAAATTCAAAAAATCATTTTTGTGTTTAATTTTATTTCTAGCATTTTATTTTTTTATAAATATCTTTTTATTGAAAAAATAAAAAAGTTAAAATTACAAAAGTAAAAAACAGTGTACATATGTTCTGTTTCATTCCTTGTTTTCTTTTTTATTTTGTTTGCAATTTTGCCATTTTCTTTTATTTTATATTTTTCCTTTAGTTGCCTACTTTCTTTTCTTTTCTTTTCTTTATTTACTTTTAATTCTCTACACTAACTTCCATCTTCTTCCATTAACCACCAAGTCTTCATCGAACCCCCCATTCAACTCCACCATTTCATTTAACCACCAATTCAACTCCACCATTCCACCAACTTTTCTAACATGCATTTTTGTTCTCTTTTTATTCACCTCGTTCTCCTCATTTTTCTCTTTATCCACCATTCTTTGAAATAAATGAGAGAGCTTGGAGTGTTTTGTCGGTGAAAGTAGCTGAGCATCCTCCTCAAGCAACGACCTCCTTCGTGAGAGATCTGCGATAACGATTTATTGCCGTGTCACGAGCTTTCCGTCAAGCTCGCATAGATTCTCTGATTTTTTAGTCAAATCGGGTCAAGGCCACAACATGAGTCTAGCGTAGCTGCTTCGCCTTCCGGTGAAAATTCAGGTAAGTATTATCTCTCATCTTCCTTGTTATTTTATTTTATCTAACATTTTCCCCCTTGTCATTTCACCACACAATCATTTTTATATTGCACCACCACATCATCATCCTCATTCATTCCCAAATCACAACACCAATCACCCATTATTAATTTTCCATATTTTTTTGTTCCCAGTTTTAAAAAAAATTAAAAATTAAAATCACAATATAATAAAATAAAAAAAGAATAGCATGTGTAACGGCTATGTTGCCGCACCCCTACCCCTACCACCAGCTCGCTAGCCCTCTGCCCACGACGAGCCACACCACCCACGCGCTCCCTTGCCGCCTACAACCACCACCGCCCGCGCACTCCCTCGCCACCTGCAGCTACCGCCCTCCTGCCCTCATTGCGCGCCATCTCCTCCACACCCACCAGCGTAGCCACGACCGACCTCTACAGCCACGACCTCTATATGCGGTCGCCCGCAACTGCGACCTCCACATGCGGCTGCCTGCATCCGCAGCCTCCACCTACTGCTACCTGATGTTCCCTATCGACTACCACGCATCCCGCTCCATCCCTAGTGCCACTTCATGTAGCCGTCACCTCCACCTACGGCTGCTCACATCTATGCCTCCTGTTGCTGCTCCCAGTCGCCCTCCGCAATTCCGCCCCAAGCGGTCGTGCGTCGCCGCCCCTCCCAGCCCTATCTGCCTGTACGAAGAGGAAGGTTCACTCCTTTTTTTATTTTTTAGAAAATGCAAAGTTTATCCAGCAAGTTTTTTTATTTCCAAAAGTGCCCCTATGCGCATTTCATTCTGCTCAAGTTAAATTCGGACATTGCATAAATAACCCTACATTTGCATTTTATTTTGGACATCCATTTTGCAGCATTTATTTTAGTGAATAATATTGTGTTGTTGAGCAACTAATTCTCTATCATTTGGTTATTTATTTAGATTTTTGTGCGCTTTGGGTAACTAATGAAAATTGTATTAGCGAAAAATTGCTTATTTTACTCACTACAAGGTCTTAAATTCATATTTAATTCACGGACCTCTTAAAAATTCCACAAAAATAAAAAAATGATACCTTGAAATGTGTTTTATTTTGTTTCAAAATGTCATCTAAATTGGAGTTGTATTGTGCCTTAAATAAATTAGTGACTGATTCTAGTAAATAATTTTTAATTAAATCCACACACATTATTTTTACAAAATTCCATTCTCATGTATTGCATATATAAATACCTTTTTTAGATAATTCACTTTCTTCATAAATTGATGATGTGGATTTTTTAGAAATTAAATTTTCTTAATCACTCTGTTTTCATTACAAATCCTTAAAATATCATATATTCTTGAAAAAATTCAAAAAAATTACTATAGCTTCATTTCATCTTGTTTAATTCCAATAGAATTGTCATAATATTTACATTCTGTTTGTGTGAGAAATTTCATAAAAAAACCCATAAAAAGTTTGTATTTTTTATTGTTAAATATTAACCATTAAAACTCCAAAAAATGTTTTTTATATTCATTATTGGATTATGTTTCTAGGAAGAATATAATGTGGCTAAATTGGATTAAATTCTCATAAAAATAATTTGGATAAGTTTTGTGTTTTCTTATTAACTTAATTCCACCGCATTTTGTAATCGCATTTATTTTACATATAAAAACAATATAAAAAATCTGCATTGGAAACCTAGACCTAATTGTACTGATTTGACCCAAAGTTGTTCTTTTACCTCCATGTGTTGAACCCCGAAATTGCCCAGGATATAAATAAAAAACCGAGTCCTCTTCACAAAGACATTTGATTTTGTTCTAATTAATTGGCCGAGTGTCGAGCTACAATGAGTACCGATTAATATAACCACTTAGGCTAATTCGTCAGATGGCGCCATTGTTGGGGAGAGAAACAACTTAGGGTTTAATTTAGAAAATTAGATTTAGGTTTTCTCCTACTCGGGTAGTCTGACCCCCGAACCATCTTCTAATTAATCCATTTTCCCTTCTTTTATCTCAATTATTTTTCTACTCATTTTTGTATATATTTTGTTGTTTATCTCTCTAATATAAATTTCTTTTTCCTTGTGACGGCCCGGTGGACTCGAAGTGCAATGGAGGTCGACGGACGTGACACGCGTTGAGTGCTGAAGATCAAGGAATTTTTAATTTATTTTTGAGAGCATTTTATTTTTGTAAAATTTTGTAATTATTGTGTTGTAATAATTTAAGTAATTCACTCTTTATAGTGGCTCTTGTTTGAGAGCTCGCTCGTGTATCGGGATTGGACATTTGAACCTTTCGTGGTCATGTAGTTAATTGACGTAGAATAGGACTTGCACTCACGGATCTTAGAGCACTTTTTACTAGAATATTTTTATTACTTGTGCTCGTATTCTTTAGGACCACACATCACATTTACTCATTTAGCAAGATGCACTTAGACCACATAGTTATTAGTCAAAAATAAATTGTTCATTATTCGCTAATAGAACTGCCTATATTGGAACGATTATGTTTGCATCTCATATAGTACAAAATTTCAATTCTGTGTTGTGTCTCGAATGTAGAGCACGAGGATCACTATAAATCTTCTGAACTGGACATGCATCATTGAATTCACTATTTGCATAGGTTTTTCTCGACTCCCTTCTCCTTGGTTTTGATACTTAGGTTAAAGGAAATCGGGAGTGATCATTAGGCGTGTCATTTTTGGTGGATTAATCAAGTGATTACCGAACTTAAAATCGGGACTGGTAATAAGAGTTAACCAAAAAGATTTTCTCTCTCCAATCTCCATCTAATGTAATCTCATTACATTGGATCTTTATTCATATAATTATTTTTCAATAAAATATCACCGAATAATTTATAAATTATTTGTGAATATTGCAAGAAAACCCTTGATTAATTATGAATCTTATTCATCCATTAAATATTAAATGTAAATTATATTTAGATTTAATTATATAATATAAATCCAATTCACATTAACTTATAAATTGTAAATCATTATTTACAATTAAATCTCTTTTATGATATTATGAATTATATTCATAATATTTATGATTATTATGGATAGTTCTATACATATTAATCATATCCATGGTAATTAAATCTAATATACTTATCTCAATTGCTTCTCCACAAATGTCCAAATTATGTGAATCATATCTGTATTATTAATGAAAATTAAATTATACTTAATAATCAAATTTCCAATGCTCATATGTTGTCAACAACTTAATAATACTTGAACTCTTTCAAGAACAATGCACTTTCTTCAAGAATACATGGAGATAAGGATAGGGAGACTGTATATTCAATGTATAGTGACTTGGATTGTGAGATCTGACCTCATATCCAGATCTAGAAGACCTCTCAGAGATCTCTGATCAAGTCAGATAGAATACCTAATCTTCTCATTGCATCCGAATCATATACATGCCAATGTCCAACATTTGGACTAAGATTGGATATATAGCCTACTGAGTGGCATCACTAAAATCGAAACATGTTTCATCACTCCCTCGGAATGGAAGCATCACAGTTATAAAATTATTTAAGATCACATCAACCTCGAGTATTCCTATTACCTGTACATCCTATATATTGGAAGACCTATAATAAATCCGAAGTTCTGATAACATTTTATCTGTCTTCTCCAGGGTTGTATCGTTAAGTTTCTCATTTGATCATTGGAAGTTGGTATTAATCATATGTCCTATCGTTTTTCCAAAACAAGATAGCCAACATTGAAATTTGGTTTATCCCAATACCTCATGAGTGAGCACATGTCTTTCAGTTCAATAGTGAACCTGTATGATCCCTTTGAGACATCATACTACTCATATGCCCTTGTATGCACACTAGCTCGTCGGTGTATATACCTTGATAAGGTCATCAACCTAATGGTTTGCCTAATGTACATACTTAAATGTATAGGAATACATCTTTCTTTGGTCAGAGGATGCGTGCCTATACATGACATCATGCAACATAGGTCCTAGTTATATGGATCTCCTTACGTCAACTCTTTGACCTAACTCATCCAACAAATCCTAATGTTTATTCCTATGTAGAGGACTTGCATCAAGAGGTTAGTCAGAGATGATCTCCATTTCATCACCTTTATTCTTCTATTTTGGCCTTAATTCCCTAGCTAAATGCATGTGCATAGAATTATTTTGCATAAAATAGCATTCATTATTTATTTTATAAATGGTACGAAACCCTGTAATTAATGCCAAAAAAGAATAAAGGAAAGAAAATAAAAATAAATGAAATACCAATGGTATCGAATGACCCTAAACCCTGAGTCCAAGGCAAGAATTGATTTGGTCGATAAGGAATAAAGTAGGGGGAGATAAGGGCCAATATACAATAAAAACTCTCATTTTTTATTACTCAATAATTCATATTTGGGACATATTTTTTTCTTTATTAATTATACTTCAAATCAATAAACTTTTATATGAAAGTTGTAGACAAAAATATATAGAAAAATAACAAATTTATTTCACAAAAAAAATAATGTATATTGTGCTTTCTACACTCATAATAAAATTCCAAAAATCGAACTTCCCAGATCTGTATCTCCTCCATATGATCTCAAAATTCATCAAAATCACCTTTAATTGAATATAAGTTTTAGTTATCTATTTAATGAAGGTGGTTTCATTTAATTTGGAATTAAGATGCAAAAGTTATATTTTGGACCCCTATTGTATATTATACATGATTAAAATCTTCGGTTTATTTATTCTTTATATTTTTCATGATTTCATATTTTTATAATTTTGTAAATATAATTTATAACATATGTATAAAATTAGATAAGACAAAACCATTGAAAATACACTAAAATAAATAAGTGTACAGAAACACATAGATGAATTACCTATACATATACCTTTATAATAAATACATCAACTTATTTAAGTATACAATGGACTTCATAAAAATAAAATAAAAATATATTCATGTATATTGAAATAATTTATAAATATATGAAATATGTATAAAAAATGTAAAATCTAAAATAAAAAATAAAATAAAACAGACAATGTCTAGGTAAATATACTTATGATTAGACATGAAAATATTAATTCATAATAAATGATCTTAAAAAAACAAATGAAAATATAAATTAATAACTAAATAAAATATAAAACATTTTTTATTTTATAATCAAAATTTAATCAATTCATTTATTAATTATTATCGATTTTACAAATAATTTTCGATTCTCTTTTTTCTGGTTGGTCCACGTAGACCAAGCAGAACCTCTTGACAATTGACCTTGGGTCAAGTGTCCTTTTTCACATTCTGACTTTTGTTAGACCTCATAGGACACCCATCCTTTCCCCAATTTCACACATCCACCTTGTCCCCTCACCCTCGACTAGTTCCATCCCTCTACACTATGATCTCCCATGATCCACGCCAACCCTTCTCTCGTCATCATTTTTCCTTCCTCGCATGCAATCCCCCATCGAAATCCTCTTGACCACATGCCTATATCTTCCAACCTTCTTCCCCTTTTTGCATTTGGTTCACTTTTCATCTGTTCATAGCCCCTCGGAGTGTTTCAAGGTGATCTTGCTCATGAGAAGAGTCGACTGCCGTGCTCCACAACGAGGAGGAGAAACTTCGAAGGTGCTTCTTAGCTATCGCCGGAGCTTCACTCCAGGCAGTCCATCTCCTTGGCTCCAGCCAGGTCGAGGTTATTTTTATGTCCTTTTTAGGTAGATTTAGATGTTAGTTTTTATTCCACATCTTTGATTTAGCCGTTAATAAATAGTTTACTGTAATGTTTATGATCTTAGATCGTCAGAGCTTTAGAGCTCCGAATACCTCTGTTCTGCCATGTCCCTCCTGGTTTTGACCTACCTAAACATCCCACTACCTTGACCCTTCAATTCTCCACTTGTTTTATGCCATCCATCCACTTGGATTACCCAGATTCGGTCCGCATTTGCTTCATCCTCCATCCGCCATCGGAGCACCAACATTCCATCTTGCCAGTCCTCGATCGATGGACAATAATCACCAAGATCTATCATCATAGCTCTGTTGTGCTTTCAACCCCACTTGCAGGTCCTAAAGTGCTCATTTGAGAGTCGATCGTCCCAAGAACATGTGCTTTAGGTCCATTCTCTTCCTTGACCTCCAGGATCCATTCCTTGGGTCTTGGCCACGATTCTGAGCAGCTGAAGGTTCAAACCCACTCCAGGAACACATCCATCCCATTATCCACGAAGGAGGAGGCAGAGCTACTAGGGAGCTAAAATCCAAGGTCGTAAGGCAGCTTTTCTTCTTCACCTCATCGATTGTATCTCCTAGTCGTCAGATGAAGAACGAGCTTCCAGATTGATCAAGAGCTGTCCGATTGGGCAATTGTCTAGTCGTTGGATCAGGCAACGCTCGATCTAATCCCCGCCGCCCGTACCGAAGCATCATCGTGAATCAAGAGGACGACACACATCAAGTGAATGAACCAGACCTGTCCGATATCGTGCCTTTTGGTGGCAATTTGCATATCTTCCCCCTTTTTTATTTTAATTCGACCATGTAAATATTTACAATAATTATTTATTTTGTGTAAAATTGTAACGAGACCCCTAAACATTTGGCTATTACACTTAGGTACTTACCAACTCAGCTCACGTGGACGCCACGTGAGTTAGACATTTTGTAGTAATACCCTTGTAGGTTTTTGTAATTATCGTTTAATATTTAAAATATGATTTCCTGTTCTAAACTATTGGGTAATTTGCATTGTGCCTTATATCTTTTACTTTAATTACAAATATACCCCTATTAGTTCAATTAGTTTTTTTGCATGTTTTCTGCTTTCTAAAAATATCGTCCGTGCTCTAAAAATTATGCAAAAATAGGGTAACGTGTTTGATGCAATTCACTCTCAGGTTATAATTTTTATTTTACATTTCAGGTTTTTTTATATTTATTAAAAAATAAAAAGTGTATGGATATTAATTGTTTGCTTTAAAAAAATCCAAAGAAAGTCCAAATAGTATTTAAAAATTCCAAAAAATATCATTTATCTATTATTGCATTTTGCACCTCTACCCAAAAATCCCTAAAAAAGAAAAAGAAAATCACTAAAAATTAAAAAGCTCCAAAATCTTTTTAAAAGTAATAAAAAATCTTTTAAAATTCGAAAAATATTTATTTATGTATCTCACTTTTCTTTATATTGTATATTATCTACTAACAATAGCTTTAAGGAATTGTAGACTTATTATATATTTTTAATACCTCAAAACATTCAGCCCATTTAAAGTGTCCCTGATTTTGTGTATTTTGAACTTTAAAAATAACAAACAAATTAGCAAGAATCCCTGAAAATTCAAAAAAACATTAAAAAATATAAAAAATACAAAGATTTATTGTTATGTATTTTTTATTCTTTTTAGACATCTTTATAATCATAATACCCTATATTATGTAATATGCATATATAGAGTTATATATATACCTTTATTTTATATTAAAAGAAAAGGGAATTAAAAATCAGAAAGTTATAAAAAGTAAAATAAAAAACTATAAAATTGAAAATTTTACAAATATAAATAAAAATTAATTTAAAAATTAAAAATAAAAACCAACAAAGAACATTAATTAATTCATTGATTTAATGAGTGAATATTATACAAATAAACCTAGATTATTTATTCATTATTTATCTATAAATAATACACCTGCTACACCAACTTGTCTCCCTGTGTTCGATACCCTATCTGCTTGTCACTATACACAATTGTTTTGTAGGGCTATAATAAATTTTGATCCACATCATTCGCTTTCATTACTTTATATCTATATTGTGGGTTGATTGTTGCTTATTCCATTGGTCTTTGAGAGCTATCACCATAGCAACTTAGGGGTCCCACCTTGTGTGGACCACAAGATAGTTCCTCTAATTATTTGGGTTAAACGAATGGGGCCGTTGCTTGGGATCAACGAACTGTAGAATTTATGTAAAGTATTTTTCTTTTATTTCTAGCTCTTTAATTTTTATATATTTTTTACTATTCTGAGCACTTTTTTCTTTGTTGATATTTCTTGTGAGGTACTGAATGACAACGACAACTTCTTAGGAGGTTGACATACCCGAGCCAACTAGGAGGAAGAAGGAGAGAGAGAGAGAGGTAGAGAGAGAGAGAGGAAGAAGAGCAGACATACTTTTAGCATTTTTTGTTTTCTTTTGTGAGAGAGTGTTTTCTCTTCTATTTTTATAAATTAAATTGTAATAACTTGGGTATTCACACTTCACGAGGCCCATTCCCCAGGTGTCTGTTCACCTAACTCTTAAATTTGACAAGATAAAAAGATCGAACCTTCATGTCCATCATTATGTTTAGTAGGTGAATTGAGGGGTTTGCTTGTTTATATTTGTGTTTGTTGCATACTCGATCTTCTCTACGCATTTAGGCCATTTTCTTGTATATATTGACTTGGCCATTGTGCTCTCCCAATCCCCATCTTTTGTTTCAGAGATGGCTAAATGGAGTTATTTTTATCCGAACGGTGTTGATTTTTCTTACTCTCCAGCCGGTCCACCTCATTTTACTAGGAGGACTTCGGTCCTAATTTTTCTTTTTGTACATATCAGCCTCATCTATAGTTTCAGGCATCGGATTTTTACCCTCCATTACCATCACATTTTCCACCATCTCACCCACCCGTGAATGACTTGTTAGAGTCACCTCTTATGGATACTGCTTTTGAGTACATGAACAGGGTAGTGGAGCGAATGAATAAGAGGATAAGTATCCTCACTAGCCTATATAAGAGCCACACTACCGCTTCATCATCTGGATTCATGGATTTACGAGATGACACCCATGAGAGCTCGCAATCGCCCAAAATATAAAAAGTGATAAAAATAAAAAATACAAAAAGATGATTCTGGGGGACACCTAGCCGAGTCGGTTTGTGTGTAGAGGGCACCTGTGATTGATCTGATGCCAACACACTGATTCACCACTGTTCCCAACTTTGGCCCTATAGATGACACTGTACAGACTGCTCTTAGTCATCCTTGTGTAGATGATGATTCCAATCTCTTCCCTTTTATGGAAGAAATAGAAAACCTTAAAAAATGTTGCCCCATCATAAAGTAGCGGCAACTATTCATGATATCATTGAGTCCTTGCTTCAGAAGTCCAAGAACCAATTATCGGTACCGAAGAAAAGAAAGGAAGCAGATCTGAGCGACACCTTCTCACAATGGCCACTGCCCATGCCATCACCCATTGTCCACGTAATAGGAAAGGGAACACTATTACACCTCTTATAAGATGCATCATTTCTGACCATTCTTATGATCATACTAACCTTGACGGTAGTTCTTTGATTAATATAATACCCTTCTCATTGGTACAGTCTCTTCTTCTCGGGACTCTCATGAAAAGCATGATGATTAGTCAATTCGTTGATGGATCAATAAAGAGGATGAAGGGTATCAATTAGAACATCGTCATTCAGATCCTGGGCATGAGCTTCATAGTTGATTTCATTGTACTGCCTATGGTGACCTCCACCCCTGTGGAGCATCCTCCGATCATCCTGAGATGACCTTTTCTCGCCTCTTTGAGAGTCTTTATTGATTATATATATGGAGAAATTCGCTTTCGTTTGCCCTACAAGAGCGTTGTCTTGATCACCGCTAATGAATCTACAATTCATCATCTCAATATATTGGTCATAGCAACATCCCTGAGCTAAATCTCAAATAAATTTCCATAAAATCAATAAATTAATAAAATGACTCTTGTAAATAAGATACACTAATTATTATATATTATATTGTACAAAATAAATTAATAATAAACAGCCATAAAATAAAGGAATTTTTCACCTGTAAAATAGCCTAAACATCATGTATTTTAAATAATTTCATTTCAACTCCATTTCATCTAATTCTTTCTCTGACTTGTTTATAAAAATATATATAAAATTACAAAAGTACAGAATAAATTCACTGCAAATAAATGCTCCTAGATTCCAAAGATAAAAAAGGTGTAAAGTTGAAGTTCCCGGCCAAATTCCCTCTACGTATGAAATCTAAATTCACCAAATCACTTATAAACTTCAAGTTAGAAAATTATATATCCAATGAATGTGGTTTCATAAAAATCGAAGCTCGTTTGCATAATGCGATAAATGTGACTTTGATATTTCTTGTACAAGTCTAACCCTTATTAATTAATTTATTAATTTCTTTATTGTATATTTTAATAAATGATATAATTAAAAGAATCTCAAAAACATGTTTTGTCATTGAAAATAAGGCAAAGTGACTTTGTGTATAATGCACATATTTTTTTCTCAATTTTTAATTTACTCTTCTTAATTAATAAAAAATCCAAAAAAATCATTTTTGTGTTTAATTTTATTTCTAGTATTTTATTTTATTTTATAAATATCTTTTTATTAAAATATAAATAAAATAAAATTAGAAAAGTAAAAAATAGTGTCCATATGTTCTGTTTTGTTACTTGTTTTCTTTTTTATCTTGTTTGCAATTTTACAATTTTTAGATTTTATATTTTTCCTTTTAATTGCCTACTTTCTTTTCTTTTCTTTATTTAATTTTAATTCTCTACACTAACTTCCATCTTCTTCCATTAACCACCAAGTCTTCAACTAACCCCCCATTAAACTCCACCATTGTATTTATCCTCCCATTCAACTCTACCAGTCCACCATCTTTTCTAACCTGTATTTTTGTTCTCTTTTTTTTCATCTCATTCTCCTCATTTTTCTCTTTATCCACCATTCTTAGATAAAGGAGAGAGTTTGGAGTGTTTTGTCGATGACAGTAGCTGAGCATCCTCCTCAAGCGACGACCTCCTTCAGGAGAGATCTGCAATAATGATTGTTGCCGTGTCGCGAGAGTCCAGGTCACATAGAATCTTTGATTTTTTAGTATAATCGAGTCGAGGTCACGACATGAGTCTAGCGTAGCTGCTCCGGCTTCCGACGAAAATTCAGGTAAGTATTATCTCTCATTTTCCTTGTTATTGTTTTTTATCTAACATTTTTCCCTTTGTCATTTCCCACACAATAATTTTTATATTGCACCACCACATCATCATCCTCATTTATTCCCAGCATCGCAACATCAAATCACCCATGATTCATTTTCCTTATTTTTTGTTCCTAGTTTTAAAAAAAAATTAAAAATTAAAATCACAATACAACAAAATAAAAAAATAAAAAAGAATAGCGGGTGTCGCGGCTATGTCGCCGCACCCCCTACCCCCACCTCCAGCTCGTTAGCCCTCCACCTGCGACGAGCCACGCCGCCCACACGGTCCCTTGCCGCTTGCAGCCACTGTCGCCCACGCGCTTCCTCGCCACCTACAACCACCGACCTCCTGCCCTAGCTGTGCGCCATCTCCTCCACACCCACCAGTGTAGTGACGGCCAACCCCCGCAGCCACGACCTCTACATGCGGCCGCCCGCAGCTGCGACCTCCACATGCATCTGCCTACATTCGAAGCCTCCACCTACTGCTACCTGATGCTCCATATCGACTACCGCGCATCCCACGCCATCCCTAATGCCACTGCATGTAGTCGCGACCTCCGCCTACGGCCGCCCGCATCTACGCCTCCTGTTGCTGCTCCAAGTCACCCTCGCCGATTATGCCCCTAGAGGCTGCGCATCGCCGCCCCTCCCAGCCCTAATATCTGTATGAAGAAGGAGATTCGCCCCTTTTTTTTAAAAAAAAATTGCATAGTTTATCCATCAAGTTTTTATATTTTCAAAAGTGCCCCTGTGCATATTTTGTTCTTCTCAAGTTAAATTCGTACATTGCACAAATACCCCTACATTTGAATTTTATTTTAGACATCCATTTTGCATTGTTTATTTTAATGAATTGTTGAGCAACTAATTCTCCATCATTTAGTTATTTATTTGGATTTTTGTGAGCTTTGGGTAATAAATGAAAATTGTATTAGTGATAAATTGCTTATTTCACTCACTACAAGGTCTTAAATTCATATTTATTTGACGTACCTCTTAAAAATTCCACAAAAAGAAAAAAATGATGCCTTGAAATGTGTTTTAATTTGTTTCCAAATTCATCTAAATTGGAGTTGTACTGTGCATCAAATAAATTTGTGATTGATTTTAGTAAATAATTTCTAATTAAATCAACACATATTATTTTTATGAAATTCCAATCTCATGTATTGCATATATAAATATCTTTTTTACATAATTCAATTTCTTGAAAAATTGATAACGTGGATTTATTAGGAATTAAATTTTCATAATCACTATGTTTTCATTAAAAAATCATAAAAATTCATGTATTCTTGAAAAAATTCCAAAAAAATACTATAGCTTTATTTCATCATGTTTAAGTTCCAATAAAATTTTCATGATTTTTACATTATGTTTGCGTGAGAAATTTCATAAAAAACCCATAAATGTGTATTTTTTATTGTTAAATATTAACCATTAGAATTCCAAAAAGTGTGTTTTATATTCTATATTGGATTATGTTTCTAGGAAGAATATATTTATCTAAATTGGATTAATTTCACATTAAAATTAATTTGGCTAAGTTGTGTATTTTCTTATTAACTTATATCCATTGCATTTTGCATTCGCATTTACTTTACATATAAAAAATACAAAAAAATCTGCAATGGAAAACTAAACCTAATTGTCTTGATTTGACCAAAAGTTGTTCCTTTACCTCCATGTGTTCAACCCCAAAATTGCCCAGGATATAAATTAAAAACCAAGTCCTCTTCACAAAGACATTTGATTCGGTTCTAATTAATTGGCCGAGTGTCGTGCAACAATGAGTACCGATTAATATAACCACTCAGGCTGATTCGTTAGAGAAGGATATGGTTAGATCCTTAAGCGCATCATGGAAGCATGAGGATCGCATCGAATGCGATCAGGAGCGACTAGTCGCACTAGTTGCTCGATGCCGCAGAAATTAAAATTTTTTCATGTGTCGAAACCACATGATCCAAGAACACTTCTCGGATCGTTTCATCTAAACAACAAACAAGTAATAGGATTACCTCTTGAAGCGTGGTTGCGATCGAGTCTCTAAACGAAGAGACAAACTGTCTCAAGTCCGATCTGACGGAGGAGATGCTTGCGAGCGTGTTGATGAAACACGTGCTTCTCGCAATTCATGTTGATGATCCAAGCGGTGAATCTTCTGATCTCAACACACGAGATCCGACGTCTTCTTCATGAGCGAGGCGCACTGAAGGAGATGGAGATCCACAAGCAAACGATCGGACATGATAACGAACGCTGCGGCGATGGAGAACCTCTCTAGGGCATCCATGGTGGATGACCACATGAGAGAACGAGAGAGGGCGTGTAGAGAGAGAGAGAGAGAGAGAGAGAGAGAGAGAGAGAGAGAGAGAGAGACTTATGTTCTCTTGTGTGTAAACAGGAGCAAAGGGGTGCCTCTCCTTTTATAATATTTTAGGATCCATGGATCTCTTTCCATGGGCAACACAAATCCAATAGCTCTCATTGATTTGTATTTCTTTTAATGGCTAAGATTTTGTTGGTAAAAACCAACAACAATTAATTTTATTTAGATTAAATATATATTGATAAATCAATATTATCTAATCACAAATTAAATCAATCAAGCATGTAGATTATGGAATGAAGATTGCCTCCTTCCATAATATGGGATTTGGTGGAAATCTCATGTAGTCTCATGAGATTACATTATTCCATGGAAATCTCCAAGATTTACAACAACACTTGTTGTAAATTATTCAGCAAAAATAATTCATAATTATTTTTGGAATATTGTAATCTTGCCATTGGAAAATTATGAATCACATTCACACTCAAAATAAAATGTGAATTACATTTTCAATTTAATGTCCAATGTGAATCCAATTCACAGTAACATTTAATTAAAAAATGTAAATTACAAATAGCTCTCTCTTATATATTATAAATCACATTTACAATATATATGATTAATATGGATAGTGCTATCCACATTATTCATATCCATGATAATTAAATCACATTTAATCATCTTCGATCTCTATTCTCATGTGCCCAAACAATGCGAATCACATTCACATTATTTACATCTTTGATAATCAAATCACATTTAATTATCTAAGATAGATCTCTTTATAATATTAATCGAATTCATATTAATCATGATAATTAAATCATATTTAAGTATCCATTTTCTCAATGCTCTGATACTTATATCAACAATGAAATTATCCTGAACACTTTCAAGGATAATGTGCTTTCTCCACGAATACTTGGAGATAAGGACAGGGCGATTGTACTATTCCATGTATAGTGACTTGGATATTGAGATCACATCTCAAATCCAGATCTTGGGCCTCCCATAGATGCTTGATTAAATCAAGATCGTAAATCTAATCTTCTCATTGTATCTGAATCACATTCAGATCAATGTCCAACATTTGGACCAAGATCAAATTACTTCTCTATTGAGAGGAGTCACTAAAATCCAGACCCGTTTCATCACTCCCAAGGAATGGAAGCGTCATGATTATACAATAGTTTATGATCACATCACCCTCAGGTATTCCCAATACCTGTACATCCTGCACACTGGAAGGTCCATAATAATCCCGAAGTATAAGATCAATTTTACACTGTCTACTTCAGGGATTTATCATTAAGTTTCTCATTCGATCATTGGGAGTTGGTATCGATCATATACTTTCCAAGAGCATATATCATACCCAAGTGTTGATCATATAATTTCCAAAAGCATATATCAAACCTACAAATTCAGTCAAGCTTCTAAAGCGAGACGACCGTGCACGGAATTTGATTCTTCCCAATATCTCATGAGTGAGCTCATGTCTTCCGGTTCAGTAGTGAACTTGTATGATCCCTTTGAGAGATTGTATTACTCATATGTCCTTGTATGCACACCGGTGCGCCTGTGTATAGACCTTGATTAGGTCATCAACCTATTGGTCTTCCAAATGTACATACTCAGACATATAGTAACACATATGTCTCTGGTTAGAGGATGCGTGCCTATATTGTGACAACATACAACATAGGACTTTGGTTATATCGATCTCGTTAAGTCAACTCTTTGACCCAACTAATCTCTCACCTTCGAATCTCTATTCCCATGCAGAGGACCTGCATCAAGAGGTCGGTCAGATATCAGCCTAAATGAGAGAGGATTGCCATCTCCTACTCAGGCTGGAGATCATCTCTTAACAATCATTTGATGGTGCTTGATGAGTCCTCAATCTAACTCTTTAGATGTTCATCCAAGCACCAGCCTCAATCTAACTCTTTAGATGCAAATTATGTATTCTTCATTTCAGATCAGGGAATGATATTCGCAATAACATTTATTGCATAATGGTTCGCCGTGGGCTCGCATGTCCAACAATCTCCCACTAGCCCAAAGAGCCATTAATGGGTTGATCATTTAAACCCACACTCATGTGACAATCAAAGGCTATTTAGAAAAATAGGTAGGTAAGATGATCAGTCACTTTGTTCCTGAGAGACTATGCCATGTCCATTTACGATACTTGCATATCTCCTAGTAATAGTGTTCACATCCAATGACAATGTTGCACCTTATGCAACCAATACTCAATCATATCAGTCATAGTGTCCTTCACGCTATAGTTCAATAATTATTTAACCAGTATGTAAGTTCTATTATCCTTATTAGAATACCCTTATTCTTGGAGATCTCTATCTCCTAAGGTATTCATAGTTAAGACCTTTCGGATCACCATCTATAAAGTCTTAAGATCTTGAAGATAAGACTTAGAGATTACTATCTCTAAAGTCTTGTCATCTTTGAAGATATTGATATTACTGCAATCAAGTGTTTTATCTCCATAGTAGGATTAGTAACAGTTTACTACTCCCACTGCATGGCAGATATCTGGCTTTTGTACACATGTAACGTACACTCAGCTTCTCGGAACTAATGCACAAAGGGCAAGCAATTCTAGCATTCACTTCCTCAACTTCTTAAGGTGCTATCCCTTTATATAGGTCAGTACCATATCTTAAGGGAAAGAAGCCTTTCTTGGAAATTTCCAGAAAATCAAAATGTCCAAGGTGTACCATTAATGTGACGGTCCCAATACCCTCTTCTCTTTGCTTCTGAACAACCTTGGAACTAAGATCTAAGAGGTATCATTGAGATCATATCTCAAGGTATGGGACGATCAGATTATAAAACACTTATTATTATCATCCTCAGATCATTCCAAATGATTAGGATATCTACATTTAGCACGATGAACACAATGGCACTCCCACTAAACTTCACATGGTTTATTAAGATTTTATCTGAAACCATAACATTTATGATTTCATTAAATCCAATATTCCAACTACAAGAAGCTTATTTGAGTTTACAGATGGAATTCCTTAGCTTGCACTCTTTTCTTTCCTCAACCATGAAGCCCCGGAGCTGCTTCATATGAATGTCCTCAGAGAGGTATTCATGGAGAAATGCAATATTGACTTTCATCTTAAAGATGTCAAAGTCAAGTTGTGTAGCTATAGTTAGCAATATTCTGATGGGTACAAGCATGATCAATGAAGAGCATGTCTCATCGCAAGTGATGTCTTCTCTTCGGTGTGTAGCTCATGGCTACGAACCGTGCTTTGAAGGTCTCTACCTTCTCATCAGGTTCCCTCTTTCTCCTGAAGATCAACTTAATCCTTAATGGGTCTAACCCATATAGGTGGATCCTCGAGGGTCCATATACAACACTTGTATATGAAGTCTACTTTTATTGCTAACATCCATCTTTCCATGTCATAATATTTAGAAGCTTCATTATCATTGTCAGATTCAACTGACACATGGAATCCATCTTCAAACTTATTTGAAGAGGTATTAGTGTTCCAATTTTAGGAGCCTCATTATCTTCTCAAGACTAAATGAGTTCCTTTACTTCATTTTCATCTTGATTCTCAAGAGTCTCATCATTTAAGAATCACATTCTTAGATATGAAATCTTTTAAGAATCTCAAGGTCATAAAGTAGGTATTCAATACCATCCGTTATTTTCCTAATGAAGTAGCACACTCAGGTGCTAAATTCCAGCTTAGTTGCCTGGAACCTTATTAAGGATATATATATATATATTTATATATTGTAGTCTTCTACTACATATACATATACCTTGGAAACTAGGAGATAATTATGCTAAGATTCATCATTGATCATATCATGTCACATGATCCAATTGTATCTCCCTACAACTCCATTGAGTTTAGATTTATTAGGAGGAGTGAGATAGAAATGATATTTATATCTCTATAAGGTATTTTATGAATTCATCTAATAGGTACATACTATCTAGATTAGATAAAATTCATTTAATCTTCTCAAACTTTGGTTCTAAACCAAAATTGTGAAATCTTTGAACATTTCAAAGGTTTCTAAATGAAGATAAGATATCTCATATCACAAATAATCTTCAATACATATCACATATCCATAATGTTTATTTTGATATAGATGACTCACATACATCAATATGTATGAGATCTTGAATACCTTGACATCTTACACCATTCCAAGGAAAGGTATATTGGACATTTTTACTTTTGAAAACAATATTCACAAGTATGTAAGATTTGAACTTTTAGACAAACTAAAGTTTCATCTCTTACTAGTCTATTGATGACATCAACAGACAAATGCCCAAGGCTTGATGCCAGATCATTTTCAAATTATCTTCATTCTCCTATTGATCTTTTAAGGTTTAATTTCAGTATTAGAAATGTCAATGAATCATTCATTAATTTTCTAATTTAGTAGAGTCCACTAGATTTGAGATTACTATCAGAAATATCTCTATCATAACTCTTTATGGCAGGTCTATTCTAGAATTCATGTTTATTCCCAATATTTTGAAATAAACAATGAGTTTATTCTAATATCTAGGTCATAGAGACATTCTCTAAGACTAAGGGCTCTCCCACTGAAAATAACAAGTCCATCTATCCAATAGAGATTGTTGCAACAATTGCATCAATGTCCATGTGGATGACTATTAAACTTTAAAATAAAATTTATAGTCTTCTAATACATATGCAACTAATTGCAAGTGTCATTAGAAGAATGAGATACAATTATTAGAATTTTATCTTATCCAATAAGAAAGTCAATTTCAATGATTTAATGTAGATTATTCCGATGCACTATCTGAGTCCTTCTCTAAGGATCTAGATAGACTTGATAGTCATACTATCTATACATCAGCTTTTTGCAGTATCGGCATTCATCTAACTATTTGGATGTCATATGGAAGACACAAAAGTACGGTCAACTCTTTGACTTTCCTTCTTACTTGGGTCCAACCCATTCTTCCACTGCGCTCCCTTTATCTATAAACAACCATTGCTTTAGACGAAGGAATTCTTTTGCTGAATTCAAAATATGTCAATATAAGAGCATTTCAACATTTGTACATGCTTCATTCAATTCATACAATATGAATATTCTGAAGCTTCATGAATAACTAGAGTATAGATAGTAGAATGATGACACTCATCGTATCTACATCCATCTAAACTCTTAAAACATTGGTTCAGGTAGGTACTCAAACAATTTGAATACATCATCTATTATAGAGCTACCATTCTGCATGATGCAGAGAACCACGTCATTCATGATTAAATGTCGAGAGCACATATGTATGCCAGAACATCTTCTTAGATATTTATAAGGATTATTTGACAATTATGATCATCATCGACATGTCACTTCCGAAGTACATTCAATGAGAGATCAAGATTATAGAGACATACAAACCCTAGGGTTATAGTCCTATTATCTATTTAATTGTCATTCCTCATTATTATGAGGAAACTTGCACATTACAAACACATACATTATGTGTCCAACTGCAAGTACAATATCTTGACCATGGATCCAATCCACGATATTTTACTGGTTATTATTGTGTATATTATTGAGTGGGTTTAATGAAGGCTTATCTGAAATAAGGAATTTGCATATATATATATATACATTTTACTTTGATTTAGGAATTTTTATATCAAAGTTGTCTTTCCTTGTCAACACCAAAAGCTCATTCCCTTAATTACTTTCAATGTAAGAGATATATTTACCATCATATCTCAGCAAGATCTGAGATCTCCTTCCTTATCTTTGTTACATCCCAATAATATGAGAACCTGTAACTCGGATAAAAAGAAGCGGGAACACATTCTGCCTTGCAAGTACAACTTGTATTTCCCAATTCGGTCTTTAACACCCGAGCCCACCACTCCTAAGGTGATGTTGACCCATCATTAATTGAACCAACCGTCAACAGGAATACAACTCTCTATGCGCAATCCAATATCACCCAAATAATATGAGGATCTGATATTGGGGTCACTACGCATACGTCCTTACTCTTTCGAGAAGCGAAGAGCCCGATCCAAATGGATTGTATGCAGGATCTGTCACTTCGAACATGCGTCTCCTACATACAATATCTGGCGACGGAACCCTTCGCCTTTACGGGAGACCATGGATGTCACTTATGTGATCCTCCACCTCATATTCAAATTTTAATTAATTATCACGAGTCATCTTCATATAATTAATTCTTCCAAGGGAAATACACATCTATTCATAATAGAGTATTTTAATTGGATATAATTAATTCAATCTCACTAAATTAATTATCAATCTAATTCAACCAACAAACTTGATTGGTTTTACTTGAATATATATGGTATTATCTCAAAGTACATATTAATTCGAATTTTAATAATTAAAAAAATACACCTTGATTTCTCCGGCATTATCGAGTCCCTACCCGCTGTCATGGAAAGTACCGACTGGAGTTGGACAGACCGCAACCGGTGCGACCCGCTGCTCCAACGCTCCCCGACTAGACACCATGTCCACCTCAGGAAAGGATAATGCTAAATAGATCAATGTGTACTTGAGATGATCATCGGTTCTTCAACCGAAATTTTACCATATAGTAATAATCAAAATATTTTTGATTATAAGGAAATTTGCTAGACAAATTCCCAATCATATTCAAGCAAGTTGTTGATTGTGTTTCCAATTTTGATCTTGATCAAATCTAATAAATTTATTGATTGAGGTCAAGTCAAGTAAGGAAATTATTATCATTAAATATTTTTCAAATATTTTCCATAAATATTTCAGGAAATTAACAATTAATTTCACTAATTGAAAATCATATGGTTCTTGATTAGGAACGTAATTTCAGCAGTGACCCCTACTTATTAAAATTAACATATCTCAATCAATTTAAATCCAAATTAGACAAAATCAGTTTTCAAAGATTTCTAATTTGATTTATGGCAGAACCTAAGTGATATTTTACGGATTTTTAGGGGTTCAAAACAGTAATTAACTCATTAATCATGTTAAGATTCGCAGTTCCCGCAACAGTGAATACATGTTCATTAAAATGACCATATCTCGAGCAAACGGAATCCAAATTACGTAAACTCAGATCCTTTGGTTTCCTTATTTAATGGGGAATAGAATCCAAGTGTATAATTGGTGTTTAAACATTTTAACAGGGCTTAATTTATTGACTAAACATATGTGCGAAAAAGAAATGTGACAAAAAACTTTCGCAACCTTAATGAACCTAAGTCATCCTAGGTTTACGGATCGTATCCAAAACCTTTGACCTAAGGTTCTGATACCACTTGAAGGATATGGTTAGATCCTTAAGCGCATCACGGAAGTGTGAGGAACACATCGAATGCGATCGGGAGCGACTAGTCGCACTAGTTGCTCGATGTAGTGGAAATTAAAACTTTTTCATGTGACGAAACCACATGATCCAAAAACACTTCTCGGATCATTTCGTCTAAACCACAAACAAGTAATAGGATTACCTCTTGAAGTGTGGTTGCGATAGAGTGTCTAAACGAAGAGACCTCCTGTCTCAAGTCCGATCCGACAGAGGAGACGCTTGTGAGCGTGTTGATGAAACACGTGCTTCTCGCAATCCATGTTGATAATCCAAGCGCCAAATCTCCTGATCTCGACACACGAGATCTTACGTCTTCTTCATGAGCGAGGCACACTGAAGGAGACGGAGATCCACGAGCAAACGATCGAGCATCATAACGACGACGCTACGGCGATGGAGAACCTCTCTAGGGCATCCTTGGTGGACGACCACATGAGAGGGTGTGTAGAGAGAGAAAGAGAGAGAAACTTATGTTCTCGTGTGTAAAGAAGAGCAAAGGGGTGCCTCTCCTTTTATAATATTTTGGGATCCATGAATCTCAATCCATGGGCAACACAAATCCAATAGCTCTCATTGATTTGTGTTTCTTTTTATGGCTAAGATTTTGTTGGTAAAAACCAACAACAATTAATTTAATTTAGATTAGATATATATTGGTAAATCAATACGATCTAAACACAAATTAAATCAATCAAGCATGGAGATTATGGAATGAAGATTGCCTCCTTCCATAATATGGGATTTGGTGGCAAGCTCATGTAATCTCATGAGATTACATTATTCCATGGAAATCTCCAAAATTTACAACAACACTTGTTGTAAATTATTCAACAAAAATAATTCATAATTATTTTGTGAATATTGTAATCTTACCATTGGAAAATTATGAATCACATTCACACTCAAAATAAAATGTGAATTACATTTTCAATTTAATGTCCGTTGTGAATCCAATTCACAGTAACATTTAAATAACAAATGTAAATCACAAATAGCTCTCTCTTATATATTATAAATCACATTTACAATATATATGATTAATATGGATAGTACTATCAACATTATTCATATCCATGATAATTAAATCATATTTAATCATCTTGGATTTCTATTATCATATGCCCAAACAATGTAAATCACATTCACATTATTTACATCTTTGATAATCAAAGCACATTTAATAATCTAAGATAGATCTTTTTATAATATGAATCGAATTCATATTAATCATGATAATTAAATCACATTTAATTATCCATTTTCTCAATGCTCGGATACTTATATCAACAATGAAATTATCCTAAACTCTTTCAAGGATAATGCGCTTTCTCCGCGAATACTTGAAGATAAGGACAGGGCGATTGTATTGTTCCACGTATAGTGACTTTGATATTAAGATCACATCTCAAATCCAGATCTCGGGACTCCCATAGATGCTTGATTAAATCAAGACCACAAATCTAATCTTCTCATTGTATCTGAATCACATTCAGATCAATGTCCAACATTTGGACCAAGATTAGATTACTTCTGTACTAAGAGGAGTCACTAAAATCCATACCCGTTTCATCACTCCCTAGGAATGGAAGCGTCATGGTTATAATGTATAAGATCACATCACCCTCAGGTCATCCCAATACTTGTACATCCTGCACACTGGAAGACTCAGAATAATCACGAAGTATAAGATCAATTTTACATTGTCTGCTTCAGGGATTTACCATTAAGCTTCTCATTCGATCATTGGGAGTTGGTATCGATCATATACTTTTCAAGAGCATATATCATACCCAGGTGTTGATCATATAGTTTCCAAAAGTATAAATCAAACCTACAAATTCAGTCAAGTGCCAAAGCGAGACGACTGTGCACGGAATTTGATTCTCCCTAGTATCTTATGAGTGAGCTCATGTCTTCCGGTTCAATAATGAACCTGTATGATCCCTTTGAGAGATTGTACTACTCATACGCCCTTGTATGCACACGCACGTGCTGGTGTATAGACCTTGATTAGGTCATCAACCTATTGGTCTGCCAAATGTACATACTCAGACATATAGTAACACATCTGTCTCTGGTCAGAGGATGCGTGCCTATATGTGACAGCATACAACATAGGACTTTGGTTATCTCGATCTCGTTAAGTCAACTATTTGACCCAACTAATTTGACACCTCCGAATCTCTATTCCCATGTAGAGGACCTGCATCAAGAGGTCGGTCAGATATCGGTCTAAATGAGAAAGGATTGCCATCTCCTACTCAGGCAGATATCATCTCTTAATAGCCATTTGATGGTGCTTGATGAGTCCTCAATCTAACTCTTTAGATGTTCATCCAAGCACCAGCCTCTATGATTCAATATTTGAATCAACAGCTGTATGATCATCAAGATGGCCATGGTACACAACCCTAATTGTACTAAGGGACCTATTATGCAAATTATGTATTCTTCATTTTAGATCAGGGAATGATATTCGCAATAACATTTATTGCATAATGGCTCGTCGTGGGCTCACATGTCCAACAGTCAGATGGTGCCATTGTTGGGGAGAGAAACAACTTAGGGTTTAATTTAGAAAATTAGATTTTGGTTTTCTCTCACTCGGGTAGTCTGACCCCCTGAGCCATCTTGTAATTAATCCATTTCCCTTCTTTTCTCTCAATTATTTTTCTGCTCATTTTTGTATATATTTTGTTGTTTATTTCTCTAATATGAATTTCTTTTTGCTTGTGAGGGCCCGGTGGACTTGGAGTGCATTGGAGGTCGACGAGCGTGTTTTCATTTAATTTGGAGTTAATATGCAAAAGTTAGATTTTGGACCCCTATTGTATATTATACATGATTAAATTATTCGATTATTTATTCTTTATATTTTCATGATTTCATATTTTTATAATTTTGTAAATATAATTTGAAACATAAGTACAAAATTAGATAAGACAAAGCCATTGAAAATACACTAAAATAAATAAGTGTACAAAAATACATAGATGAATTACTTATACATAAACCTATCTAATAAATACATCTAATTATTTAAGTATACAATGGACTTCATAAAAATACAATAAAAATATATTTATTTACATTTAAATAATTTATAAATATATGAAATATGTATAAAAATGTAAAATCTAAAATACAAAATAAAATAAAACAAACAATGTATAAGTAAATATACTTATGATTAGACATGAAAATATTAATTCATAATAAATGATCTTGAAAAAACAAATGAAATATAAATTAATAACTAAATAAAATATAAAACATTTTTTATTTTATAATCAAAATTTAATCAATTCATTTATTAATTATTATCGATTTTACAAATAATTTTCGATTCTTTTTTTGCTAGTTGGTCCACGTAGACCAACCACAACCTCTTGACATTTGACCTTGGGTCAAGTGTCCTTTTTCACATTCTGACTTTTGTTAGACCTCACATGACACCCATCTTTTCCCCAATTTCATGCATCCACCATGTCCCCTCATCCTTGACTAGTTCCATCCCTCTACACTATGATCTCCCACGATCCACGTCAACCCTTCGCCCATCATCATTTTTCCTCCCTCGCATGGAAATCCCCCATCGAAATCCTCTTTACCACATGCCTATAACTTCCAACCTTCTTCCCCTTTTTGTCTTTGGTTCACCTTTCATCCATTCTTAGCCCCTTGAAGTGGTTCAAGGTGATCTTGCTCATTAGAAGAGTCGACTGCCGTGCTCCACAACGAGGAGGAGCAACTTGGAAGGTGCTTCTTAGCTATCGTCGGAGCTCCACTCCAGGCGGTCCATATCCTTTGCTCTAGCAAGGTCGAGGTTAGTTTTATATCCTTTTTAGGTAGATTTAGATGTTAGTTACTATTTCATGTCTTTGATTTAGCCGTTAATAAATAGGTTTACTGCAATGTTTAGGATCTTAGATTGTTAGAGCTTTAGATTCTCCACGGTTTTCTGCCATCCATCCACTTGGATCTACCCATATCCGGTCTGCATGTGCTTCATCCTCCGTCCGTCATCGGAGCACCAACATTCCGTCTCGCCAATCCTCGATCAACGACCAATAATCACCAGGATCTATCATCATAGCTCCATCGTGCTTTCAACCCCACTTGCAGGTCCTGAAGTGCTCATTTGAGAGCCGATCGTCCCAAGAATAGGTGCTTCAGGTCCATTATCTTCTTTGACCTCCAGGATCCATTCCTTGGGTCTTGACCACGATTCTGACCAGCCGCATGTTCAAGCCTATCTAGGAACTCATCCATCCCATCAACCATGAAGGAGGAGGTCGAGCTACTATGGAGCCCAAATCCAAGGTCGTCGGGCGGCTTTTCTTCTTCACTTCATCGATTGTATCTCCTAGTCGTTAGATGAAGAACGAGCTTCCAGATTGATCAAGAGCTGTCCGATTGGGAAATTGTCTAGCCGTTGGATCAGGCAGCGCTCGATCTAATCCCTGTCGCCCTTGCCGAAGCATCATCATGAATCGAGAGGATGACACACATCAAGTGAATGAACCAGACATGTCCTATATCGTGCCTTTTGGTGGCAATTTGCATATATTCCCCCTTTTTTATTTTATTTCGATCCTGTAAATATTTACAATAATTATTTATTTTGTGTAAAATTGTAAGGAGACCCCTGAACCTTTGGCTATTACACTTAGGTACTTACCAACTCAGCTCACATGGATGCCACGTGAGTTGGACATTTTGTAGTAATACCCTTACAAGTTTTTGTAACTGTCGTTTAATATTTACAATATGATTTCTAGTTCTAAACTATTGGGTAATTTGCATTGTGCCCTATATCTTTTACTTTATTTGCAAATATACCCCTGCTAGCTCAATTAGTTTTTGTGCATGTTTTCTGCTTTCTAAAAATATCATCTGTGCTCTAAAAATTATGCAAAAATAGGGTAATGTGTCTGATGCAATTCACTCTCATGTTATAATTTTTATTTTACATTTTAGGATTTATTATATTTAATAAAAAATAAAAGTGCATGATTATATTTATTTTCTTTAAAAAAATCCAAAGAAAGTACAAATAACATTTAAAAATTCTTAAAAATATCATTTATCTATTATTGCATTTTGCACCTCCACACCGAAAATCCCTAAAAAAGAAAAAGAAAATCACAAAAAATTAAAAAGCTCCAAAATCTTTATAAAAATAAAAAACATATTTTAAAATTCCAAAATTATTTATTTATGTCTCTCACTTTTCTTTATATTGTATATTATCTACTAAAAATAGCTTTAAGGAATTGTGGAATTATTATATATTTTTAATACCTTAAAACATTCAACCCGTTTAAAATGTCCTTGATTTTGTGTATTTTGGACTTTAAAAATACCTTAAAAGTTAGCAAGAATTCATGAAAATTCATAAAAAAACATTATAATTTATAAAAATACAAAGATTTTTTATTCTAATTTTTTTTTCTTTTTAGACATTTTTATAATCATAATACCATATATTGTGTAATATGCTTATATAGAGTTATATATATATACCTTAATTTTATATTAAAAAGGAAAGGGAATTAAAAATCTGAAAATTATAAAAAGAAAATAAAAAAACTATAAATTTGAAAATTTTAAAAATATAAATAAAAATTATTTAAATAAATAAAAAATAAAAACCCACAAAGAACATTAATTAATTCATTGATTTAGTGAGTGAATATTATACAAATAAACCTAGATTATTTATTCACTATTTATCTATAAATATTACACCTGTTACACTAACTTGTCTTCATGTGTTTGATACCCTATCTGCTTGTCACTATACACACTTGTTTTGTAGGTTTATAATAAGTTTTTATCCACATCATTCACTTTCATTGTTTTATATCTATATTGTGGGTTGATTGTTGCTTAGTCCATTGGTCTTTGAGAGCTACCACCATAGCGACTTAGTGGTCCCACCTTGTGTGGACCACAAGATAGTTCCTCTGGTTATTTGGGTTAAACAAATGGGGCCGTTGCCTGGGATCAACGAACTGTAGAATTTCTGTAAAGTATATTTTTCTTTTATTTCTAGCTCTTTATTTTTCATATTTATTTGACTATTCCGAACACTTTTTTCTTTGTTGATATTTCTTGCGAGGTACTGAATGACAACGACAACTTCTTAGGAGGTTGACATACACGAGCCAACTAGGAGCAAGAAGGAGAGAGAGGCTGAGAGAGAGAGAGGGGAAGAAGAGCAGACCTACTTTTAGCATTTTTTGTTTTCTATTGTGAGATAGTGTTTTCTCTTGTATTTTTATAAATTAAATTGTTATAACTTGTGTATTCACACTTCACGAGGTCCATTCCTCAGATGTTTGTTCATATAGGGTTCTCGTCCGATTTTTCATTGTTTTCATCGCTTTTCTTTTTTTGAGTTTTTTGGCTTTCTTTTTATTTGATTTGTGTGATTGATCTCTAGTTTAGGGTTTGCTTGATCGATAGAGTAGGTCCAAATCCCTAATTGAATTTCATGTAACTATAGTCTCGCACTTATATCTAGTCAAATCTATTTGTTGGTTATCTCGATTCAAAACCGCGCATCGTGGGAGACTCCATACAACGATTACAGAACCCTTTGTGGCGGGCACCGAGGAATCTCCAAGACCAGACTCTAGGTTTCTTTTCAAGATAGTCAGCTTTTCTTCTTCATGATAATAGCAACTCATGTTTCTAGGGTGCTTTAATCGGCTTGCATTACATATATAGCATGTTTCTGTTCTGTCTAGCATCTTGCAAAAAGAGAGCTGGAGGCAAGGTGAGCACCATCTCTTTGAGCATACATCATTTATTTATGCTTGCAATACTTTTCCGACTCTCTCCCTCCGATTTTGACCAGATAGGATACTAAAGCAATTGACACCTCATTAGGTTCATGCATATAGTTTAAAATACCCAAAAAAGTGATAACCAATAAAATTGAGATTGCTAACTATAATCGATCCTAAAATCAAAAGGGGCAAATCTTGTTTTGGGGAGAGTAACCCCCTCCTTGTACTCATGTTGCATTCAGACTGAGTAAGACACGTACACCTAAGGAATAGAGCCTCCATCCTTGGACGTATGCCTTAAGAGCTTGGGTTGACTCTTGGGCCCTATTATTGCTAAAAGCACTTTCTTCAGAGGTCAGACAAAGTGTTCCCAATGTTCTAGTAGGTGTGTACCCCCGACTAGAGCACAACCACTCTAGGTGACTGCACATGTGAGATTGTAAATATCTTGTTTTCTCACCTAACTCTAAAATTTGACAAGATAAAAAGATCAAACCTTCATGGCCATCACTGTGTTTAGTTGGTGAATTGAGGGGTTTGATTGTTTATATTTGTGTTTATTGCATACTCGATCTTCTTTGCGCATTTGGGCCTTTTTCTTGCATATCTTGACTTGGCCACTGTGCTCTCCCAATCCCCGTCTTTTGTTTCAGAGATGGCTGACTGGAGTTATTTTTATCCGAACTCTGCTGATTTTTCTTACTCTCCAGCCGATCCACCTCCATTTTACTCGGAGAACTTTGCTCCTGATTTTTCTTTTTGTACATATCCGCCTCTTCTACCGTTTCAGGCATCGGATTTTTACCCTCCATCACCATCACATTTTCCACCTTCTCACCCACCCGAGATGGAGTTGTTGGAGTCACCTCTTATGGATACAGCTCTTGAGTACATGACCCCTGTAGTGGAGCAAATGAATAAGAGGATAAGTGTCCTCCACACTATCGTTTCATCGTCTGGATTCATGGATTTACGAGATGTCACCCATGAGAGCTCGCAATCGCCAAAAATATAAAAATATGAGAAAAATATAAAAAATACAAAGAAGATGATTCTGGGGGACACCTAGCCGAGTCGGTTTGTGTATAGAGGGCACCTGTGATCGATCTGATGCCCACACACAGATTCACGATAGTTCCTAACTTTGCCCCTATACATGACACTGTACAGACTGCTCTTAGTCATCCTTGTGTAGATGATGATTCTAATCTCTTCTATTTTACGGAAGAGATAGAAAATCTTAAAAATATTGGCCCATCATAAAGTAGGGAAGCTATTCATGATATTGTTGAGGCTTTGCTTCAGAAATTCAAGAACCAATTATCTGTACCGAAGAAAAGAAAGGAAGAAGATCTGAGCGATACCTTCTCACAGTGGCCACTTCCCATGCCATCACCCATCGTCCACACATTAGAAAAGGGAACACTATTACACCTCTTGTAAGATGCATCATTTCTGACCATTCTTATGATCATACTCACCTTGACGATGTTCTTTAATTAATATAATACCCTTCTCATAGGTACAGTCTATTCATCTCGGGACTCTCAAGAAAAACATGATGATTAGTCAATTCGTTGATGGATCAATAAAGAGGACGAAGGGTATCCTTTAGAACATCGTCATTCAGATCCAGGGCGTGAGCTTCGTAGTTGATTTTATTGTACTTCCCATGGAGACCTCCACCCCTATGGAGCATCCTCTGATCATCTTGAGATGACCTTTTCTCGCCTCTATGAGAGTCATTATTGATTATGTATATGGAGAAATTCGCTTTCGTTTGCCCTACGAGATTGTCATCACCGCTAATGAATCTACAATTCATCTTCTCAATAAATTGATCATAGAAACATCCCTGAGCTAAATCTCAAATAAATGTCCATAAAATCAATAAATTAATAAAATGACTCTTGTAAATAAAATACACTAATTATTATATATTATATTGTACAAAATAAATTAATAATAAAAAGCTGTAAAATAAAAGAGTTTTTCTCCTATAAATAGCCCAAGCTTCATGTATTTTAAATAATTTCGTTTCAACTCCATTTCTGTTAATTATTTCTCTGACTTGCTTATAAAAATATATATAATACAAAAGTACAGGATGAATTTCACTTCAAATAAATGCTCCTAGATCCCAATGAGAAAAAAGTCATAAAGTCCAAGTTCTCGGCCAAATTCCCGCTCCGTAGGAACTCCAAATTCACCAAATCGCTTGAAAATTTCAAGTTAGGAAATTATATATCCAATGAATTTGGTTTCATTAAAATCGGAGCTCGTTTGTAAAATATGAGTTTTGGGAACTTGTGGGATATTATACATAATGTGATAAATGTGACTTTGATATTTCTTGTACAAGTCTAACCTTTATTTTTTTATTTATTTTTTATTATATATTTTAATAAATGATATAATTAAAAGAATCTCAAAAACATGTTTTGTCATTGAAAATAAGGTAAAGTGACTTTGTATATAATGTACATATTTTTTCCTTATTTTTTAATTTACTCTTCTTAATTAATATAAAATCCAAAAAATCATTTTTGTATTTTATTTTTTTATAGTATTTTATTTTATGTTATAAATATCTTTTTACTAAAAATATAAAAAAATAAAATTAGAAAAATAAAAAAAAAAAGTGTACAAATGGTATGTTTTGTTCCTTGTTTACTTTTTTTATTTTGTTTGCAATTTTACCTTTTTCTTTTCTTTTAATTTTTCCTTTTAGTTGCCTACTTTCTTTTCTTTTATTTTCTTTATTTAATTTTAATTCTCTACACTAACTTCCATCTTTTTCCATTAACCACCAAGTCTTCATCTAACCCCCATTCAACTCCACCATTTCATTTAACCTCACATTCAACTCCACCATTCTGCCATCTTTTCTAACCTAGATTTCTGTTCTCTTTTTATTCATCTCGTTCTCCTCAAGTTTCTCTTTATCCACCATTCTTAGAGATAAAGGAGAGAGCTTGGAGTGTCGGTGACAGAAGTTGAGCATCCTCCTCAAGCGGCGACCTCCTTCAGGAGAGATCTGCGACAACGGTTGTTGCCAAGTCACGAGCTTTCCGTCAAGCTCGCTTAGATTCTATGATTTTTTAGTCAAATCGGGTCGAGGTCATGATAGGAGTCTAGCGTAGCTGCTCTGCCTTCGGGCAAAAATTCAGGTAAGTATGATCTCTCATTTTCCTTGTTATTTTATTTTATCTAACATTTTCCCCTTCTCGTTTCGTCACATAATCATTTTCATATTGCACCACCACATCATAATCCTCATTCATTCCCAACATCACAACATCAAATAACCCATTATTCATTTTCCTTATTTTTTTGTTCCCAGATTTAAAAAAATATTAAAAATTAAAATCACAATACAACAAAATAAAAAATAATAACATGTGCCACAGCTATGTCGCCACACCCCTACCCCTACCACTAGCTCGCTAGCCCTCCGTCCACGACGAGCCATGCCACGCACATGGTCCCTTGTCACCTGCAGCCACCGCCGCCCACGCGCTCCCTTTCCACCTGTAGCCACCGCCCTCCTGCCCTAGCTGCGTGCCATCTCCTCCGCACCCACCAGCGTAACCACGACCGACACCCATAGCCACAACATCTACATGCGGCCGCCCGCAGCTACAGCCTCCACATGGGGCTGCCTGCATCCCAGCCTCCACCTACTGCTACCTGATGCTGCCTATCGACCACCACGTATCCCGCACCATCCCAACTGCCACTGCCTGTAGCCGCGACCTCCACCTGCGGCCTCCCGCATCTACGCCTCCTGCTACGGCTCCTAGTCGCCCTCGCCGATTCCGCCCCAAGCGGCCGTGCGTGCCGCCCCTCCCAGCCCTAACTGCTTGTACGAGGAAGAAGGCTCACTCCTTTTTTATTTTTTCGAAATTGCAAAGTTTATCCAGCAAGTTTTTTATTTCCAAAAGTGCCCCGGTGTAAATTTTGTTCTGCTCAAGTTAAATTCGTACATTGCACAAATACCCCTACGTTTGTATTTTATTTTGGGCATCCATTTTGCATTGTTTATTTTAATGAAAAATATCATGTTGTTGAGCAACTAATTCTCTATCATTTGGTTATTTATTTAGATTTTTGTAAGCTTTGGATAATTAATGAAAAATGTATTAGCGAAAAATTGCTTATTTTACTCACTGCAATGTCTTAAATTCATATTTAATTCACGGACCTCTTAAAAATTCCAAAAAAAGAAAAAAATGATGCCTTTAAATGTGTTTTAATTTGTTTCCAAATTTCATATAAATTGGATTTGTATTGTGCCATAAATATATTAGTGACTGATTTTAGTAAATAATTTTTAATTAAATCCACACACATTATTTATACGAAATTCTAATTTCATGTATTACATATATATGTATCTTTTTTAGATAATTCACTTTCTTGATAAATTGATAATGTAGATTTATTACGAACTAAATTTTCATAATCACTCCGTTTTCATAAAAAATTCATAAAATTCATATATTTTTGAAAATATTCGAAAACAATATTATATTTCATCATGTTTAAGTTCCAGTAAAATTTTCATAATTTTTACATTCTGTTTACGTGAGAAATTTCCTTAAAAAACCCATAAAGAGTGTGTATTTTTTATTGTTGCATATTAACCATTAAAATTCCAAAAAATGTATTTTGCGTTCATCATTGGATTATATTTCTAGGAAGAATATAATTTGGCTAAATTTGATTAATTTCACATTAAAATTAATATGTCTAAGTTGTGTGTTTTCTTATTAACATAATTCCACCGCATTTTGCATTTGCATTTATTTTACATATAAAAAATATTAAAAAATGCATTGGAAACCTAGAACTTATTATCCTAATTTAACCCAGTTGTTCCTTTACCTCCATGTGTTCAACCACAAATTTGCTCGGGATATTAATTAAAAACCGAGTCCTCTTCACAAAGACATTTGATTCGATTCTAATTAATTAGCCGAGTGTCGTTCTACAATGAGTATCGATTAATATAACCACTCAGGCTGATTTGTCAGATGAAGCCATTGTTGGTGACAGAAACAACTTAGGGTTTAATTTAGAAAATTAGATTTAGGTTTTCTCCCACTCGGGTAGTCTGACCCCCGAGCCATCTTGTAATTAATCCATTTCCCTTCTTTTCTCTCAATTGTTTTTCTGCTCATTTTTGTATATATTTTATTTTTTATCTCTCAAATATAAATTTCTTTTTCCTTATGAGGGACCGGTGGACTCAGAGTGTATTGGAGGTCGATGGATGTGACACGTGTCGAGTGCTGAAGATTAAGGAATTTTTAATTTATTTTTGAGAGCATTTTATTTTTATAAAATTTGTAATTATTGTGTTGTAATAATTTAGGTAATTTGCTCTTTATAGTGGCTCTTGTTTGAGAGATCGCTCGTGTATCGAGACTGGACATTTGACCCTTTCGTGGTCTTGTAGTTAATTGACGTAGAATAGGACTTGCACTCACGACTCTTTGAGGATTTTTACTAGAATATTTTTATTACTTGTGCTCGTTATCTTTAGGACTACATATCGCATTTAACAAGACACACTTAGACCACAGATTTATTAGATCAAATTAAGTTGTTCATTACTCGCTAATAGAACTGCCTATCTAGGAACGATTTTCGTGTGTGCATCTCATATAGTATAAAATTTCAATTCTGCGTTGTGTCCCGCATGTAGAGCGTGTGGATCACAGTAAATCTTTTGAACTGGGCATGCGTCATTGATTTCACTATTTGCATAGGTTTTGCTCGACTCCCTTCTCCTTGGTTTTGATATGATGAACGTCAAATTCGCCTCTTTAAGAATGAATAATAATCGGTAATTATAGTATAGGAGGCGGATTTTGGTTGATCAAAACACCACAATCTGTAAATGTTGTGGAATATTTTTTCTCGGAAAGTTTACCAAGGTCGAACACAGGGAATAATGATTCCTAGTTGCATGGTCTTAAATCAAATTAAATAATTAATTAATGTTGATTAATTTATGCATTAGGAAAATATACATTGCAATGATGAAAATGCTATGCAAGAAAAATAAATAGAAATTATGCTCAGGATCTGTGATTTGAAACGTATCTAATTCTCAAATTATATGATCAATAATTTCATAAAAATTAATCACAAATCATAATATATTTGAGTCAATGCTTCAGGTTAATAAGAGATACTCAGAATAATTTGAAGCAAGATATCCAGCCTCCGAACGACTTTGATTTAATTCCTAAAATGGTTGACAATAATCTTAGAGGAAATGATATGAATTAATCCCCTGTAAAATCTAAATTATTAAGAATAATCAATGAAGGCTTAATCATATAAAAATACTCATCCGAATTCCTGCAAATAATATCACTAAAATCCCAAGCATCAATATGTCAAAAATTAGCCTGCATATGTCATCAAAGGTGCACAAATGATAATAACCAGTAAACATCTTCAGATCTGATCATAAGTTATGCTAAATTGTAGAGCATGAAAATAGCTTCAAAATGACATATTATACGCTAAAATCGGAGTCCGTATGAGAAAGATATGCTAAAATGAACTTCCAAGGACTAAAACGTAAATAAAATAAAGTTTTGCTTGCAAAGAGGTCCCTGGAGGGGCTTATCTATAATTTCTAAAAGTCGGAGAGGTTCCTGTGCAATTTACCCACTAGCGGGGGTATTTCTGCAATTTCTGAATCATCTAGGGGCCTTGATGTAATTTTCACCAGGCGGCACGTGTGCCAGGAGGCTCGGGTCGCCGATGGAGGCTCAGGAGGCCGAGCCTAAGGTTCGGGCCCAGGCCTAAGGTTTGAACCCCGAACCAGAGGCTCGGTAGGGGCATCTCAGGCTTGGGACCGAGGCAGAGGTTCGGCTTCAGAGGCGGAGGTTCGAGAGAGTCCGAGCCATAGGCCGGGGACTAGGCTCGGTTTGCTGACGTGGTAGCGTACGGTCCGTCGGATCAAGGTCTATAGCCTGATCCCACGGCGGCTGGAGGCGGGGGTGTTGCCGCGGCGGAAGGAGGCGGAGCTGCACCCCGGCCGACACACGGTGCGAGGGTGGCCCCGGTGCTGCAGGGCGGTTGGTGCAGCCGTGGAGGAGGCAGAGGTGCAGGAACGGCATGGCTTCGTCGGGCGAAGGTGCAGAGCGAGTCTCCTGGAGGGAGGAGTTGTTGTTCCTTTGGTGGGTTTCGCCGAAAGGGTAGAGCTTCAGAGGATGCTCTTGTTATCACCTCGATTGGCTCAAGCGTGAAGCCATGAAGCTCAGACAACAAGCTCGAAACTGTTTCTATGTGGACCAACAACCCATGGATCTCGCCTAATCGGAGAAGAGGTCGTCGTCGACTCCAACGCCCGGTGCTGTCACCAACGGGCAGGAGCGAGCTGGGCCTATGTTCTCTCTAGAAACGGCGGACGATTTTTGGCGTCGACGGAGGACATGCTTTATAGGGAGAGGTTGTAACAGTGGGGGAAGGTCAAGGGTCTACGGCCGGCGACCATTACATGCAAGAAGAAGCGGGTGTGGCATTACGAGGGGGGGGGGGGCGTTGCAGCTGGAGGAGATAAACAGGTGGAGGGTGTGGCATAACGGGCAGATGAGGGGAAGGAGAGGTGGAGCAGCGACGGTTTGGCGAGGGGGAAGGAGGAGCAGCAGGAGGTGGAAGAAGGGGAGGGGGTGGGCACGTGCTGGGCACGTGCGCGTGGAAGGAGTAGGCGGCACGTGCGTAGCATGTGCGAGAGAGAGAAGGGGCGGCAGGTGGGGTGCCACGTGGCACGCCCTGGAGCTGCCACGTGGCACCCCAAAAAAGTTTTCAAAATTAAAGACAAAGAAAAATAGAAAAGAAATAGAAAAGAGGTCATCCATGTGTATAGAAAACCGGGTTTTGGGGATTTTGTATTTTTTTTGGTGGTTTTAGAGAAGATAAAAATTATAAAAAAATACGATAAAATACAAGAAAGTTAATTACATAATAATCTATTTTTTTTGGATTTTTAATAAATAAGAAAATAGTAAAATAAAATAAAAGTCAGAAACACACAACTTTTGTATAGACCGACAACAGACACTTGGACTCAGTCAGTTTCTTTGATTTCAATTTTAATCCGGATTTGGATTTTTGTGTCGCTTAGTAAAACTTTCATCAAAGAGCACAAATGAAAAAGAAATAAAATTAAAAGGGTTAATTAAGTACATAAAAACTCAGGTCAAAAATAGCACAAAGTCAAAATGCGCCAAAGAGGTCCAAAACCCAACTTTCACATTTGAGCTCCGAATTTTACGAAATTGGTCTTGTTTTGAAGGTATTTGAAAATGGAGTACTTTAAAAGTGAGTAGACAAAAATCGGACAATATATGTGGGAGATATGCTCATTTTAGTCTATTAGATGTGAAATTAGACTTTGGGATTATTTGACACTTATTGAGGTTAGTAATTTTTTTGTATTTTTTTATAAGGTTAGTAATATCAACACAATAGAGTGGTTTGGGGTCAATCAGAGTTAGGATGAATTAATTAAAAATAGGAGAAGTTAGCGGCTTTTTGAGCTAATTTACACTTGGGATTTTAATGCAATTTATGCATGATGAAATGCAAATATTATTTACACATGTATGAATGCTAATAATGCTCTATTAATGATTAATTGCAAGTGTATGATGGGGAACATAACCTAAATGAGAAATTTTAGTATGATGAATACGAGATTCATCATACCCCTATTCTTTGACCATGCTCGTCCCCGAGCATGAATGAACGAATGACTTAGTTGAATACATCCCTGACTGTGCATGTGAATTTTCAAGGTTTAATTCATAGAAGACCCTTTATTTGAGTGATCCTAAAATTCTGGGCTCAACCAATCTTTAATCAAATGGAATCCAACCTCTCTAATTTTCAGACTCTCTGTTTGTACATATAATATAAGGATATGATTGTTAGTGTACTGCATTCATGAGAGTCAAGTCGAGACATCACCCAAAGTCCCAATCCAAGAGACTCTCCTCTAGACCTAATCCTCAATACTAGGGAATAAGTCGATTCTTGCTTCAGCCAACCGTCTCATTAGTTTGTCAGACTTGAAAGTGTAGATGGACGGCTAGATGATGGAGGGCATAGGATTGCGTCTGATTTTCTCTCCCTTACATTGGAACAAGGTGCCTCTCAAGTACCTTATTACTCAACACAAGTATATTTTTATTTTATTGATCAATGTGTCCGTCAAGAGAATTTGGAGTCGTCTGCACTTATTTTTCTGGGAGTACATCGTGGTGTGTCTATTTTGAGTATCTAAGATACCTTCGACACCCAGACTTGTATCACTTACGATGCAGAGCCCTTTTATGGTGTCAGCCCGACTCCTTGATCCTAATTAGCGCTTGGTCCAAGTGGACACTTTGAAAATGTTTGGGAGCGCTAGCCATTGTTGGAAGCTCATTTGGAATTTGACTTTGGATGATAGAGCTTTGACATTTCTTTTTCTTTTCTTTTGTTGGCTAGCTCCACTACTTTTACCAAAAGTTAGCGCACACTGATCAACAATTTTCATTAAGTTTCATCACACCATGTCACTTAGGTCATTTATCAAAGAGATAGCATATGAATCTTGTTCACATACTGGCTAGGGTATTGCTGACACTCAGGTTTTCTGTAGCCTTCATTAACTTTATCCCATCCTCAAATATCATCAGATCGGATCTAAACTCAAATCTCTAGTCCCAGTTCTTCAAGTGATAACTCAATTCATCTCATCAATCTTGCAGTTGTGAAAGTGATTGTGCTGATCATATTCTTTTTGAAGGTAGAGATGAAGAGTGCAATATAGCACTCAAATCTTTCAAACTAGGGAAGTATGGATTATTAAGTTCAAAACCCTAATGACTAAGGCAGGCTAACTCAGAATCTCAAGATCTCAGAAATCAAGTGTCCTAAAAAATCCTCAAGCCTTGAGTGATGGTGAATGTGTCAGGAATATATCATCCAAGGAATGCATGAAAAGCTTGATGAAATGCAAGACCATGAGTCATGATTTTCTTTTTTTTTATGCAAAAAGTTTTTTTTGTTTTGATTATTTTAAAGGTTTTTTTGAAAAACAGGTATTATACACACTACTTGTATCCATCCCCGATGTTAGATAAAAACGATTAAAGTAGGAGCTATGGATAAAGTAGATAAAATATATACAAACATCCCCCCTATACTTAGCTTGTTCTATGTCCTCATGACGCAAAGTGAAATGTAGACATAGCTCGTACGAAGTATAGATAGGACAAAAATAAAAGAAGAGAAGCGATGTATAAACAATGGTAGCGGTCCCCCTATACTTAGGCTCATGTCAGCCTAAGTATAATCAGATAATTACAGATGGGGAACCGGGTAGATTTGTGGATGTACAAGATCAAGGAGGTTTGCGATGGACCTTCTTGCGGGAGTGTGGAGGGAGATAGTATGGAGATGTGGAGTGCGATAAAGAGGGGGCCGATGAAGAAGACCAACCATCGTCGAAGTCGTCCTCAAGAGAGTAGTACTCGTCTGCAGAGGATCTCCAACTCTTGTCGATCAGAGGTAAGTGCCCTTGGATTAGAGCTGTACCTATTGCACTTATCTGATGAACCACATCATGATCGGACGAGGACTCGTCAGAAATCACCTGATGTCTAAGGTCAAAGGTGACTTTCTTGGTCGGTTTATTTCCTTGAGAAGTATTGGGAGGAAGTTGGACAGTCTTCATCTCCCTGTCTTAAGTAACCGATGTGGCATTCGTGAGTTCCTCATCAGATGAATCCCCGTAAAAGTCGACCAATTCTTGAAGGGTCATGCACTACTTCGGTCGAGGGAGATTGTTCCTGGTGATTTTGTGGTTTATGGCTGGGGTTTTTGATGTCACTTCCGGATGGTCGTGAATTTTGGTGACATCGGATGTTTCCGGAGTCGGTTCCTTATATGGTTCAAGTATCTCATGAATTACTGCTGACTCAAAGATTGGACCACTCAAATAATCGTGGCGATCTTCAATAATATGGTCCAATTCCTCATAAGCTCCAAAATCTTGATTTTTCCTAGGAGCAGTGATAGGGTGGTGAGAATCCGAAGTTTATCTAACAATCAGTCTTTTAGGTGAGTCTCCTAGGGTTTGTATCAGTGTGTCATACGGAGATGTCTGATAATGTGAAATTTTTATTTCCTGATCATAACTGTCAGTTTCAAGTTGGTTTTCCTCAGAGCAGGACATGTCATTGGGGGTTTGTTCATCGTGGTCCGAGTTCGGGAACTTGATTACCTGAGTCTCGCAATCAACGATCGCCTTAGCGGAGGCTAAGAACAGCTTTCCTAAAATGATAGGAGACTCGGACATCCTTTCGGGGTGGTCAATGTCAAGGACAATAAAGTCCACTTTATGTTCTTTACCTCGGAAATTTACGACGACAGAAACGATCCCCCGCGGTCTTTTGGTTGATCGATCGGGTAATTGAACGATCACCCTAGTCTTTTTGAGTTGTCCGAATTGAAGTTGATTAAAGACAGACTTCGGGAGGAAGTTCAATGCAGAGTCGTCGTCTAACCGAACATGAGTGAATGTAGAATCCTCAACTTCAAATGTTATCCGAGTCAACTTATTGACTTTGTGGCTTTTGATTTTATGATTCATCACCAAAGAACTAGCCATAGATATGACATGATATTCAGTTCTTGATCATTTCTTGCTCGTCTTTTTGGGGTTCAGTCGACTCTTCACCAATCTCTTAAGATCGGGCACATATTCTATGGCTTTGATCAATGGAAGCTCTAAGATCAGATTCTTACAAAATGCTTCCATTTCAGAATTGTCCAATTTTTTTGAATTTTCGATTTTTTAAATTTTTTGAATTTTCTATAAAATGGTAAGTGGGGGGGTCAGAGGTCAGCGGTGGTTGTGCCTGATTGTGATGATCCAGTGGTTCGCATGGTGGTGGCCTCACTTCTTCTGAAGTTTGCATAGACTAGATGAGATCATATATTCTCATAGTTAAAGTGTTTGCTCTATGATTAATCCGAGCAATCTCATCCTCAAACATCTCATGACTAGTGATCGAATAATCATTCTCCATGTGTCGTGATTCTAGCATGTAACCTCGAGTAGAGTATTGATTGTTCATAAATATTATGGTCTGGTCCTGATTTATATTTCCTTGACTTTGATTTTCTTGTGGATTGTCGAAGGAAAATTGACTGTACTCAAGAAGATGGTCATCCGGAGAATGGGATGGTTTAAGAGGTTGTGAGATCATAGTAACCGGAAATCGTGTTCTACTGTCAACATCGTTTACTCTATTGTTCATCCTCAATTCTGGTCTCTCTCTCATGTCCATAAGATTGTCAGAATGTGAGAGAGGGCTATTCCAAGAAAATGTGTGGTCATAGGGTGGGATGTATGGGCGGGAAGAGAATGATGGCTGAGGGAAACTTGATTTGAAGATCAGGTTCTCCTGAGGAGTGTGAGAAGAAGGATATCGGGACAAGATCGTGGAGATCGGAAAAGAAGACCACTGTGCGACATCTTCTCAAGAGGGATGGAATGATTAACGAACCACGATTTGCTTGCGAATGCAAGGTCTTTGACGCACAAAAATCAGACACAAAATAAACACATTGATTCACCCACTCAACACTGGTGAAGCCAAGTTAGGGTTCGGTCGCTTATCTTTTCAATTTTAATTTAACAACAAAATAATCTTGAAAATTAAGCGGAGCTATTAGGTGCCGAAATATTTTACAAAGACTGTCCCGAGTTCATACAACTAGTTGCACCTACTTTCAGCCAGTATAGGTGTAAGTACAGACCGTTTAAACGGCTACCCGTGTAACTTGAGTACAGAGCCTTCCGCGGTGTCCTCTAAACCACCTACTCTGCTAAGGAAGGTCGGACCGTGAAACGGCTACCCAAGACTCTCACTGAAAAGTAGCTAATTGTTTAAAATCAGTAGTCTGAATGAAGCACTTCGGTTTTGGGCTCTTTCCTAAGTGTGCGTTCTGATCCTTACAAACAATGAGTGGGTTTCTCTCCACCAAACACAGGTTAATTTTAGGTCAGTTTTTTTACAATAGCCTTGATTAGCGTCCTGATTTTAAAATTGAGGTTATCACTAAAGTTTATGTGAGCACAAAAATTCATGCCTATCGAGCAGTCCCAATTCCTTTAAATCCTAAGTTGTAAAACTTGAGAAAGGAGAATCGGAAAAGCCAATGCAAACGTAAATCAATGATGCATGCTTAAGAGAAAGACTTACAGTGAATCCTCACGTTCTTCATGCGGGATGCAGTTAAGGAATTAAAATTTACACTAAATGATATGCACAGATGAAAAACGCCCTAAACAGATAGTTCTATTAGCAGGAAGAATTGATTTAAAAACATGGCTAATGTTGAACGATCTATAATGCGTATAATTAGTGAATGTGTGGCTTAAGAATTACGAGAACAATCAATGATAGAGAAATAATCGTATATGTGCCTAATTCCTACGCCACTCAAGCCGGGTCCCAACCACACAAAAGGGATTGAAACAGACACGACACACCACAAAAATGTTCAGTCTGAATTATTACAAGGGTTCAAAGAGAGGGACCCTAAGGATAATGCAGAAAATTAAATCTATGCTAACTCTCTCTCACAAAATTAAAATATAAATTAGTCTTCTTTGCAAGTCCTTGATTTATATCCAAAATTATCTCCGAGTAATCTGCGAAGAAAGAGAGTGCAGTTAGTATCAGAAGAAAAAAATGCAAAAGGGAAAAAATGCAAAAGGAAAAAATGACACAAAATTAAATTCACGAAAATTAATTATAAAAAATGATTTAAAATCCTAAAAATTCGCTGTTCCCCGGCAACGATGCCATTTGATGAACGTCAAATTCGTCTCTTTAAGAATGAATAATAATCTGTAATTGTAGTATAAGAGGCGGATTTCGGTCGATCAAAACACCACAATCTGTGAATGTTGTGGAATATTTTTACTTGGCAAGTTTACCAAGGTCGAACATAGGGAAGATGATTCCTAGTTGCGTGGTCTTAAATCAAATTAAATAATTAATTAATGTTGATTAATTTATGCATTAAGAAAATATGCAATGTAATGATGAAAATGCTATGCAAGAAAAATAAATAGAATTTATGCTCAGGATCTGTGATTTGAAACATATCTAATTCTCAAATCATATGATCAATAATTTCATAAAAATTAATTACAAATCATAATATATTTGAGTCAATGCTTCAGGTTAATAAGAGATACTCAGAATAATTTGAAGCAAGATATCCAGCCTCCGAACGACTTTTATTTAATTCCAAAAATGGTTGAAAATAATCTTAGAGGAATTGATCTGAATTAATCCCCTGTGAAATCTAAATTATTAAGAATAATAAATGAAGGCTTAATCAGGTAAAAATACTCATCCGAATTCCTGCAAATAATATCATCAAAATCCCAAGCATCAATATGTCAAAACTTATCCTGCATATGTCATTAAAGGTTCACAAATGATAATAACCAATAAACACCCTCAGATTTGATCACAAGCTATGCTAAATTGTAGAGCATGAAAATAGCTTCAAAATGACATATTATATGCTAAAATCGGAGTACATATGAGAAAGATATGCTAAAATGAACCTCCATGGACTAAAATGTAAATAAAATAAAGTTTTTCTTGCAAAGAGGTCCTTGGAGGGGCTTATCTGTAATTTGTAAAAGTCAGAGAGGTCCCTGTGCAATTTACCCACTAGCGGGGGTATTTCTGCAATTTCTGAAACAGCCAGGGGCCTTGATGTAATTTTCACCAGGCGTACGTGCGCAGCACGTGCGCCAGGAGGCTCGGGTCGGCGGCGGAGGCTCGAGAGGCCGAGCCTGAGGTTCGGGCCCGGGCCTAAGGCTCGGACCCTGAACCAGAGGCTCGGTGGGAGCACCTCACGCTTGGGACCGAGGCGGAGGTTCGGCTTCAGAGGTGGAGGTTCGAGAGAGTCAGAGCCATAGGCCGGGGCCTACACTCGGTCTGCTGATGTGGCAGTGTACAGGCCGTCGGATCAAGGGCTATATCCCGATCCCACGGCGACTGGAGGCGGGGGTGCTGCCACGGTGGAAGGAGGTGTAGCTACACCCCGGCCGACACACGGTGCGAGGGCAGCCCTGGTGCTGCGGGGCGGTTGGTGCAGCCGCGGAGGAGGCGGAGGCGCAAGAGTGGCGTGGCTTCGTCGGGCGAAGGTGCAGAGCGAGTCGCCTGGAGGGAGGAGTTGTCGTTCCTTTGGTGGGTTTCGCCGAAAGGGTAGAGCTTCTGAGGATGCTCTTGTTATCGCCTCGATTGGCTCCAGCGTGAAGCCATGAAGCTCAGAAAGCAAGCTCGAAGCTGCTGCTACGTGGACCAACAACCCATGGATCTCGCCTAATCGGAGAGGAGGTCTTCGTCGACTCCAACGCTCGGTGTTGTCACCAACGGGCAGGAGCGAGCTGGGCCTATGTTCTCTCTAGAAACGACGGATGATTTTTGGTGGCGGCGGAGGACCTGCTCTATAGGAAGAGGTTGTAACGGTGGGGGAAGGTCGAGGGTCTACGGCCGGTGGCCGTTACATGCAAGAAGAAGTGGGTGTGGCATTACGAGGGGGGGGGCGTTGCAGCTGGAGGAGATAAACGGCTGGAGGGCGTGGCGTAACGGGCGGTTGAGGGGAAGGAGAGGTGGAGCGGTGGCGGTTTTGCGAGGGGGAAGGAGGAGCGGCAGGAGGTCGAAGAAGGGGAGGGGGTGGGTACGTGCTGCGCACGTGCGCGCGGAATGGGTAGGCGGCACGTGCGTAGCACGTGCGAGAGAGAGAAGGAGCGGCAGGGGGGTTGCCACGTGGCACGCCCTGGAGCTGCCACGAGGCACCCCAAAAAAATTTCAAAAATTAAAGACAAAGAAAAATAGGAAAGAAATAGAAGGATACCTCAGATTGAAAATTTTCCTTCACAAAAGTTGTTCGTCTCGACGAGATCTATAACTTTCATGAAGGACCTATGAGCAAAAGAGGTCATCTGAGCGAAGTGATATTTTTGGTGGTTCTCCATGTGTATAGAAAACCAGGTTTTGGGATTTTGTATTTTGTTGGTGGTTTTAGAGAGGATAAAAATTATAGAAAAAATACGATAAAATACAAGAAAATTAATTACACAATAATCTTTTTTTTTGGATTTTTAATGTATAAGAAAATAGAAAATAAAATAAAAGTCAGAAACACACAACTTTTGCATAGACCGACAACAGACACTTGGACTCAGTCAGTTTCTTTGTTTTCATTTTTAATTTGGATTTGGATTTTTGTGTCTCTTAGAAAAACTTTCATCAAAGAGCACAAATGAAAAAGAAATAAAATTAAAAGGGTTAATTAAGTACATAAAAACTCAGGTCAAAAATAGCAAAAAGTCAAAATTCACCAATGAGGTCCAAAACCCAACTTTCACATATGAGCTCCAAATTTTACGAAATTAGTCTTGTTTTGAAGATATTTGAAAGTGGAGTACTTTAAAATTGAGTAGACCAAAATCGGACACTGTATGTTGGAGATATGCTCATTTTAGTCTGTCAGATGTGAAATTAGACTTTGGGATTATTTGACACTTATTGAGGTTAGTAATTTTTTTGTATTTTTTATTTGATAAGATTAGTAATATCAACACAATGGAGGTGGTTTGGGTCAATCGGAGTTAGGATGAATTAATTAAAAATAGGAGAAGTTAGCGGCTTTTTGAGCTAATTTACACTTGGGATTTTAATGCAATTTATGCATGATGAAATGCAAATATCATTTACACATGTATGAATGCTAATAATGCTCTATTAATGATTAATTGCAAGTGAATGATGGGGAACAGAGCCTAAATGACCAATTTTAGCATGATGAATACGAGATTCATCAGATACTTAAGTTAAAAGAAAATCAGGACTGATCGTTAGTCGTGTCGTTTTTGGTGGAATAATCAAGTAATACCCGAACTTAAAATCGGGGCTGCTAATCATAGTTGACCAAAAAGATGACTAGAATTAACAATTATTTTTGGGAGAGGATAACCCTCATTGTACGCTAGTGCTATTGTGGTTGTTGAGAGGTCAGGATGCATCCCTATGATAGTGCCCAGAACCTACTTTTATGCCTTGCGTAATTGGACGTATATGTTGATTTAATGCCTATTTAAATTTGAAAAGATAAATGGTTGGACTCTTGTGACCATCATAATGTTGAGTAGCTGAATCTAGGGTTTGTTCTTGTGTTTGTCTATTTTGTCTATTATTCGGTGCACTTGCACTCTTTCTTCCTCGATTCGCTTCATTCTCCCATCTCTCTTCGAAGATGTTAGAATATCGGTCAGCTTATCCAAGTCACTCTTCTTCGAGCATATTCTGATCATATCCACCCTCTTATTCCTCCTCATACCCACACACCGAGTGCGAAGTAGGAACTCCGACTGACTTCCCCACTTCTTCGTACTTCTCACCTACCCCACATTCTTACACCCCTGACCAACATCCACCCTGGATTGACTCAACATATTCTCGTCCGCTTGCTGGAATTAAGGAACAAATCAAAGAGCAAGCCATTGTTGAGATGAATGATTGGCATAATCAGTTGTCCCCATAGACCTCATTCTCACCTAGAGTTGGGACCGGACAATAATTGACTTATACACATCCAGACTTGACCTTAGTGTACAACATGGTCGACAAAATAGACCGAATGGAAAGGCCTGCACCATATGATCTTTCTAACTTTATCGACCTTAGTGATCGAGCCCACATTGACCAACATTCATACCACCCACTCGGAGAGCCGATATATATAGGGTACTGGATTTATGCGACCAATTTACAGACCCCTTTTCTAATGACTCCATCTTATAAGGTTCCGACCAACATCTTCCATACAAATGGGTAATACTCAACCCAATATTACACTCCTGAGTCAAGGTGAGTTGCGTAGAAGATCCTGAGTTCTCAGCTGTATCCTACAACAGAGCAGACTTCTCCCATGATGTGTCATGAGAACTTATTGGAGGATGGCATTTCTTTACCGATCATGAGTTCATGTATGAAAGTGGATTATGGATTTCACGGATTGAATTTTGAAAACCTGAAAGACACTGAATTGACCACACGTCATGTACAGCTAGAGTCCCTTCTACTTCCCTCTTCTACTAACCACTTTCCCTCCAAACTAGAGTCTGTACATTCTCCTATTCCTCCTTCACCTTTTAAAAAGACCAAAAAATTGAAAAACTTGAAAACACTATAAAAATTAAAAATGGAAAAAATCTAAAAAAATTGGACCCTATAGTTAGGGAAGTGATTGATAGAAAGTTGATTTTTAAGATCCCCTTAATAATAGCCATTGAACACTTTCCCGAACTCAAAAGATTTGTGAGAAGTAATTTGATGCCTAAAAGGTCGGGCAATAAGAGGATAAGGACTAAGAGGCACATAGTGTCTATGGCCACCTCTTTGGTGATAGGGAGAAAAGCCAAGAGTTAGAGAGTTAAGCGGTTGCTTAGGTTTGACTTTGAAAACAAAAACACTACCTTCATCCATGCAAGAATCGATGATGACTCACTGATTCATATCCTATCAACCTTCGCGTTTGCCAAGCTCAAACTCAGAATAAGCATGAAGATGAGAGAGATCATTCAACTGGAATATTGGTCTATAAAAGGGTCGGAAGGAACCATTTCAGTCATCATTACTTTCGATGGTGCTCTACTCCAGATAGACATCACAATTATTGACATTGAGCATCGAGGAGAGTTCACCCACTCTCCGATCATTCTCGAGGAGCCATTCTTAGCCTTAGCTAAGGAAAATATAGATTGGAAGACTCGGAAGATCGATTTCACTATATTGGGAGCACTCCAAAGTCACCCAATATTTGAGGACACACGATATTCTAAGGAAGTCCGTAAAGTCGTAGACAACCGTGACCTCCGAGAGATAGTTGAGTCCTATCTCTCTACTACACCTGAGATACTGACTGTTCATATGACCATTGGTTCAGAGACTCCGTACACCTCCACATCACCCACTGCTTGCATCACACCACCGTGACAACTTCTAGAGAGGACTCACAACCAGAAGCTGCCTCTGAGTCAAGCACGATCAGTTCTGATTTCCTTGATTATTTAGATGATACGACGCATGAGCCGACCAATGCCAAGATGACTGAGAAAACTATGCCATATCGGAGACATATGCTGACCCTACAGGGGTATTACAGTGCATATGGTGACTCATCTGACGATGAACCTCTGGTCAGAACCTCACACACACTACATCCAGGACCTATACCAAAAGAGACAACCGGGACCAAATTAACCAATCTCAATAAATCGGTTGGTCCATCCTCTAGTCGGTCATCTGGTAAGAAGAAAAAGAGTATTGATTCCTTGAGGTGTTCCTTCAAACTCCTCAAGATGTATCACTCTCCTCTTCCTCATGATGCTTCAGATTCTAGAAAACCGACTAAGAAAGTAGATTTCGATATATCATAGAAGATTTTTTCTGAGGAGTCTTCATCATGTTTGGATGAGGTGATCTTGAAGGATATGGTTCGATCCTCAAGCGCATCACGGAAGCGTGAGCGTCGTATCGAATACGACGAAGAGCGACTAGTCGGACTAGTTGCTCGATGCAGCGGAATTTAAAAAAATTTATAAGACGAAACCACATGATCCAAGAACACTTCTCGAATCGTTCCGTCTAAACCACAAACAAGTAATAGGATTACCTCTTGAAGCGTGGTTGCGATCGAGTCTCTAAACAAAGAGACCTCCTGTCTCAAGTCCGATCCGACGGAGGAGACGCTTGCGAGCGCGGGGATGAACCGCGTGCTTCTCGCAATCCATGTTGATGATCCAAGCGGCGGATCTCCTGATCTCGACACACGAGATCCGACGTCTTCTTCACGAGCGAGGCGCACCGAAGGAGACGGAGATCCACGAGCAGAAGAACGGGCAGCATAACGACGATGCCGCGGCGATGGAGAACCTCTCCATGGCATCCATGGTGGACGGCCATGAGAGGGAGAGAGAGAGGGCTGACCTCTAAAGAGAAAGAGAGAGGGAGAGAGAGATGCTTCTCAAGCATTATGTGTAGAAAGAGAGCCAAGAGTGCCTCTCTATTTATAGGGTTTTGGGATCCATGGATCTCAATCCATGTGTCATATAAAATCAATGGTTGAGATTGATTTATGACAATCCAATGGTCAAGATTATTGTTGGTAAAAGCCAACAACTTGTGATTTAATTTTGATTAAATATATTTGATAAATCAAATAAATATTAATACCAAATTAAATCAATCAAATAAGGAGAGAGAGAATAAAGGAGATCAACCTTCCCCTTTGGAGGGCAATCTCATGGATTCCCATGAGATTGCATATCTCCTTGATTTTCTCTCTACTTATTTTCCAACAACTATTTGTTGGGATTTTTATTCACCAAAATAATTCTCAATTAAATTGGGGAATATTGCAAATCTTGACATTGGAATATTGTGAATCATATTCACAACCCAAAACAAAATGTAATTTACATTTTCAATTAATTAGACAATGTGTATCCAATACACATTAATAATTAATCTACTAATATAAATTATATTTAACTCTCTCTAATACATTATAAATCACATTTATAATATATTATGAATAATTGGATATTACTATCCACATTATTCTTATCCTTGATAATTAAATCATATTTAATCATCTTGGATCTCTTTATCTCATGTGTTCAAATAATATGAATCACATTCACATTATTCACATCTTTGATAATCAAATCACATTTAATTATCTAAGATAATTCTCCTTATAATATGAATCAAATTCATATTATTCATGATAATTAAATCACATTTAATTATCCATTTTCTCAATGCTCGGATACATATATCAACAATAGAATTATCCATGAACTCTTTCAAGGACAATGCACTTTCTCCGCGAATACTTGGAGATAAGGACAGGGCGATTGTATTGTTCCACGTATAGTGACATGGATATTGAGATCACATCTCAAATCCAGATCTCGGGCCTCCCATAGATGCTTGATTAAATCAAGACCACAAATCTAATCTTCTCATTGAATCTGAATCAAATTCAGATCAATGTCCAACATTTGGACTAAGATCATATTACTTCTCTACTGAGAGGAGTCACTAAAATCCAGACCCGTTTCATCACTCCCTAGGAATGGAAGCGTCATGGTTATACAACCGTTTATGATCACATCACCCTCAGGTATTCCTAATACCTGTACATCCTGCATACTGGAAGACTCAGAATAAACCAGAAGTATTAGATCAACTTTACACTGTCTACTTCAGGGTTTTATCAGTAAGTTTCTCATTCGATCATTGGGAGTCGGTATTGATCATATACTTTCCAAAAGCATATATCATACCTAGGTCTTGATCATATACTTTCCAAAAGTATATATCAAACCAACAAATTCAGTCAAGCTTCCAAAGCGAGACGACCGTGCGCACGGAATTTGATTCTTCCCAATATCTCATGAGTGAGCTCATGTCTTCCGGTTCAGTAGTGAACCTGTATGATCCCTTTGAGAGATCGTATTACTCATATGCCCTTATATGCACACCAGCGCGCCGGTGTATAGACCTTGATTAGGTCATCAACCTATTGGTCTGCCAAATATACATACTCAGACATATAGTAACACATCTGTCTCCGGTCAGAGGATGTGTGCCTATATCGTGACAGCATACGATATAGGACTGTGGTTATCTCGATCTCGTTAAGTCAACTCTTTGACCTAACTTATCCGACACCTCCGAATCTCTATTCCTATGCAGAGGACCTGCATCAAGAGGTCGGTCAGATATCAACCTAAATGAGATAGGATTGCCATCTCCTACTCAGGCTGGAGATCATCTTTTAATAATCATTTGACGGTGCTTGATGAGTCCTCAATCTAACTCATTAGATATTCATCTAAGCACCAGCCTCTATGATTCAATAATTGAATCAACAGCTGTATGATCATTAAGATGGCCATGGTACATAACCCTAATTGTACTAAGGGACCTATTATGCAAACTACGTATTCTTTATTTCAGATTTAAGGAGTGAATTGCAATAACATTTATTGCATAATGGCTCGTCGTGGGCTCGCATGTCCAACAATCTCCCACTAGCCCAAAGAGCCATTAATGGGCTAATCATTTAAACCCACACTCATGTGACAATCATAGGCTATTTAGAAAACAGCTAGGTAAGCTGATCAGTCACACCGTTCCCAAGAGACTACGCCAAGTCCTTTTACGGCACTTGCATATCTCCTAGTAACAGTTTTCGCATCCAATGCGAATGTTGCATCTCATGCAATCGATACTCAATTTTGTTGGTTATAGTGTTCTTAACACTATATCTTATAAATTATCATAACCAGTATTCCCATAATCCTTTTAGAATACCTTCATTCCTGGAGATATTTATCTCCTAAGGTATCACTATCTACAAGGTCTTAAACCTTTGAAGATAAGACTTTGAGATCACTATCTCTAAGTTTCATCATCTTTGAAGATATTGTTATTACTGCAATCAAGTGTTTTATCTCCATAGTAGGATTAGTAACAGTTTACTACTCCCACTGCATGGCAGACATCTGGCTCTTGTACACATCTAGCATATACCGAGCTTGTCATAACTGATGCACAAGTGCAAGCAGTTCTAGCATTTACTTCCTCAACTCTTTGAGGTGCTATCCCTTTAGACAGGTCACTACCACATCTTAAGGGAAGGAAGCCTTTCTTGGAATTTTCCAGAAAATGGAATAAGTCCAAGGTGTACTACTAATGCGACAGTCCCAATACCCTCTTCTCTTTGCTTCTGAACGACTTCAGAATTAAGATCTAAGAGGTATCTTTGAGATCATATCCCAAAGTATGGAACAACCAAATTTTAAAACACTTATTATTATTCTTATATCATTCTAAATGATCAGAATAATATCTACATTTAGCACGATGAACACAATGGCACTCCCACTAAGCTTCACATGGTTCATCAAGATTCTATCAGAAATCATAACATTTATAATTTCATCAAATCTTATGTTCCAACTACAGGAAGCTTATTGGAGTCCAAAGATGGAGTTCTTTGGCTAGCACACCTTGCTTTCCTCAACCATGAAGCCATAGGGCTACTTCATATGAATATCCTCAGGGAGGTATTCATAGAGGAATGCAATCTTGACTCACATCATGAAGATGTGAAAGACAAGTTGTGTAGCTATAGTTAGCAATATTCTGATGGGTTAAAGCAAGGTCATTGGAGAGCAAGTCTTATCGCAAGCGATGCCTTCTCTTCGATGTGTAGCTCATGGCTACGAACCGTGCTTTGAAGGTCTCTACCTTCTCATCAGGTTCCCTCTTTCTCTTGAAGATCCATTTACATCTTAATGGGTCTGACCCATATAGGTGGATCCTCGAGGGTCCATATACGACACTTGTATATGAAGTCTACATTAGACTTTTATTGCTAACATCCATCTTTCCATGTCATGATCCTCAGGAGCTTCATCACATGAAATCCGATCATCGTCAGATTTAACTGACACATGGAATCCATCCTCAAACTTATTTGAAGAGGTATTAATGTTTCATCTTTAATTATCTATTTCAGTTTCCGATTTCAGGAGCCTCATTATCTTTTCAAGATTAAATGAGTTCCTTTACTTCATTTTCATCTTGATTCTCCAGAGAGTCATCCTATAAGAATCATATTCTCAAAGATGAGATCTTTTAAGAATCTCAACGTCATAAAGTAGGTATCCAATACCATCCTTTATTTTCCTAATGAAGTAGCACTCTCTAGTGCTAGATTCCAGATTACATGTATGGAACCTTATTAAGTATATAATGCAGTCTCTACTACATATATATCTTGGAAACTTAAGAGATAATTATGCTAGGATTAATCATTGACTAAATCATGTCACACATGATCAATTGTATCTCCCTACAAATCCTTTGAGTTAAGGTTCATTAGGAGGATTGAGATAGGAATGATATTCATATCTCCATAAGGTATTTCTTGAATTCATCCAATAGGTACGGGCTACCTTGGTTAGATCGAATTCATTTCATCTTCCTTCAAACTTTGGTTCTAAACCAAAATTGCGAAATCTTTGAACATTTCAAAGGTTTCTTAGGTGAAGAGAAGAGATCTCATATCATACATAATCATTAACAGATATCACATATCCATAATGTTTACTATGATATAGATGATCTGCATACATCAATATGTATGAGATCATTAATACCTAGGCATCTTACACCTTTCCTAAGGAAGGATGTATTAGACAATATTCACAAGTATGTGAGATTTGAATCTTTAGACAATCTAAAGTTTCATGTCTTACCAGTCCATTGATTTCATCAACAGACATATGTCCAAAATTTGATGCCAGATCATTGCCAAATGATCTTTATCATCCTATTGATCTTTTAAAGGTTTAATTTTCAGTATTAGAAATCTTAATGAACCATTCAATAATTTTCTAATTTAATAGAGTCCACTAGATTTTAGATTACTATCTGAAATATTTCCATCATAACTCTTTATGATAGATTTATTACAGAATTCATGTTTATATCCAACAATTAGAAATAAACAATGAGTGTATTCTAATATCTAGGTTATAGAGACATTCTCTAAGACTAAGGGCTCCCACTGAAAATATGAAGTCTATTGATCTCATGGAAATTGTTGCAACACTTACATCATTTTCAACATGGATGACCAATAAACCTTAAGATCAAATTTCTAATACATATGCAACCAATTGCAAGTGTCATTAGAAAATTTGAGATACAATTATTAGACTTTATCTTATCAAATAAGTAAGTCAATATCAATGATTATATGTAGATTATACTGATGCTCCATCCGAGTCCTTTTCTGAGGATTCTAGACAGACTTGATAGTCATACTATCAACACATCAACTTATTGCAGTATTGGCATTCATCCAACTCTTTGGATGTCATATGGAAGTCACAGAAGTACAGTCAACTCTTTGACTATACCTCTTACTTGGGTCCAACCCATGCTTCCACTGCGCTCCCTTTGTCTATAAGCAACCTTTGCTCAAGACCAAGGATCTCTCATGTTAAAATCAAAAATTTCAATATAAGAGTATTTCAACATTTATACAAGCTTCATTTAAGTTCATATAATATGAATATTATGAAGCTTCATGAATAACTAGAGTATAGACAGTAGAATGATGACACTCATCATCTACATCCATCTAAACTCTTTGAAGCATCGGTTCAGGTAGGTATTCAAACAATTTGAATACATTATCTCTAATAAAGCTACCATTCTACATGATGTAGAGAACCATGTCATTCATGATTAAATGTCAAGAGCACATATATATGCCAGAATATCTTTATTGATTTTATAAGGAATAATTTGATAATTACGATCATCATCGACATGTCACTTCAAAAGTACATTCGATAAGATCAAGACTTATAGAGACATACAAACCCTAGGGTTTTAGTCCTATTGTCTTATTTAATTATCACTTCTCATTATTATGAGGAATCTTGCACATTGCAACCACATACATTATGTGTCCAATCGCAAGTACAATATCTGGATCAAGGGTCCAATCCATGATATTCTACTGGTTATTAATGAGTATAACATTGAGTGGGTTTAATGAAGGATTATCTGAAATAAGTAATTTGCATAAGGGTATATATTTATATATATACACATATTATACTTTGATTTAGGAGTTTTTATATCAAAGTTGTCTTGCCTTGTCAAAGACACTGAAAGTTCATTCCCTTAATCACTTTCAATGTAAGAGATATACTTACCACTATATCTCAGCAAGATCTGGGATCTCCTCTTTATCTTTGTTACATCCCAATAATATGAGAAACTGCAACTCCAATAAAGAGAAGCGGGAACACATTCCGCCTTGCAAGTCCAACTTGCATTTCCCAATTCGGTCTTTAACACCCGGGCCCACCACCCCTAAGGTGATGTTGACCCGTCGTTAATTGAACCAACCGTCAACAGGAATAGAACTCGCTATGCGCAATCCAATATCGCCCCAATAATATGAGGATCCGATATTGGGGTCACTACGCATACGGCCTTACTCTTTCGAGAAGCAAAATTGGCATATCTCAATCATATTAAATCCAAATTAAGCAAAGTCAATTTCTAAAGTTTGCTAATTTGATTTAGGACAGAACCTAAGTGATGTTTTACGCATTTAGAGGCAAGTCTAAACAGTAATTAACATTTTAATCACGTTCAGATTCACAGTTCCCGCAACAGTGCATACATGTTCATTAAAACGACCATATCTCGAGCATACGAAATCCGATTTGCGCAAACTCAGATCCTATGGTTTCCTTATTTAATGGGGAACATAATCCAAGTATAAAATTCGTGTTTAAAAAATTTAAACAGTGCCGAATTTCTTTACTAAACAGATCTGCGAAATCAAATGCGATGAAAAACTTTCGCGACCTTAACGAACCCAAGCCGTCTTTGGTTAACGAATCACTATTCGAAACCGTCAACCTGGCTCTGATACCACTTGAAGGATATGGTTAGATCCTCAAGCGCATCACGGAAGCGTGAGCGTCGTATCGAATACGACGAAGAGCGACTAGTCGGACTAGTTGCTCGATGCAGCGGAATTTAAAAAAATTTATACGACGAAACCACATGATCCAAGAACACTTCTCGAATCGTTTCTTCTAAACCACAAACAAGTAATAGGATTACCTCTTGAAGCGTGGTTGCGATCGAGTCTCTAAACGCAGAGACCTCCTGTCTCAAGTCCGATCCGACGGAGGAGACGCTTGCGAGCGCGGGGATGAACCGCGTGCTTCTCGCAATCCATGTTGATGATCCAAGCGGCGGATCTCCTGATCTCGACACACGAGATCCGACGTCTTCTTCACGAGCGAGGTGCACCGAAGGAGACGGAGATCCACGAGCAGAAGAACGGGCAGCATAACGACGATGCCGCGGCGATGGAGAACCTCTCCATGGCATCCATGGTGGACGGCCATGAGAGGGAGAGAGAGAGGGCTGACCTCTAAAGAGAAAGAGAGAGGGAGAGAGAGATGCTTCTCAAGCATTATGTGTAGAAAGAGAGCCAAGAGTGCCTCTCTATTTATAGGGTTTTGGGATCCATGGATCTCAATCCATGTGTCATATAAAATCAATGGTTGAGATTGATTTATGACAATCCAATGGTCAAGATTATTGTTGGTAAAAGCCAACAACTTGTGATTTAATTTTGATTAAATATATTTGATAAATCAAATAAATATTAATACCAAATTAAATCAATCAAATAAGGAGAGAGAGAATAAAGGAGATCAACCTTCCCCTTTGGAGGGCAATCTCATGGATTCCCATGAGATTGCATATCTCCTTGATTTTCTCTCTACTTATTTTCCAACAACTATTTGTTGGGATTTTTATTCACCAAAATAATTCTCAATTAAATTGGGGAATATTGCAAATCTTGACATTGGAATATTGTGAATCATATTCACAACCCAAAACAAAATGTAATTTACATTTTCAATTAATTAGACAATGTGTATCCAATACACATTAATAATTAATCTACTAATATAAATTATATTTAACTCTCTCTAATACATTATAAATCACATTTATAATATATTATGAATAATTGGATATTACTATCCACATTATTCTTATCTTTGATAATTAAATCATATTTAATCATCTTGGATCTCTTTATCTCATGTGTTCAAATAATATGAATCACATTCACATTATTCACATCTTTGATAATCAAATCACATTTAATTATCTAAGATAATTCTCCTTATAATATGAATCAAATTCATATTATTCATGATAATTAAATCACATTTAATTATCCATTTTCTCAATGCTCGGATACATATATCAACAATAGAATTATCCATGAACTCTTTCAAGGACAATGCGCTTTCTCCGCGAATACTTGGAGATAAGGACAGGGCGATTGTATTGTTCCACGTATAGTGACATGGATATTGAGATCACATCTCAAATCCAGATCTCGGGCCTCCCATAGATGCTTGATTAAATCAAGACCGCAAATCTAATCTTCTCATTGAATCTGAATCAAATTCAGATCAATGTCCAACATTTGGACTAAGATCATATTACTTCTCTACTGAGAGGAGTCACTAAAATCCAGACCCGTTTCATCACTCCCTAGGAATGGAAGCGTCATGGTTATACAACCGTTTATGATCACATCACCCTCAGGTATTCCTAATACCTGTACATCCTGCATACTGGAAGACTCAGAATAAACCAGAAGTATTAGATCAACTTTACACTGTCTACTTCAGGGTTTTATCAGTAAGTTTCTCATTCGATCATTGGGAGTCGGTATTGATCATATACTTTCCAAAAGCATATATCATACCTAGGTCTTGGTCATATACTTTCCAAAAGTATATATCAAACCAACAAATTCAGTCAAGCTTCCAAAGCGAGACGACCGTGCGCACGGAATTTGATTCTTCCCAATATCTCATGAGTGAGCTCATGTCTTTCGGTTCAGTAGTGAACCTGTATGATCCCTTTGAGAGATCGTATTACTCATATGCCCTTATATGCACACCAGCGCGCCGGTGTATAGACCTTGATTAGGTCATCAACCTATTGGTCTGCCAAATATACATACTCAGACATATAGTAACACATCTGTCTCCGGTCAGAGGATGTGTGCCTATATCGTGACAGCATACGATATAGGACTGTGGTTATCTCGATCTCGTTAAGTCAACTCTTTGACCTAACTTATCCGACACCTCCGAATCTCTATTCCTATGCAGAGGACCTGCATCAAGAGGTCGGTCAGATATCAACCTAAATGAGATAGGATTGCCATCTCCTACTCAGGCTGGAGATCATCTTTTAATAATCATTTGACGGTGCTTGATGAGTCCTCAATCTAACTCATTAGATATTCATCTAAGCACCAGCCTCTATGATTCAATAATTGAATCAACAGCTGTATGATCATTAAGATGGCCATGGTACATAACCCTAATTGTACTAAGGGACCTATTATGCAAACTACGTATTCTTTATTTCAGATTTAAGGAGTGAATTGCAATAACATTTATTGCATAATGGCTCGCCGTGGGCTCGCATGTCCAACAGATCTATATGAGAGAGCTCAGTTCAGTTGTTCTTAAGCCATATTTGAGCAAGCGACCATGTGTCGACCCTCATTGGACGTTCCCTACCCCTAGCTATTATTCCCATGAGGACGATTCTGATAGTAATGCATATGTATACTACCCACCCCCTCTCTCTCGCAAGAAGGTCCATCACAAACCTTCTTGATCCTTGTATATTCTCACTCCTTCTTGTATAGATTTTCCTTCATTTATTTCCATCCCTCCCTCATGATCTGCATCACTTGCCCCAGTTCTGTATCGTTTTCATTTTATGGCTATACTTAGGATGACAAGATCCTAAGTAGAGGGGGTGAGTGACCCGAGTTCCTCTGTCTCTTATTATTATTTTCTTTTTGTATATTCTTTCCCACTCTCATCAGTTCCCTAATCTTGTGTTCTCTTAAATACTTAGGCTGATCAGAGTTCAAGTATAGGGTGGGGCAATGCATGTTGTGTATTCTCCAATGCTCTTATAATCTTTTTCTCTTCTATTCTTTTCACCCACTTATGCTTAGTATGAGCTATGGTGTTTTGTCAACTAGTGCCATTAGGACATAACACATGCTAAGTATAGGGGGGTTTCTATATATTACATGTATAATTTACCTATAGCTTGCACTTTGACTTGTTTGTAATTAAAATAAGGGGTTAAATTGTTGTAAATAAGAGGTATACACAAACTTTTTCATAAAACAAAACTATTTAAAAAAACTAAAAAAAACTAAAGACTCTCCTTTTAAAAAAATTATCTTCTTGTTGTTTTTTTTATATATACACTTTTTGAAGAAAATATCAAAAATATTTTCAAAAAAATTCTCTTTTAGAAAAAATATTCTTTCCTTTTCTTTTCAAAAAAATAAAATAAAATCAACATCTTTTTCAAAAAAATGTCTTTCCTCTCTTATTTACCTTTCTTTTTAAAAAAACTTTTGAAAAAACAACAAAATCTTTTTCAAAAAAAATATTCTTTCTTCTTCTCCATTATTTTTTTAAAAATAAAAAAATATAAATCAGAAAAGTAGAATCACAAAAAAATAACTAATGAGTTGGTTTCGTTCTTAATACTTACAAATTCACACAAGACTAGAGAAATATTTGTGTGGTCTTGATTTTGAGTAAACCAACCTTAGTCATTAATGTCATTGGCTTAATTATTCACATTTCTCTAGTTTAAAAGATTTCTGTGCTATATTACACGCTTACTCTCTACCTTAAGAATATAATAAGCACATCACATACAAGACTGCAGTTGTGATGAGATGAGTTGAAACTTCACTTGAGGAATTGGGATGAGGGATTTGAGTTTGTACCTGATTTTATGATGCCCGAGGATAGGATAAAATCGATGAAGGTTTTATGAAACCTGAGTGCTGACACCTTTGGCCAGTACGTGAACATGGATCTTGTACTATTTCTTGGCATTTATCAATGTGCCAGGGTGTGATGAAATCTAAAAATTGTTGATCAGTGTGCGCCAACTTGGTTAAAGCAGTGGAGCTAGCCAAAAGAAAAGAAAATAAAGAAAGAAATGTTGAAAGAAATGCTCTCACGATACAAAGTCAAACATCAAAGAGCATCCACCAACGACGAGTGCTCTCAACCATATCAAAGTGTCCACTTGGACCACCGCTATTAGGACAAGGAGTCGGGCTAGCACCAAAAAGGGCTCTTGCATCATAAATGCTACAAGTCTGGGTGTAGAAGGTACGATAGGTACTAAAAAAATACACACCTAGATTTATTCCCAGGAAAACAAGTGCAGACGAGTCCAAATTCTATTGATGGACCCACTGATCAATACCAAAAAAATACATGTGTTGAGTTAATAAGGCTCTCAAGAGGATCCTTGTTGCAGTGATAGGGAGAGAAGAAATGACACAATCTTATGGCCTCCATCAACTGGCCATCCATCTACACTTTTAAGTCTGACAACTAAAGAGACAGTGGATTGGATGCAAGAAATGGTTTTTCCCTAGTTTTGAGGATCGGGTTCTTAGGAAAGTCTCTTGGACTGGATGCTTGGGTGAAGTGAAACTCTAAACTTGTGACTGCAATCCACACTTAATGTCATATCCCTATTATATATGTATACAGAGAGAGTCTATGATTAGTTAAATTAGATACCTTTTAAGTAGAGCTTGGTTCAACTTAGAATTTTAGGATCACTAAAACTGAGAGTTCTTCAACATATCAAGTCTTGTATTCACATGCACCGTCTGGGGTAAACCCAACTTATTCATTCTTTATTTGCTCGAGGACTAGCAAAGTTTAAGAATGGCGGGTGATGAATCCGCGATTCATCATCTCAATATATTGATCTTAGCAACATCTCAGAGCTAAATCTCAAATAAATGTCCATAAAATCAATAAATTAATAAAATGACTATTGTAAATAAAATACACTAATTACTATATATTATATTCTACAAAATAAATTAATAACAAAACCCATAAAATAAAGGGGTTTTTCACCTATAAATATCCCAAACTTCAGGTATTTTAAATAATTTCATTTCAATCCCATTTCGGATAGTTCTTTCTCTTAGTTGTTTATAAAAATGTATATAAAAATACAAAAATACAAAATAAATTTCACCGTAAATAAATACTCCTAGATCCCAAAGAGAAAAAACATAAAGTCCAACTCCCGTTCAAGTTCACGCTCCGTATGCAAATTCACCAAACTCACTTTTAAACCTAAAGTTAGAAAGTTATCAATCCAATGAAAGTTGTTTCATTAAAATTGGAGCTCATTTACAAAATTTGAGTTTTGGGACCTAGTGGTATATTCTATATGCAATAAATGTGACTTTGATATTTCTTGTACAAATCTAACCCTTATTTATTTATTTATTATTAATTTTTTATTGTGAATTTTATTAAATGGCATACTTAAAAAATCTCAAAAAAATGTTGTCATTGAAATAAGGCAAAGTGACTTTGTATATAGTGTACATATTTTTCTTTTCTCATTTTTTAATTTACTTTTCTTAATTACTAAAGAATCCTTAAAAATCATTTTTGTATTTTATTTTATTTATAATATTTTATGTTATTTTTATTTTAGAAATATCTATTAATAAAAATGTAAAAAAATAAAATTAGAAAGGTAAAAAAATAGTGTACACATGATACGTTTTGTTTCTTGTTTTTCTTCTTTATTTTGTTTGCAATTTTCGCATTTTCTTTTCTTTTATCGTTTTCTTTTTAGTAGCCTACTTTATTTTCCTTTCTTTTTTTTATTTAATTTTCATTCTCTTCACTAGCTTCCATCTTCTTCCATTAACCATCAAGTCTTCATCTAACCTCCCATTCAACTCCACCATTTCATCTAACCTCCCATTCCACTGCACCATTCCACCATCTTTTCTAACATCCATTTTTCTTCTCCTTTTATTCATCTCATTATCCTCATTTTCCCATTATCCACCATTCTTGGAGAAAAAGGAGAGAGCTTGGAGTGTTTTATAGGTGACAATAACGGAGCATCCTCCTCAAGCGACGACCTCCTTTAGGCAAGATCCACGATAATAATCGTCGTCGTGTCATGACCTTTCCGTCAAGATCGCATACCTTCTCCAATTATTTTTCCAAATCGGATCGAGGCCGTGATAGGAGTCCAACGTAGCTTCTCTCCCTTCCAGCGAAAATTCTTGTAAGTATTACTTCTCATTTTCCTTGATATTTTATTTTATCTAACATGTTTCCCTTGTTGTTTCACTACATAATCAATTTTCTATCACACTACCACATCATCATCCTCATTCATTCCCATCATCACCACAACAGATCACCCATTATTCATCTTCCTTGTTTTGTTTGTTCCCAGTTTAAAAAAAAGTTAAAAAAATCATAACATAGAAAAATAATAAAAGGAACAACGGGTGCAGCAGCTGTGGCGCCGCATCCCTTGCCCTTACCACCGACGCACCAGCCCTCCTCCTGCGGTGAGCCGCGTAACCCACATGCTCCCTAACCGCCAACAACCACCACCGCCCGTGCGCTCCCTCTCCACCTGCTTCCTCTGCTTTCCTGCCCTAGCTATGCGCCATCTCCTCTGCTCCCACCAGTGCAGCCACTACCGACCCCTGCTGGTGCGGGCTCTACCTGCGGACGGCTGCAGCCGTAACCTCTACATGTTGCTACATGCTGCTCCCCGTCAACAATCGCACCTCTTGCGCCATCCCCAGCGTCGCTGCCTACAGCCACGCCTCCTCCTACTACTCCTAGTCGCCCTCATTAACTCTGCCCCTGCAGGAGAGCAACTCCGCCCCTGCCCCTAGTACTCTGCCTCTTGCGCCATCCCTCCCAGCCCTAACCGCATGTTCGAAGAATAAGAAGGTTGACACATTTTTTGTAAAAATTGCAAAGTTTATCCAACAAGTTTAGTTATTTCCAAAAGTTCCCCTGTGCACATTTTATTCTGGTCACGTTAGATTCATACATTGCACAGATACCCCTACATTTGGATTTTAATTTGTACATCCATTTTACGATATTTATTTTAATGAAAAATAACATTTTGTTGACAAAATAATTTTCTATCATTTGACAATTTATTTGATTTTTGTGAGCTTCGATAATTAATCAAAATTGTATCACTGAAAAATTACTTATTTTACCTATTGTGAGGTCTTAAATTCATATTTAATTCATGGATGCTTAAAAAATTCCTCAAAAATCAGAAATGATGCCTTGAAATGTGATTTAATTTATATCCAAATTTCTTCTAAATTGGAGTCGTCGCGTGCCTTAAAGAAATTAGTGACTGATTTTAGGAAATGATTTTTAATTAAATCCACACACATTATTTTTACGAAATTCCAACTCTCCCGGACTGTATATATAAATATCTTTTTGAGATAATTCACTTTCTGGATAAATTTATAATCTGGATTTATTAGGAATTAAATAGTCACTATATTTTCATTCAAAAATTCATAAACCTAGACCTAATTGTTCTGATTTGACCCAAAGTTGTTCCTTTGCCTCCTTGTTTTCGACCTCGGACTTGCTTGGGATAGAAAATAAAAATCGAATCCTCTTCATAGAGACATTTGATTAGTTCTGATTAATTGGCCGAGTGCCATGCTACAACTAGTACCTATTAGTACACCCACTCAGGCCGATTCATCAACTACATCCACTGTCGACCAGAGACCAGCATCTGACGAGAGTGTGCTTGTGTTAGCCAACCCCAAGGATTGTGATGTTATCATAGAGGTTTGCTTTATCATGAATAATTTTGAGACCCGAGGATTCCTCTTTGGTGAGGAAGACTCAGAAAGCATAGACCTTGGAGTTCCCCCTTCCGGTACATGGCGATGTATTGATGACATCTGCAACATTTACACCATAGACACCATAGTGTAATGGACATAGTTAAGAGAAAGTTGATAGGCCAGACTTGACCTTACTACATCCGTTAACGAGTTTGCGCCTTTTCATTTTGGGATTTGTGAGACTTCCCAGGCCGAACCTGACCATACTACTTCCACCAACCAGTTCACGCCTTTCCGCTTTCGGATTACTGAGGATCTACATCAAGTTGATCCTAATTGGTTTGTGTCTGTTGATGACCCCGATATTGACCTGCACCTTGTTAGATCCATTCCTCAATAATCACGTAAGTACATTTCTACCTTCTTGATGTCTGTATAGCCACCACCTTGTATATTCGCTTTCGCTTCATATCCTTCTATCTATCATTTTGCCCATCCACCTCATTCTGTGTGTTTTCCTTGCATAGGACATACTTTGTCCTAAGTAGGGGATTGGACAAGCCGAGTGTTTTTCATCGTTATGTTTCATCACTTATGTTGTTGCATATACTTAGGGCTCTATTACCTTAAGTATAGGGGGAGAAATGCGTACATTCTTCTAATGTATTTTTCTTTTTATCAGTTTCTTTTGATTGATACCCTCAACTATCTTCTCTATGTTGATATTTCTGTCTATACTTAGGGATATCTTACCCTAAGTATTGGGGGAGACATATTGAGTAGTGATGTGTGTATTCCTACCCTCGACCCTCCCTGCATGTAGATACAACCTGCTATACTTAGGATTAATTGATCCTAAGTATGGGGTGATGGTCGACTTTTCATTCATTCATTCATTCATCACTTCATTCTTTATTCTGGCATTGTAGTATAGGATCTTCTATACTTAGTACGACTTATGTCTTCTCTTTTTCTCTAGGATCTATTAGGACATAGCTCAAGATAAGTGTAAGGGGGTCGTATATATGTTGTATATACTTTAGCCATAACTCATATTTTCGTATTTTCAAATAATATGGCTAATTAACAAAAATTAAAATATACATCTAACTCTTGTATATATTGATTAAGAAACTGGCTAATATTTTTTGCAAAATGTTTGAAAAATGATTGGATTTTTTTTAAAAATGTTTTGAAAACTATTTGGAAAATATTTTGTAAAATGTTTTCAACATTTGTAAACATGTTTTGTTTATAAAAAATTCTTTTCTTTGTGTGTTTTAAATGTTTTGAATTTCTATTTATAAATGGTTTGAAAACTAGTTGAATTTTTTTTTGAAAAATCTACACATACTGTTTGAAAAATCTTTGCAAAATGATTTTTAAATTTGTAAAATGTTTGTAAAAAATATTTGTCAAATTAGTTTGAAAAACAAAGATTTATAAGTATATGTGAAAATCTTTTCAACTTACTTTGAGAATTATGTACACAATTCAAGAAAGATAAATTCTTTACAAACTCTGTACATAAATAACTTGTGTAAATTCTTCTCCTAACTTCTTGCAAATAACAAACAAACTCCCATGTATATATTGTGCATATTTCGTTTTGATTTCAAAAATCACTAAATGCAAAACCAAAAATTTATATTCAAAGTTGCATAAAAATTTACAAAACTTTTTTACAAATTCCATAAAAAGTTCAAAACCAGAAAATTGAATTACAAAAATGTCTTCTTGCATTGTGCATAGCATCTGCATTTTTCATATTGGTAATAATAATTGGACAAGTCTAAGTTAAATTTGAAGATTTGAGCTTGGTTGGTCCGTAATCTACTTAATCACAGGAACCTTTAAGGAACTGGAATTGAAGTACTTCAGGTCTGCTAGACATTATTCCTTGAGAGGACAAGACTTAGTTCAATGTCATCTTAACAACCTAAGTAGAAAATTTTGAGACACACGCCTGACTCTTGTCAACAGTGAACTAACTTGCACACCAAAACCTTTCACTTTGCTTACCTCAGTTGAAGTGATAGAGGGTTGAATTTGCCAACATGAGACACAAGCCTATGGAAACATCGGAAGTCACACATTTGTGACCATTATTCCCCAACCTGATGAGTAGCCATGAGGTCTTATGAAATAAGTTATCGGTTGCAATAATGCTTCAGAAGAGGGACAATTTACTGCTCAAGAGGAAAAAGTCCTTATGTAAATGATGCTGTTCATAGTATAAAAAATGCAAAACCAAAAACTCCAAAAAAGAAAAGACAGACAAAAATCCAAGAAAAATCATCTCCCGTCAGAATATGTATATATGAAGTCAATAAGAAAGCTTGATCTTCAAACTCAAATACATGTAAGCCTACAACTGGATGACTTGGCTACACTGGTCAAGCATCTTAGGATAGATAGCTACACGTAATGTAGCCAAGTCATTCGGTTAGAGGCTCACATACACTTGACTTTGAAGCTCAAGCTTGCTTATTGACTATACAAATATACACATACTCTGGCAGACAATTTGTTTTCAATCAGACCTATCCACTTTTTTGGAGTTTCCGATTTTGCATTTTTTGAATACTATATACAATATCATTTACGTAAGGACTTTTTCCTCTAGAGCCAATAGACTATCCCTCTTTTGAAACTTAATTGCTACCCACAACTTCTGTCATTAGACGTCATGGCTACTGGATCGGGTTGGGGTACTATGACCACAAATATGTGACTTCTGATTTTTCCATTGGCTTGTCTCTCATGCCGGTAAATCTTGCCCTCTACCACTTCAACTAATGTGAGCAAAGTGTAAGGTGCAAGTGTGCAAGCTAGGTCCTTATCAACAAGGGTCATGTGCATGCTCTGGATCATTCTACTTAGGCAGTCAAGATGACACCGAATCAAGTCCCGTGATCTCAAAGAATTAAGTCTAGCAGGCCTGAAGTATCTCAAATCTAGCTCCTATAAGGTTCCTGTGATTCAATAGATTTAAGGTCCAACTAAGCTCCAATCTTCATATTTTATTTAGACTTGTTCAATTATAAATTTCTATCTGAAAATTGTCAATGTTATGCATAATGCAGAAAATATTTTTGTAATGCAATTTCCTAGTTTTGATCTTTTTATGGATTTTGAAAAAGGTTTTGCAAAACAATTTATGCAATTTTTGAAAAGATTTCGCAAATTTTTTTTGGGATTTTTGATTTTACAAATTTTTTAGGGATTTTTCAAAATAATTTTTTTGCAAAAAGAAATAGGTACAAATATTTACATGGGAGTGCTTTTTATTATTAGAAGAATTGGGTTTTAGGAATTAAACAAGGTATTTATAGGTTCTGAAGAATCTTTATTTGTTTGAATTATGTATATAGTTCTCAAAATAATTCAAAAAGTTTTTTGCAAACATTTTGCAAACTTTATTTTTCAAACTAATTTGACAAATAATTTCTACAGACATTTTACAAAATTTAAAAACCATTTTGCAAAGACTTTTCGAAAAGCATATACAGAATTTTCAAAATTTTGTGGCCATTTTTCAAACCATTTGTAAATAGATTTTCAAAAAAAATTATTTCACACAAAGAAAAGTAAATTTTACAAACAAAATATTTTTACAAGGGTTGAAAACATTTAACACAATATTTTCCAAATAGTTTTCAAAAGGTTTTCCAAAAATATTTTCAAACTATTTTTCAAATATTTTGCAAAAAAAACATTTTTAACCTGATTTATTAATTACAAAGAATTTTAATGAATTTTATATGATTATGTTCTTTACAGTTAATTAATTGCATTTTATCCATACTTGTTGAAAATACAAAAGTACGACTTATGTCTAAAGTATATACGAAGTATGTATGTCCCCTATAGTTAGCTTGAGTTATGTCCTCATAGATCAGAGAGAAAAAGAGAAGACACAACTCATACTGAGTATAGAAAAACCTATCCTACAACGACAATTAAAGAATGAAAGAAGGATTGTCCCCCCATACTTAGGATGAATGAATCCTAAGTATAACATATTGTATTCTACAAGCAGGGAGGATCAAGGGTGGGAATGAATAAATCACTACCCAGTCTATCTCCCCCTATACTTAGGGTAAGATATTCCTAAGTATAGACAAGGAAAGGAGATAGTGGAGGGGAACAAAAAAAAGAAACCAATAAAAGAAAATACATGAGGAGAATGTACGCATCATTCACCCTATACTTAGGGTAAAAGAGCCCTAAGTATAGGCTACTAACGAAATGATAAAACAAAATAAAGAAAGAACATTTAACTCATCCATCTCCCCTATACTTAGGACAAAATACGTCCTAAGCAAGGCAAAACATACAAAATGAGATGGATGAGCAAAAATGGTAGAGGGAAAGAAGAAAATGAAAGCACATGTACAAAGAGATGGATATACAAAGATCAAGAATGTAGAAAGAGGGGCTTCTTGCATTATCGCCGAGGAATGGATCTAGCAAATTGCAGGTCGATATTGGGGTCGTCAGCAGACACAACCGATCAAGATTGACCTGATGAAGATCCTTAGCAATCTAAAAGAGGAAAGGAAAGAACTAGTTAGTGGAAGTAGTGTGGTCATATTCGTTATGGGAAGTCTCCTTTAGGTCAACATCGATAGGCCCGAATTCCTTGATGAAAGAAGTAAGGCCAAATTCAGCCTGTGCAGTCTCTACTATGTCTGCCCTCCACTCTAAGGTGTCTATAGTGTAAATACCATGGATGTCATCAATGCATCGCCACTCATCGAAAGGGGGAACTCCAAGGTCTATGCTTTCCGAGTCTTCTTCCCTAGATAGGAATTCTCGGGTCTCAGTATCATCCAACATAAAGAAAAACTCTTTGATAATAGCTTTAATATCGTAGTCCTCGAGGTCGTCTAACACGGGTACACTCTCATCATATGTGGATCTTTGGTTAGTGGTGGGTGTCGTGATCAACACATCGCTCTCATCAACAAAACAAAAGAGAATCTCTCTAGATCCATAATCAATAGAGGCTCTTGCAGAGGCAAGAAAAGGCCATCCGAGGATGATTGGAGGATGCTCCATAATGGTGGAGGTCTCTATTGGCACTACAACAAATCCAACAATAAAGCTCATGTCCTGAATCTGAATGACATCATTTTCTATAATAACCTTTGACCTCTTTATTGACCATTAGCAAACTGGCAACTCATCCTGGTCTTTTTGAAAGTCCCTAGATGAAGAGACTGTACCAATGAGAAGGGTATTATATTGATCAAAGCACCACCATTAAGGAGAGTGTTATCGCATGAATAGTAAAAAATTTTTCATCTCACAAGAGGTGTAATAGTGTTCCTTTTCCTTGTATGTGGGCGGTAAGTGATGGCGTGGGCAGTGGCTATGGTTAAAATGTGACGCTCAGATCTACATCGTCGCTTTCTCTTTTTGGGTGAGGGCGTAGATAAGTGGGTCCTAGCCTAGTGACGTGGGGCCTCAATAATCTAATGAATAGCCACCGTCACTTCTGGTTAAGTCAACATTTTTATAAGTTTTGGATCTCCTCCATACACGGGAGGAGATCAGAATCATTATCTACACAAGGATGCCTAAGAGCAGTCTGTACGGTGTCCTCCTTGGGGTTGAAGGTGGGAACTATAGTGTATGTGTGTGTGGTCAAAGATCTGGCAAGGGTGCCCTCTCCTTACATATTGACTCGGCTATGTGTCTCTCGATTTCTTTTTATATTTTATAGGGTTTTCTCATTTTTTTGTATTTTGGGTGATTACAAGCTCTCATGGGTGTCTTCAAGTGAATACATATCATCATACGGTGAAGCGACATTGTGACTCTTATTTATACTAGTGCGGTCATCAATCCTCTCCTTCATGTGCTCCATCATCGGGGTCAAGTTCTCAAGAGTGGTATTCATGAGAGGTGACTCCAACAACTCAGTATTGGAAGAGTGGAATGGTGAGTAATGTACGGATGGTAATGGGTAAAACTCAAAATCCGATTCCTGAAATAGTTGGTTAGGTGGATATGTACAAAAAGAAGAATTATGAGCAATGTCCTCCTAGAAAAATGTATGCAGACCGACTGGAGGGATCGAGGGAACTGCAATGTTCGGATAAAAATCACTCCAGCTGGCCATTCTGAAACAAAAGAAAAGGATCAGGAGAGTACACTAGTCAAATAAAAATAGGCACAAATGCGCAGAGAAGATCTAGTATGCATACAGACAATCACAAACAACTATACACAATACAAACCCCTCAGTTCACCAACTCAACATAATGACGTCCACGAAGGTTCAGTCTTCTTATCTTTTCAAATTTTAGAGTTCGGTGAATTTTCAAAAAGTTGTACAAACAATCATGTTGGCCTGGGATTGGGGCACCAATCCTTAGTGTGTACGAAACAAATAAAATGCGAATACAATGGGGGGTTACTCTCCTAAGACAAAGATTTTTCTTTTTTGTTTTATGGTTGAGTAATGTTAGCATCCTCTATTTTACTGGTTATCACTTTTTTTTGGATTTGTAATAAAAATACACGGACCTAATGAGGAGTCAATTCTTTTAGAATCATAAGAGACAAAATCAAAGGGAGAGAGTCAAAAAAGCAATGCAAGCAAAGTCGATGATGAATGCTAAGTAGAAATTTTCACCTTGCCTCCAGCTCTCTTCATGCAAGGATGCTAAGCAGAATTGAAACCTACACTATCTGCAATACAAGCCGATGAAATCGTCTTAGACAGAATATGCTATTATCATGAAGCACAAAATGCTAATTATCTAGAGAAGAGTCCTAAGGTTCAATCTTGGAAACTTCTTGGTTCCCACCATAGTGAGTCCTGCAAGCGTTGTGTGAGGTTTCTTATGGTGCATGGTCTCAAGTCCAAATAATTAATAATTATATTTGACCAAGTCCAAATGCGAGCTATAGGTACATGCAAATACGTTAGGGCTTTGGACCTTAATATATCATTAAGCAAATCCTAATCTTGGACTCAATCACACAAAATAAATAAAAATAAAGTCAAAAAATAAAGAAAAAGAAAGCAATGAAAATACGACAAAACTGACGAGGTCCCCAAGTGCACAATCACTCGGGCAATGGATCTTGTGAAGTAGTAGTGTCCTGGAGAGTGCAAATTACAATTATATGTGTCTCTCTCTCACTTTAAATTACAAATAAAATAAAATGAAGATGGCATTGTCTTCAAAATTTCCTCCAAGCCTTCCTTTGTCGCTATCTCCCGTCGACTAGGTCATAAAAGCTGACTCCACGTCATATGGGTGCTTAGGTGCTCCTAGGAGTTCCTCCCTCGATCTGCAATCCCTCGCAACAAGACCAAACAAGAAATGTGATTAGACAGTTCAATAATAATATCAAATAAAATGAAAAAGAAATAAAGAGAAAAATGGATAGGAAAGAAGAAACAAACAAAGATCCAATCTATGCAGCATTGCTCCCCGACAACAGTGGCATTTGAAAAGAGGGAAGAATCACAGGTTAGATATGTCTTTACAAGGCGAAGACACAGTCGCTATGTCGACCCACAAAAATCCATCTAATTCAAAAAGTAACCCACAAATAAATATAACAATGAAAATAAATGCATGGAGTTAAAATTTATTTTAGTTAACTCTACAAAATGCGTGTATAGTGCAAGTATGTAGAGTGCCGAACACATGGAGCAAATGGTAGATTGGGAAATTAGAGCCAAAAATGTTCCTCTTTCTTTTGTCTTTTAATTTTATTTCTGTGTGGGTTTTAATTATATATATATATATATATTTATGGATTTTAATTTGTTTTTTTATTTTCAATTTTATTTTCTTTTTATATTTCCAACATTTAATTTCTTTTTAAATATGTAATATAGGAATATATACAACTATATATAATACAAGGTAATATAATTATAAATAATACTAAAACTAATAAAAATACAAGAAATAAACCTTTTTTGGTTTTATATAATTTTCTACTGTTTTTGTGATTTTCGAGTATTTTTGCTTATTTTTAGGTATTTTTAAAGTAAAAAATATCCCAAAACTAGGAATAAATAAATATGCAAATTGATTTAAAGGTTAAAAAAACAAATGGCGTCAAAATTTCTCCAAATCAATTTTAATATGTAACAAATAATATAAAGAAAATTTACAGATTGGGATTTATGGTGATTTTTATATTTTTATAAAGGATTTTGGAGCTTTTTAATTTTAGTCATTTTCTTTTTCTATTTTTAGGGATTTTGGGTCTGCAGTTGTAAAATATTATAATAAACAATATATATTGGAATGTTAAGTACGGTTTTATAATTTTTTGATTTTTTAAAGCAAACAAGAACAAAAACATGCAAATTTGTTTTTTATAAATACAGAAAATGCTTAACATGCAAAAACAATTATGTGGTGTTAAAGTACATGCTAGTTGGCATTTAACCCAATTTATGCATAATATTTAGAGCACGTATGATATTTTTTTTAAATGAAATACAAGCACAAAAATTATTGAACTAACAAGGGTATTTTTGCAATAAAAAATAAAGATAGGGATATAGTGCAATTTACCAAAAGTTTTACTAATGATAATTAGAATTTTAAGACTAAAATGAAAAAAATCCTGAAATTTACTAATGATAATTAGAATTTTAAGACTAAAATGAAAAAAATCCTGAAATTACCACCTCACGTGGGACGACACATGAGGTGACGTTGCACGGACCGAGATGAGATATTAGTGAAGTACATGGTTGCTCATGCAATTTTTTACCAAAAGTTTTAAGCTACTTTAAATAGCTACATGACTAAAATAAAAACAATACAAAAACAAGGGTGAAATATGAAATTTACCCCTAAAGCACTAGGTCAAGCGGTTTTGGTCGCTTCACTTGGCACGCGTCGACCGCACAATAATGGATGACGCTTTGGCATGGATGACGTGGATTATATCAACCCTTAGATATGACAGTTGCGGAGAGGGTTAATCTGAGGGCTCAGATCAAAACTAGGATGCGAGCAAGATCAGACGATGTTGAGATCCTCTACTAGAATAAGAAAGAATGTCTGGACGAGGCTGCTCTGATCATCTCCTCCGCGTGACTCCGGTGGTATCATCGGCGGCTGAGATGTTCGAATCGTTCATGGGGATGGTCCACAGCTCCTGAAAGCATCAAAAGTGGTCGGGACCCATCAGTGGGGTCCTGGCTGCTCGAAGAAGAATGGAGTTTAAGGTATTATCTTCTTCGACAAAATTCAACCCAGATGGGTCTTATCCCTCCAGTACCTGAAACAAGGAGCACAAGCATACAAAAACAAATATACTAGAGGTTTTATTGGGTGGGATGGGCAGACGTCTCCTGCGAGCGGCAGAGTTGGAGACGTCGATCTCTAAACCCACAAAGGATCTGGGTGAATGGAAGTGCCTGGGACTTAGGAGAAGCGTCGGCAAACGAGATGATGGTGAGAGGTGAGGCGAAAACACAATCGAGTCACGGTGGAGGGTTCACCGGAGTGGAGCTCCGACGAACTACGAATGGTGATTTTTACACTAATGCATACAATTAAAGCTTAATCTAATGGCGGGGAATAAAAACTCTGCGAGATGGGATACCTCACAATGAAGTTCACTGGAGATGTGGAACCACACTCTACCACGCCTCCTTGATCCGCCTAAATGTTGGGCGAGCTCCCTATCACGAAGCTCAAGCCCTTGGACGTAAGAAGGGGAGAAAATGCTGGGTAAAAAGGATTGAAATTCAAAGAATGGCGAGGTGGGGGTCTTTGTACATGTGATAATTGGCGGTCAAAGATTTACGTGGAGGGATTGATGCAGTGATGCAATCCTCGAGGTGATAACGACACGTGAAATGGAGGTATTCGAGGAGAAAAAGTCGTAAAGGAATCAATCCAATTCGATGAATGCATCGATCCGAGAAAAAGGGATAAGCAAGGTCAAACGCAGTTTTGACAGGCCTGCGACGTGGGTCTGGGAGTTGTCCCAATTCAATGGGTGGCATGACCTAATTGGTCTACGTCACCCACAAAAAGACAAAATTGAAATTAAAATCAAAAATAAATTAAAATATATTAGTAAATGATTTTATTAATTTTTGGTTAAAACATGAATTTTTTTTATTACTTTATGTAGTATTTTAATATGATTTTTATTTATTTTAGGGGTTATTTTATTACAAGTTACTTTTTACAAGTGTATTTATAAATATATCGACCTATGTTTTGTATATTTTATTTTTATTTTTAATTTATATTTTATTATTTTATTTCATTAATTTATATATTTATAACTTAGTTAAATACATATAAATATATTTTTACTATATTTTCTAATTTATTTTGTACACTTAAATAGAAATATATACTTATTCCATAGGTATACGTATTATATATTCGTCTATTTATTTCTATATACTATTTTATTTTAGTTTTTTCTTTATTGTTTTGTTTATTCTAAATATGTACATATATTATAAATAATATTTACAAAATTATAAAAATATAAAATTATATAAAGTATAAAGAATAAATAAAATGAATATTTTTAGGTAAACTTTAAAATAGGGGTCCAAAACCTAACTTTTACATATGAAATCTAAATTAATTTAAACCACCATCATTAAATAGCTTATTAAAAATTATATACAATTAGTGTTTTTGGTACTTTTTGAGTTCATATGGAGAAGATATGGGTCTGGGAAGTTTGGATTTTTATTCAGAGTATAAAATGCACACAGTGTATTATTTTTATGAGAAATAAATTTTGTATTTTTCTATGTATTTTTATCTATAATTTCTTGTACATAATTTCTTTATTTGATAAATAAATAATAAAGAATAAAATATGTCCCAAAAATGAGTTATTAATGAATAAAAGAATATGTTTTTATTGGATTTTTGGCCCTTATCTCCCCCTATATTATTCCTTGTCGACCCAATCATCATGATGCCTAGGTCTCGGGGTTTATGGTCATAAAATACCTTTGGCATTTTATTTCCTTTTCTTTTCTTTATTCTTTTATTTTTTCTTTAAATAGTGTCTTTAAATAGTGTATTTTAGATGATAATGAATGTTAATTTATGCAAAACAATGATACTTACATGCATTTAGTTAGGGGTTTAAATGCCAAAATGAAAGAATAAAGGTGATGAAATGGAGTTTCATTAATCGCTTAATGGATCGATCAGCAAAATGAAGGATCATGCATGTCGGCTTGAGCAGACCCAACCCAAATTTTGTGAGCAATGGGGCGTGCATGAGGTTGATTGAAGAGCTGTCATCAAGAAGAGTTCACTCGAGTTCTTGATCCAAAATCTTGCATATGATCAGAGGTGCTCCTTTGTCTATCTTTTTTTGAGGGAGGTCATTGATGGCATTGATTGTGGCCATGGTCAAGATGTATTTCTCGACTCTATGGCATCAGTTCTTACGAGGTTGACGCTTTACTGTACATGCCTCTTTAAATCCTTTCTTATCTGCATGCATATATTCCATGGCTTTCATTAAAGGCATTTCCAAAGCCAAATTCTGAATAATCTCCGCAATTGATGGATCAAACAATGCATTCATTTTTTTTATATATTTTTTTGTATTTTTAAATAGCATCAGGAAAAGGAAAATTCATAGTACCAAAAGCATTGTTCTTATGTACAAGAAAATCAACATTTACAAATGACTTTCTAGAAGAATGTAAGCCACCATCCAAATAGGTAGGTGATGCAGGAAGAAAAGTAGAAAATTCGGCTTCATCAATCAGCATAGGATCTGTTGCGGGTGCTGGCATCTCCTTGGATGTCTCGACTCCACCTTTGCTATTATTCTATTTTTGATATTTTTACTTTTGCTGATTTTTTGGTCTTTTTGCTGGTGATGGTGGCTGGTTGTAGCTGGTGCGGCTCCTCCGTATTATTCTTCCTCACCTAGTCCTACGACTGGCACGAATGATGCAAAATAGAATGATTCGCTAGATGATGCTTTATTCTTTCCCTTGACGGTGGCAGACGATGACAAAGTCCTACCATTGCTGAGAGTAACAACATTAGATAAAACAAAAATGTGGTTGTCAATCTCTGTAGGGTTGGACAGGACGTTACACACTACCTTCTCTTTTCTTTTGAAATTATTGGGGTTAGCTTCTCCCTGCGTCAGGATCGGAGTTTTTGTGGCGATCAGGTCATCGAGCTTCTATCTCATCTCAATTGGGCTCTTTACCAGCTGAGCCAAACAGTAAAAGGCAGGGTTCACGGGAACTGCCTCGGATGGTTAAGCAAGCTGACCATGCGTATGCTGAGGTTGCTGGTTGTTACTCTGATGATGCTAAGGGGAGGAGGCTGATATTGCTTATTTGGAGGAGGGTACTGCTGATGCGGAGCATGCACATAAGAGTTATAAGGTTGACGGTATTGCAACTGCTGGTAAGGTTGATTCCGTCTCCAATTATTCTGATACTGTAGAGATTGGTGGTGCTGAGGCTGTTGGTTGTGCTGGACATGTCTACCACCTTGAGGGTGGTGGTACGACCGAATGGCAGAAGACTGACCCTGTGGTTTTCCACCAAGACGGGCCCGTTGTGTATCATTGTTCCATATGACGTCCACTTCTTGGGTTTGGGGAGGTGGCAGGAAGACTGGATCATATGAAGGCTAGAGGTCTGGCTGGTATACCACCTACTATTATTGTGGCGGGGCCAGTCCGGGATCCTACACATAGTACACATGCTAGATTGCTAGTTGCTATGGACTATGCTGAGGCTGATGGGCTGCTCTTCTTTCTTCTTAGCCGGAGTCTTAGAAGATGGGGTCTTTTATTGGAAAGGATTGATGGTAATCACCAATATCTCCAGATGCTTGGTGATCTGATCCAGCTTGTCCAGATGCTGGGTCCTTTGTTCGATCACTGTTAGTTTCTCCAAATCTTGTGATTTTTTCTCAATGATGTCCAATTTGGATAGATGGCCCCCAATGATGCTAAGATTGAAGCTGTCATCTTTGTCCACTTCATGAGAAGCTGCCATATGAGCAAGCTTGTAGAGGGCCAGGGCTACCTATGATATGCATGAGATGAAGAGAGGGTGACCTCTCCTTTGTCCATTTCCTCGAATATCTACCAGACAACATCTTCGTCCTTATTAAAATAGGATCCACCACAGGAGGTATCGACTAGTCTCTGACACTCAGTTGTCAGTCCCCCGAAGAAGTGTTGGACCAAGCCGGTCTTTGGTATATCGTAGTGGGGGAATTTCTCCTGTAGATCCTTGAATCTCTCCCATGCTTCATGGATAGACTCGTTGGTAGCCTAGGAGAAGTTGCTAATCCAGGCTCACATCTGGTTGAGACAACTGAGAGGATAAAACTCGTGAAGGAACACCAACTCAAGGTCCTCCTAGTTCATCACGACCTTCCCTAGATGGTTGACCCAGTACAGGGCCTTATTTTGGAGGCTAAAGGGAAACACGATCATCTTGACTACGCCTAACGAATTGTTATGGCACAGATGTGGGCAAACTGCTGCATGTGAATGTAGGGTTCCTTATTAGTATTTCCATGAAAGGTGTGGAGAAGAGCAAGGAGCTGAGGCTTGCGCTCGAAATGAGCATGCACCGGGGGAATTCCTATCCACTCGATCATCTGGTTGTATCCAAGATTGTAAGTTTGTTTTAGCATAGGCTTTGGAGCCTCATGTACTTGTTCCTCTTCTCTCAATCATCACGGGGTATTTCATTCTCTCCTCCTCCTGGTATGGTCCTTAAATCATTCAACATCTCTTGAAATGCAGTTTGGGACAATTCTTGCTCAATTACCTATTGTTGGATGGCTTGGATGGATGCGCGAAATTGAGCATTCATTTGATTCTGGTCTTGTGCCAGGCCTTGCTCCATCTGTGGAGGCTGCTGTCCTTTTCCTTTTCCGCCTGGAGGTGCCATCTCAGGGTTTGAGTCAAATGACACAAATTCCAGATTGGGATCTAGGTTCTGCCTTTGATCTGCAATACAAGGGGTATCCCAATCAAACAAATATGAAAGAGAGCATCGACTGACTAAATGGGTCTGAGATTAGGATCAATCCCATATAGCTATGAATGGAGCGTTTGTTGTGGACTATAATTGACCTCCATTCACAATGGGCAGAGCTTGGGACAAGAGCGATCCTGATCTATTAACGGAGTAGAAAGGTAAAGGGAAGGAATACGAGGAGTCTGGAGATCGGTTCGCAAGATCCGAACCAGGTTCTCAGGAATGGCCTCAAATTTTTTGAAGATGTCAAATCCATGGAATCGATATGGGTGTCGGCAAAGTACCTACTGAACCATCCATGAGTAGACATCTTGGAGGAACAAGAGGAAGATCAATGCAGGAATAAAGATACGGTTGTCAACAAGAAATAGAAGGAGTGCCAAATAGTAGAAGGCTCTAAGTAAGTAGGGGGTCAAAGAGATGGAGACATGAACAAAATTTGCACAAATGTATGGGAAGTGATATTTGAACCTTAATCTAGATCCATAGAAACACAATACAAAATTGATTTCACCAACTCACACAATGTGAAGCCGTATGAGATAGACAATTTTTATCTTTTCAATTTATTGTTGTTTCAGGCAAATATTATAGCAAGTTGTAATCGGCTAACCCTATAGGAGTGTGTGTACAATCGGAAAAGTATCCCTTACTTCTTCCACTTCCTTTGTAACCTATGATCTGCACGCTTAGAGGTCCTTGATCTCGTGCCTGGGGGGCTACTTAACCAAAGAATAAGAGAGGGGAAGCCGATGGTGGCGAATCCAATACTTCAGGCCAAGCTCGCAATGGAATCACCCGTATGCGTGCAAGGCCCTACTCGGACGCGAGACGATGAGTCAGGCACACCCGTGAGGGCATGGACTAAGCTCAGTACTTCAGATAGGGTGGGTGTTCCACATAAGGTGGGAACACCATTGTCGACCAAGTCCTACTCATCCATGTATGATAGAAACACCAATACTTCACCGTACGAAAGTGATAATCAAGGCGCCACATATCATGTTTTTTGGCTCTAATACTTAGGGGAGGCGCCTCGCTCTGTCAGGAAGATACCTGAAAATAATGAGGGATTAAATAACTCAAAATAATGAAGTCCATTACATATTTTAATTAAGGCCAAAGTTTATTTAGCAGTCCCCTTGTATTGTTTTTTTTTGGATTTTCACTTTTTCGAGTATTTTTCAAAGCAAACCACCTAACATTTTTTTTGTATTTTCTTTTGATTCCTAAATGATATAAATAGGGGGGAGAGAACAACAAAGCAATGCAAGTGGATACAAAAGTGGAAATCTCACTCTCGTATCAAATGATGCATGCAAAATAAGAAGACTCATAATGATTCCATCGCTCTCCATGCAGGATGCAAGGTAGAGTTGAAATATTTTTGCTATAGGGCAATATGCAAACGATGAAATCGTCCTAAGCAATACTTGCTATTATCGAGAAGAACAAGATGTATACTACTCAAAGTGGACCCTAAGTGTCCGATCTTGGGGATTCCTCAATGCCTGTCATAAAGGGTCCTGCAAGCGCTATATGGAGTCCCTTACGATGCAAGGTTCCAAATTCTAGAACCTTCCAATTAATTATTTGACTAAGGGCAACGTATATCACTATAGGTACATGTTTCTATTAGGTGTTTGGACCTAGCTACCGATGTGAGCAAGCTTAAATCTAGGGACTTCAATCACGTAAAACAAACGAAAATAAAGGCATAAAGCTTGAAACATAGAAACAAAATAAAATAAAGGTGAGAAAAAAATGAAAAAACTGTGACGAGGCCCCTAGGTGAACTAACACCATGGTAATGGACCTCGTAAGATGTGAAGTGTACAAATACAAAATTATTACAAATAATTATACAAAAATAAATAAATGGCACTCTCCTCATAAAAAATACAAAGTCTGAGTTGTTCTACTTCTCTACTCCTTGCTTTTCCTCTTGCTCTCTCCTAGCTAGATCACAAGTAGAAGAGCTCGCCTCTTCGCAGCTCGGGTGTGTCCACCTCCTAAGAGAAGGCCTTCGCCATGTGGTCCCTCGCAAGAAAGACAAAAAAAGAAAAGTGGTCAGAAAAAATCAAATAATGATCAAATATAGAGAGCAAGAATAGAAAAGATATAATGTACAAAAATGCTACATTCTGTTGCTTCCCCGACAATGGTGCCATTTGTTTAACCGCTAGGATCAGATGAGATAGTCGTACGCTCCACATAATGTGGGAGCGAACATGATGAATTGACTGGTCTCTAAGACCAAGAGATTAAAACAACAATCAACCCACAATATAGAAATAAAGCAATGAAAGCAAATGATGTGGATGGAAATTTAATATAACCCATAAATAAATGTGTATAGTGAACAAGTAGTTTATGTCTCGAACACAGGGAGACAAGTCGGTGTAGCAGGTGTATTATTTATAAATAAATAATGAATAAATAATATACATGTTCGTATAATATTCACTTAATGAATTAATTAATTAATTAATATTTTTGCGGGTTCTGATTTTTTATCTTTTTTCAATTTTTATTTATATATTATTTTTATTTATAATTTTTATTTCTTTTTATAATTTTCTAATTTTAAATTCCATTTCTTTTTAATATATCATAAAGGTATATATATATATATAACTCTATATTTGTAATATGTATAATATAGGTAATATGTAATACAAAATATATAATAAATATATAAAATTAGAAAATACCAATATGTACAGTCTTTTTTTTATTTTTTAAGGGAATGCAAAAATGTAATACGGTATTTATAATAAATAATAACAATATTAATTGTTTGCAGCAGTATAGATGTATATTATACAATATAGGGAAGTATACTTATAAATAAAGATAAAAATAAATAAAAATTTGTAGAATGAAATTATGTTTTTTATATTTTTCTAATGTTTTTGTGATTTTTAAGGATTATTGCTAATTTTAAGTATTTTTTAAGTAGAAAATAGTTAAAAATAGCGACTAATTAAATAGAATGTATTGTTTTGAGATTTTAAAGTACAAAACAAAGTCAAAAATTCTTAGGCTAATTTTAATATTTCATAATATATATATATAAATAAATATCAAATAGAATCTAATATTTTTGGGGTTTTAAAGATTTTTCTATTTTTTTATAAGGATTTTGGAGCTTTTCAAATTTTTGTGATTTTCTTTTTCTATTTTAGGTATTTTTGGTCTAGAGGTACTAAATACAATAATAAATAATATTATTTTTTTGGAAAGTTTAAAGATGTTTTAATATTTTTTTTGCATTTTTCTTTTTATACAGTAAATAAATGGCTACTGTTTGATTTTTATTAAATAATAAAATGCCTCAAAATGTAAAATAAAAAATATAGCATGAAAATGTATCATTGCAGACATCTACATAAATTTTTGCAAAATAAAAATGAAACATGAGCTATTTTTAATAAAAAGTTCCATAAAAATAAAAATACAACAGAGGCAAGGGCCTATTGGAATTAAAAATAAGTAAAACTACATTTAATAACAAAATACAAAATCCAAGGGTACTGGTGATAAACTTCTAACAAATATATATTACACGTGCCTGGTGGGGGCATATTTGCAATTAAAATAAAAGGCAAGGTGCACGATGCAAAATACCTAAACGCTTATAATTGAAATTAAAATTTTATAAATTCTACTTTAATTACAAAAACCTACAAGGGTATATGTGCAAAATGCCTCGCTCACGTGGGGGACCACATGAGATGAGCTTGTAAGGACCTAAATATAAATATCTGAAAGTTTGAGGATCTTCTTGTAATTATTACACAATTTTTAAAACTCCAGACGCGAGTTTAAATATTAAATATAAGTATATAGAAAAGGTGGGGGATACTTAGATATTTACCCCCACATGCATGGGGATGGACGGTCAGGAGTGTGCCATGTAGGCGCCCTTTAGTGGATCGGACTGTTGAGGCAAGGCACCACTTCGTCTTATCTCAATGATGCAGATTATATCTGGGATGTGCTTCATATCCAATGGATATTAAGGACGAAGGAAGAACATGGCAGAACGTCTCCCTATCCCCCTTCGATTGGGAATTCCTCCTCATCCCAGCCACCATCTGCTTCTCCGATGGGCTCTTGAGCATCTTGTAAGCACTCCGCGATGACTGGTACTGGGAAGAAAGTCCGAGTGGAGAGGCCTAGAGCTCAATGAAGGTTGGGGCACCTAAAAACTTTCTCCTGCTCCAGAATCGACCCTCCTCGAGTCTTTGGCATGATGTGCCTATAGAGGAAGGTTCATGGACTCGAGACGACTTGCCTCGACCCGAAACAAAGATGTTGCGCATGAAGATGGGAGTGAGCAGAGGGGCTCCGGTAAAGGGCTGAGGACGAGCCCCGATTCATGGATCCCCTAAGGGCTCGGTTGGATCGAAGGGTGGATTTTATGCATAAGATGATGAGGAGTGAGATGAGCGTGGATGGGGGGTTGGAACTGTCGAGAAAATGGTGAAACATGGCCGGAGCAAAGAGTTCCAACGATTGAATATATTGGAATCTAAGCTAAATTAGGATGCAATTAAAGAAAGCTAAGCTAAGATTACACTAAGGAATGAAAAAGTAAAATACTAAAAAGAACAACTCATACATGGGTATTCTAGGGATCAAGGACCCTCACTGGAGCAAGGAAGCTTCAACGGTGGTGGACCACCGCTCCTCCTCCTTTCTCCTCGCCAACACCTTTGGGATACTGTTGCTGTCACCAGGAAGCTTGTACACACATAGGATTGGGGTTACAAGGCTCATAGAGGGATCAAACTCAAGAAGTAAGGAGTTCAACTTTATTTCTAGACAAGGTGGAGAAAGCTCTGTGATCTAGGGTTTTTGCTTAGCCCGAAGTAGATTGATCGAATCCAAGACTTGGGCGTAAATTTGGGGGATCAGATCAACATTTTTTGTTTGGGGAGCTAAGACACATCATGAGTGGATTCGGTGAGAAAAGTGGAAGAAAATATGGGTTCTGACTTGTTTGACGCATTTGGGGAAGAGAGAGGGGGTGTCGACCCGGGGTCAACAAAAGAAACGATCTCGTTGGTCCACGTGGACCAACCGGATAAATACAAAGAAAAAAATGCCTTGTAAAATGAATAATAATTAGTAATTGAATTAATTAATTTTAGGTTATAAAATAAAAAATAATTGTTATTTTATGTAGTATTTACATCCTATTTTAATTTATTTTTACATGGTTATTTATTATGACTTAATATTTACATGTATAATAATAGGTATATTTATCTATATTGTATATTTTATTTTTATTTTATATTTTATTATTTTATAAACTTATTTTTTATATTTATCACTTATTTAAATACACATAGATATATATTTTTGGTATTTTTCTGATATATTATGCAAACTTACTTAATTATAGCCATTTATTATATAAGTATACATCTACACAATTCATCTATGTATTTTAGTATACATATTTATTTTAATTTATTTTTAGTTGATTTATTCTATTTTTATTATGTACATATATTATAACTAATATTTACAAATTTATAAAAATATAAAATAATGAAAAATATATATAATAAATAAAATGAATATTTTATTTAGGTATATTGTACAATAGGGGCCCAAAACCTAACATTTGTATCTCAACTCTAAATTAATCGAAACCACCATCATTAAATAGCTAATAAAAAGTTATATACAATTAAAGGTGACTTTGATAAATTTTGAGTTTATATGGAGAAGATACATGTCTGGGATGTTTGGATTTTTATTTTGAGTATATAATGTACATTGCGTATTATTTTTATGTGGAATCAATTTTGTGTATATATATATTTATCCACAACTTTCATGTGCAAGGTTTATTTATTTTAGGTATAAATAATAAAGAATAAAATAAGTACAAAAATTTAATTATTGAATAATACAAATTAGGGTTTTTATTGTTTATTGGGCCTTATCTCCCCCTGTTTTTTTCCTTGTCGACCCATTCATCATGATGCCCGGGTCTCGAGGGTTTGGGTCATAAAATACCTTTGGAACTTTATTTCTATTTCTTTTCTTCCTTTATTCTTTTATTTTGACTTTAAATTCAATACTTTATACAATAAATACATTACAAATAATAAATGTTACTTTGTACAAGATTATGTTGTTTTCATGCATTTAACTAGGGATTAAAGGCTAAAATGAAAGAATAAAGATGGTGAAATGAAGATTCATCACCCCCTATACTTGCCTTTGCTAGTCCCTAGCAAATACTTATGCCTATAAGTGCAAAAAGAAAAGAAAAAAAGAAAAGAAAAGGAAATAAAGTGGATTGATTTTAACTCTCAAACTTGTCTTCACAAAATCAAAGTTTGGACATTTAATCGGACCTTTGGTTTTTCAAGTTTGGTCAGAAACTTATTGAGGATCAGACTTGAAATACAACATCCTCTAGAACCCACAAGACTCTGCCCTAGTCTCCTCAAAAGACAGTTTAGAACACTTCGATGTCATACGCAGTCCCCTATGACTATGAGTCTATCTCGTACAATGTGTGTGATTTATAACTCCTTTTAGCTGAGGTGGTAAAAGTCAATTTTCTCCAACATGGTGACTCTTATTCCCCAATCCAACATCTCTTCCCTTGAGAAGCGGGGTATTCCCTTCTAATTTCTTGTACATTCGTCTCAAGAAGAGGGGTGGAGAAGAGAATGGACAGTAGCCAGTGTTGCTACCTATCCTAGGATGCTTGACCAGTGTAGCCAAAGTCATCTGGATACAGGCTCACATACATTTGTTTTTGAATCCCATGCTTGCTTATTAACTATATACATACTCTGACAGGAGTTGATTTTTCTTTGAATTATGCCCGTCTTTTCTTTTTTTATCTTTTTTTTGTTTTGTTTTTTTTTTTTTGAATATTGTATTCAACAACATTTATGTATGGACTTTTTCCTCTTGAGCTAGTAGCCTATCCCTCTTTTGAAGCATTATTGCAACCCACAACTTCTGTCACTAGACTTCATGGTTACTGGATCAGGTTTAGCTACGAATGGCCACAAATGTGTGACTTCCAATGTTTCCATTAGATTGTGTACAAATTAATGCTATTTTCATGCATTTAACTAAGGATTAAAGTCCAAAATGAAAGAATAAAGTTATGTAATAAAGATTCATCAGTGGGTCCCTTGTACATTGTGCTGAAGAAATCTGGGATCACCATTGTTTCCTATGACAAAGGACAAAAGATTCCTACAAGAGTACCGACTTCTTGGGACATCTCTGTGGACTAAAGATGCCAAAATCTTTCGACCAAGAAGGACTAGTTTCCACTTCCCTTCATCGACCAGATAATCGAAATACTGACCGCGAATGAATATTTTTGCTTCTTGGACGGTTACTCCGGATACAAGCATGTTTCCATCGCACCCAAAGATCAAGAGAAGAATAAGTTCACCTGTTTGTTTGGGGCTTACACCTTCATAAGAATGCCCTTTGGTTTGTGCAATGCAAATGCCCTTTGGTTTGTGCAATGCACACGCTACATTCCAAAGATGCATGTTGGCACTTTTCATTGATATCGTTGGTAGTTTCCTCGAGGTATTCATCGACAACTTCTCCATATATTGAGATAGCTTTGATCAATGCTTGGGATACCTAGATTGAGTCTTGAAGAGGTGCTGTCAAGTAAATCTTATGCTCTCGTTGGAGGAGAGTCACTTTACGGTGACTGAAGGCATTATTCTGGGTCATCTCATCTTCAAGCATGGCACAGAGGTTAACCTGACGAAGGTAGATGTGATCTCCAAACTTGAATCACCAGCCAATTTGAAGCAAGTCTGGTCATTTCTGGGGCATGTAGGATTCTACAGAAGATTCATTAAAGACTATAACAAGATTGCCCGACTGCTGACTGAGCTTCTGGGAAAGGAGACTGATTTTGTGGTCTATAACCGGGTTCTCCAGTCCTTTAGTCTGTTGAAGGATCTCATCACAAATGTGTTGGACATGCGAGCCCATAGCGAGCCATTATGCAATAAATTTTATTGCAAATATCATTCCCTGATCTGAAATGAAGAATAAATAATTTGCATAATAGGTCCCTTAGTACAATTAGGGTTATGTACCATGGCCATCTTGATCATCATTCAACTGTTGATTCAATTATTGAATCATAGAGGCTGGTGCTACGATGAATATCTAAAGAGTTAGATTGAGGACTCATCAAGCACCATTAAATGATTATCAAGAGATGACCTCCAGCCTGAGAAGGAGATTCAATCCTTTCTCTAAAGGCTGATATCTAACCAACCTCTTGATGCAGGTCCTCTGCATAGGAATAGAGATTCAGAGGTGTTAGATAAGTTAGGTCAAAGAGTTGACTTAATGAGATCAAGATAACTGATGAGCGAGAAATTAGATCAGGACCCGGGTGAAGGTAATAGAATAAGGGTAGTTGTGACCTGGATCTCTTTACTCAGCTCAATCAAGAAAATAAAGAACCACCAAAATCAAAGATAAATCGATAAAACACGAATAGCGATCCTCGCTATTTTATTTTACCTGGTATAGCTACCAGGGTCGAACACAAGGAGCACGAGATGGCCGAGACGGCCTACGAAGTAGCCAAAAATAAAAATAAAATAAACAAAAGTATTTTTGGTGGATTTTTAAATATTTTTATTTTTTTGTATTTTCAATAATAAGGAAAATATAAAGACAAGTGAAAAAGCCAACAAACAATTATTTATAAAACACTCCAAATGAAGTCAAAAAATCAAATAAAAATTGTTTTTGTGTTTTTTTTATCTAAGTGTTTCTGGTGATTCATTTTTAGTTAATTTTATAAAAATCAAGAAAGGGGAAAACAGTGGATCAATGTGCAGCCAGACTTGAAAGGCCAATTAAAAATATATAATTGGCCTATAAAAATCTGGAGACAATTTTTATGAAAAATATATACAAAAACTAAGCTACAGAAAAAGAGTTTACATTTTTTGAATTTTATAGAATTTTTAATGATTTTTGTAAGGTTTTTAGTGTTTTTTAATTTTTATGAGTTTTAAAGTCCAAATGAGATAAAAATTGGATAGAAGCTAAAACACACCAAAACAAAAAAATACAAATTTTTTTTAGAATTTTTAGAAAAGTTTTTATATTTTTTTTGATTTTCTATGTTAGACAGTAACAAAAATCAAGGTTTTGATTTTTTAAAAATAACAAAAAGCCATGAAAATTACCAAAAAATTAATGAAATTTTTACATAGTGGCAGAAGCCACGTGTCCAAATTTCACTTGATTTGGGTTTGATTTGATATTTTATTCAATAAAAATAAGACACACAGCAAGTAAGGACCTATTTGCAAAGAAACATACTTCTAGGGCCAAACAGTAACAAATATAAAAAGCCCAGGGCATGTAATGCAAATAGCCCACTACAACACGCGTGCAGCACGTGGTTCAAATACAGAAGGGTATAAGTGTAATTCTTATTTAAAAAAATGCACACAGTAACAACCAACAAATTCAAGGATAAAAGTGCAATTAACCCACACCCTCACTTATCGATTCATGTGTCTCACATAAACAGGGACTATTTTGCAAATACGGAAAAACCTAAGGTCCTAGATGCAAATGTTCCAAAATAAAAAAGAACTATTAAAACTATTTACAGGACTAAACTACAAATACAAAAAGGACAGGGGCCTAAGTGAAATTACCCCTTTATTAATGATCGACGACTGAAGGAGTGCCACGTGGAGATCTGACGGTGGTGATTCACTGGTACCTCTTCAGCGATGGACGTCCCTGATTAGATCCCAGATGGATCGGACGTTTATGAACCTCCCTCGAACGGATGGTGGAGATCAGAACTCGCAGAGGGGCTCGATCAGATGGCAGAGGAGGGTCCTGGAAGAACACGACGCCGGCGAACTTCGTCGGCCCAGTACGTGCGGTGGAGGGCTCCTCCGGAGCTGCTGAGATAGAGAACAGAATGCCTACGATGGTTCGCAGCCAGTGGCGGTCTCCGATGAGGCCAGGAGCATCCAGGATGCTCCGACGACTTCGAGGAGCTGGGGGTCCTGTACCTGAGTGCTTCGACCTCCATATGAAGTCGCTTTGACCTGCAAGCTGCATAGAATGAAACCTGGATTGAGGGCTAAGTGCCTCGACCCGTCAGCGGGTGAAGGGGGTGACGGAATGAGGTGGAGCAGGGGGGGGTCTCTGGCGAAGTGACTGCAGAGGAGACCTGAGCCTTGGTTCCGAGGCGAACCAAGGTGATCGGAGGTGCAGAGAATGTGGAGCGAGGTCTCAGGAAGGTGAATCCGGGGTCGGATGATCGAATGGATGAGCTGATCGGAGTGAAATGGCTGACGACTGCTGGCGGCGCTAAATCGTAAAATCGAAATCTAAGTGCGTACAGAGGCTGAACGGGTTACCTGATGGTCGTAATCGACTGTGCTGGAGATTAGAGAGCTCTTGGGGTCGTCGCCTCGATGGCTCGTCGAGGCCAGAGGCTCAAGTTCGTTTAGTGGCGGAGCACGACGACGAAGCTCGCCGGATCAGTGGCTGCAGACCTCAAATCCTTGCTGTGACACCCTCCCTCGCTAATTGTCACTCTAGGAAGAAGATCGGAGGTCCTGGGACTGGAAGGAGATGGCCAAAGATGCGTGAAAAGTGCGTCGGAGCTGAGCCTTTATAGTGTTAGGGGTCCGAGATGATGGGGTCGAACAAGCAAATCGGAGCTCGGATCCCTAGGATGATTAGTGGGCGTGGATCAGGGATGAATCAAGTATAATCGGGGCAAGGGGTTTGGCTAATTAGTGATCAGAGCGACTCAGGAAAATTGGGCGAAGTCGGGTCGAAAGTTGGGTCCGGATCAAAAGTGATCAAGAGGGGGGAGTTGACCGGGGGTCAACATCCCCCGTGGTCTAATCAGATAATTCCGATTATTAATTATTTGTAAATTCATTTAAAAATAGTAAATGATTTTATTTCGAAAAATTTTCAAAATAAAATATGTTTATTTATTTTCAAAGTATTTTTTAGTGATTTTTATTTATTTTTTTGAAAAATAAATTAGGTATTTACATTATATTATTATTATATATAGGTATATGTACAGATGTATTTTTGTTTTTGATTTTTAATTGTTTATTTTTGCATAATTATTCCAATTTTATATTTTATTTATTTACAACATAAAATTTGGAATAAAAAGATATTTTTATTTGATTTTTATGATTTATTTACACTAGTTAAATAAATAGACCTATATACATATGTACATGGTATATATGCAATGTGTGGATTGTATTTTTGTTATTTTTATTTTCTAACTTTTATTGTATTTTTATAAATATGTACAAGGTGTTAAAAATATATTTTCATTTTTATTTTGAGGAAAATAAAATTATTTATATATATAGGTGTATGTACAAGCATGATTGACCCTATCTCTCTCTACTTGGTTTCTTTTGCGGTCAGGCCAAGGCTTGGCCCTCTCTTGGGATTAGGTCACTCAATACTTATTCTAAATATTTCCCTCTTTTTCTTTTTTTCTTTATTCTTTTATTTTTGCACAAAAACATGCTAATTATTAATATTTACATAATGCATGCTTTTTGTTTATTTATTATTTTTACACAAATATACATGGTGTTTTGCACAGGTTTTTAGCTAAAATAAAAGAATAAAGAGTGGTGAATGGGGATTCATCACCCCCTATACTTAACTTTGCTAGTCCCTTAGCAAACAATTATTTGAAAAAGAAGTGAAAAAGAGAAGAAAAATAAAAAGAGAGGAAATGCAAGGATCAATAATGATTATTAAACTTGCCTTCATTAAATTAAAGTATGGATCCAGCCAGATCTTTGGATTATTAATGTGTCAGAACCTTATTTGGATTTAGGTTTAAAACTTAACAGCCTCTAAGATCCACTAGTCTATAGTCAAGACTCCTCAACAATCTAGATCAGAACAAGTCTACATACACAAACCCTGAAGACCATGAATCTTTCCTTGTACAATGTAAGTGAGGTATAGCTCTCCACCTCAGAAGTAGCAAAATGACAACCCTCCCCAACAAGGTAACTCTGTAACCCTAGTCTGGCCACTCTTTCCTCGAGGAGTGGGGTATTCCCTTCTAAGTTCAAGTTCAACCAGCTCAAGAAGAGGGGGAAGAAGAGAATGGACCGTGGCCAGTGTAGCCATGTATCCCTGGGAGCTCAACCAGTGTAGCTAAGTCTCCCTGCTGCAAGCTACACAAGATGGAACATGAGTCTCAAGCTTTGCTTATTGCACTATATACACTCCGGTGGGATTATCATTTTCTATCAGACCCACCACTTTTTTGGAGTTCTTTTCTTTTTGCATTTTTTTGATGTGCATCTGTACAACATATCTACAAAGTGCAGCATATATACATAAGGAGTTTTTCCTCTTGAGCCAATAGACTATCCCTCTTTTAAAGCATTATTGCAACCCACAACTCCTGTCGTTAGACCTCATGGCAACCAGACCAGGTTGAGACGCACTTCCTTCACTATAAGAAGAAGAGAGGTTCCTCCTAGAAGTACTACCCTCATATGCTACCCCAAGTCAAGGAAGACTGCCTCCTCACCACCTCATCCGTAGAGAGCTCGGTGTAAAGTGCGGGTCCAAGTCAAGCCATTGTCTATATGAGTCATGTGTGTGTTGTTAAGTGCTCTACTTAGGCTCATCGAGATGACATATGATCATAGCCTAGTGGACTCAAAGAATTAAGTCACCATGGACCTGAAAAGTCTCAACCCTAAGCCTTATAAGGTTCCTCTTATAATTAGGTCGATTAAGATCTTAACCAAGCTCCATTTTTCAATTTAATTCCAGGCTAGTTTAAATGTCAACTATGATCCAGAAAAAACTATACAAATATTTACAAAGATGCAATTTACAAAATATTTACACGTGCAAAATTTTTGAAAAAATGTTTTAAAAACATGGATTTATGCATGAATGCAAATTTTGCAAAATATGTACACAAATTTACACAAGGTTTTTGCAAACTTTTGATTTTCAAAACATTTTACAAAAATTTTGTACTATATACATAATTTTGATATGAAAATATTTACAAACTATTTACACAAAAGATTTTTACAAACATTTTTACGAAAATAATTTGTACAACTAGCTATGTATGTGCAACAAAAGAATTTTATTTACAGGGAAAATTTTTAATTTTTATAGATTTTTGGGTCTTAGCCATTTTTATTTATTAACATACACACACAAAGTACGAGTTATGGCTGAAGTATATATGGAATATATACAAACCCTCTATACTTAGCTCGAACGATGTCCTCAGAGTCAAGAGCGATGAAGAAGACATAACTCGTGCTTCGTATAGGGAAGTGAAAAGGAAGGCTATATACAAAGACGAATGGAAGAATAGAACCGCAAGGGGGTCTCGGGGTTTCCCCCTATACTTAGGATCAAATAATCCTAAGTATAGCAGACTGTAACCAAAGGGAAATCCGAATGAGAATGTACAGGGTCTAACTCCCCTATACTTAGGGTAAAATATCCCTAAGTATAGGCAGCAAAACAGAGGTAGAATGAATCAAAAGAAACTCAAAAGTCTCACACCCCCTATACTTAGGGTAAAGTGCACCCTAAGTATAGCAACGTCAAAGATGTAGATGGGGTGTTGGACTGGATAATAGTGTGATATGGACAACTAGATCTATACAAGTCGAGGGAACAATGATAATCAGGCGTGAGATGCAATAGATGTGAGTCAAGAGACCGTATCTCACGGAAAAAGAATCGGGGCAACGTCAACGACCAGTGGCTCATGATCTAGATATGGCTTGAGCCGCTGCCCGTTAACACGAAAGGTACTCTCAGAAGACAACTCAGATATATCAATACTACCATTGTTGTGTACCTTTCTAACCAAGTAGGGTGCCTTCCATTTGCTCTGTAGCTTCCCTAGAAATAATCTCAGCCTAGCATCGAACAACCATACTCGCTGACCTGGCTCAAGCTGCTTGTGGCTGATATGAGAATCATGCCACTCCTTCACTCTCTCCTTATACTGTAGGCTGCTCGAAAAGGCTGCATCACGAAGCTCCTCCAGGGCTGCTAACTCTGCCCTCCTCCGGTCTCCTACACTCACTGGATCCATGACGATGTATGTAACTGCCCAGAGTGACATATGTCTAAGCTCAACAAGTAAATGGCAGGGCTTGCCATAAATGAGGCAAAAGGGAGACTTGCCCAACGGTGTCTTGAAGGACGTCCGATATGCCCACAAGACCGAGTCCAAAATCTGTGACCAATTCTTTCGGTCAGGGCGGACGACCTTCGGCAATATAGTCTTGATCTCCCTGTTCGACACTTCAACAAGACCATTGATCTGAGGATAGTACAGTGTGGCTACTCGATGGTCTATGCTGAACTTGCTAGCAAGGGCCTTTACCTTGTCGTTGACGAAATGAGACCCCCCGTCAGATATCAACACTTGAGGTACCCTGAACCGTGAAATGATATGCTTCCTCAAAAAATGGCAAACAATCCTAGCATCTGCGGTTCGGGCGGGGATGGCCTCAACCCAACGCCTAACATAATCAACGGCCAACAGAATGTACTCAAATCCCTGACTCCTAGGGAATGGACCCATGAAATCGATGCCCCATGCGTCAAAAACCTCACAGAAATGAATGGACTGCATCGGCATCATATCTCGTTGTCCACAAGTGCCCATCCTCTGACAGTCAGTACACCTCTTCACGAACTCATAAGAGTCCTTGAAGAGGGTAGGCCACCATATGCCGAATTGGAGCACTTTCTGTGTCGTTCTCCTCCTGGAGTCATGTCCCCCTGCCTCAAGCTTATGGCAGAAAGTGAGGACGCTGTGGTGCTCCTCCTGAGGAATGCACCTACGCCAGACGCTATCCCCTCCTTCATGATAAAGGATGGGATCCTCCCAGTGGTAGAACTTGGCCTTTGCAAGGAAGGTCTCAAGTCTCTGCATGGGCCAATCCTGTGGGACTTTCTTGGCAATAAGAAAGTTCACAATATCGGCATAGCACGGGAGAGAGGCGATAGCAAGGATCGCCTCATGTGGGAAGGTCTCACAAATAGGCTCAATCTGCTCAGAATCCTCAAGATACTCCAATCGGGAGAGATGATCCGCCACCACATTCTTGACTCCAGGCTTGTCCTTAATCTCTATATCAAACTCCTGGAGTAGAAGGATCCATCTGGTCAATCTGGCTTTGGCATCCTTCTTTGACATGAGGTATCGGATGGCGGTATGATCAGTGAAGAAGGACACTCTAGATCCAATGATGTACGATCTGAACTTATCTAGGGCGAACACTACGGCTAGCATCTCCTTCTCAGTGACTGTGTAGTTCCTTTGAGCTGCATCTAAAGTTCGGCTAGCGTAGTGAATAGCAAAGGGGACTCCATCCCTCCTCTGTCCCAGCACGACCCCTACGACAAAATCGAAGGCATCCGTCATGATCTCGAATGGGAGAAACCAATCAGGCGGCTATAGGACAGGAGCCTCGACAACTAGACTCTTGAGAGTCTCAAATGACGCTAGACACTTATCATCCACAATGAACTCGGTGTCTTTCGTCAGCAGATCAGTCAATGGTAGGGCAATACGGCTAAAATCATGAATGAAGCGTCGATAGAAACCGACGTGCCCCAGAAAAGACCGTAACTGCCACAAGTTGGACGGTGGACTGAGTTTCCTAATGATATCCACCTTGGCCGGATCAACCTCCATGCCCTTGTTGGAGACGATATGGCCAAGCACCGTCCCTTGAGTACCATAAAGTGACTCTTCTCCCAAGAAAACACCAGGTGCACCTCAATACATCGCTGGAGGATGTGGTCTAGTCAGTCAAGACAGGAGTCGAATCCGTCACCTTAGACCGAAAATTCGTCCATGAAGACCTCCAAGCACTCCCCTACCATGTCCGAAAAGATGGACAACATGCACCTCTGGAATGTCTCCGGAGCGTTGCATAATCCAAAGGGTATCCGTCTGAAAGCATATGTCCCGAAGGGACAGGTAAAGGTAGTCCTGTCCTAGTCCTCTGGCGCACTCACCACCTGGTTGTATCTGGAGTACCCATCCAAGAAACAGTAATGGCTCTTCCCTGCCAGTCTCTCAATGATCTGATCAATAAAGGGTAGGGGGAAATGATCCTTCTTGGTTGCCTGGTTGAGTCATCTGTAATCTACGCAGACCCGCCAAGAAGTGGGTACCCGGGTAGCGATCTCCTCTCCAGACTCGCTGACAACTGTAGTGATGCCCGTCTTCTTGGGCACCACATGCAACGGACTGACCCACTTGGAGCTGGAGATGGGGTAGATAAAATCGAAGCTCCACCATTTCGAGATCTCCTTCATGACAACATCTCAAAGGTTCGGATTCAGCCGTCGCTGGAACTCATGCGACGGCTTCGCGTCCTCGTCGAGATAGATATGGTGGGAGCATAGGGCCAGACTTATCCCTTGGAGGTCGGCTACACTCCATCCTATCGCCTTGCGGTTCTTTTCAAGAACCCCCATCAGACGGGATTCCTGCTCTCCAGTCAAATCCGCTAAGATAATGACTGGGTACATCTCATGCTCACCCGTAAGGAACCTGTACTTCAGCGATGAAGGAAGCGGCTTCAGCTCTGGACAACAATGTGCTGGTGGATCTGGTCTCTGAAAGGTCTGAGTGAATGCAACCAAATATGTATGGGAGAATGGAAACTCTCTCTTACAATCTAAATCAGAAGAAGGATGCTCTGCTGGTATACCTCTTCTATGTGTGGCATCAACCTCCTCCCTAGCTGTCAGCTCTGTAGAAGTCAGACATGGTATCAAATCATCAAACTCAACCCAGTCGAAATCTGACTCTGAGGGATATGTATCAGAATCACTAACAACATCTGTCTCGCGATCGGGGACTGGCTCTGCTGCCTGAACTATATCCTGGACCAGGGGTGCGGTATCCAAGCTCTCCTCTACTGTCATCTGTGCATCAACAAACTCTGAAGTGAGTGGATGGCCTGTGCTGCTGGGTCTGCCCAAACTGCCTCATCATCTGTGATCACAAAGTTGCAGTCCTAGTGGATGTCTTGCACTGCATCTGTCATCTGCTCTGAGTCGGAAGTTTGCTCGAAGCAAGCTGAATCTCAGGCTCTAGTCTCCTCAATCGTCTCTATTTGTACACTCTTGCCCTTGACGCGAAAGTATACCTTCCCGCTATCATGATCGGATATCGCCTTGGCTATGGCAAAGAACGGAAACACTAAAATGATGGGGGTATCGGTCACGGACTCAGGGATCTCCATGTCCAACACAACAAAGTCCACGGGGAATTTCAGGCCTTGAATCGTGACGACAACGTCCTTCAGCAACCCCTTCGGCCTCTTGACAGATCGATCAGCTAACTGAAGGACCATCCTACTCTGTCGTAAAGGTCCCAACTCAAAGCGGCCGAGTAGGGCTGCTGGAAGTAGGTTGATCGAAGACCCGCTGTCTAATAGAGTACGATCAAACCTCTGCTCCTGAATATGGCATCTGACATATGGGGCTCCTGCATCTGGCCTCTTGGCTGGTAGATGGTTCTGGATCGCGAAACAAGTGGCTCGAGTGAGCACATGGATCTCAGACTGGTGGTTCCTCCTCTTCCTCCTGGCAATGGTCCTGTCTCTGAGTGATCTCTAGAGTAGAGGTATGTGCTCCAAGGCCTCCTGTAGAGTCAACTGTATGTGGAATCGATCTATCATCTGCTAGCTGAACTCTATCTGATGGTTCTTTTTGGGATTTTCTTTTTTTCTGCCCCTTAGCCAAATGGAGTGCTCTGGGGAAGGGGACTACAAGGTCCTTCTCAGATGAAGGACTAGGAAAGGGTTTAGGCTGCTCAAGCACGACAGAATCCACACATACATCATCAAGCACCACAGGTGGATCAGAATAAAATAAACCCTTTCCTTTATTCACAGTAGTGTCCTGAGGTACATGAACAGATGGAAAAACAACAGGACTAGTAGTAGAAGTGTTGGTGGCCTCAGCACCACCCTCGGCATCTAGTTGTACGGCCTCAGTACCGCGCTCTGGCTCGGCATCACATCTGGTGGCATCAGTACCACCTCCTCCATCAGGTGAAATGACGACCTCAGTACCGTCAGCTGGATCAACATCCTTGGTGGCATTAGTACCACCATCATCATCTCTGGCAGCCTCAGCACCGCTCCTCTCCTCGCCTGGCGCTCCTGAAGTGGCATCGAGTCATAGCTCAGATGAGGCGCCGCCTGCTGGCATCCTACCGCTCCTAAGTGTAACAAAATCAACATCAAACATGTATGCAGACATATCACCAAGTGAAGCACTAGGAGTGGTAATCTCAGTGAACTCTACCTGCTCAGATTTCCTCTTCAGACTGTTGGGGTTCAGCTCAATCTGGGCAGGGATGGTGGCCTTCCCTCTCACGATCTCTCGCATCTCCTAGCGGAACTCATCCATCTCCCGTCGAAATGTAGCATGCTACTCAGACATGAGGCGGGCAAGATCATCCAAGGCGGGGTTCTCATAGGTCGGCCCATGAGAACCTAACGGGTAGCCTCACTGGTAGTGAGGCTGTTGTTGCTGTTGGTAAGGGTGAGAGGGGTACTGCTGATGATGATACTGCTACTGATGAGGCTGCTCTCGCCTCCAAGGTTGTCCCTGGTGATAGGGACGAGGACCATACTGCTGCTGCTGAACTGGGGGCTGTTGCTGGTGCTACTCATGCTGCTGGCCGTACTGGCCACCCTGGGCTGGAGGCTGCTGCTGGGAACTGTCGGCCGACCAACGGAATCCGGTATGGTCTCGTCGGATACCGGGTTGGGGTCGGTCATACCAAATCCTGTTGACATCCATCAACGGCTCCTGCTCATACGAGGGCAAGGGAAGTACTGCCAGAGGCTGATCTGGCTGGTAAACCACCATCTGGGTGTCTTGGGATGGTGGTGACTGGTAAGGCTGCTGCGGCTGCTGGTACGACTCCACCTGGACATGGTGAACCTGTCAAGGCTGACTGGAGCATTGGGATGAACTACCGTTGCTGCTCGGATCTCCTCGTGACCTGAGACGGGGATGAGAAGCCGTCTGTGCCTCCTAGAGACACATGATCTGTGTCTTCTGATCACTCAGTGTCTGTGCCATTTGATCAATATGTGTCATGCCCTGGCACTGCTTCTTCTCTATCAGCTCGATCCGGTCCAGCTTCTCGCTAATGATGCCCATGTCGGCGGCTGTGGACTCAGCCTGTACGGCTGCCGCTGACAAAGTAGAAGGACCGGCATCGACCCGTGCTATCCTCGGGTACTGCATGGTCTGTGGCTGGTGGAATCCATGAGTGTAGAGGCGGGTCTGAGACATCACTGTATAGTTCTCGACCATCTCCTCGTAGATGGACCAGACCTGATCCTCATCCTTTGCGAAGTAGGAACCGTCACAAGAAGCATTCACCAGGCCCTACAGCTCTGGTGTCAACCCGCAGAAGAAGCTCTGAACTAGGTTCGGCTTTGAAATGTCGTGGTGCGGGCATCTGTCTGTAAGCTCTCGGAACCTCTCCCATGCCTCGTGAAAGTGCTCGTTGGGGAGCATGGAGAAGTTGCCGATCAGGGCTCTCGTTGCATTGGTCCGACCGAGTGGATAGTACTTGTTCAAGTACTCGGTGTGGAGCTGCTCCTAGGTATGGACGAACCTCCCCAAGTGCTTCAGCCAGTTGGCTGCTCTGTCGACCAGTGAGAAGGGGAAGGTGATCATCCTGATGGTGTCCTCGTCCACCTACTGATCGTGGATGGTGCTGCAGATCATCTCAAACTCCTGGAGGTGGAGATGGGGCTCCTTAGTCGCGAGCCCGTGGAAGCGGGGTAGAAGCTGTATGGTCTGTGGGGGGAACTTGAAGTCCCCCACGATTGCCGGAAGCACAATCCACTTGTAAGTAAGCATCGATCCGGGGTTGTGCAACTCCCGCATTGGTCTGGCTCCTGATGCTGCTGTTGTCGGCTGGACTGGCTGATCGGGCTGACCGGGTATCTCTGGCCACCTCCTGCGGCTCTCGGCTGCTCTGCTCGGTCAGCTCTCATCCTCTACATCTCTCTCCTCATCTCAACCATGAAAGCCCCCTGATCCCTAATTTGCTACTACATCGTCTCGAGGGAGGCTATCAGACTGGTTTTGATCGCACCCTGGTCCAAGACGCAAGTCTGCTCTGGTCCGGGACCTCCAGTGCGGTCATCACTGCTTCCAGCCATGGTCTCTACAAAGGCAAAAGACCCAAACTAAGGTGTCGATAAATCATCTATCTGCTGTCTCTCATCTGGCACTGGTATCTCAGGAGTGGTAGAAGGGTGGTCAAGGGGGAACAGGGCAGAATCGAACTCGGGTTCGGAGAGCAGGTCTCGGCTCTCACGAACCAACCTAGATGAATGGACTGGAATGCTAAAAAGCAGTGCAGCCAGAGGCTGCTTAAGAGACCTCTTGCCCATCATCCTGATTTGGCGAGTCAGGCGGATGAGATCTGGAAACACATAAGATGAGAAAACAAAACCCCAGGTTCACCTACTCAAAGCGGAGCTGAAGACCGTAAGGGTTCGGTCAATTTATCTTGTCAATTTTTATTTAGGAGATCAAGTCAGGATATCAGAGCGGTTACGCGAGCTGATAGGAATCCAATCCGCCTACCAGACTATCCCGTATAAAAGGCCGGTAGTCTGATCGGGGTTCGGATATGGCTCTAGCCTAGTGTTCAGGTCGCTCTCTCGCTCATACAAACCATACAATGAGGGGGTTGCTCTTCCCAAGACAAAATTTTATGTGAGGTGTCTTTTAGGCTCAAGTGTGTTTAGCAGTCCCAAATTTATAGTTTTTCTTTTTTTAGGTATTTTTCAAGCAAACAATGCCTAATAAATTTTTCGGGTTCTCCTGATTATTTTAAGTCAAAAAACAATAGGGGGAGAAGACGAAAAAGTCGATGCACGATAAAATCAATGATGCATGCTGAGTAAGAAAGGCATACCTGACTCCAGCACTCTACATGCAGGGTGATCTGCGCATAAAATAAAGACTGAAAATAAACTACCTATATGATGCACGAGGAAATCAGCCTTAAGCGAAGCAGTTTCTACACGAGAAGAACCGATGACTAACTGGTCAACAAGAGGGGTCGGTGTCCGGTCTCGGATGCCGATCGGTGCCCACCACAACGAGTCCTTCCAGCGCTGTATATGACCTCTACTGGCTCGAGACCCCTTAAGTGACCAGGTTAGCCTTTTCTTTATTAATTTTATTTAGGTCCAAATTACAATCTAATAGGAACAGACAGATAATTAGGTGTTTGGACCCTAATTAATTACGGCACAATCAATGGAAAATCCTAAGCTAAGGCCAAAACCGCGTAAATCAGATAAGCAGTAAATAAAATGCGATAAAAATGAAATCGGCAAAAACCGCGGTGAGGTGCCCCGAGCACGCAGGTGCACGGCGAAACAGACGCTGATAAATCACCAAAGTCCAAGTCTCTATCCCTGTATTATTACAATTAAATGTTCTACAAAAAGTAAACTATCCTAAATCCTCTCCTCTCCTGCTAAACCTCTCGCTCTCTCCTGCGGCTCCGTACAGAAGGGAGCCGCCTCCGGCTTTCGCGGTTGCTTCGGCTCTCCGAAGAAAGCCGCCTCAGTCCTCGGGCCCTCGCAAAAAGTCAAACAAGATTGGGTCAGAAACAGTTAAGAAAACAAATAAAATCAAAAAGCCATGAAAAGCCGCGGACGAAGGAAAAGCTGTGGGAAAAGCCGCAAAAAATAAAACTGAACAAAAATGAAAAACAAGGACTACTAAGCCGTGCTCCCTGGAAACGACGCCATTCTGATGAGCAAGAAATTAGACCAAGACCCAGGTGAAGGTAATAGAACAAGGGTCGTTGCAACCCGGATCTCGATACTCAGCTCAATCAAGAAAATAGAGAAACCACCAAAATCAAAGATAAATCGATAAAACACGAATAGCAGTCCTCGCTATTTTATTTTACTTGGTATAGCTACCAAGGTCGAACACAAGGAGCATGAGATGGCCGAGACGGCCTACGAAGTAGTCAAAAATAAAAATAAAATAAACAAAAGTGTTTTTGGTGGGTTTTTAAATATTTTTATTTTTTGTATATTCAATAATAAGGAAAATATAAAGACAAGTGAAAAAGCCAACAAACAAATATTTATAAAACACTCCAAATGAAGTCAAAAATAAAATAAAAATTGTTTTTGTGTTTTTTATCTTTTTATGTGTATTTGGTGATTTTATGGGAATTTTATCATTTTTAGCTGATTTTCTAAAAATCAAAAAAGGGGAAAAGAATGGATCAATGTGCAACTAGACTTGAAAGGCCAATTAAAAATATATAATTGGCCTATAAAAATCTGGAGACAATTTTAATGAAAAATATACATAAAAACTAAGCTACAAAAAAAGAGTTTGCATTTTTTGAATTTTATAGAATTTTAATGATTTTTGTAAGGTTTGTAGTGTTTTTTAATTTTTATGAGTTTTAAAAGTATAAATGAGATAAAAATTGGACAGAAACTAAAAGACATCAAAACAACCAAATATTTTTTTTAGAATTTTTAGAAAAGTTTTTATATTTTTCTTTGATTTTCTATATTAGACAGTAATAAAAATCAAGGTTTTTGATTTTTTAAAAATAACAAAAAGCCACGAAAATGTACCAAAAATTTAGTGAAATTTTTACACAGTGGCAGGAGCCCCAAATTTCACTTGATTTGGGTTTGATTCGATATTTTATTCAATAAAAACAAGGCACACAGCAAGCAAGGACCTATTTGCAAAGAAACATACTTCTAGGGTCAAATAGTAACAATATAAAAAGCCCAGGGCCTGGAATGCAAATAGCCCACTACAATACACGATGTAAGTGTAATTCTTATTTAAAAAGATGCAAACAGTAACAACTAACAAATTCAAGGATAAAAGTGCAATTAACCCACACCCTCACGTGTAGATGCACATGTCTCACATAAACATGGACTATTTTGCAAATACAGAAAAACCTAAGGTCCTAGATGCAAATGTTCAAAAATAAAAAAGAACTATTAAAACTATTTATATGACTAAACTACAAATACAAAAAGGACAGGGGCCTAAGTGAAATTACCCCTTTATTAATGATCGACGGCTGAAGGAGTTCCACGTGGAGATCTGACGGTGGTGATGCACTTGTACCTCTTCAGCGATGGACGTCCCTGATTAGATCTCAGATGGATCAGACGTCTATGAGGCTCCCTCGAACAGATGGTGGAGGTCAGAACTGGCAGAGGGGTTCAATCGGATGGCGGAGGAGGGTCCTGGAAGAACACAACGCCGGCAAACTTCGCCGGCCCAGTACGCGCGGTGGAGGGCTCCTCTGGAGCTGCTGAGATGGAGAACAGAACGCCTACGATGGTCCGCAGCCAATGGCGGTCTCCGATGAGGCCAGGAGTGTCCAGGATGCTCCGATGACTTCGAGGACCTGAGGGTCCTGTGCCTGAGTGCTTTGACCTCCAGATGAGGTCACTTTGACCTGCAAGCTGCATAGAGCGAAACTTGGGTCGAGGGTAAAGTGCCTCGACCCGTCAGCGGGTGAAAGGGGTGACGGCATGAGGCAGAGCGGGGGGTCTCTGGCAAAGCAACGGTGGAGGAGACCCGAGCCTTGGTTCTGGGGCGAACCAAGGTGATCGGAGGTGCGGAGAATGTGGAGCGAGGTCTCGTGAAGGTGAATTCGAGGTCGGATGATCGAATGGGTGAGCTGATCGGAGTGAAATGGCCGGCGACTACCGGCGGCGCTAAATCCTAAAATCAAAATCTAAGTGCGTACAGAGGCTGAACGGGTTACCTGTTGGTCGTAATCGACTGTGCTGGAGATCAGAGAGCTCCTGGGGTTGTCGCCTCGATGGCTCGTCGAGGCCAGAGGCTCAAGCTCGCTCGGTGGCGGGGCACGGTGGCGAAGCTCGCCGGATCAGTGGCTGCAGATCTCAAATTCTCGCTGCGACACCCTCCCTCGCTAGCTATCACTATAGGAAGAAGAATGGAGGTCCTGAGACTGGAAGGAGATGGCCAAAGATGCGTGAAAAGTGCGGCGGAGCTTAGCCTTTATAGTGTTAGGGGTCTGAGAAGATGGGGTCGAACAAGCAAATCGGAGCTCGGATCCCTAGGAACGATCACCGGACGTGGATCAGGGATGGATCAAGTATAATCGGGGCCCGGGGTTTGGCTAATTGGTGATCGGAGCAACTCGGGAAAATTGGGTGAAGTCGGGTCGAAAGTCGGGTCCAGGTCAAAAGTGGTCTAGAGGGGGGAGTTGACCGGTGGTCAACATCCCCCGTGGACCAATCAGATAATTCCGATTATTAATTATTTGTAAATTCATTTAAAAATAGTAAATGATTTTATTTCGAAAAATTTTCAAATAAATACGTTTATTTATTTTCAAAGTAATTTTTAGTGATATTTATTTTTTTGAAAAATAAATTAGGTATTTACATTACATTATTATTATATATAGGTATATGCACAGATGTATTTTTTATTTTTATTTTTAATTGTTTATTTTTGCATAATTATTCCAATTTTATATATTAATTATTTACAACATAAAATTTGGAGTAAAAATATATTTTTATTTGATTTTTATGATTTATTTACACTAGCTAAATAAATAGACCTATATACATATGTACATGGTATATATGCAATGTGTGGATTGTATTTTTGTTATTTTTATTTTTCTAATTTTTATTGTATTTTTATAAATATGTACAAGGTGTTAAAAACATATTTTCATTTTTATTTTGAGGAAAATAAAATTATTTATGTATATAGGTGTATGTACAAGCATGATTGACCCTATCTCCCTCTACTTGGTTTCTTTTGCGGTCAGGCCAAGGCTTGGCCCTCCCTTGGGATTAGGTCACTCAATATTTATTCTAAATATTTCCCCCTTTTTCTTTATTTCTTTATTCTTTTATTTTGCATAAAAACATGCTAATTATTAATATTTACACAATGCATGCTTTTTGTCAATTTATTATTTTTACATAAATATACATGGTGTTTTGCACAGGTTTTTAGCTAAAATAAAAGAATAAAGAGTGATGAATGGGGATTCATCAATAACCAAAGTCCTATGTCATATACTGTCATGATATAGGTACACATCCTCTGACCAAAGATAGATATGTTACTATATGTCTGAGTACGTACATTTGGCACACCAATAGGTTGATGACCTAATCAAGGTCTATAAACCGGCGCGCTGGTGTGCATATAAGGGCATATGACTAATACGATCTCTCAAAGGGATCATATAGGTTCATTTACTGAACCGGAAGACATAAGCTCACTCATGAGATATTGGGAAGAATCAAATTCCGCGTGCGGTCATCTCGCTTTGGAAGCTTGACTGAATTTGTAAGGTTTGATATATACTTTTGGAAAGTATATGATCAACACCTAGGTATAATATATGCTTTTAGAAAGTATATGATCGATACCAACTCCCAATGATCGAATGAGAAACATAATGATAAATCCTTGAAGTAGACAGTGTAAAATTAATCGTATACTTTGGGATTATTCTGGGTCTTGCAGTATGCAGGATGTATAGGTATTAGGAATAACTGAGGGTGATGTTATCATAAACGATTGTATTACCACGTTGCTTCCATTCCTAGAGAGTGATGAAACAGGTCTGGATTTTAGTGACTCCTCTCAGTAGAGAAGTAATCTGATCTTAGTCCAAATGTTGGACATTAATCTTAATGTGATTCAGATGCATTGAGAAGATTAGATTTGCGGTCTTGATTTAATCAAGCATCCATAAGAGGCCCGAGATCTGGATTTAAGATATGATCTTAATATCCAAGTCACTATACGTGGAACAATACAATCGCCCTGTCCTTATCTCCAAGTATCTGCGGAGAAAGCACATTATCCTTGAAAGAGTTCAGGATAATTTCATTATTGATATAAGTATCCGAGCATTGACAAAATGGATAATTAAATGTGATTTAATTATCATGAGTAAAATGAATTTGATTCATAAGGATAGTTATCTTAGATAATTAAATGTGATTTAATTATCAAAGATGTAAATAATGTGAATGTGATTCAAATTATTTGGGAACATGAGAATAGAGATCCAAGATGATTAAATGTGATTTAATTATCATGGATATTGAATAATGTGGATAGCACTATCCATGTTAATCATATATATATATATTATAAATATAATTTATAATATATAAGAGACAGTTATTTGTAATTTATATTTGTTAATTGAATGTTAATGTGAATTGGATTTACATTGAACAATTAATTGAAAATGTAATTTACATTTTTTTTTTGGGTTGTGAATGTGATTCACAAATTTCCAATGAGAACATTGCAATATTCACAAAATAATTATAAATTATTTTTGTAGAACAATTTACAAAAATTGTTGTTGTAAATATTGGAGATACATATGACATTGTAATCTAGAAAGATTACATGGGATGTCTCCTTCCTAATAGGAGAGGGGACGACCGCCAATTCCAATTAGGAAGGGGTGGACGTCCACTCCCTGTATATGGAAGGAGTCTCTCTCTCTCTATCTCTCCCCCCATTATCTTCATATGTTGTTGATTTAATTTTAGGATTGATTTATATTGATTTATCAATATATATATATATAATCTAAATTAAATTAATTATTATTGCTTTTTACCAACAAAATCTTAGCCATTAAAAGAAACACAAATCAATGAGAGCCATTGGATTTGTGTTTCCCATGGATTGAGATCCATGGATATTATAAATAGTAGGCAACCGTTGTTCTTTATATGCTAATGAGAACATTAGGCCCTCTCTCTACACACCCTCTCTCCTTCTCTCATGTGGCCATCCACCATGGATACCCTTGAGAGATTCTCCATCGCCGCAGCGTCATCGTTATGTTGCCTGATCATTTGCTCGTGGATCTCTGTCTCCTTTGGTGGGCCTCGCTCGTGAAGAAGACGTCGGATCTCGTGTGTCGAGATCAGGAGATTTGCCGCTTGGATCATCAACATGGATTGCGAGAAGCATGCATCTCATCCACGCGCTCACAAGCATCTCCTCCATCGGATCGAACTTGAAACAGGAGGTCTCTTCATTTAGAGACTTGATCGCAATCACGCATCAAGAGGAATCCTATTACTTGTTTGTGGTTTAGATGAAACGATCCGAGAAGTGTTCTTGGATCAAGTGGTTTCATCGCATGAAAATTTTTTAATTTCCGCTACATCGAGCAACTAGTGTGACTAGTCGCTCCCGATCGCATACGATGCGATCCTCACGCTTCCGTAATGTGCTAAAGGATCTCACCATGTTCTTCAAGTGATATCAGATCCAGGTTGAATGTTTCGGATATGATCCATAAACCTAGGATGACTTGGGTTCTTTAGGGTTTGTGAAAATTTTCTCGCATTTCATTTTGCATCTCTGTTTAGTGATTATTTTCGGCCCTGTTTGAATTGTTTAAAATGAAAATACTTGTATTTTGTTACCCATTAAATAAGTAAACCATGAGATCTGAGTTTGCATGATTTCGAATCGGTTTGCTCAAGTTATGATCAAATTAGTGAACATGTACCCACTGTTTCGGGGACTGCGAATCTTAACGTAATTAAGGAGTTAATTACTGATTTGAAACGCTTATAAATGCATGCAAATACTTAGGTTCTGTTTTAAATCAAATTAACAAACTTTGGAAACTTATTTTGCTTAATTTGGATTTAAATTGATTGAGATATGCTAATTTTAGTAAGTGAGGGTCACTGCTGGAAATTGCTTTCCTAATCAAGAGCCTTGTGATTGTCATTTAATCAATTAGTGAAATTAAATGGTTTAATTTCTTGGAATAATTTTGGATAAATATTAATGAAATATTTGATGATAATTATTTCCTTAAATGACATTGCCTTAACCAGTAATTGATTAGATGTGATTGAGATCATAATTTGTTACACAATCTACTTTCCAACAAACAAAGTTGGTTGAATAGGATTGGAGATTTGTTTAGAAAATCTCCTTATAATATTAATAAAAATGTTATTATTATTATTATTATATATGGCATAACTTTGATTTAAAAACCAATTATCATCTCAAGTACACAATGATCAATTTGGCATTATGCTTTCCTGAGGTGGATATGGTGTCTAGTCAGGGAGCGTTGGGGTAGCAAGTTGCACCGTGTGCAGTTTGTTCCACTCCCGTCAGTACTGGCCATGATAGCGGGTACGAACTCGATAATGCCGGAGAGATCACAGTGTATTTTCTAATTATTAAAATTCAGAATAATACGTATTTGAGATAATACCATAATTCAAGTAATAATAAAGATTGTTTGTTGGATATTAATTGGATCATTAATTTAATATGATTAGATTAATTGGAATCCAATTAAAATTAAAAACTCTAATTTTAATAGAGATGTTATTTCCCTTAGAAAGATTAATCATAATGAATATGATTCATGATGATTAATTAGAATTTGAATATGATATGGAGGATCACATAAGTGACATCCATGGTCTCCCGTCAAGGCGAAGGGTTCCGTCGCCAGATATTGTATGTAGGAGATTCCAATACGAAGTGACAGCTCCTGCATACAATCCATTTGGATCGGGCTCTTCACTTCTCGAAAGAGTAAGGATGTATGCGTAGTGACACTAATTATTGGGGCGATATTGGATTGCGCATAGTGAGTTGTATTCCTATTGACAGTTGGTTCAATTATTGACGAGTCAACATCTCCTTAGGGTTGGCGGGCATGGGTGTTAAAGAACGAATTGGGAATGCAAGTTGGACTTTCAAGGCAAAATATGTTCCAACTTCTTTTTATCCGAGTTACAGGTTCTCATATTATTGGGATGTGACAAAAATAAGGAAGGAGGTCCCAGATCTTGCTGAGATATAATGGTAGGTTATCTCTTACATTGAAAGTGATTAAGGGAATGGACTTTCAGTGTTGACGAGGCAAGACAACTTCGATATAAAAATTCCTAAATCAAAGTAAAAATGTATAATTATATATATTTATGCAAATTTCTTATTTCAGATAATCCTTCATTAAACCCACTCAATACTATACTCAATGATAACCGGTAAAATATCATGGATTGGATCCACGATTAAGATATTGTACTTGCAGTTAGACACATATTGTATGTGGTTGTAATGTGCAAGTTTCCTCATAATAATGAGGAATGATAATTAAATAGACAATAGGACTACAACCCTAGAGTTTTATGTCTCTACAGTTTTAATCTCTCATCGAATGTACTTTGGAAGTGACATGTCGACGATGATCGTAATTGTTGAATAATCCTTATAAAATTCTAAGAAGATGTTCTGGCATGCATATGTGCTCTCGACATTTAATCATGAATGACATGGTTCTCTGCATCATGCAGAATGGTGGTTCTATAAGAGATAATGTATTCAAATTGTTTGAATACCCACCAGAACCAAAAGTCTTTAAGGGTTATGATGTTCGTAGATACGATGGATGTCATCATTCTACTGTCTATACTCTAGTCTTCCATGAAGCTCCGTAATATTCATATTGTATGAATTGAAATGAAGCATGGATAAATGTTGAAATGCTCTTATATTGAAATCTTTTGAATTCAATATAGATCCTTTGTCTTAAACAATGGTTGTTTATAGATAAAGTGAGCACAGTGGAAACATGGGTTGGACCCAAGTAAGAAGGAAACTCAAAGAGTTGACTGTACTTCTGTGACTTCCATATGACATCCAAAGAGTAGGATGAATGCCAATACTGCAATAAGTCGATGTACTGATAGTGTGACTATCTTGTCTATCTAGGATCCTTAGAGAAGGATCCAGATGGTGCATCAGAATAATCTACATCTACATATAATCATTGAAATTGACTTTCTTATTTGATAAGATCAAAGTCTAATAATTGTATCTCATTCTTCTAATGACATTTGCAATTGGTTGCATATGTTTTTTAAAAGACTAGAAATTTTGATCTTAAGGTTCAATAGTCATCCACATGGATATTGATGCAATTGGTGCAACAATCTATGTTGGATAGATATACTTCATAATTTCAGTGGGAGAGCCCTTAGTCTTAGAGAATGTCTATATGACCTAGATATTAGAATACACTCATTGTTTATTTCTAAATAATGGAAATGAACATGAATTCTTTAATAGACCTATCATAAAGAGTTATGATGGAGATATTTTAGATAGTAGTCTAAAATCTAGTGAACGCTACTAAAGTAGAAAAGTAATGAATGGTTCATTAACATTTCTAATAGTGAAAATTAAATCTTTAAAGATCAATAGGAGGATGAAGATCATTTGAAAATGATCTGGCATCAAACCTTGGACATAAGTCTGTTGATGAGATCAATTGACTGTAAGAGATTTAGAATGTCTAAAATTTCAAATCTTACATACTTGTGAATATTGTATTCAAAGTAATAATGTCCAAAGCACCCTTCTCTGAGAATTTATTAAAATGTCAAGGTATTCAATATCTCATACATATTGATGTATGTGGATCATCTATATCATGATAAACATTGATGATATGTGATATCATTCGATGATTATTCGTGATATATGATTTCTCCTCTTCACCTTAGAAAGCTTTGAAATATTCAGAGATTTCATAATTTTGGTTTAAAACCCAAATTTTGAAGGAAGATGAAAATGAATTTGATCTAATCTAGGTAGTTAGTACCTATTAGATGAATTCATGGAATACCTTATGGAGAAAGGAATGTCATTCCTATATCAATCCTCCTAATACACCTAAACTCAAGAGAGTTGTAGGGAGATACAATTAGATCATGTATGACATGATTTGATTAATGATAAATTTTAGCATAATTACCTATTAGTTTCCAGGAATGTATGTAGTAGAGACTACAACATATATCCTTAACAAGATTCCAGGCAAGTAAGCCAGAATTTAGCACCTGAGAGCGCCACTTCATTAGAAAATAAAGGATGGTATTGGATACCTACTTTATGACTTGAGATTCTTAAAAGAATTCATATATGAAAACATGATTCTTAGATGATTAGACTCTTGAGAATCAAGATGAAAATGAAGTAAAGAAACTCATTTAGTCTTGAGAAGATAATGAGGCTCCTAAATTTGGAAACTAAAAGGACAATAAAAGATGAAACACTAATACCTCTTCAAATAAGTTTAAGGATGGATTCCATGTGTCAGTTGAGTCTGACAATGATCTGACTTCATGTGATGAAGCTTCTGAAGATCATAGCATGGAAAGATCGATGTTAGCAATAAAGTCTAAAGTAGACTTCATATACAAATGTTGTATATGGACCCTCGAGGATCCACCTATATGGGTAAGACCCATTAAGTGTAAATGGATCTTCAAAAGAAAGAGGGAACCTGATGAGAAGGTAGAGACCTTCAAAGCATGGTTCATATCCCTGAGCTACACACCGAAGAGAAGACATCGTTTGCGATGAGACTTGCTCTTCAGTGATCATGCTTGAACCCATTAGAATAATGCTAACTATAGCTACACAACTTGACTTTGACAGCTTAAAGATGAAAGTAAATATTGCATTTATCCATGAATACCTCTCTGACGACATTCACATGAAGCAGCCCCAGGGCTTCATGGTTGAGGAAAGCAAAGAGTGCAAGCTAAGGAATTCCATCTACGGACTCAAATAAACTTCTTGTAGTTGGAACATCAGATTGGAAGAAATTATAAATGTTATAATTTTATTTAGAATCTTGATGAACCATGTGAAGCTTAGTGGAAGTACCATTGTGTTCATCGTGCTAAAGGTAGATAATATCCTAATCATTTGGAATGACATAAGGATAATAATAAGTGTTTCATAATATGGTTGTTCCATAACTTGAGATATGATCTCAAGAATACCTCTTAGATCTTAGTTCTGAAGTTGTTCAGAAGCAAAGAGAAGAGGGTATTGTGACCGTCACATTAATGGTACACCTTGGACATTTCCATTTTCTGGAAAATTCCAAGAAAGGCTTCTTTTCCTAAAGATATGGTACTGACCTATTTGAAGAAATAACATGTCAAAGAGTTGAGAAAGTGAATGCTATAACTGCTTGCCCTTGTGCATCGGTTACGAGAAGCTGAGTGTATGTTAAATGTGTACGAAAGCCAGATGTCTGCCATGCAGTGGGAGTAGTAATTGTTACTAATCCTACTATGGAAATAAAACACTTGGTTATAGTAATTACAATATCTTCAAATATGACAAGAATTTAGAGATAGTGATCTCTAAGTCTTATCTTCAAGAAATTAAGACTTTATAGATGAAGATCTAAAAGGTCTTAACTACGAATACCTTGGGAGATAGTGATCTCCAGGAATAAGGGTATTGTGATAAGGATAATTACATACTGGATATATTAATTATTAAGATGTAGTTTCAAGGACACTAAAACTGACAAAATTGAGTATAGGTTGCATAAGATGCAACATTCGCATTGAATGCGAACACTGTTACTAGGAGATATGCAAGTGTCGTAAAAGGACTTGGCATAGTTTCTTGGGAACAAAGTGACTGATCAACTTACCTAGATATTTTCTTAAATAGCCTATGATTGTCACATGAATGCGGATTTAAAGATTAGCCCATTAATGGCTCTTTGGGCTAGTGGGAGATTGTTGGACATGCGAGCCCACGTTGATCCATTATGTAATAAATGTTATTGCAAATATCATTCCCTGATCTGAGATGAAGAATAACTAATCTGCATAATAGGTCCCTTAGTACAATTAGGGTTATGTACCATGGCCATCTTGATGATCATATAACTGTTGATTCAGTTATTGAATCAAAGAGGCCGATGCTACGATGAATATCTAAAGAGTTAGATTGAGGACTCATCAAGCACCGTCAAATGATTATTAAGAGACGATCTCCAACAAGAGAAGGAGATGACAATCCTTTCTCTGAAGGTTGATATCTAACCGACCCCTTAATGCAGGTCCTCTGCATAGGAATAGAGATTTGGAGGTGTTAGATAAGTTAGGTCAAAGAGTTGACTTATGAGATCGAGATAACCTAAGTATTATGTCATATAATGTCATGATATAGGCACGCATCCTCTGACCGGAGACAGATATATTACTATATATATGAGTATGTACATTTGGCAGACCGATAGGTTGATAACCTAATCAAGGTCTATACACCGGCGTGCTGGTGTGCATATAATGGAACATGAGTAATATGATCTCTCAAAGGTATCATACATATTCATTTATTGAACCGGAAGACATGAGCTCACTCATGAGATATTGGGAAGAATCAAATTCCGCGTGCGGTCGTCTCGCTTTGGAAGCTTGACTAAATTTGTATGGTTCGATATATACTTTTGAAAAGTATATGATCAACGCCTAGGTATGATATATGCTTTTAGAAAGTATATGATCGATACCAACTTCCAATGATCGAATGAGAAACTTAATGATAAATCCTTGAAGTAGATAGTGTAAATTGATCATATACTTCGTGATTATTCTGGGTCTTCCAGTATGCAGGATGTACATCTATTAGCAATACCTGAGGGTGATGTGATCATAAACAATTATATAACCACGATGCTTCCATTCCTAGGGAGTGATGAAATAGGTCTGGATTTTAGTGACTCCTCTCAGTAGATAAGTAATCTAATCTTGGTCCAAATGTTGGACATTGATCTGAATGTGATTCAGATGCAATGAGAAGATTAGATTTACGGTCTTGATTTAATCAAGCATCTATGGGAGGACTGAGATATGGATTTAAGATATGATCTTAATATCCAAGTCACTATATGTGGAACAATGCAATCGCCATGTCCTTATCTCCAAGTATCCACGGAGAAAGCACATTATCCTTGAAAGAGTTCAGGATAATTTCATTGTTGATATAAGTATCTGAGCATTGACAAAATGGATAATTAAATGTGTTTTAATTATCATGAATAATATGAATTTGATTCATAAGGAGAGTAATCTTAGATAATTAAATGTGATTTAATTATCAAAGATGTAAATAATGTGAATGTGATTCATATTATTTGGGAACTTGAGAATAGAGATCCAAGATGATTAAATGTGATTTAATTATCATGGGTATTGAATAATGTGGATAACACTATCCATGTTAATCATATATATATTATAAATGTGATTTTTAATATATATATAAGAGAGAGCTATTTGTAATTTACATTTGTTAATTGAATGTTAATGTAATTGGATTCACATTGGACAATTAATTGAAAATGTAATTTACATTTTATTTTGGGTTGTGAATGTGATTCACAAATTTCTAATGGCAAGATTGCAATATTCACAAAATAATTATGAATTATTTTTGTAGAATAATTTACAACAATTGTTGTTGTAATTATTGGAGATACATGGGACATTGTAATCTAGAAAGATTACATGGGATGTCTCCTTCCTAATAGGAGAGGGGACGGCCACCAATTCCAATTAGGAAAGGATGGCCATCCACTCCATGTATATGGAAGGATACTTTCTCTCTCTCTCCCATTATCTCCATATGTTGTTGATTTAATTTTGGGATTGATTTATATTGATTTATCAATATTTATTTAATCTAAATCAAATTAATTATTATTGGTTTTTACGAACAAAATCTTAGCCATTAAAAGAAACACAAATCAATGAGAGCCATTGGATTTGTTTTGCCCCTGGATTGAGATCCATGGATCCCAAAATATTATAAATAGAAGGGCACCCCTTGATCTTCATATGCTAATGAGAAGATAAGGCTCTCTCTCTCTCTACACACCCTCTCTCCTTCTCTCATGTGGTCGTCCACCATGGATGCCCTAGAGAGATTCTCCATCGCCACATCATCATTGTTATGTTGCCCGATCGTTTGCTCGTGGATCTCCGTCTCCTTTGGTGTGCCTCGCTCCTGAAGAAGATGTCAGATCTTGTGTGTCGAGATCAGGAGATTCATCGCTTGGATCATCAACATGGATTGCGAGAAGCACACCCCTCATCCACAAGCTCGCAAGCGTCTCCTCCATCAGATTGGACTTGAGATAGGAGGTCTCTTTGTTTAGAGACTCGATCACAACCACGCTTCAAAAGGTAATCCTATTACTTGTTTGTGGTTTAGATGAAACAATCTGAGAAGTGGTCTTGGATCATGTGGTTTCATCGCATGAAAATTTTTTCATTTTCGCTGCATCGAGCAACTAGTGCGACTAGTCGCTCCTGATCGCATATGATGCGATCCTCATGCTTCCATAATGCATTTAAGGATCTCACCATATCCTTCAACATGCTCCTATCCTCCAACCTCCTGATTGGTCTCTTCCTTTTGAGATCATGACAGATGCCTCTGATTATGCAATTGGTGTTATTCTTGGACAAAGATGAGACATACTCCCATTTGCGATTCATTATGCTAACATAACGCCTGATGAGGCCTAGAAGAACTACACTGTCACAGAGAATGAGCTGCTAGCCGTAGTATTTGACATGGAAAAATTCAGATTACACTTATTGGGATCAAATGTTAACATTTACAGATATTACTCTGCCATCAGGTACCTATAAAACAATAAGGATGCTGAGCCTCGTCTGATTCGATGGATCCTTCTACTCCAGGAATTTCTAGAAATCCAAGATAAACCTAGAGTTAAGAATGTGGTGACATACCATCTTTCCAAAATCATTGAGATTGAGACTTTTGAGCAGAATGTAATTCCAATCACAGAGATTTTTCCAGATGAGGCAATTCTGTCTGTCACCTCACTCCCCTAGTATGCTGATATAGTCAATTATCTTATCTCCGAGAAGACTTCGCATGATTGGTCAAAGATTAAAGTTGATATATTCTTGTTAGACATACAGTTCAACAAATGGGAAGATCCTCACTTATTTCACGAGGGAGCAGATTGCATCTGGAAGAGATGCATACCTCAGGAGGAAATTACAGGTGTCCTAGAACATTGTCACCAACTTGAAGCTGGTGGACACCATTCTGGAAAGAGAAAGACAATAAAAGTGCTTTAATGTGGCCTCTAGTGGCCAACACTTATTAAGGATGCAACTGAATATGTCAAAAGATGCACTGACTGTCAGAAGATGGTGACACAATCAGTTCAAGAGATACAATACCTTTGAAATACATTCAGATATCGGATGTCCTTGATGCATGGCCGTTGATTATGTGAGCCATTGAGTGGAGGCAATCCCCACTTGATGTATAGATAGTTGGACCATCTGTCGATTTCTTGGAGACAATATCATCTAGTAGTTTGAGTTTCCAAAAATTCTTATATCAGATGGAGGAAGCCTCTTTGTGAACAAAAAAATCAAGAAATTGATGAAGGATTACGGCATTGAACATCGTGTTGCAGCATCGTACCACCAACAATCAAATGGCTTAGATGAATGCTCAATTAGGGAGATAGAGACAATTATGTAGAAACTTGTGCAACCTAATAGGAAGAACGGATCACAGCTACTCAATTTAGTTCTTTGGGCTTACCGTACTGCATACAAGTCTCCTCTTGGCATGTCTCCCTACTGCCTCGTCTATGGAAATCCATGTCATCTGCCCATGGAACTCATTCATAAATCCTTATGGGCAATGTTTATGTGTAACTTGGATTTTGAGAAAGCGGGAAGGAATAGAAAAGTTGATCTGAACTGCCTGCTTGAATTCAGAGACTATACGCATTATAAAAGTCTAATGTACATGGAGAAAGTCAAGAAATGGCATGATAAGCACATCCGTGGGAAGACTTTCGAGACTGGGCAGAAGGTGTTGTTGTTTGATGTAAAGTTGAAAATATTTCTAGGCAAGCTGAAGAGCAAGTCGACTGGGTCATTCTTAATGATAACTGTATGTGATAACAGAAACCCATTGATATCTAAATTTTCACCTGACACAGAATCTTTTGTGGTCAACGAATAGTTGCTGAAGCTGTACTTAGAGCATAATACATTCTTGTCCATTGTAGACTCAATCCATGTGGTAATTCAAGAAGAGCTCACATAGACAAATGGATTAGATTCTTAAGCTCAAAATCACATAAAAATTTCTTTTTTCTTCTTTTTCTCTTCTCATTTCTAATTCTTCCAAAAAGCACTCGTCCCTTTCATCACTGTTGCACTTAGGGCGTACTTTGTCCAAAGTATGGGGGGGGGGATAAGTGCATCGAGTTGTTCATTCTTTAATCTCTCACTTGTCTCCCAACTTGTTGATATTCTGTTTATACTTAGGTATATTTTACCCTAAGTATAGGGGGAGACATTTTGAGCTGATAATCTTGTAAATTCCCACCCTTGACCCTCCCTTTCTTGTATACAGTCTGTTATACTTAGGATAATTTAATCCTAAGTATTGGGAGGATGGTCAACTTCTCATTCTTTCATTATTTAGTCATTGTAATATAGGCTTTTCTATACTTAGAATGATTTATGTCTTCCTTTTCTCTCCGATCTAGTAGTACAAAGCTCAAGCTAAGTATAGGGGGGTCATATATACGATGTATATACTTTAGCCATAACTTGTACTTGCATGATTTCAATAACATGGCTAAGACACATAATTCTTTGTAAATATATATAATAAATTGGTTAAAAATGTTTTGCAAAATGATTTGAAAAATGGTCAGAAATATATTGAAAATCTCCTGAGCCGTTTGAAAGATATTTTGTAAAATATTTTCAAACCTTTGTAAAATATTTTATTTGCAAGAATTTCTTTTGTCTATTTAAATAAAATTCGAAAATTGGTTTGCAAATGATTTGGAATGGTTTGCAAAAAATATTTTCAAAAAGCTGTACATATTGTTTGAAAAATCATTGAAAAATGATTTTCAAATTGTGTAAATGTTTGTAAATTTTTTTTATCAAATTATTAGCAAAAATAAGTTTTCAAAATTCTTTGTGTAAATGATTTCAAATTTTTGGAGAATTGTGCGTAAATAATAGCTCAAATAAAAGTCCTTATAAAAGTTGTATAAAACTCGTATTTAAAACTTGCAAATTATAGTGTAAAATATGCAACAACTCTTGTAAATATAAAAGCATTCTTGTATAAATATATGTACATAATTCTTCTATTATCCCTTTTGTTTTTCAAAAATGCCTAAAAATTTGCAAAATTCAAAACCCATAAAAATTTGCAAAATGTTTTCAAAAATCTGCATAAAAGTTTGTATTTTTTTTACAAAAATTCATAAAAAGTTCGAAATATAAAATAGATTCACAAAAATATTCCTTTTGCATTGTACATTGCATTTGCATTTTTCAGAATGATCAAAGATAATCAAATGAATATGAAGTAAAGTAAGATGATTGGAGCTTGGTATAGACCATAATCCACTTAATTTCAGAGGAACTTATTAAGTTAGGTTCCATGAGACTATGTTCGTCATTCGATTCATGGTGTCTAATTAGAACCATTCATATCATCCGTACGACTCTTGAGACAGTGACTTGATTAGAAACCTCACACTTAAGTCTCAGCTCAACCCATCTTGATTGTTGAAATATCTTAGAGTCTTAGTCAGGATGATGCTAGGCCTCTTTGTCAAGGGCGACTCATGAACCATTCTTGGGGATTGCCGAAACCGGTACTCTAACCACTTCTTTTGGTAGCCATGATATCTAACGATTGGAGACTGGATTGAGATAATGCATCGGATGAGGAATGGCTTGCTGGCACAGCTTTTTCTAAGACCCCAAAACATGGGAAAACCAAAAGACTCCATATCTATCTGGGCACAAACAAGAATGCAGAAGAAATGCGAAGTCAAAAAAATCCAAAAGAAGCCCACAACAAAAAATCCACAAAAAACATGGAGCTTCTAGAAAAAAGCCTGCTTCTTGGTGAAGACCCGGTTACATTGACCGGGCTTCACAAGGGAATGAAGACTAAACTGGTCCATTACCACTTCTTTTCCATTATTCTGGCGTCTCCCTCTTCCGGTTGTGAAACTAGAAGCACCTGACCTTAAAAGGAAATATCTATCTCTATGAGGACGAGTTACCAGGGGAGAAGATTCTTTGACAGTTCAGGGATTTATATAAGAAGAGCTGAAATTTTTACGCACATAGATCTGTCATTTCAAGGTTGCATGAGTATGCGGCTGAGAGAATGATTTCGACTAGACTGTGGATGGAACTGGGTAATATAATTATGGAACCTGAGGGTCGTTATGTCACACTTCCTAACCTTGATGCTGTTCCGAACAATCCAATAATCCAAAGGTCTTAACTGAACTCCAAACTTTGATTTTAATAAGAAAAGTTCAAAAGTCAAGAACTGTTCCAAGTTATTTTTTTCTTTGGTTTATTTTCTTTTTCTGCAATTATAGGCATAAGTGTTTGCTAGGGACTAGCAAATGTAAGTATGGGGGGTGATGAATCTCCCTTTCATCACCTTTATTCTTCCATTTTGGTCGTAAACCACTAGTTAAATGCATATATATATCATTAATTTATACAAATAACACTCATTATTTATATTATAAATAATGTATAAAATCATGATTTAATTCCAAAATAAAGGAATAAGGGAAAGAAAAGAAAAAGAAATGAGATACCAGAGGTATTGAATGACCCTAAATCCCGAGAACCAGTCATCATGATGACTTGGTCAACAAGGAATAAAGTTGGTGGAGATATGGGCTAATAAATGCATAAAAATCCTAATTTTAAATATTCAATAAATACATTTTGGACCCTTTTTATTTTCTTGTTTTATACTTCAAATCAATAAACTTTGAAGATGAAAGTTGTACATAAAAAAACAAAAAAATACAAAATTATTTTGCTCAAAAATAATGCACAGTGTACTCAGGACACAGAAGATAAAAATCCGCAAAGAAAACTTCCCAGACCTATATCTTCTCCATACAAGCTCAAAATTCAACTGTACCAGCTGTTAAGATAAGGTTCGCTTGCCCCGGACTCGATCTTGGTACAGATCCATAACGATGAAAGTCAAATCGAGAGACTATTAATGCAACAAATTCAATAAAACAACAACTAGTACCATATAAAAAGGACCACAAACTGGAGAGTCTTGACCAAGTCGAAAGATCATTTAATGTAGTTGAAATAACATAATTGAAGATTGCTTGGTCAACTAACGGAAACTCCATCAAATTAATAATCGTCTCAATGTTATCTTTTCCTTTCTTTTATTTAGATTGTCTGAATATTCAGGAGCAAACACCATTTCAATTCCCCTTTTCACTACGCACAAAATGAACCAACAATTGGGATAAGCACAAAAATTAAATCTTCTATAAAGATAGATACACCTAATATATCAAAACTCATTGCCCATAGATAAAGAAAGTCCGTTTCAACATAAAAAAAATCAAAAACTAGAGCAAACATGTAATAGCAAATTCAAACTCATCTTTATTGTTCATAAAATTTAAATATCTATTTAAGGTGGTTTCATTCAATTTGAAGATAAGATGCAAAAGTTGTATTTTGGGCCCTCATTATGCACTATACCTATATAAAATATTTAATTATATTTATTCTTTATATTTTTAAGTTTCTAATATTTTTTTTATAAATTCCTAAATATTACTTAAAATATATGTACATAATGAAAATAAAATAAAACCATAAAAATAGAATAAAATACTTTGATATATAGGTAAAGAATACATGTATTATACCTATATTATACATATATTAAATTATTTAAGTAAATAAATAACTTCAGAAAAAAATAAAAATATGTACATGTATATTAAATAACTTATAATATATAAATTATGTATATAAAATAATAAAATAGAAAATATAAAATAAAATACATAATATATATGGAAATTAAATATACATATAATTATACATATACAAAGTAAATCCTAACAAATTAACTTGTAAAAATAAATAAAAATAACAATCAAATAATTCGAAAAATAATAAACATTTTTTATGTTGTGAGTTATATTTAATCAACTCACTTATAATTATAATTATAATTTTTGTTTTTTTATTTTCTATTCTATCTTCTAGCAAATGATGGGGCCCAATCAGGGCCCATCCCTGGTTGACCCGCTAGTGAGCTGCCCCCCTACTCTTCTTGCCCTATCGGACTCACTGACCTCTCTTCTTGCTTGATTTTCCCTGCTCGAACCTTACATTTTCTGGGAATGATTCTTTCAACAAAATTGCTCCTCGTTCATTGCTTCTTTTACACCGTTGGCAATCCTCGATCGATGGAGCCTTGGTCTTCGAGAAAACCCTAGTCAAAAGACATCCTATATATATATATATATATATATATATATATATATATATATATATATATATATATCAGTCCTCCGACTCCAATTGAATTTGATCCTACTCTATCCTTGAAATACCCAATCTTTCTTGTGCTTGAGGTCAGTCGTGACAACATCAACTTCGTCCGAGCAATTGGCGTGGAGGAAGAGCTCTGGAGGTGTCAATCCGGGCTCGCAGGAGTAACTCAGGCAGAGCTCCACCTTGGCTCCTTGTTCTATAGGCAGAGTCCTAGTTTTCTTGCTTTTTAAATTACTAATAGAAGCAATAGATTAGTTTCACCTTATACTTTGTTTAATTCTATCTTGTATTCTGTAAAGTCATCAAGTCTTAGTTCGCGGCTCGTACTCCAGCCACTATTTCTCACCATTTTTGCCTCTATCTCGACCCGTTGACTGTCCCATCTTCATCCCCTTCAAGTTCTCTACATCTTCTACACCTCCGTTCACTCTGATTGAGTCCTAATCAGAAGATCATGTTTCCACCTCCACCAGAGACCTCCAACGTGCACCACCTTTGCCCATTTCACCGCTTAAGACCCCATGAATCTTCATCTTTTTGTTTTTGAGATAACCATGCAGGTCCAGAAGGTCTACAACCTTATTTGAGGCATTTTGGTCCCAAGCATAAGCTCCAGGAGCCCTTCTACTTCTCCGACCACCAGGGCCCCATCACTAGGCTTTAGATCCTTTTTGACGAGACTTGCAACTCCAACAACTTTCTAGGAATCTTCTTCGACCATTCGCCAGTCGGGAGGAGGTTGAAGCTACTCTGGATTGATGACCGAACTCTGCCGGAGACTTGTTCTTCCCTTGTTCATCCAAGCCATCTCTCCATCATTCGATCGTGCATTGCCTCTAAACACTACAACTACCGTTGATGAAGGAGCCCTCGTCCATCCGATCTAGTCGCTAGGTCTAATCCCAACCATCCAACAAGAACCATCATTGAGCGCTTAGAGGCTGATGCGTGGCAAGTGAAGGAACTACAACCGTTGATCAGTGCCTTAGGAGGTATTTTGCATCTTTCCCCGTGCATTTTGTAGTTTATTCTTAGTCTACAAACTTTCATTTGCAGTTCAATACTTTTTACAATATTTTTTATAATATTTCCATTGCAATTCGTACTTATTTTATTTATGTATAGGTCCAGTCCATGTCACCTCACGTGCTCGTACACGTGAGGGGGAGAGACATTTTACAGAGAACCCCTACGAGTTTTTGTATTTGTTTTTAGTCATGTAACTTTTATATTTAGTGTTATATTTTGTGGTTAAATTGCAAGAAGGACATGTAATGAATACATGATCCATCTACTCTATTTGGTTGTTTTAGCAAAATCTCTTCAACAATTCACTTATTAATTAACATTCACTGACAATGTTGAAATTAGGGTTTAAAGTGTTGCAAATAACTAACCTTGTTTGATCATGTTTGAACCTATTATTTTATTTAACTAAATTCTTTTTTAATTCTTTGACTAATTAACTAACTTAGCATAAAGAATTAAAACCCATAAAAATCAGAAAATCAAGAGAAAATACAAAAATATGACATTGCATATTTTGTACATATTTTATCTTTGTCTATTTTATTTTACATTTTTCTAACCTATAAAAAATCCATTTAAAATAGATTAATTATGTATATATTGTATATAATTTAATGGACTAATTAAAATCAAATAAAAAAATACTAAAATATGGTATTTTATTACCTATATGATACCTCCAAAATTATGTTTTGTACAATTGACCTCTTTTGATTCTAGGTCCTTCACAAAAAATGTATCTCTCATTGAGACGAACAACTTTCATGTTGACTTCTTTTTTATTTGACTTAATTTATTATTTCTTTTTTATTTATTTATTTTATTAATTTTTATTATTTTCTCATTTTTTAATTTTAATATTTTTATTTTCCTTAATTATATTTTTTATTTTAATTTTTATTATTTTACTTTCATTTAATTGTTATTTTTATGTTTCCTTTTCCCTTTTTCTCCCTTTCTTCTTTCCTTTCTCTCTCTCTCTCTCTCTCTCTCTCTCTCTCCACTTTCCCTTCTCAATTCACTTGCTCTTCACGTGACCCGTCTCCTCTCTCCGCTCTCATTCCTATTCCCAGTCTGACCGCCCCCTCACCTCACTCTCCTTTCTCCCTGACACGTGCACAACACATGCCATCTCCTCCAACCGACCGCACGTCCCCCGTCTCTTCCTCTCCTGCAATCACCTTTGGCCGCCCACTCCTCCGCCACCTATAACCGCTGCCCATGACTCTCGCCATTATGCCTTTGCCCCTGCCTTCCTCACGTAACTACCTCCACCACCATTTATAAAAGACCCCTCATCGACCTTCCTATTATCGGCCATCAATCAAGATCTAGAGAGGGAGAGTAGGAGTGGAGACCGGTGACATGGGTCTTGTTCTCTGGAAATGATTCCATCTTCTAGAGAGATCCACGGAGGGGCTCCTCCATGCTCTTGTTCCTTCAAGAGGTACCAAGCTTGTTCCTTCACCATGGAGCTTGAGTGATGACCATAATCGAAGGCACGTTCTTCCTCCACTCCCAGGCGACTTCCTCTGCCCATTTTCACCCCCAGGTAGATCGCACCTCCAGATATACCATCTTCACCTTCTATCGCTCCGACCACCGCACGCTCCACGAAGCTCCACCCTTTTGCAACCCACCTCGTGTCGACCACCACACTGCCCCACCGGTCTCCATCGTCTCCAACTTATCCCTAGAACACCTCCGCCCTCGAGCGACCCTCCCGACCCCACTATTGCTCGGCCTTAGCTCCATCGTCGTCCGTCCGCCTTGGCCGAGCTCCTTTGCTTTGCCCTCGACACGAACCAATGGCCAAGCTCCTCCGTGCTTCACCCTAGGCCGACCTCTAGTCGCCCTTCAACAGATCCCTCGCATCGTGTGTTGGTCTAGAGAATGACCTCCACTACAGCAGAGACCTACGCCCAATGACCTCCATCGCTTGCCCCCACATCTAGCCACCATCAGATCGAGGGCGAGCCCTTGATCCAACAGTCCCTAGAAGGCTGTGTAGACCACCCAAGCCTCGGCTCGTGCCTCAAGGCTCAGGTCAGTCGAAGCAATGCTACATCGCCACCTGGAGGCTCAGTGGCCGAGCCTATGTCTCCGCCTCCATCTAAGCATGCGCCTTGCCTCGAGCCTACGTGGCATGTGTGCAACACATGTTGTAGAGGTAATTTGTGCCCAAGCCCCTAATAATCCAACAAATTTCATAGAAAATATAAGAAAAATTCCAAAAAATCTAGTGTTTGTATATGCATATTTGATTTTCTGACTTAATATTTTTGCAACATATTATTAACCCCCCAAAAAATAGAAAACACCTAAAAACTTATAAAAATTCTTAAAATTAGTAGAAAAATTGTAAAATATGTTTTAAATTTCTAAACTTTTCTTTATATTTTCCAGAAAAAAGGAAAATTGAAATTGGATCAATCCATTTCGATAGATATTTATTAAGTCCATTTCAAGGTCTCCGATTACTGTTTGCTTTATTTTATGTATTTACTTAATTTAAAATCCATAAAAATTCTCAAAAATTATCTAAAAATGATTAAAAATAGAGAAAATTCAGAAAAACCCAACAATATTTTTTTATAATTTTTGAATTTATATAGTTGTATTTATAAATAGAAAACCCTATATATATCTTGTATATATGAATACTATATTTTACTTATAATTAGTATTAATATTTATGAAACCTTGTATATATTTTAAAACCTTAAATAATAAAAAGGACTGCTCCTGCTTGTATTTTCTTGATTTTCGTATATATTTATTATGTATATATCATCTATATTATTTATATTATATCTCGTATTACACATACATATATACACATATTATACCTATACTTATATTAAAAAGGGAAAACGAAAAATCATAAAAAAGAAAAAAATTATAAAATATGAAAACCCACAAAATTAGAAAACCCCTATAAATGCACAAAAACACATTTGTTGATTTTCTTTTGATTGTCAAATTGTGTACCTATCCCCGTTGCTCCTTTGTGGTTCAACCCCTACACTTGTGTACTATACATACTATTTTGTAGGGTATAATAAATTTTAGCTCACCTTATTTATTGCTTGGTCATTATTTTGGGTTTATTGTTGATGTACTAGATTGTTGATATATGAGAGTCGAGAGAGCGGTCAACACAATGATTGACAAACCTGATTTGTCGGGCAGTGCATACCCTCCAAGACCAGACGTTAGGATCCCTCGACGATATTGTGTAAATCAGGTTGTTGATTCTGGCGCTTCTGTTTGGTGCTTTTGTTCATGCATGCAATTGGCTGCATTTGTTTCAAGACACCATGGAACTTGATGAAGGGGAGACAGTCATCCAGATGGGACTCGATGAATTATTGTAGTGATTGACATTGAAACATGTAGACTATCATTATCTAGTGGGACAATCCTCCATATTATAGATTTTCTCTATGTACTAGATGTTAGAAGGAACTTACTCTCTTTATAAAAACTAGTTAGATATGGATATACTTTTTTTCTGTAATAAACTTATCATAAATCATTATGGTAATTTTATAGCAGATGGTTTTCTAACACCCGGTGGATTATATGAATTGAACATGCTTGGATGTGTCGTGAATGTCAATACCACTATTAATAATAAAACCCCTAAACAATCAAGAGAGGATGGAAACCATTTAACTATGATCTAGCATCAAAGACTTGGACTTGTGTCTGTTGATATGATCAATGGTTTGGTAAAGGACAAACCTCTAGATTTCTTAGAAGTTTGTGATTTACCAACTTGCAAACATTGTATTCATGGGAAGATTTCTAGGGCACCCTTCTCCAAGAAAGGTAAAAGATGGGAAGGTATACTTGACCTAATTCTTACTGGTGTATGAGTCCCTTTTGTACTACGATTCTAAATTGATATCAATAGTAGGTGAACTTTATTGATGATCATTCACGATATGGTTTTCTTTTCTTGTTACGTCACAAGCACGAAACCTTTGATAATATCAAAGAATTCATGACTTTGGTTGAGAACCAAACTGTAAAGAAGATAAAGAATAATCGATCTGACCGAGGTCATGAATATCTCTCAGATGAATTCAAATTATTCCTAAAAGAGAGAGGAATTATTTCCAATATCATGCCTCCAGGTACTCCTCAACTCAATTGACTTGCAGAGAGATGCAATAGAACCATGTTGGACATGGTGAGATCAATGGTGAGTAAAGCAAACTTACCTCTTTAGTTTATGGGGACATGTATCGGAGACTGCATCTTATGTCCTAAACAAAATTCCATCTAAATATGTACCTACAACCCCTCATGAGCTGTGGTACTAAGACAAGTGTATGATACTTAAGAATTTGGGGTTGTTTGGTCCATACTAAAAATGCATATGGAAGCAAGTTGGAATCTCACACTAGAGAGAGCTACTTCATTGGATACGTTTAGAATGGTATTTGATATCAAATTTATGATCCTGAGACTCAAAAGGTATTTGTTTCTAGAGATGTAAAATATCTGTAAGACGAATCACTTAAAAGTCAAGATAGCAATAAAATCAAAGAACTAATCAAGTCTGGTGCGACTGATGAAGTTCCCACACAGGAAATTGAAAATATAATAAAAAATGACACAACCGTACGTCGTACAAAGAGTTTTAGGGTTGTGATACTACTTTAAAGGTACTTGTTCCATGTATTAGAAGAGTCTGATGATAATCTTACATCATATGATGAAGCATTGGGAGATCATGACATGAAAAATTGGATGTTAGCAATGGAGCCTGAGATAAACTCCATGCACAAGAATGGTGTATGGACCCTATAAGATCCACTGAAAGGCATCAAACCTATTATGTGCAAATGGATCTTTAAGACAAAGAGGGGACCCGATGGGAAGGTAGAGTCCTTCAAACCACATCTTGTAGCCAAGGGCTACAAAAAAAGAGAGGGCATTGATTATGATGAGACATTCTCTCATGTGTCCATGCTTAAATCCATCAGGGCATTGCTAGCAATAGATCACATCTTGACTATGAAATCCGACGGATGGATGTGAAGACAATATTCCACAATGGATGCCTTGAAAAGGACTAGAGCAGTAATGAACAACTAGATCACAGAGGGATCCTAGCGTCTGGTCTTGTAGGGTCTGCGGTGCCCGACAAGTCGCGTTTACCAATCATGTATCGACTGCTCTCTTGGCTCTCGGATGTCAACAATCTAGTGCATCAACAATTAACCCACAATAATAATAAAGCAATGAATGAGGTGAGCTAACATTTATTGTACCATACAAAATAGTATGTATAGTACATAAGGGTAAAGGTCAAACCACACATGAGCAGCAAGGATAGGTACAAAATGCAACAATAAAAAAATCAACAAATGTATTTTTGTGTTTTTATAGGGATTTTCTATTTTTTGTGGGTTTTTTAATGTTTTATATTTTTAAATTTTTAATTTTTAATTTTGTTTTCTTTCTATAATTTTCTGATTTTTTAGTTCCTTTTTCTTTTTAAAGGATAATAAGTAGATATATATAAGTATATATGTATAATAAGCAAAATATAATTACTATATAGGACATATATATATAATATATATAATTAAAAAATATAGAAATGTACAATCCTTTTTTTTGAAAGGTTTTAAAATACTTTTGGCATTTTTTTATAATTAATAATTAATTATTTATGTAGTCGACTCAAGATAGATTTGAATGGAGGCAAAGAATCCATGTATCCAAATCTACTTAATATGGGAAAAAGGCTTTATTGTTGCTATTGATTTTTTTTGAAAAATAATAATTATAAGTAATATATAATAGTAGTATAGATATAAGATGTATAAAAGGTATTATATTTATAAATAACACTATATGTAGTAAAAAATGATAGACTAATTTTTTTGTTTTTAATGTTTTCTCTATTTTTGGTATCAATTTTTATGGACTTTTAATTAGTGAAATGCACAAACATAATGCAAATAGTAAATCAAGGACTTTGAAATGGAAATAATAAATATTTATCAAATTAGATTGAGTTCAATGCCAATTTTCCTGATTCTAAATGATCTAAAGAAAATGCAGAAACTTAAACCATATTATTGTGATTTTTATGTGAATTTCTTGAATTTTTATAAGTTTTAATGCGATTTCTGATTTTTAGTGGTTTTTGATAATATTTTACAAGAAGATTAAGTCAGCAAATTAAATATGGATAAATAAACATACATGAATTTTTTAGGATTTTTGAAAATATTTTTAATTTTTTTATGTATTTATAAATAAAAATAGAAGAAATAAGCACTATTTTGTATTTTTATAAATTAGAAAATATTTTTAATTACCTTATGTAAAATATGTGATTCTATATGGGTCGAAGCACTTAAAATAATTTTCCTATAATTTTTTATTGCAAAATGCTAATTTAATAATGTAAATACAAGGAATTAACTTAATTATTATTACATAGACCTAAATGTAACTAAAATGAGACATTTAAGTATTTCAGAATGATTGACAAAAGTCCAAGGGATGCAAAATTCTTAAAATATTCATTATTAACATGCAAGTAGGGGTATATTTGCAATATTTAAAAAGTAACAGGTTCTAATTGCAATTTGTCCCAAAAATATCACATCAACATACAATATCCCTGGACTGAATAATAACTCTAATTTATAGGGGAGTCCTTGCAAAATGTCCAATCTCTCCACATGCACAGGACATGAGGTGACGTGGACTGGACCTTGATGCAAATATAATAAACGTGGGAATTTTTATGCAAATATTATAAAACTGTTTAAAATTCATATGAAAGTTTTAGACTAAAAAGGAAATAAAAAAACTAGAGGGGTGGCTACGTAAAATACCCTTGAAGGCACTGATCGACGATTGAGGTGCTTTCACTTGCCAGATGTCGCCTCCTAGTTGCACGATGACACTTTCCCTTGGACGGGTTGGATTAGATCCAGCGGCTTGATTTGACGGTTGATGGAGCTTTCATCCAATGACGACTATAACACCTGGAGACTGATCTTGATTGGGTGACAGGGAGCAACCCTAGAAGAACAGGGAAATACTCCATGCTAGACGAGCTTCGATCTAATCTACAGATCGCCTCCGACCACCGTAATAGCTCCCAGGTGACGCAAAACATTGCAAATGGTCCTTCGCATCGGTTGGGGGGATCAAAAGGATTCAGGAACCTTTGAGGGGGTCCTGGATAACTCGAGAAGCTGGAGATCCAGAAATGCTTCGACAAAATAAAAATCCACCCAAGGACGGTCTTACAGCTCCAGAACCTGCAGGGTTAGACTCATACAAGAAAATGAATGGTTTCAGGCCTAGTTTGGTTAGAAAATGAACGATAATGAGGTGCGACAGAGGTGCTCCGATGAAAGGCAAAGGTGGAGCATGAATCTCCTGATCGGGGGTTGCTCCGGTTGAGTGGTGGTGTAGGGGATGTAGAGAATGTGATGGGGAAGCAGATGTGGTGGTCAATGGGTCAGGACATGGCGTAGGTGGCGAGATACAATGGCCGAAGCTCGAGCTCCGGTGAACTACGATCTTGATTTTCATGAAATACAAGACAAAATTAAATGAAATAAATGCGACCTAAGGTTACTAATAATGATAGGATTGAGAAGAATGAAGAAACTATGGCTCTACCTGCATAAGAAGTAGCCTAGGTGGAGCTCCACTTAAACGTCTCCGGTGAGCTTGGATCGTCACCACTATACTTCTTCCACCACGCTAAAGGCTCCAACGAGGATGCTGTTGTCACCAACGAGCTTGGACACAAGAATTTTTGTGGATTTCGAGGTCCGAAAAGATCAAATTTCTAATGTAGAAGGAGGAGGAGTATTATATAGGGCGCCCTTGACCTAGAGTTTTCACCCGACCCGACGGTTGTCTCAATCAGAACATGGGTCCGCAATAAAGCACATTGGAAGGTGACAAATTTTGCAGAAGGAACCGATGGGTGCCAGGGTTTGATTTGAGTCCCAAAAATAAGAGAAGAAGAGAAGGTGAGCAACACAGATCGGTCCAAGGTAGGGGCGGGGATGCTGATCGAGGTCAGCAATCCTTGCCTCCTCATTGATCCATGTCAGCCTGCTACGGACCAAAAAAGAAAGAAAATGCAAAAATAATTTAAAAAGGAAAAGAAATAGTAAATGGATTTATTTTTATTAAAACATGGAAAATATTTATTATTCTCTGTAGTATTTTATTATGATTTTATTTATTTTTATAAGTTAATTTGTTTGGTGTTAACTTTTACATGTATAAACATAGTTACATTTACCTATATGCTATGTATTTTATTTTTATTTTGTATTTTGTATTTTATTTTTTTAAATACATAATTTATATTTTTATAATTTAGTTAAATACTTATATACATATTTTTCTTTATTTTTCTGAATTTATTTATCTACTTAAATAATTATGTATATTCACTATACATGTATATAAAAGTATAATTTATCTATGTATGAAAGTGTACTTATCATCGCATTTTGATAATTTAATTTATTTTATTTTATTTTAGTTATTTATATGTATTTGAAATAATATTTATAAAATTATAAAAATATAAGAAACTTAAAAATATAAAGAATGAATATTATGAATATTATATACATGTATAATGCACAATGAGGGCCCAAAAGTCAACTTCTGCATCTTTACTCCAAATAGAACGAAACCACCTTCATTAAATATATAATTTAATTTTATGAACAATGAAGATGATATTGATGAATTTTGAGCTTGTACGGAGAAGATACAGGTCCCTAAGGTTTTCTTTGCTGCTTTTTATTCTGAGTATCTAGGGCACACTGTGCATTATTTTTGAGTGAAATAAATTTTATATTTTTCTTTGTATTTTTATATAAAAATTTCATGATCAAAGTTTATTGATTTTATTTATAAATAATAAAGAATAAAATGGGTCCTAAAATCTATTTATTGGGCAATTAAAATTAGGGTTTTAAACACTTATTGGCCCTTATCTTCCCGTACTTTATTGCTAGTCGACCAAGTCAATTCTTGACATAGTCTTGGGGTTTAGGGTCATTCAATACCTTTGGTATTTCATTTTATTTTCTTTATTATTTTATTATTTCATTAAATGCAATATTTTATACAATAAAAATATTATAAATAGTGAATGTTATTCTGTACAAATTAATGCTATTTGCATGCATTTAGGTAGGGATTTAAGGCCAAAATGAAAGAATAAAGGTGATGAAATGGAGATTCATCACCCACCTATACTTGCCTTTTCTAGTCTCTAGAAATATATGCTTATAAGTTCAGAAAAAGAAAAATAAAGAAAATAAAAATAAAATAAAATGGATTGATTTTAACTCTTAAACTTATCTTCACAAAATCAAAGTCTAGAGCTCAGTTGAGACCTTTGAATTCTTGGTTTGTTCGGAATCGCATCAACGTTAGGAAACAAGATACAAAAACCCTAAGGTTCCATAATATTATTATCCAGTTCTAATCACAGTTAGGTCAGAACCATCCTCTCAATCGCATACTCTTGCAACTTTGAAATGACATATCCATTTGTATGAAGATTGTCAGCTCTTCCTAGACAAATCACCGAACTATCAAAGAGTCTTCTCCCATGGTAACTCATCCTCGTGGAGTCATATATTTCCTTCTAAGGTCAGGTTCCACTAGTTTCACAACGGAAAGGGGGAGAAGCTAGATGAATGGGAAAAGAATTAGGAATGGACCAGTGTAGTCTTCTTTCCCTTATGATGCTTAGTTAGTGTAATCGAGTATTCACCAAGAAGCAGGCTTTTTTTGGAAGCTCCATATTTTATTGAATTTTTTTTGTACGCTTCTTTGAATATTTTCTTTGACTTTGCAGTGCTTCTACATTTTTGTTTGTGCCCTGATGAATATAGAGTTTTTGGTCTGCCCATGTTTAGGGGTCTTAGAAAAAGCTACAACAGTAGACCATTCTTCATCCGAAGTATTATCTCATTCTATTCTCTAGTCTTTAGATATCATGGCTACCAAAAGAAGTGTATTAGAGTACCGGTTTCAGCAATCCTCAAGAATGGTTCTTGAGCCACCCTTGACGAAACAACCTAGAATCGTCCCAACTTGGGCTCCAAGAATTTTCAACAATTTATCTGGGTTGAACTAAGTGTTAAGTGCAAGGTTTCTAGTCAAGCCACTATCTCAAGAGTCGTATGGATGATATGAAGGGTTCTAGTTAGACACAATGAATCGACTCATGAACATAGTCTCATGGAACCGAAATAATTAAGTCAAGGTGACCTGAAGTATCCTTATTCCAGTCCTTAATGGGATCCTCTGAAATTAAGTAGATTAAGGTCTATACCAAGCTCCAATCTTCAAACTTTATTTCATACTTTTCAATTGTCTTGATCATTCTGAAAAATGCAAATGCTATGTACAATGCCAAAGAAATATTTTTGTGAAACCATTTTCTATTCTGAACTTTTTATGGATTTTTGGAAAAAAATTTTGCAAAATTTTATGTGTATTTGAAAATATTTTGCAAATTTTTATGGTTTTTAACTTTGTAACTTTTTAGAGGTTTTTAAAAAAAGGTTAGTGAAAGAGATACTTGCAGATATCTACATGGGGGTGCTTCTATATTTACAAGAGTTAGGGCGTATTTTACATAGGGAATTTACAAGTTAAATGTTAGTAGTAATTTACAAGATTTATATACATGTTTTATACAACTTCTATAAGATCTTTTATTTGAGCAATTATTTACACGAGGTTTTCAAAATATTTAATATCATTTTCACAAACATTTTGAAAACTTATTTTTACAAACAATTTAACAAACATTTTTACAAAGTTTTGAAAACATTTTACAAAATATTTTTCAATCAGTTCTCAAAAGATTTTTCAAGATATTTCCAACCATCTTTCGAATCATTTGTAAAACATTTTTAACTAGTTTATTATATGCATTTACAAAGAATTTTTGTGTATTTTAATATTGAAAATACACAAGCACGAATTTTGTCTAAATTATATACAATGTATATACGACAACCTATACTTAGCTTGAGCTATGTCCTCATAGATCTTAGAGAAAAAAGGAAGACATAACTCGTGCTAAGTATAGAAAAGACTATAGTGCAATGACAAAATAAAAGAATGAGAAGCTGACCGTCCCCCCTATACTTAGGATTAAATAATCTTATGTATAACAGACTGTATACAAGGTAGGGTGGGTCAAGGGTGGGAATGTATGAAATCATCAACTCGACTTATCTTCCCCTATACTTAGGGTAAAATATCCCTAAGTATAAACAGAATATCAACAAGTTGGGGGAGAAGTGGGGGATAAAAGAATGACCAACTCGAGGTACTATCCCCCTATACCTAGTACAATTGCGTCCTAAGCATAACACTGATGAAAGGGATGAGTACATTTTCGGAAAAATTAGAAATGAGAAAAGGAAAAGAAGAAAAGAAGAATTAGAATTTTATGGGATCTTGGATCTTAAGTATATGATCCTTCTATATCTGGAAGCTCTTCTTGAAAAACCACTTGAATTGAGTCAACAATGGATATGAATGTATTGTGCTCTAGATATGGCTTCAGCAACTGTCCATTGACCACAAAAAGCTGTGCCTCAAGCGATAATTCAGATATAAGTAGGTTTCCATTGTCACGCATAATTTTCACACAAATGACCCATTCCATTTGTTCTTTAGCTTGTTTGGAAGTATTTACAACTTTGTGTCAAAGAACCACACCTTCTTTTCAGACTCGAAAGTCTTCCTATGGATGTGCTTGTCATGCCATTTCTTGACTTTCTCCTTATATATTAGACTGTTATCGTACACACAGTCTCTAAATTCTAGCGGACGATTCAGATCAACTTTTCTATTTTTTCAGGTTTTTGTAATCCAAGTTACACATATTCAATGCCCATAATTATTTATGAAATAACTCCACAAGCAGATGACATGGCTTGCCATAGATGAGGTGGTGGGAGATATGCCAAGAGGAGACTTGTATGCAACGCGGTAAGCCCAAAGAACTAAATCGAGCAAGTGTGACCAATGCTTCCTATCGGGTCATATAAGTTTCTGTAAGATCATCTTTATCTCCTTGTTTGAACATTCAGTTAAGCCAGCCTAGTTGACAACTCACCATCAGACGCTTTGTTCTTCCCCTTCGCTGTCGTAGTCGCCTGGATTGTCCTACTGCTCCTAAGAGTTACAGAATTAAATAAAGCAATATTTTCACCTGAATCAGGTGGGGCAATACAAGCTACATGCTCCTTGCAAAGGAAGTTGTTCATAATGGCTTTGATATGAGCTAGAATGGTAGTTTTGGTGGCTATCAAGTCGTCTATCTTTTGGCTCATCTCAACCATATTCTTGATGAGCTGGGATAGGCAATCAAGGGCTGGGTTGATCGATGCAACCTTAGATGATTCAGCCTGATGTGGCTGATGACTCTGTTGATAATGGGGAGGCTGCTACTGGTAACCCTGAGAATAGTGAGGAGGAGAAAAAGACGGATACTACTGGTATTGAGGAGAGGAATATTGATGCTGAAATTGAGCAATTGGCTACTGATAGTTCTACTGACGCTATCTGGACTGCTGATAATTCTTTCTACAGGTGTATCCATGATGTGGAGGTTGTTGGTGATGGGACTGGCTAGGTTGAAAGTTCCTCCTGCCTTGTTGCTAGTAGAATGGCTGACTAGTTGTGTTCTGACCCTAGGAGTGTCTTTGAGGATGGGTCAGCTACTGTTCATTGTTCCACACACCATTCACCTCTTGAATGTATGGGGGAGGTGGAAATCATGGCTCGATATACTAGGCTTACGGCTTAGATTTATAAACAACCATATGTGTCTATGGTAGCTACGACGACTACTCGGGTGCCTACACGTAGTATACATGCTTGACTTGAGGCTGACTGGGGCTCGACCGAGGCTGATGTTGCACTGTGGGCTCCTTCTGCTCAGTGGGAGTGTTAGAGGAAACAACTACGGAGTTGCAAACACTGGTGGTATTAACCAACAACTCCAACTCTCAGTGATGGTGTCCAGTTTGTCCAAGTCCTTCATTCTTTATTCGATCATAGCTAGCTTCTTTAGGTCCTGTGATATCTCCTCTATGATGTCTACCTTGGACAAGTGGCTGCTAATGATGATGACATCTGAGTTCTTACACCTGTTCATTTCATGAGTTTCTACCATATTGACATTCTAGCAGAGGATCTGTAGTTGTATTTGAAAAGAACGAGATGAGGAGAGCGCGGCCACTCCCTTGGTCATCTCCTTAAAGATTTGCCATACTGCATCCTCATCCTTGTTAAAATGTGATCCCTTACAGGCGGTGCGAACCAAATGTTGACTGATCTCAGTAAGACTCCAAAGAAGTGTTGGACCAGATATGTTTTTGGGATGTTATGATGCGGACGCTTCTCAATAAAATCATTGAACCTCTCCCAGGTCTCGTGAATGGACTCCTGTGGTCCCTAGAAGATGCTGGCAATCTTGGAACACATGAGATTGAGATGACCAAGTGGGTAGTATTTATGCAGGAATGCATACTTCAACTCTTCCCACATCATCACCACTTTTCCTAGATGGATGATCTAGTGAAATACTTTGCCTTGAAGGCCGAAAGGAAAATAAGTCATCTCGACTGATCAACGGAATGTTGGGATAGTGAGTTATGCTATAGATGGGTCCAAACTGCTGTAAATGGATATAAGGTTCTTCAGTTGGATTTCCATGGAAACTGTGGAGGAGAGAAAGGAGTCACGGTTTCACCTCGAAGTGTCCATTGATCGTAAGAATCTGGATCCACTTAGTGATGCGTTCAACACATGAGTTGTACGTCAGCTTCATTGTGGTCTTTGGTTGACTTTTCCCGCTCTCTCCCTCACCTCTGCGAAGTCCATCTATAGAATCATCATCATAATTACCAGGAATATCATCATCCCCTCCTCAGGTTTCTCTCTCTTCTGACATCCTCCTCAAATTATTGAGCGTCTCTTGAAATGCAACCTAGGCTAAGGCTTGATCAGTCAACTATTATTGTATAGCCCGGATGGATGCCAAAAGCTGACTATTCACTTAATTCTAGTTCGTGCCCTGCTCGGTATTCTGCTTAGTGCTAGGAAGATACGATCCCTTTCCTTTGCATTGGGGAGCCATCTCAAAATCAGAATTGTGCTCGCGTACCTGATCGGGCTAAGAATCTACATTAGCAAATAATACCCTATCAATCCTCTGAAAAGAAGGAGCAAGTTCGAGATGAGAGCCTATCTTGAACAAGGGATTTATTGGTGACAAAAAGGTAGTGGAAGGAAGTAGATCGAGACAAGAGACTTCTTGATCCTCAAAGTGAGTGAAGATAGGGGAGTCTAAGGAGAAGTTTGCAAGGTCCGTCCTTACTTATTGGATATCACCCTTCATTATTGAATATGCCGGTATTCGGGACTCGATGTAGGTGTTCGCAAAGTCCGAACAAGACCATCTTGAATTCACCATCTTAGGAGGGTAGGAGAAATAGATGAGATGGATGAAGGATATGGTGATGAACAAGGAATAAAAGGAGTAAAATAGTTGAAGGCTCACTAGAGCAAGGGTCAAAGAGGGAAAACAAAAGAAGGAAATGAAGATGGTGACAGTGTGCGGAGCTGCTCTTTGAATCCTAATCTTCATCCAAACAAACACCAAATAAAATTGGGTTCACCAACTCAACACAAGTGAAGCTGTGAAGGTTTGGCTATTTTTATATTTTCTGTTTTTAGTGTTGTTTTAGGCAAAATTGTAATACGTCCTAACAGCTAGCCCTATAGGAAAGCGAGCACTGCTAGAAAAGTATCCCGTACTTGTTTCACTTCCATTGTATATTGTGATCTACACTTTTTGAGATCATTGATATCGGGTTTGAGGGGATACTCAACCAAAGAAGAAGAAGAGAGGAAGCTGATGGCGAAACTACTATTTCCCCCATAGATGAGGTACTCAGATGCCTGATGATGAGATAGACACACCCGTGAGGGCTGAAGAATCTGTGATTCACTACTCTTAAAGTTGCAAACAGAGCTTTGTCCCCAGGTATTTTAGCAACATATTTCACTTTATCTTGCATAAATATCATTCATGCATCAATTCACAAAATATGCATTTTAGCATTCATCCTTGCATTTAAATAAGAAGCAAATCCTTGTATAAAATTCACCTATAAAATATCCACCTATTCTCTTGTATTAAATAACACCTTCCCTATAGTGTGTACACCATTAGTTAATAATATAGGGAAGAAGACCAGAGCCCCTCTTTTGTAAAATACCCAATAAAGCCCTAAACTCCTAGACCTTAGAATGCACATCTCTCTCTCCTACCAACTCCGAATTAGGTCTACTCACCTTCATAATAATACACATCCTGAGACCTTTAAAATGAGACTAATTTCATTCAATTCGGAGCTTGTAGGCAAAAGCTGGGTTTTCGGGCCTCTTTGTACACTATATATATGTATATTTGTATTCTTGTATTTTTGTATCACATTTGACCTCATCTCCATTTTTGGTCAACATGAAACTTGTAGATCTCATCGAGATTTACAACTTTCATGTTTTGAGTTTTTCCAAATTCGGCCTCCTTCTCTCTCTAATTTCATTTCAACTTTCAGCCACTCACAGCTGGCCACGTGGCGCCCTCTGATTGCGCCACGCGGCCCGCTTCCTTTGACTCATTATCCACTATGGAGAGATTCCCCTAGCTCCTGTCTTCCTATTGGTGACATTGATTCGGAAAGAAGTAGAGCGACGACGGCTGCAATTCCTCCGGCGAGATCCACAGCCAACTCCGCTGTGCTGCAGCTACCTCCGTGAGTTGCACGAGCTCAGGACTCCTATCGACCTTTGAGCGAATACCAGGAAGCCTCCTCGGAGGTTCTAACCCCAGTTAGATTCCTCCATTCTCCTCTCGATCTTCTTCTTATTTTCTTTGTTTTCTCCGATTAAATTCGCCCTCCACGAGAACCTTCTAGCCCCGCAAAGCATCCTCCGAGATCTGCGACAGAGCTCTGATCTTCACGCTATCCTTAGATCCCTCTGACGATGCACTTCATCCTCCACCATCGCCGGCTTCGCCACCATGGCGAAGCTCGATCACTGGTCATCCCCACTCCTCCACAGGCCTCACGTTTCAATCTGCATCACTCCACGGTCACCACGCATGCTTCGGCTATCTGCTAACACCCTGCAGGTACCCTCTCGATCATTGGCCGGAACTTCATCGGAGCTTCCCTCGAGCTTCTCCGCTACCGCAACCCAGAGCCATTCATCCATTTTTGAGACCGCCGGAGGATCCCCGACACCTCCACGCGTCTTCCCAGCTACTTAAGAGACTCCGGCGAGCTTCATCGACGCCCAGAGGATGAGGTGGAGCCAGGACCCCTTCCCCGGAGCCCAGCATTCTCCACCGCAAGAGGCGGCAGGCCGGTTGAGGAAGAAGAACAACAACCATTGATCTTTACTAGATCGAACGGCCAGGAGCCATCCACGTCACCTCACCCCGCACCCGTAGGATCTGGCAAATCCTACGCTCCAGATCGCGCCACGTCTCTAGCATTCACCAACCGTTTGATTGATCTTGATCCGATGGGTCAAGACAAGCCAGCGTCCACAGTCCACCACCGTTGGATCATCTTTGATCCCACGGTCCAGATTCACCCACGTCGCCCGATCCGAGCCTCCTCCCCGACTGCTAGGCTCGGATCAATCGAAGATTCCCCAAGCCAGATCCGGACCCCCAGAGCTGCCCGAGCCTCACTCCGAGCCTCGACGTCCACCGAGCCTTGGACCCCCGCCTGGGAAAATTGCATCGAGGCCCTTGAAGGTTTTCAATATTACAATTCAGTCCCTACCAGGCGACCCCACGTGAGGAGCACGTGTCCCGTGGAGAAATTGCATCCGCTCCCCTACATTATAGGTAATTGCATAATAGTCCCTGTCTGCAGGTTTTATTTTCAGAAATTTTAATTCATGTATTGCATTTATACCCCTATCATCGCACGCATATTTAGGCATTCATATTAAGTCATTTTTAGTTTGAAAAATGACATTGTGTAGCTTACATTGTCCTCCTTATTATGTGACACGTGGCATATTTTGTAATATCAGTAGAATTTTCTATTAATTAATTGGTTCATTTTTGCTATATTTTGCCTAATTTCACCTCTTAATTGATAGTAATTTCTCCATGACTCCAAAAATTCCTCAAAAATCATATTAGATCTAGGATAATTAGCTTTACCTTGCATAAAAATTTCATCTCAGTTGCACGCATTCCGAGGCCTAAATAAATCATTTGGTGAATTCCTTAATTAATTTTTAATAGATTCATTTCACATCAAAATTAAGGTTTGATAATTTTCCTAGATTCCTCATCTTTAGATCTATCTAGGATAATTTTTATTCTTAAAAATATTGTGATTTGATAATTATTAAAATTAATTTAGTGAAAATCACCCTACATTTATTTTTAATTCACAGTAATTTAATTTAGTGTCAGAAATTTTCAAAAAAATTAGGGTAGTCTAATTTCATCCCATTTCATCATCTGGCCAAGTTTCGTAACTTTTGGATTTAATTGGAACACTTATCTGATCTAACTTGTAAACTGGCTAGTTTTTGCTTGTGTCTTGCATAGAAAACCAAAAAAGAACAAAAAAAGTTCTTCCCCGAAAATCAAACTCTGGACTTTGCTAACAATTCACCTAAGGAGACAGTTGCCTCCCTGAGTTCGACCTTGGGCTTGCCCAGGAAAAAAATAAATTACCGCTCGAAATCAATTTGACTATAATTTAAAGTGGTTTTTGATCTGCTCCTATTATCCGACTGCGACGAACATTATTAATTAACTTGACCATTAATTTGATCGAATTAACAAGGGTAGTGGGAGTCTTTTCAAAATGGCGCCGTTGTCGGGGAGGCACAGCTTAGGTTAATTTGCAGTAAATTTCTGAGTATTTGATTTTCTATCTCCGGGTAGTCTGACCCCCGATTTTTTTGTGAATATTTTCTGTCTTTTAATTTTTGTATTTTTTGTATCGTTCTCTATCTGACCTCAATTTATTTCTGTGCGAGGAACGTGAGGAGTCGAAGACACTTCGAAGATTCGACATTTTAATTCTTTGAGTGATTTGAGAGAACTTGTATTTTTAATTTTATTTTTATATTTTTTCGCATCTTTTCTAGCGGTTCCCGTTTGGGTTCTCGCGTGTTAAAGATAGTGAAACCGTGTCCCCTTGTGATGTGTGGATTGAATTGTAAATTAGGCTTGCACTAGCGACTCCTCGAGCCACTTTAGGATTTGCTTGTGCTCGTAAATTTCTAGGACCACACAATACACTTGAAAGACGCACGTAGAAGTAGATCTAGTCAAAGTAACCTGTGCTTCACTCGCTAATGGAACTGCTTGTCTAGGAGCGGATTTTGTCGCTTGCATCTGCATGTAGTATAAAAAGATTTTAATTATTTTTTGCATCCTATATACAAAGCGAAGGGATCACTGTAAGTATTATCTACTCAGCATACGCATCATAGTTTTTCGTGCATAGGCTTTTCTTGATTTCCCCCTCACACTTAATTTAAACGGAAATTGGGACTGGACGATAGGCGTGCTGTGTGGTTAGACTAATAAGTGAGAACTAAACTTAAAACCAGGACTGCTAACATTATTGACCAAAAAATATAAATAAAGTTGGAAAATCTGTTTGCAGGAGACTAATCCTCGACCTTATTTTCAGGCTGAGTGAGGGTACTTGAGTGTGTGTGAACACCTTAAGGCAGAGCTCAAATCCCCGCCTTCCCTATCACGTTCCGACTAATCCTAACAAATATCACAAGTTGAATTTTTAAGGTTAACTGACCAGTACCAAGTAGCCTCCGCCTGTCTCAGGTAGATAGGGGCGAAATTGCGATACTTCACGACAAGTTGCCAGTAACCCCCCGAGGTGAAGTTCCGGCCTTGTCAGCCTCCGCCTGCTTACAGGTAGATAGGGACAGGTCTTTGAATCCATCAACTTGGGATAGGAGCGAAGAGAGGAAGGACCGGCAGTATCTTAGGCGACAAGTTAAATAGGGAAGACACATCCGGCTTTGAGCCGACTTCCCTCTAGACCGTGTAATCCTTGCTATCTTGCTTGAAAAATCACACTTAAAATTTACAAGATTAATTGGACTCGGTTTCGGGTCCTTCACTATGTTGACTGTGAACCCAGGGTCTTGGATTGAATTTTTTGCCTCAGGTAGGGGTCAAATCCTATCTTCACTTAGGACTCCTGATTCTTCTCGCCAAAATCGAGATGAGTGACTGGGAGGATATCAACTCTTTATTCACTAATCTCTCTTTGAGTCCCCCACGAAACTCATCTTCATCGGCCCAAGCGCACCTTGGACCACCTAGGACTCATGACCCTCTTGAGTTCTGGTTCCCTCACACTCAGGGTGGTTACTCTCAAACCAACCCTTTTCTCTCCTTTAAGCTTACTGAGGAAGACCATTGCCTCGGTAAGAATCTCTTCCTTGAATTGTCCTCTATCACTGACCATGTTTCATACCCAGGACTAGAGGACAAGATGCCACCTAAATAGCCACCGGATGAGGACGCATTGCGACAGATTCTTAACCGCCTCACCACAACCGAACAACAAAATGCAGATCTCACAGCTAGAATGGGACAGATTATTGCAGCAGGAGGAATCGACCGACCAATGGTTGATGCCTACAACCCAGTGGAGAACGAGATGCACAGTTGGTTGGCACCAGCGGTTCCACCAGAAGCATTCGAGCTCAAGCCCCACTTCCTTATCCTGCTACCGAAGCTCAACGGAAATGACCATGAAGAACCATATGCCTTTCTCCGAGACTTCGAGCTGGTTCGCAGCAACCTTAGCCATCCTAAGGTTGGGCAGAATTACATTAGGCTGAAGGCCACCCCTTTTGCCTTAGGAGATAAGGCAACACATTGGCTAAAAAACCTAGGGGTGATATGTACCACCTAGATGTAGTTCAAGGACTTATTTCTGAAGAAGTTCTACCCTCTCAGTAGAACTAATCAAATGAGAACCAATATCGCTAGTTTCTCCCAGGGACCCAGTGAACCATTCCATGAAGCCTGGGATAGGTTCAATGACCTAATTCAGAAATGTCCTTGCCATGGCATTTCCAAGGCGATCTTAGTCCAGACCTTGTTCTGTGGCATGACCCCAGAGATGCAGGGGTTAGTCAGTGCCGCCTGTGGAGGAAGCTATCTGAACAAAAACGAGAATGCAATATGGAATATACTAGAGCAGATGGCGGAACAGGCAAGTCGCAGGCCACCAGGGCCTATTAGTTGTCTCCCTCAATCTTATTCAATGAGACAACTAGGAGGACTGTAGAGGATCTGACCGAAGACCTCATCCCCAGCATGGGGATGATAGCTGACAAGTTAACTATGGTCGAGCAGATCCACAAGAGGGTCACTAACCTTTAGTCTCTCTCACGTCTACCGAAGCAAGTGGAGAACATACTGAGGAGGTAGCTAAGATGAAGCTACCTGCCCCTTTTGCACCACCCGCACCTGTGCACTGAGTCCTTCTTGTACAGGAGCAGGCACCAGGGCCTCAGAGTGGCTGGGTAGAGGATCAGACTTATACCCAGCAGGACCAGCATGCACCCCCACAAGTGGAGACCGGATACGAGGATCCTCCGTAGATTTTCGAGATCAACGGGCTGTGGTACAGCCGTGACCCTGTCAACAGACAGTCGGGGATGGGGAATGGTCAGCCTCACCAACCGTCCCCAGCTTACCAGGAAACCAGCTCCGTCCCTGCACCGCGCTTTGTTCAGTCCAGGCCCGAACGAGGGTACCAGCCTCAGCAACAGTGCACATTCCACTCGGGCCAGCAGGGCCCGACACCGTCCCATTAACAACAACAGTATCACATGGCAAGCAGGGCTAGTAGAGAACCTCATCCGCAAGTCAGCATCAGCAAGCCCAACCAACCGAATTGGAGTCCCTCACCTTGGAGATCCAAACCATGTTTGATAGGGTCTAACAAATCCAGAATGACTATCTGGATACGAGAACCGATCTGAATCGGGTTTCTCGTACCCAAGATCAATAGATGGCGCCAAAGACCCCAATTCCCGCACAGTTTTAGGCCAACCCGAACAGCTTAACCCAATGCCAGAATCGACCTCGTGATCAGGTATACTATTCAGATAATTCTTTATCTGAACATGAGATCCTTTCGTATGATAATGTGAATCATATGTCCCTCAAGAGCGGAAGGACCGTGACCATACCTGATCGGGCACGGGCACCGAAGGAACGAGCCGCCAAGTCTCTACCTGAGGAGAACTTGGAGGAAGAAGAGGAGCAGCACCACCATCACCACCGGCAGAAGAAGAGGACTTCTGGGTCCTCGAAGCAGCAATCCCGCCCCAACAGAGAGTCCGATGAAACCGATGAAGAGCCCGCACCTCCATCTGAGGAGAATCGTCCAGAAGTTATGGAAGACGCATCACCGGTTTTGCCACATCATTTTTCTTTTATTCAGAGTCAGAGTCCGAATCTGTTTCAGAGTCCGAGCCATGTACATAACTCAGTTCCCGATTTCAATGAAAACTTTTCAGTTTCAAAACATGAGTTGGAGTCAATAATCCCTTTCCCCTGATCTCTCAAGGGTGGAAAGAAGAAAACTAAAAAAATCCAAAAAGAGACCCTGAGATGGCAGCGTTCTGCAACAAATACATCAAGGTCACAATCCCCTTTGATAAGTACGTGGAAATGACTCCTGCATTTCAGAAGTACCTTAAGGTGAGATGCACACCTACTAGGGTTAGCAGGAAAATCAAAAGCCGTGTTGAGAAAAACGTTTTGTTAGTAGCCACGACTTGTTCAATAAAGAACTCATTTCCAAGGAAACAAAGAGACATGGGTGTGCATTATGTGGTGAGTCATGTCGATGACATTGCGTTTGCACACACTCTCCTAGACAACGGTTCCTCGATTAACTTAATGCATACATCCCTCTATGAGCGGCTTAATCTCGGACCTCTTAGGAAATCTAGAGCCCTCCTGCAGTTTGCCAATAAATCAACCAAGAGGTCCCAAGGAGAATTGAGGAACGTTGTGATCAAAGTCGAGGGGCACGAATACATGGTGGACTTCACTATCCTAGATATGGAAACCCCTCGTAATTGGAGAGATTCCCAGATCATCTTAGGCAGGCCCTTCCTCAAAACATTAGGGGCCTTGTTTGATTATAAGATCGGGAAGATCCAGTTCCAAACTCCAGGAGGAGATGAGGAACTTGAGATGAAGCAGACCAGATGGCAGAGACCGGATTCCGAATCCAGCACCGAGTACTCTTCAACCGAAGAAAACTGCGATCATGTAAACACAGTTGGGCCATGGAGACAGAACCCAGCCAGCACCAATGAGTCCCTCCCCTCCGGAGATGATCCCATGCATGAGTCAGTTTGCGAGGTCCTCAAAGACGAGTACAACTTAGAACTTGCATCGCCCTACATCTTCGATGACTTAGAGGCCCAGCTGAGCATGTCAGTCCTTCCCTCTTTAGGATAATCGGAAGATGAGGATGATGAGTCGGTTGCAGCTTTTGCTGATTGCATGGAGACCTTTGACGATCCAACTCCAGAGGTGAATAACTTGGTCGCAGCAATTATAGAAAAAGATCTAGCCACTTCCAACATCGAACCAGATTTGATTGCGCCAGATTTTCTAGACGATCACACCATACCTGAGCTCAAACCTTTACCCACAACACTGAAATACGCCTTCCTTATCGGCCAAGACAAGAAATTTCTGGTCATCATCAGTTCACGATTGACCAAGGAGCAGGAATCTCGCTTGCAAGAGATCTTGGAGAAAAACCGCAAGGTGATAGGTTGGAGCATCTTCGATCTCCACGTGATAAATCTCGCTCTGTGTTCGCACCATATCTACTTGGAGAATGAAGCCAAACCCTCTCGTGAATTCCGACGTTGTTTGAATCCAAATTTACGAGAGGTAGTGAAGAAGGAGATAGAGAAATGGTGCAACGTGGGTTTTATTTATCCCATCTCCGACTCTAAATGGGTGGCCCCGATCCATGTGGTCCCGAAAAAGTCAGGAATTCAAACGACCACCAACGAGGATAGAGAGGAGATCGTGACGTGAGTGCCCATGTCGTGGCGTGTCTATATGGATTATAGACGCCTGAATGCCGCAACGAAGAAGGATCAATTCCCCCTACCATTCATTGATCAGATCCTAGAGAGACTAGCGGGGAAAGAGTTCTTCTGCTTCTTAGATGGGTTCTCGGGCTACAATCAAGTACCCATAGCTCCGGAGGACCAGGAAAAGACCACGTTCACATACCCCTTTAGTACCTATGCTTTCAGGCTCATGCCCTTTGGGTTATGCAATGTTCCAGGTACTTTCCAAAGGTGTATGATTGCTTTATTCGCCAATGGTCAGCGAATTCCTAGAAGTCTTCATGGATGACTTCTCTGTCCACGGCGATTCCTTCGATTCCTGCCTTAGAAATCTGGACTGAGTCCTCAAACGTTGTTGTTAGGTCAATCTGGTGCTCTCCTGGGAGAAAAGTCACTTCATGGTGACGGAGGGCATTGTGTTGGGGCACACCATCTCCAAGAGAGGAATGGAGGTTGACCCTACCAAGGTGGACGTGATTCGACGACTCTAGCCACCAACCAACATCAAGCAGTTGCGGTCGTTCCTATCAAGCAGTTGCGGTCGTTCCTCGGGCATGTCGGATTCTATCGGAGATTCATTAAGGATTTTTCTAAGATTGCCCGACCGCTAACTGAGCTTTTAGGTAAAGACATGGAGTTTATTGTTGACCACAAATGTCTTGAGGCCTTTAAGCTATTGCAAGGAATGATCATGGATGCACCTATCCTACAAGACCCAGATTGGTCTCAACCTTTTGAGATCATGACAGACGCATCAGATTTCGCTCTTGGGGCAGTGCTAGGACATATGAGAGATGTCATCCCGTTTGTAATTCACTACGTAAGCAAAGTGCTTGATACCGTTCAGCGTAACTATACAGTTACGGAAAAGGAGATGCATGCGGTAGTGTTTGCCTTGGACAAGTTCAGGTCTCATTTAATTGGATCCAATGTAATCGTGTTCACTGACCATACGGCGCTACGATACTTGATGGAGAAGAAGGACACGAAGGCGCGTCTTCTTCGGTGGATTTTACTTATCAAGTGTTTGATTTGGACATCCGTGATAAACCTGGAAAGAAGAACGTAGTAGCCGATCATCTCTCTCATCTCAAAAATATCAATACTTCTGAGGATTCACCAATTCGAGACTCCTTCCCTGACGAGTCGATTTTTGTTATCGACTCACTCCCATGGTATGCCAACATCGTGAACTATCTTGTCTCCTAGAAGGTTCCCGAGGGTTGGCCCAAGAGCCACATCAACCGACTGAAGTCGGATGCTAGACACTACCATTGGGAGGATCCGATCCTTTTCTTTGAAGGACCAAAATGTGTTTGGAGACGGTGTATTCCTCAGGAGGAATACCAGAGTGTCCTTTCTTTATGCCACAGCTTAGAGGCAGGAGGACACCACTTCGGGAAGAGGACCGCATGGAAGGTACTTCAGTGTGGCTTTTACTGGCCGACTATGATTCGCGATGCCATCACCTTTGCAAAGTCGTGTCCAGTATGCCAGAGAATGGGAGGAACCGTTGGTTCCAAGGATGAGATGCTGATGCAACCTGTCATCATTTGTGATGTCTTTGACGCCTGGGGCATCGATTTCATAGGTCCATTCCCTGTTAGCCATGGATTCGAGTACATCCTTCTTGCGGTAGATTACTTATCCAGGTGGGTGGAGGCTATCCCGACCCAAGCCGCAGATAGCAGGACTGTCTGCAAATTCATCAGAGAGCACATCATCTCTAGGTTCGGGATCCCCAAAATGATAATATCATACGGGGGTAGAAACTTTGTAAATCGGGAGGTGAAGAAACTCCTGAAGGATGACGGCATCGAACACCATGTCGCTAGTCCTTACCACCCACAGACCAATGGTATGGCTGAGGTGTCCAATCAGGAGGTGAAGACTATATTGCAGAAGCTTGTCCGCCCAGACAGGAAGAACTGGTCTCAGATCTTAGATCAGGTTCTATGGGCATATAGGACAGCTTACAAGACACCGTTAGGAACCTCCCCATTCCGAATGGTATTCAGAAAGCCGTGCCATTTGCCCGCAAAACTAGTGCACAAATCAGAATGGGCAATCAAGAAGGTCAATTAGAACATGCACCTTGGGAGAAGCAGAGAGACATGGATCTGAATGAGCTTGTGGAAATCAGAAACCGCACATATGACAACAGTTTGGTGTACAAGGACAAGGTTAAGTGTTGGAACAATAGATATATCAGGCGAAAGACCTTTGTTCCTAGATAGAAGCTATGGTTGTTTAATGCTAGGTTGAAGATCTTCCAAGGCAAGTTGAAGTCCAAGTGGACATGCCCATTTGTTGTCCATACGGTGCACGATAGTGGATGTGTCGAGATCTCAGATCTTGCAGATGATGCACCGACATTCCTTGTGAATGGACAACTGTTGAAACACTTCGTGGAATCCAATGAGCAGTTAGTCCATGTTGAGGAGATTGTATTCATGCGCGAGACAGATTCAGCAGATACACCTCGAGCCGCACACGAGACCTTGCAACAGTGAGCTCTAGCCATCAGAAGCATCTTGAATGAATCAGACCAACTCACTTGTATATACCATCATTCCTATACATTCTGACCTTTCTTTTCCGCAACTCTAGTAGCTCATCCCAGCTTCATTGATCACCATCTTGGACTATACTTAGGATGACTAGATCCTAAGTATAGGGGGGATGAGCCACTTGAGTCGAGTCTCTGTACATCCTCCAGATCACATTGGTCTTCATACTCACTTCCATCCTATACTTAGGCTGACCTGAGCCTAAGTATAGGGGGGACCAATGCCCATATTGTATATTCATCCACTCCTCTTCTTGACCTCATCCGTCCCATTTTTGACCTTCTTCTACACTTAGGCTGCCAGAGCCTAAGTATGGGGGGGGGGGGGGGGGTAGGATGACTTCTTTATATTTTTCGTTCTCTTTGGCTCTCCTACACTTGGCACGAGCTATGTCTTTTTCCTCGCTTTCCGTGCTCTAAGGACATAGCACACGCTAAGTATAGGGGGGCGTGTATATAATACATATATACTTTACCCATAGCTCGTACTTTCACGTATTTTCACGTATTTTTGTATATATTTCGTAATAATTACGGACTGGGTAAAATTTGGAGAAAATTTTTGAATTTTTTTTGTAAAATACACTTGTATAACATTGTTATAAACTGTTGTAACATAGGAGGTACACCAAATAAGTGAAAAAATAGGCTTCTTATTTACTCTTGCATATCATCTCTACATCAGAAAAGAAAGAAAAAAGAGTCTTGCATTTCATTCATCTACATAGCATGTCATCTGCATCTCATCTGAATATCTTGCATATGCAAGGTGAAAAGCTAGTGGGTTCTGAACCAAGTTATGGGTAGATGTTGAGGAAGGACTTGATTTGACCTTAATCCATCTAATTTCAAAGGAACCTTATAAGAACTGGAGTTAAGATTTCTCAGGTCAAGTGACTTAATTCTTTGAGTCCGCAAGTCTATGTTCACATGTCATCTTGATTAGTCTAAGTAGAATATCTCATGCACACGCATGATTCTTTTAGACAATGACCTAACTTGGACAAACACAATGCACGTAGCTCTTCATTGATGAGGTGGTGAGGAGGTAGAATCCTTTAACTTGGAGTAGCACACGGGTGGAAACATCCGTCCTCCTCTAGGGAGGGTTGTGCATCTCAACCTAGTCTGGTGGTGTTGACATCTAAGGACGGGATGCTGTTGGTTGCAATAATGCTTCAAAAGAGAGATAGTCTACTGGCTCAAGAGGAAAAACTCCTAATGTGCATGATACACCTTGCATATAGTTCAAAAAAAAAGAAAAAAAAAAGAGAGAAAAAATGCAAAAACTCCAAAAAAATCAGATAGGTCCAAGTGAAAATGAAATACCTGTCGGAGTATGTATACTAGCAAAGAAAATGCAGCTAGATGACTTGGCTACACTGGTCAAGCATCCTGGGATAGGTAGCTACACTGGCTACCGTCCATTCTTCTCTCTACCCCCTCCTCTTGAGCTGGTTGTACTTGAACTTAGAAGGGAATACCCTGCTCCTCGAGGAAAGAGTTACTGGATCGGGTTATTTGAGTTACCTTGTTAGAGGAGGCTGTTTTTGAGCCATTTCTGAGGTGGAGAGTTACATTTCACTTACACAGTACAAGTAAGAATCATAGTCATCAAAAATTTACGTTTGAGGATTTGTTCTGACCTGACTATTGAGGAGTCTTGAAAAGAAGACTTGTGGAACTTGAAGTCTATTAGGTCTTAAATTCAGATCCCAATAAGGTTCCGCCACAAAATTAAACCAAAGGTTGAGTCAAGCTCCATTTTCAACTTTTGTTCATGACCTTGGTGTAGAACCCAAAATCATTTCTCCCTTGCATCTCATTTTAGTTGCTCGGGGACGAGCAAGGTTTAAGTATAGGGGGTTGATGAATCTATGATTCATCACTCTAAAAGTTGCAAATAGAGCTTTGTCCCCAGGTATTTAGCAACATATTTCTCTTTATCTTGCATAAATATCATTCATGCATCAATTCACAAAATATGCATTTTAGCATTCATCCTTGCATTTAAATAAGAAGCCAATCCTTGTATAAAATACACCTATAAAATATCCACCTATTCTCTTATATTAAATAACACCTTCTTTATAGTGTGTACACCATTAGTTAATAATATAGGCAAGAAGACCAGATCCCCTCTTTTGTAAAATACCCAATAAAGCCCTAAACTCCAGGACCTTAGAATGCACATATCTCTCTCCTACCAACTCCGAATTAGGTCTACTCACCTTCATAATAATACACATCCTGAGACCTTTAAAATGAGACTAATTTCATTCAATTCGGAGCTTGTAGGCAAATGTTGGGTTTTTAGGCCTCTTTGTACACTATATATATGTGTATATTTGTATTCTTGTATTTTTGTATCACATTTGACCTCATCTCCGTTTTTGGTCAACATGAAACTTGTAGATCACGTCGAGATCTACAACTTTCATGTTTTGAGGTTTTCCAAATTCATTCTCCTTCTCTCTCTAATTTCATTTCTCCTTTCAGCCACTCACAGCTGGCCACATGGTGCCCTCTGATTGCGCCACGCGACCCGCTTCCTTTGACTCATCCGCCACTATGGAGAGATTCCCCTAGCTCCTATCTTCCTATTGGTGACAACAATTCAGAAAGAAGTAGAGCGACGATGGCTGAAATTCCTCCGGTGAGATCCACAACCAACTCCGCCGTGCTGCAGCTACCTCCGTGAGTTGCACGAGCTCAGGCCTCCTACCGACCTTCGAGCAAAGACCTGGAAGCCTCCTCGGAGCTTCTAACCCAAGTTAGATTCCTCCATTCTCCTCCTGATCTTCTTCTTATTTTCTTTGTATTCTCCAATTAAATTCGCCCTCCACGAGACCCTTCTTGCCCCGCAAAGCATCCTCCGAGCTCCGCGACGGAGCTCTGATCTTCGTGCTGTCCTTAGATCCCTCTGACGACGCACTTCATCCTCCACCGTCGCCGGCTCCGCCGCCGTGGCGGAGCTCGATCACCGGTCATCCCCACTCCTCTACAGGCCTCACATTTCAATCCGCATCACTCCACGGTCACCATGCACGCTTCGGTTATCTGCTAACGCCCTGGAGGTACCCTCTCGATCATTGGTCGGAACTTCATTGGAGCTACCCTAGAGCTTCTCCGTTACCGCAACCCAGAGCCATTCAGCCACGTTTGAGACCACCGGAGGATCCCCGACACCTCCACGTGTCTTCCTAGCTACTTGGGAGCCTCCGACGAGCTTCATCGACGCACAGAGGATGAGGCGGAGCCAGGACCCCTTCGCCGGAGACCATCCTTATCCGTCGAAGGAGGCGACGGGCCGGTTGAGGAAGAAGAACAACAACCGTTGATCTTTACTAGATCGAACGGCCAGGAGCCATCCACGTCGCCTCGCCCCGCACCCGTAGGATCAGGCGAATCCTACGCTCCAAATCACGCCAGGTCTCCAGCATTCACCAACCGTTGGATTGATCTTGATCCTACAGGTCAAGACAAGCCACACGTCCGCAATCCACCACCGTTGGATCATCTTTGATCCCACGATCGAGATTCGCCCACGTCGCCCGATCCGAGCCTCCTCCCCAACCGCTAGGCTCGGATCAATCGAAGCTTTCCCGAGCCAGATCCGGACCTCCAGAGCCAACCGAGCCTCACTCCGAGCCTCGACGTCCACCGAGCCTAGGACCCCCCACGTGATCCGCACATGGGGCCTGGGCAAATTACATCGAGGCCCCTGAAGGATTTCAATATTACATTTCAGTCCCTGCTAGGCAACCCCATGTGAGGAGCACGTGTCTCATAGAGAAATTGCATCCACCTCCCTACATTATAGGTAATTGCATAATAGTCCCTATCTGCATGTTTTATTTTCAGAAATTTTAATTCCTGTATTGCATTTATACCCCTGTCTTTGCATACATATTTAGGCATTCATATTAAGTCATTTTTGAGTTTGAAAAATGGAATTGTGTAGCTTACATTGTCCTCCTTATTATGTGACATGTGACGTATTTTTATGATATCCGTAGAATTTTCTATTAATTAATTGGTTCATTTTTGCTATATTTTGCCCAATTTCACCTCTTAATTGATAGTAATTTCTCCGTGACTCCAAAAATTCCTTAAAAATCACATTAGATCTAGATAATTAGCTTTACCTTGCATAAAAATTTCATCTCAATTGCATGCATTCCAAGGCCTAAATAAATCATTTGGTGAATTCCTTAAATAATTTTTAATAGGTTCATTTCACATCAAAATTAAGGTTTGATAATCTTCCTGGATTCCTCATCTTTAGATCTATCTAGGATAATTTTTATTCCCAAAAATATTGTGATTTGATAATTATTAAAATTAACTGAGTGAAAATCACCCTGGATTCATTTTTAATTTACAATAATTTAATTTAGTGTCAGAAAATTCCAAAAAATTAGGGTAGTCTAATTTCATCCCATTTCATCATCTGGCCAAGTTTCATAATTTTTGGATTTAATTTGTACACTTATCTTATCTAACCTGTAAACTGGCTAGTTTTTGCATGTGTCTTGCATAGAAAACTGAAAAAAACCAAAAAAATCTTCCCCGAAAATCAAACTCTGGACTTTGCTAACAATTCGCCTAAGGAGACAGCTGCCTCCCTGAGTTCGGCCTTGGGCTTGCCCAAGTAAAAAAAATAAATTGTCGCTCGAAATTAATTTGACTATAATTGAAAGTGGTTTTTGATCTGCTCCTATTATCCGACTGCAACGAACATTATTAATTAACTTGACCATTAATTTGATCAAATTAACAAGGGTAGTGGGAGTCAATTCAAAATGGCGCCGTTGCCGAGGAGGCATGGCTTAGGTTAATTTGCAGTAAATTTCTGAGTATTTGATTTTCTATCCCCAGGTAGTCTGACCCCCGGTTTTCTTGTGAATATTTTCTGTCTTTTAATTTTTGTATTTTTTATCATTCTCTATCTGACCTCAATATTTTTCTGTGCGAGGAACGCGAGGAGTCGAAGACGCTTCGAAGATTCGGCATTTAATTATTTAAGTGATTTGAGAGAACTTGTATTTTTAATTTTATTTCTTTATTTTTTCGCATCATTTCCAGCGATTCTCGTTTGGGTTTTCGCGTGTAAAGATAGTGAAACTGTGTCCCCGTGTGCTGTGTGGATTGAATTGTAAATTAAGCTTGCACTAGCAGCTCCTCGAGCCACTTTAGGATTTGCTTGTGCTCGTAAATTTGTAGGACCACACAATACACTTGAAAGACGCACGTAGAAGTAGATCTAGTCAAAGTAACCTGTGCTTCACTCGCTAATAGAACTGCTTGTCTAGGAGCGGATTTTGTCGCTTGCATCTGCATGTAGTATAAAAAAGATTTCGATTCTGTTTTGTATCCTGCATACAAAGCGAAGGGATCACTGTAAGTACTCTCTACTCAGCATACACATCATAGTTTTTCGTACATCGACTTTTTTCGATTTCCCCCTCTAGTTTTCACACTTAATTTAAACGGAAATTGGGACTGGACGATAGGCGTACTGTGTGGTTGGACTAACAAGTGAGAACTAAACTTAAAACCGGGACTGCTAACATTATTGACCAACAAAATATAAATAAAATTGGAAAATCTGTTTGCGGGAGACTAATCCCCGACCTTGTTTTCAGGCTGAGTGAGGGTACTTGAGTGTGTGAACACCTTATGGCAAAGACCAAATCCCCGCCTTCCATATCACGTTCCGACTAATCCTAGAAAATATCTGAATTTTTTACGGTTCACTGACTAAGTACCAAGTAGCCTCCGCTTGTCTAAGGTAGATAGGGGCAAAGTTGCGGTACTTCACGACAAGTTGCCAGTAACCCCCCGAGGTGAAGTTTTGGCCTTGTCAGGCTCCGCCTGCTTTCAGGTAGATAGGGACATGTCTTTGAATCCATCAACTTGGGATAGGAGCAAAGAGAGGAAGGACCGACAGTATCTTAGGCGACAGGTTAAACAGGGAAGATGCATCCGGCTTTGAGCCGAATTCCCTATAGGCCTTGTATCCTTGCTATCTTGCTTGAAAAATCACACTTAAAATTTACAAGATTAATTGGACTCGGTTTCACGTCCTTCATTGTGTTGAGTGTGAACCCAGGGTCTTGGATTGAATTGTTTGCCTTAATTAGGGGTCAAATCCTATCTTCACTTAGGACTCCTGATTCTTCTCGCCAATATCGAGATGAGTGACTGGGGGATATCGACTCTTTATTCACCAATCTTTCTCTCAGCCCCTACGAAACTCATCTTCATCGGCCCAAGCGCACCTTGGACCACCTAGTTATCATGACCCTTTTGAGTTCTGGTTCCCTCACACTCAGGGTGGTTACTCTCAAACCAACCCTTTTCTCTCCTCTGAGCTTACTGAGGAAGAGCATTGCCTCAGTAAGAATCCCTTCCTTGAATTGTCCTCTGACACCGGCCATGTTTCATACCCAGGACTAGAGGACAAGATGCCACCTAAATAGCCACCGGATGAGGACGCATTGCGATAGATTCTTAACCGCCTTGCCACAGCCGAACAACAAAATGCAGATCTCACAGCTAGAATGGGACAGATTATTGTAGCAGGAGGAATCAACCGACCAATGGTTGATGCCTACAATCCAGCGGAGAATGAGATGCACAATTGGTTGGCACCAGCGGTTCCACCAGAAGCATTCGAGCTCAAGCCCCACTTCCTTAGCCTGCTATCGAAGTTCAACGGAAATGCCCATGAAGAACCATATGCCTTTCTGAGAGACTTCGAGCTAGTTTGCAACAACCTTAGCCATCCTAAGGTTGGACAGGATTACATTCGACTGAAGGCCACCCCTTTTGCCTTAGGAGATAAGGCAGCACATTGGCTGAAAAACCTAGGGGTGATATGTACCACCTGGATGCAGTTCAAGGACTTATTTCTGAAGAAGTTATACCCTCTCAGTAGAACTAATCAAATAAGAACCAAGATCATTAGTTTCTCCTAGGGACCCGGTGAACCATTCCATGAAGCCAGGGATAGGTTCAATGACCTAATTCAGAAATGTCCCTACCATGACATTTCTAAGGCGATCTTAGTCCAGACCTTGTTCTGTGGCATGATCCCAGAGATGCAGGGGTTAGTCAGTGCTGCCTGTGGAGGAAGCTATCTGAACAAAAACGAGAATGCTGTATGGAAGATACTAGAGCATATGGCGGAAACAGGCAGGTCGCAGGCCACCAGGGCCTATCAGTTGTCTCCCTCAATCTTATCCAATGAGACAACTAGGAGGACTGTAGCGGATCTGGCAGAAGACCTCATCCCTGTTAGCAATGTGAGCCCGAGGCGAACCATTCCTACAATAAATGTTATTGTAATAAATGATTTATCAAAAAAAGTTATTGATTTCTTGTTCACTCCCTTTCTGATATTGAATGAATGAATGCACTATAAGGTCCCTCTGTACAATAAGGGTTATGTACCACAGCCAACTTGATAATCATACAGCTGTTGATTCAATGGTTGAATCATAGAGGCTGATGCTTGGATGAATATCTAAGGAGTTAGATAGAGGACTCATCAAGCATCATCAATGATTAACAAGTAGTGATCTCCAGTCTGAGTGGGAGATGGCAATCCCATCTCATTAGACTGATATCTGATCGACCTCTTGATGCAGGTCCTCTGCATAGGAATATTTATTCGGAGGTATCAGATTAGTATAGTCAATGAGTTGACTTAACGAGATCGAGATAACCAAAGACCTATGATGAATACTGTCACATCACAGGCAAACATCCTCTGACCAGAGACAGATATATTACTATATGTCTGAGCATGTACTAATCAAGGTCTACACACCGGCGAGCTGGTGTGCATGTAAGGGCATATGAGTAATATGATCTCTCAAAGGGATCATACCGGTTCACTTGTGAACCGGGAGACATGAGCTCACTCATGAGGTATTGGGATTGACCAAATTCCATGCATGGTCATCATGCTTTAGAAGCATGATATGAATTTGAAGGTAAGATATATGCTTTGTGAAAGCATATGATCTGTACCATATCCCAAGGACCAAGATTGAGAAACTTAATGATCAGACTATGAAGATGACAGTGTAAAAGTGATCTTTATCTTCACAATGATCATGAGTCTTCCAGTATGCAGGATGTGCAGGTATTGGGAATACCTGAAGGGTGATTTGATCATAAACGATTGTATAACCATGACGCTTCCATTCCGAGGGAGTGATGAAACAGGTCTGGATTTTAGTGACTCCTCTCATTAGAGAAGTGACCTAATCTTAGTCCATGTACTGGACATTGATCTGAATGAGATTCAGATGCAATGAAAAGATTAGGTTTACGGTCTTGATTTAATCAAGCATCTATGAGCGGTCCATGGGATCTGGATTTGAGATGTGATCTCAATATCCAAGTCACTATACGTGGAACAATACAATCGCCCTGTCCTTATCTCCAAGTATCTGAGGAGAAATAGCATTGTTCTTAAATGGTTTAAGAGCAATTCCATAAGATCTAAGCAAAGAGAAGTTGATAATTAAATGTGATTTAATTATTATGGATAAGAATAATGTGGATTGTAATATCCAATTATTCATAATATATTATAAATGTGATTTATAATGTATTAGAGAGAGATAAATATAATTTATATTAGTAGATTAATTATTAATGTGTATTGGATACACATTGTCTAATTAATTGAAAATGTAAATTACATTTTGTTTTGGGTTGTGAATTTGATTCACAATAATTCAATGTCAAGATTGCAATATTCTCAAAATTAATTGAGAATTATTTTGGAGAATTAAAATACCAACAAATTGTTGTTGGAAATTGGGTAGAGAGAAAATCAAGGAGATTGCCCCTCCCTTCTGGAAAGGAGGGGGCGGCACCAATTCCTTGAGGGAATTGGTGGCCGTCCCCCCCTTCCAAAGAGGAAGGTGTATCTCCCTTATTTTCTCTCTCTCTATTTGTATGGTCTAATTTGGTATTATATTTATTTTATTTATCAAATATATTTAATCAAAATTAAATCACAAGTTGTTGGCTTTTCCCAACAACAATCTTGACCATTGGATTGTCATAAATCAATCTCATCCATTGATTTTATATGACACATGGATTGAGATCCATGGATCCCAAAACCCTATAAATAGAGAGGCATTCTTGGCTCTCTCTTTACACATGCTATTGTAGCAAAACTCTCTCTCTCTTTCTCTCATACTCGACAGCCCTCTCTCCCCCTTCTTCTTGGTGGCCGTCCACCTTGGCGGAGAGAATCGTCGTTGCCCGCGCCCTCGAGCTACCGCTTCGACGCTCTGCGGTTCTTCGTCTACTTTGAGTGGTTCTCCTACGAAGGAGACGTTCAATCTCGTGCGACAAGATCAGGAGCAACCGTGCTTGGATCAACTTCTTGGATTGCGAGGACACCACGGTTCATCCCCGCGCTCGCAAGCGATCTCTCCGACGATCGGACTTGAGACAGGAGGTCTCTTCTCTTAGAGACTCGATCAGCCACACTTCAAGAGGTATTGCATTATACTTGTTGTGGTTATAGATGAAACGATCCGAGAATGGTTCTTGGATTATGTGGTTTCATCGAATAAAATTTTTAAATTCCGCTGCATCGAACAACTAGTACGACTAGTCGTTCTTCGTCGTATCCGATACGACGCTCACGCTTCCGTGATGCGCTTGAGGATCTCTCCAGATCCTTCAATCCCCAGCATGGGGATGATAGCTGACAAGTTAACTATGGTCGAGCAGATCCACAAGAGGATCACTGACCTTGAGTCTCTCTCACGTCTGCCGAAGCAAGTGGAGGAACTTACTGAGAAGGTAGCAAAGATGAAGTTACCTGACCCTTCTGCACCACCCGCACCTGTGCACCGAGTCCATCTTGTACAGGAGCATGCACCAGGGCCTCAGAGTGGTTGGGTAGAGAATCAGACTTACACCAAGCAGGACCAGCATGCACCCCCACAAGTGGAGACCGGATACGAGGAGCCTCCGCAGGTGTTCGAGATCAACGGGCTGTGGTACAGCTATGACCCCGTCATCAAACAGTCGGGGATGGGGAATGGTCAGCCTCACCGACCTTCCCCAGCTTACCAGGAAACCAGCTCCATCCCGCACCGCGCTTTGTTCAGTCCAGGCCCGAACGAGGGTACCAGCCTCAGCAGTACCAGAAGCAATAACGCACATTCCACTCGAGCCAGAAGGGCCCGACACCGTCCCATCAACAGCAGCTATATCGACATGGCAAGCAGGGCCAGTACAGAAACTCATCCGCAAGTCAGCATCAGCAAGCCCAACCCACCGAATTGGAGTCCCTCACCTTGGCGATCCAGATCCTGTCTGATAGGGTCCAACAAATCCAGAATGTCTATGTGGATATGAGAACCGATCTGAATCGGGTTTCTCGTACCAAGGATCATCAGATGGCGCCAAAGACCTCAATTCCCGCATAGGTTCAAGCCAACCCGAACAGCTTAACCCAAGGCCAGAACCAACCTCGTGATCAGTTATACTATTCAGATAATTCTTTATCTGAACATGAGATCCTTTCGTATGATAATGTGAATCATATGTCCCTCAGGAGCGGAAGGACCATGACCATACCTGATTGGGCACGGGCACCGAAGGAAGGAGCCGTCAAGTCTCTACCTGAGGAGAACTTGGAGGAAGAAGAGGAGCAACACCACCATCACCACCAGCAGAAGAAGAGGACTTCTGGATCCTTGAAGCATCAATCCCGCCCCGACAGAGAGTCCGACAAAAGCGACGAAGAGCCTGCACCTCCATCTGAGGAGGATCGTCCAGAAGTCACAGAAGATGCATCACCGGTTTCGCCACAGCATTTTTCTTTTAGTCAGAGTCAGAGTCCGAGTCTGTTTCAGAGTCCGAGTCGTGTACAGAACTCAGTTCCAAATTTCAAACATTTCAGTATCAGAACATGAGTTGTATTCAATAATCCCTTTCCCCCAAGCTCTCAAAGGTGGAAAGAAGAAAACTAAAAAATCCAAAAAGATGACCCTGAGATGGCAGAGTTCTGCAACAAATACATCAAGGTCACAATCCCCTTTGATAAGTACGTGGAAATGACTCCTGCATTTCAGAAGTACCTTAAGGTGAGATGCAAACCTACTAGGGTTAGCAGGAAAACCAAAAGCCGTGTTGAGAAACACGTTCTGTCAGTAGCCACGACTTGTGCAATAAAGAACTCGTTTCCAAGAAAACGAAGAGACATGGGAGCGCATTATGTGGTGAGTCATGTCGATGACATTGCGTTTGTACACACTCTCCTAGACAATGGTTCCTCGATTAACTTAATGCCTATAGCCCTCTATGAGAGGATTAATATCGAACCTCTTAGGAAATCTAAAGCCCTCTGGCAGTTTGCAGATAAATCAACCAAGAGGTCCCAAGGAGAATTGATGAATGTTGTGATCAAAGTTGAGGGGCAGGAATTCATGGTGGAATTCACTGTCGTAGATATGGAAACCCCTCGTAATTGGAGAGATTCCCAGATCATCTTAGGCAGGCCCTTCCTCAGAACAGCGGGGGCCTTGTTTGATTATAAGATCGGGAAGATCCAGTTCCAAACTCCAGGTGGAGATGAGGAACTTGAGATGAAACATACCACATGACAGAGACCGGATTCCGAATCCAGCACCGAGTACTCTTCAACCGAAGCAGACTGCGATCATGTTGGGCCATGGAGACAGAACCCAACCAGCACCAATGAGTCCCTCCCCTCCGTAGATGATCCCGTGCATGAGTCAGTTTGTGAAGTCCTCAGAGATGAGTACAGCCCAGAACATGCATCGCCCTACATCTTCGATGACTTAGAGGCCCAGCTGGGCCTGTCAGTCCTTCCCTCTTTAGGATAATCGGAAGATGAGGATGACGAGTCGAACGCGGCTTTTGCCGATTGCATGGAGACCTTTGATGATCCGACTCTAGAGCCAAATAACTTGGTGACAACAATTACAGAAAACGATCCAGCCACTTCCAACACCGAACCAGATTCGATTGAGCCAGATTTTCTAGACGATCACACTATACCTAAGCTCAAACCTTTACCTACAACACTAAAATACGCCTTCCTTGTGGGCCAGGACAAGAAATTTCCGGTCATCATCAATTCATGACTGACCGAGGAGCAGGAATCTCGCTTGCTAGAGATCCTAGAGAAAAACAACAAGGCAATAGGTTGGAGCATCTCCGATCTCCACGGGATAAATCCCGCTCTGTGTTTGCACCATATCTACTTGGAGAATGAAGCCAAACCCTCTCGTGAATTCCAACATCATTTGAATCCAAATTCAGGTAGTGAAGAAGGAGATAGAGAAATGGGGCAACGCGGGTTTTATTTATCCCATCTCTGACTCTAAATGGGTGGCACCGATCAATGTGGTCCTGAAAAAGTCAGGAATTCAAATGACCACCAATGAGGGCGGAGAGGAGATCGTGACGTGAGTACCCACGTTGTGGCGCGTCTGTGTGGATTACAAACGCCTGAATGCCGCGACGAAGAAGGATCATTTCCCCCTACCATTCATTGATCAGATCCTAGAGAGACTAGCGAGGAAAGAGTTCTTCTGCTTCTTAGATGGGTTCTCGGGCTACAATCAAGTAGGCATAGCTCTGGAGGACCAGGAAAAGACCACGTCCACATGCCCCTTTGGTACATATGCTATCAGGCGCATGACCTTTGGGTTATGCAATGCTCCAGGTACTTTCCAAAGGTGTATGATTGTTGTATTCGCCGAAATGGTCGGTGAATTCCTGGAAGTCTTCATGGACAACTTCTCGGTCCACGGTGATTCCTTCGATTCCTGCCTTAGGAATCTGGACTGAGTCCTCAAACATTGTTGTGAGGTCAATCTGGTGCTCTCCTGGGAGAAAAGTGAAGGATATGGTTAGATCCTCAAGCGCATCACGGAAGCGTGAGTGTCGTATCGAATACGACGAAGAGCGACTAGTCGCACTAGTTGCTCGATGCAACGGAATTTAAAAATTTTCTTACGACGAAACCACATGATCCAAGAACACTTCTCGGATCGTTTCGTCTAAACCACAAACAAGTAATTAGGATTACCTCTTGAAGCGTGGTTGCGATCAAGTCTCTAAACGAAGAGACCTCCTGTCTCAAGTCCGATCCGACGGAGGAGACGCTTGCGAGCGCGGGGATGAACCGCGTGCTTCTCGCAATCCAAGTTGATGATCCAAGCGGCGGATCTCCTGATCTCGACACACGAGATCCAACATCTTCTTCACGAGCGAGGCGCACCGAAGGAGACGGAGATCCACGAGCAGAAGAACGGGCAGCATAACGACGATGCCGCGGCGATGGAGAACCTCTCCATGGCATCCATGGTGGACGGCCATGAGAGGGAGAGAGAGGGCTGACCTCTAGAGAGAAAGAGAGAGAGAGATGCATCTCAAGCATTATGTGTGAAGAGAGAGCATGGGTATGCCTCTCTATTTATAGGGTTTTGGGATCCATGGATCTCAATCCATGGGACAACACAAATCCAATGGCTCTCATTGATTGTGTTTCTTTCAATGGCTAAGATTTATGTTGGTAAAAAACCAACAACAATTAATTTAATAAAAATCAAATATATGTAGAATATAATTTGATTTATATTAAATCAATCTCAATTAGAGAAATAGGAAAGGAGGCAAGCCTCCTTCCATAAGAGGGGTGGACGGCCACCACATTCCTTGTGGGAATTGTGGCCGTCCACTCTTCCTATATGGAAGGTGGATGCCTCTCCTATTATATGAGATTGCATTATTTCATAATTCTCTCTAATATTTCTCAACAACTTTTGTTGAATATTATTTCACAAAAATAAATCCAATTTATTTTGTGAACATTGCAATCATGCCATTGGAAATTTGTGAATCACATTCACAACCCAAAACAAAATGTAATTTATATTTTCAATTAATTAGACAATGTGTATCCAATACACATTAATAATTAATCTACTAATATAAATTATATTTAACTCTCTCCAATACATTATAAATCACATTTATAATATATTATGAATAATTGGATATTACTATCCACATTATTCTTATCCATAATAATTAAATCACATTTAATTATATTGGATAACTTATTCTCATGTGCTAAATAATATGAATCACATTCATATTATTTACATCTTTGATAATCAAATCACATTTAATTATCTAAGATAACTCTCCTTGTAATATGAATCAAATTCATATTATTCATGATAATTAAATCACATTTAATTATCCATTTTCTCAATACTTGGATACATATATCCATGAACTCTTTCAAGGATAATGCGCTTTCTCCGCGAATACTTGGAGATAAGGACAGGGCGATTGTATTGTTCCACGTATAGTGACATGGATATTGAGATCACATCTCAAATCCAGATCTCGGGCCTCCCATAGATGCTTGATTAAATCAAGGCCGCAAATCTAATCTTCTCATTGAATCTGAATCACATTCAGATTAATGTCCAACATTTGGACTAAGATCAGATTACTTCTCTACTGAGAGGAGTCACTAAAATCCAGACCCGTTTCATCACTCCCTAGGAATGGAAGCGTCATGGTTATACAACCGTTTATGATCACATCACCCTCAGGTATTCCTAATACCTGTACATCCTGCATACTGGAAGACTCAGATTAAACCCGAAGTATTGGATCAACTTTATACTGTCTACTTCAGGGTTTTATCAGTAAGTTTCTCATTCGATCATTGGGAGTTGGTATCGATCATATACTTTCCAAAAGCATATATCATACCTAGGTCTTGATCATATACTTTCCAAAAGTATATATCAAACCTACAAATTCAGTCGAGCTTCCAAAGCGAGACGACCGTGCGCACGGAATTTGATTCTTCCCAATATCTCATGAGTGAGCTCATGTCTTCCGGTTCAGCAGTGAACCTGTATGATCCCTTTGAGAGATCGTATTACTCATATGCCCTTATATGCACACCAGCGCGCCGGTGTATAGACCTTGATTAGGCCATCAACCTATTGGTCTGCCAAATGTACATACTCAGACATATAGTAACACATCTGTCTCCGGTCATAGGATGTGTGCCTATATCATGACAGCATATGATATAGGACTTTAGTTATCTCGATCTCGTTAAGTCAACTCTTTGACCTAACTCATCCGACACCTCCGAATCTCTATTCCTATGCAGAGGACCTGCATCAAGAGGTCGGTCAGATATCAACCTAAATGAGATAGGATTGCCATCTCCTACTCAGGCTGGAGATCATCTCTTAATAATCATTTGACGGTGCTTGATGAGTCCTCAATCTAACTCATTAAATATTCATCTAAGCACCAGCCTCTATAATTCAATAATTGAATCAACAGCTGTATGATCATTAAGATGGCCATGGTACATAACCCTAATTGTACTAAGGGACCTATTATGCAAATTATGTACTCTTCATTTCAGATCAAGGAGTGAATTGCAACAACATTTATTGCATAATGGCTCGCCGTGGGCTCGCATTTCCAACAATCTCCCACTAGCCCAAAGAGCCATTAATGGGCTAATCATTTAAACCCACACTCATGTGACAATCATAGGCTATTTAGAAAAAAGCTAGGTAAGCTGATCAGTCACTCCGTTCCCAAGAGACTACACCAAGTCCTTTTACGGCACTTGCATATCTCCTAGTAACAGTGCTCGCATCCAATGCGAATGTTGCATCTCATGCAACTGATACTCAATTTTGTTGGTTATAGTGTCATTGACACTACATCTCATTAATTATCATAACCAGTATTCCCATAATCCTTATTAGAATACCTTCATTCCTGGAGATCTCTATCTCCTAAGGTATCTACAGTTAAGACCCTCATAGATCACTATCTACAAGATCTTAAACTTTTGAAGATAAGACTTTGAGATCACTATCTCCAAGTTTTATCATCTTTGAAGATATTATTATTACTGCAATCAAGTGTTTTATCTCCATAGCAGGATTAGTAACAGTTTACTACTCCCACTGCATGGTAGACATCTGGTTCTTGTACATATCTAGAATACATTCAGCTTCTCACAACTGATGCACAAGTGCAAGCAGTTCTAGCATTCACTTCCTCAACTCTTTGAGGTGATATCCCTCTAGACAGGTCACTACCACATCTTAAGGGAAGGAAGCCTTTCTTGGAATTGTACAGAAAATGGAATAAGTCCAAGGTGTACTACTAATGCGACAGTCCCAATATCCTCTTCTCTTTATTTCTGAACGACTTCCGAATTAAGATCTAAAAGGTATCCTTGAAATCGTATCTCAAGGTATGGAACAACCAAATTATAAAACACTTATCATTTATTCTTATATCATTCCAAATGATTAGAATAATATCTACATTTAGCACGATGAACACAATGGCACTCCCACTAAGCTTCGCATGGTTCATCAAGATTTTATCTGAAATCACAACATTTATAATTTCATCAAATCTTATGTTCCAACTACAAGAAACTTATTGGAGTCCAAAGATGGAGTTCTTTAGCTAGCACACCTTGCTTTCCTCAACCATGAAGCCCTGGGGCTACTTGATATGAATATCCTCAGAGAGGTATTCATAGAGGAATGCAATCTTTACTCACACCATGAAGATGTCATAGATAAGTTGTGTAGCTATAGTTAGCAATATTCTGATGGGTTAAAGCAAGGTCACTGGAGAGCAAGTCTTATCGCAAGCGATGCCTTCTCTTCGGTGTGTAGCTCATGGCTACGAATCGTGCTTTGAAGGTCTATACCTTCTCATCAGGTTCCCTCTTTCTCTTGAAGATCCATTTACACCTTAATGGGTCTGACCCATATGGGTGGATCCTCGAGGGTCCATATACGACACTTGTATATGAAGTCTACATTAGACTTTTATTGCTAACATCCATCTTTCCATGTCATGATCCTCAGGAGCTTCATCACATGAAATCCGATCATCGTCAGATTTAACTGACACATGGAATCCATCCTCAAAATTATTTGAAGAGGTATTAATGTTTCATCTTTAATTATCTATTTTAGTTTCCGATTTCAGGAGCCTCATTACCTTTTCAAGATTAAATGAGTTTCTTTACTTCATTTTCATCTTGATTCTCAAGAGAGTCATCCTATAAGAATCATATTCTCAAAGATGAGATTTTTTTTAAGAATCTCAAGATCATAAAGAAGGTATCCAATACCATCCTTTATTTTCCTAATGAAGTAGCACTCTCTAGTGCTAGATTCCAGCTTACTTGCATGGAACCTTATTAAGTATATAATGCAGTCTCTACTACATATATATCTTGGAAACTTAAGAGATAATTATGCTAGGATTAATCATTGATTAAATCATGTCACACATGATCAATTGTATCTCCCTACAACTCCTTTGAGTTAAGGTTCATTAGGAGGATTGAGATAGGAATGATATTCATATCTCCATAAGGTATTTCTTGAATTCATCTAATAGGTATTGGCTACCTTGGTTAGATCAAATTCATTTCATCTTCCTTCAAACTTTGGTTCTAAAAATTGCGAAATCTTTGAACATTTCAAAGGTTTCTTAGGTGAAGAGAAGAGATCCCATATCATACATAATCATTAACAGATATCACATATCCATAATGTTTACTATGATATAGATGATCTGCATACATCAATATGTATGAGATCCTTAATACCTTGACACCTTACACCTTTCCCAAGGAAGGGTGTATTGGACATTTTTATTTTGAATACAATATTCATAAGTATGTGAGATTTGAATCTTTAGACAATCTAAAGTTTCATGTCTTACCAGTCCATTAATTTCATCAACAGACATATGTCCAAAATTTGATGCCAGATCATTGTCAAATGATCTTTATCTTCCTATTGATCTTTTAAAGGTTTAATTTTCAGTATTAGAAATCTTAATGAACCATTCAATAATTTTCTAATTTAATAGAGTCCTCTAGATTTTAGATTACTATCTGAAATATTTCTATCATAACTCTTTATGATAGGTTTATTACAGAATTCATGTTCATATCCAACAATTAGAAATAAACAATGAGTGTATTATAATATCTTGGTCATAGAGACATTCTCTAAGACTAAGGGCTCCCACTGAAAATATGAAGTCTATTGATCTCATGGAAATTGTTGCAACACTTGCATCACTTTCAACATGGATGACCAATAAACCTTAAGATCAAATTTCTAATACATATGCAACCAATTGCAAGTGTCATTAGAAAATTTTGAGATACAACTATTAGATTTTATCTTATCAAATAAGTAAGTCAATATCAATGATTATATGTAGATTATACTGATGCTCCATCCGAGTCCTTTTCTGAAGATTCTAGACAGACTTGATAGTCATACTATCAACACATCAACTTATTGCAGTATTGGCATTCATCCAACTCTTTGGATGTCATATGGAAGTCACAGAAGTACAGTCAACTCTTTGACTATACCTCTTACTTGGGTCCAACCCATGCTTCCACTGTGCTCCCTTTGTCTATAAGCAACCTTTGCTCAAGACCAAGGATCTCTTATGTTAAAATCAAAAATTTCAATATAAGAGTATTTCAACATTTATACAAGCTTCATTTAAGTTCATATAATATGAATATTATGAAGCTTCATGAATGACTAGAGTATAGACAGTAGAATGATGACACTCATCATCTACATCCATCTAAACTCTTTGAAGCATCGGTTCAGGTAGGTATTCAAACAATTTGAATACATTATCTCTAATAGAGCTACCATTCTACATGATGTAGAGAACCATGTCATTCATGATTAAATGTCAAGAGCACATATATATATGCCAGAATATCTTTATTGATTTTATAGGGAATAATTTGATAATTACGATCATCATCGACATGTCACTTCAAAAGTACATTCGATAAGATCAAGACTTATAGAGACATACAAACCCTAGGGTTTTAGTCCTATTGTCTTATTTAATTATCACTTCTCATTATTATGAGGAATCTTGCACATTGCAACCACATACATTATGTGTCCAATCGCAAGTACAATATCTGGATCAAGGGTCCAATCCATGATATTCTACTGGTTATTAATGAGTATAACATTGAGTGGGTTTAATGAAGGATTATCTGAAATAAGTAATTTGCATAAGGGTATATATTTATATATATACACATATTATACTTTGATTTAGGAGTTTTTTATATCAAAGTTGTCTTTCCATGTCAACAATGAAAGTTCATTCCCTTAATCACTTTCAATGTAAGAGATATACTTACCATTATATCTCAGCAAGATCTGGGATCTCCTCTTTATCTTTGTTACATCCCAATAATATGAGAAACTGCAACTCCAATAAAGAGAAGCAGGAACACATTCCGCCTTGCAAGTCCAACTTGCATTTCCCAATTCGGTCTTTAACACCCGGGCCCACCACCCCGAAGGTGATGTTGACCCGTCGTTAATTGAACCAACCGTCAACAGGAATAGAACTCGCTATGCGCAATCCAATATCGCCCCAATAATATGAGGATCCGATATTGGGGTCACTACGCATACGGCCTTACTCTTTCGAGAAGCAAAGAGTCCGATCCAGATGCGCTTGCATATAGGAGCTGTCACTTCGTACAGGCGTCTCCTATATACAATCCCTGGCGACGGAAACCCTTCGCCTTGACGGGAGACCATGGATGTCACTTATGTGATCTTCCACCTCTTATTCAAATTTAATTAATTACTATGAATCACATTCATATAATTAATTCTTCCAAGGGAATTATTAACTCTAATCATATTAGAGTATTCTTAATTGGATATAATTAACTTAATCATATTAAATTAATTATCAATCCAATTTAATCAATCAAACTTAATTTTATGCTTGAATATACATATATGATATTATTCTCAAAGTACGTATTAATTCGAATTTTAATAATTAGAAAAATACATCATAATCCCTCGGACATTATCCCGGCCCTACCCGCTGTCATGGCCAGTACCGACGGGAGTGGGGCGGACCACATACGTTGCAACCCGCTGACCAGCGATCCCCGACTAGACACCATATCCACCTCGGGAAAGGATAATGCCAAATTGATTATTTTGTACTTGAGATGATCATCGGTTCTTCAACCAAAATTATACCATATAGTAATCAAAACAATTTTGATTTTAAGGAAATTTGCTAGGCAAATTCCCAAGTCCTATTCAAGCAAGAAGTTTGATGATTGTAATTCCAATTAAGGTTTAGATCAAATCTAATCAACTAATTGGTTGGGGCCAAGTCAATTAAGCAAAAAATCATGTTTCAATATTTCACAAATATTTTTCAAGATTATTTCACGAAATTAACAATTAATTTCACTAATTGACAATCACTTGGCTCTAGATTAGGAAAGCAATTTCAGCAGTGACCCCTACATACTAAAATTGGCATATCTCAATCATATTAAATCCAAATTAAGCAAAGTCAATTTCTAAAGTTTCTAATTTGATTTAGAACAGAACCTAAGTGATGTTTTACGCATTTCGAGGCAAGTCTAAACAGTAATTAACACTTTAATCACGTTCAGATTCACAGTTCCCGCAACAGTGCATACATGTTCATTAAAACTACCATATCTAGAGCATACGAAATCCGATTTACGCAAACTCAGATCCTATGGTTTCCTTATTTAATGGGGAACAAAATTCAAGTGCTATTTTCGTGTTTAAACAATTTAAACATGGCCGAAAAATTACACTAAACAGATCTGCGAAATCAAATGCGATAAAAACTTCCGCGACCTTAACGAACCCAAGCCGTCCTTGGTTAACGAATCACTATTCGAGACCGTCGACCTAAGGCTCTGATACCACTTGAAGGATATGGTTAGATCCTCAAGCGCATCACGGAAGCGTGAGTGTCGTATCGAATACGACGAAGAGCGACTAGTCGCACTAGTTGCTCGATGCAGCGGAATTTAAAAATTTTCTTACGACGAAACCACATGATCCAAGAACACTTCTCGGATCGTTTCGTCTAAACCACAAACAAGTAATTAGGATTACCTCTTGAAGCGTGGTTGCGATCAAGTCTCTAAACGAAGAGACCTCCTGTCTCAAGTCCGATCCGACGGAGGAGACGCTTGCGAGCGCGGGGATGAACCGCGTGCTTCTCGCAATCCAAGTTTATGATCCAAGCGGCGGATCTCCTGATCTCGACACACGAGATCCAACATCTTCTTCACGAGCGAGGCGCACCGAAGGAGACGGAGATCCACGAGCAGAAGAACGGGCAGCATAACGACGATGCCGCGGCGATGGAGAACATCTCCATGGCATCCATGGTGGACGGCCATGAGAGGGAGAGAGAGGGCTGACCTCTAGAGAGAAAGAGAGAGAGAGAGAGAGAGAGAGATGCTTCTCAAGCATTATGTGTGAAGAGAGAGCATGGGTATGCCTCTCTATTTATAGGGTTTTGGGATCCATGGATCTCAATCCATGGGACAACACAAATCCAATGGCTCTCATTGATTATGTTTCTTTCAATGGCTAAGATTTATGTTGGTAAAAAACCAACAACAATTAATTTAATAAAAATCAAATATATGTAGAATATAATTTGATTTATATTAAATCAATCTCAATTAGAGAAATAGGAAAGGAGGCAAGCCTCCTTCCATAAGAGGGGTGGACGGCCACCACATTCCTTGTGGGAATTGTGGCCGTCCACTCTTCCTATATGGAAGGTGGATGCCTCTCCTATTATATGAGATTGCATTATTTCATAATTCTCTCTAATATTTCTCAACAACTTTTGTTGAATATTATTTCACAAAAATAAATCCAATTTATTTTGTGAACATTGCAATCATGCCATTGGAAATTTGTGAATCACATTCACAACCCAAAACAAAATGTAATTTATATTTTCAATTAATTAGACAATGTGTATCCAATACACATTAATAATTAATCTACTAATATAAATTATATTTAACTCTCTCCAATACATTATAAATCACATTTATAATATATTATGAATAATTGGTTATTACTATCCACATTATTCTTATCCATAATAATTAAATCACATTTAATTATATTGGATAACTTATTCTCATGTGCTAAATAATATGAATCACATTCATATTATTTACATCTTTGATAATCAAATCACATTTAATTATCTAAGATAACTCTCCTTGTAATATGAATCAAATTCATATTATTCATGATAATTAAATCACATTTAATTATCCATTTTCTCAATACTTGGATACATATATCAACAATAGAATTATCCATGAACTCTTTCAAGGATAATGCGCTTTCTCCGCGAATACTTGGAGATAAGGACAGGGCGATTGTATTGTTCCACGTATAGTGACATGGATATTGAGATCACATCTCAAATCCAGATCTCGGGCCTCCCATAGATGCTTGATTAAATCAAGGCCGCAAATCTAATCTTCTCATTGAATCTGAATCACATTCAGATTAATGTCCAACATTTGGACTAAGATCAGATTACTTCTCTACTGAGAGGAGTCACTAAAATCCAGACCCGTTTCATCACTCCCTAGGAATGGAAGCGTCATGGTTATACAACCGTTTATGATCACATCACCCTCAGGTATTCCTAATACCTGTACATCCTGCATACTGGAAGACTCAGATTAAACCCGAAGTATTGGATCAACTTTATACTGTCTACTTCATGGTTTTATCAATAAGTTTCTCATTCGATCATTGGGAGTTGGTATCGATCATATACTTTCCAAAAGCATATATCATACCTAGGTCTTGATCATATACTTTCCAAAAGTATATATCAAACCTACAAATTCAGTCAAGCTTCCAAAGCGAGACGACCGTGCGCACGGAATTTGATTCTTCCCAATATCTCATGAGTGAGCTCATGTCTTCCGGTTCAGCAGTGAACCTGTATGATCCCTTTGAGAGATCGTATTACTCATATGCCCTTATATGCACACCAGCGCGCCGGTGTATAGACCTTGATTAGGCCATCAACCTATTGGTCTGCCAAATGTACATACTCAGACATATAGTAACACATCTGTCTCCGGTCAGAGGATGTGTGCCTATATCATGACAGCATATGATATAGGACTTTAGTTATCTCGATCTCATTAAGTCAACTCTTTGACCTAACTCATCCGACACCTCCGAATCTCTATTCCTATGCAGAGGACCTGCATCAAGAGGTCGGTCAGATATCAACCTAAATGAGATAGGATTGCCATCTCCTACTCAGGCTGGAGATCATCTCTTAATAATCATTTGACAGTGCTTGATGAGTCCTCAATCTTACTCATTAAATATTCATCTAAGCACCAGCCTCTATAATTCAATAATTGAATCAACAGCTGTATGATCATTAAGATGGCCATGGTACATAACCCTAATTGTACTAAGGGACCTATTATGCAAATTATGTACTCTTCATTTCAGATCAAGGAGTGAATTGCAACAACATTTATTGCATAATGGCTCGCCGTGGGCTCGCATTTCCAACAAAAAGTCACTTCATGGTGACAGAGGGCATTGTGTTGGGGCACGTCATCTCCAAGAGAGGAATGGAGGTTTACCCTGCCAAGGTGGACGTGATTCTACGACTCCAGCCACCAACCAACATCAAGCAGTTGCGGTCGTTCCTCGGGCATGTCGGATTCTATCGGAGATTCATCAAGGATTTTTCTAAGATTGCCTGACCGCTAACTGAGCTTTTAGGTAAAGTCATGGAGTTTTTTTTATCACAAATGTCTTGAGGCCTTTAAGCTATTGCAAGGAATGATCATGGACGCACCTATCCTACAAGCCCCAGATTGGTCTCTACCTTTTGAGATCATGACGGACGCATCAGATTTTGCTGTTTGGGCTGTGCTAGGACAGAGGAGAGATGGCGTCCCGTTTGCAATTCAATACGCAAGCAAAGTGCTTGATACCGCTCAGCGTAACTATACAGTTATGGAAAAGGAGATGCTTGCGGTAGTGTTTGCCTTGGACAAGTTCAGATCTCATTTATTTGGATCCAAGGTAATCGTGTTCACTGACCATACGGCACTACAATACTTGATGGAGAAGAAGGACACGAAGGCACGTCTTCTTCGGTGGATTTTACTTATCCAGGAGTTTGATTTGGACATCCGTGATAAACCTGGAAAGAAGAACGTAGTAGCCGATCATCTCTCTCGTCTCAAAAATATCAATATTTCCGAGGATTCACCAATTTGAGACTCCTTCCCTGACGACTCGATTTCAAATCAATTCTTTCCCGCTAATTGAGACTTCCAGCTAGGTGCTCGTAGGATCTAGGCCCACACTTCACTTTAATTGAGACTCACATTAGATCATTCAGTTTAGCCAAATTCAACTCAATTCTTTCCCGCTAATAGAACTTCCAGCTAGGTGCGGTTTTTCACCGGCTTGCATTCAGAATAATTTTTAAATTCTTCTATTGCATCCCATAGGGAGATTGTGAGTTTTCACTGTAAGTCTTCTAACTAAGCATACATCATGGTTTTTCGCGTACATCGGCTTTTCCTGAATTTCTCCCTCTTATTTTGTCACATAATTTTAAAGGAAATTGGGACTGGACGGTAGACGTGCATTTGTGCTCATTTAATTCTTCAGTGATCGCCTAATTAAAATTAGGATTGCTAAATATAGCTGATCTTAATAACCTATAAAATCATGAATTTTTGCGGGAGAGCAACCCCGACCTTGGATTCTTTTTTTTTCTGAGTGAGCGAGAGACGACACTTAAGGCTAGAGCCCAAAACTGGATTTTCAAATTGATTACTGATTCTACCAAAAATGATTAGCTACCTCTCAGTGAGGATCTAACGGGTAGCCAGTAAACGATCCGAATTTCCTTAGCAGAGTGGGTGGTTTAGAGGACACTGCGTAAGGCTCCATCCTCAAGTAACGGGTAGCCATTCTGCAGTCCGTACTTACTCCCATACTGGCTGAAAGTAGGTGCAACTAGTCCTAGGAATTCGGGCCAGTCATTAGAAAACTTTCCGGTGCCTAACAGCTTGCTAAATTTTTTCCAAGATTGTCTTATCACCAATTAAAAATTGAAAAGATAATAGCCAAACTCTTACGGCTTCATTGTGTGAGTTGGTGAACCTGGGGTTTGATTTGTGTTTGCACTGGTGTGCGTGAACTGATTTCGAAGATCAAAAGCTGCACATTTGATAAAATTTCTTTTGACTATCTTGTGTAATCGCACCGAGATCAACCATGATGATTCATCCTCAACCACCTTTGACAAACACATGACAATGGTCCGAGCACCCATCTAATCTATATTATGAATATGAATTTGTCTCCGTTAGGCCCAAATCAACTAAAACCTCTTTTTTCAATAATCCTCCAACATTTGCAGGAGACTTTCACCCGCAGGTGATTTCGGCCCCCTCATGAATTCCTACTCGAATCATTCAACCACACATTACCACCTACCATCTTAGACTGAACCGTCTTATTCACGATTTCTCACAAATGAACCAATTCAAGATCAAAATACCTTTGAATCTCATGGCTGGCCGAGAAACCAAATCCACCAAATGGAGAGACCCACACTTAATGATCATCAGCGTTGGATTAACCGTGACGAGCAGATCCCTATCGACCAACCTGAGTACCACTCCTTTGACCATCCTACACATACAAAGGACCAAATGAATGATATCGATACATATGCACCCTGTATGACTCCAATATTTGAGGATAAAATCAATCGTGACCATGGAAGTAGACTCTACTCAAATCAGGATTGCATGCCCAAGTCACGGCATGTTGAGTACGAGACCTACACATTCCCGCAAAACCCTTCCACTAAGCAGCCTTCTTCCATAATTTTTTAGGATAAATTTTCGGAAAATAATGATCATATATCAGATATTCTAAGAAACTCTCCTCTCAGCACATACAGGAAAATGGAAGATGAAATTATTGAATTTCAAATACATACACCGATTGCTCCCATGATTGATTATGAACAGAATTTTGATGATGATATTTCGAGGATAAATAAAAGATTCGAATTAATGGAGGATAGATTTCAAAAATTTCCTGACCGATTAATTTCACTCTCTGGTAGCTCGGACATAAAAATGGATGAGGAAAAGATTGGATCTCATGTTGACAATTTTGAGGATATTCAAAAACCTAGGGACGATTCTGACAGCAGCAATTCTTCATATTATTCCCCTAGAAATGACTATGCCTCTGACTCTTACTCTTAACATCGAAGTCCCTTCTCATCTACGGAATACACCACATCACCACACGACACAGAAAATACCAAAAAATAAAAAATTCAAAAACACCCAAAAAATCGAAAATCCAGAAAATTCATAAAAATTGAGGCTGAAGAAGATCTGAAGAATTTGGATCCTGCTTTACGTGATGCACTGGAAAAAAGATTGATGTTTGAACTTCCCTTTATATAGGCCATTGAACACTTCCCTGACCTTAAAGGATTTGTAATGAACAAATTAATGACGAAAAAGCCTGGCGGGATAAGAACAAAGACTGAAAGACATATCTTGTCAATGGCCTCCACCTTGGTGTTGAGGAGAAAAACCAAGAGCCGCATAGTGAAGCAGTTTCCCATATTTGAGTGTGTAATTAAGGACACAATTTTTATGCATGCTCGAATTGATGACGATTCACCGATCAATATCCTCCCGACCTTTGTATTTCACGAATTCAAACTTGGATCGATCAGGAAGATATGAGAGATTGTTCAATTGGCTCATCGATCAATAAAGAGGCCGAGAGCAACCATTTCTATCATCATGACTTTCCAAGGTGCTATGCTCAATGGAATTCACGATCATTGATATTGAGCATCAAGGAGAATTCACCCAGTCTCCAATTATTCTCGAAAAGCCATTCTTAGCATTGTCTAAGGTAATTATTGAGTGTGACTGACCAGAGCCTAAGTATAGGGGGACCCGATGCCCATTTGTATATACTCTCTTCATCCACATATCCCGACCACCTCATTTTTTCACTCTTGTTCTATACTTAGACTGTTCACAGCCTAAGTATAGGGGGCAGTCCGATCCATCTTCTTATTTTTCTTTTTCACTCTCTTACGCTTAACCCGCGCTATGTCTTCTTTACGCTTCTTGTGCTCTGAGGACACAGCACTCGCTAAGTACAGGGGGGTCTATATATACTTTGTATATATTTTACCCATATCTCGTACTTCCGCATAAGTCTATACGTATTTATAGGGTGGGTAATTAATTTGAAAAAAAAACAAACAAAAAGAAATAAACAAAAAGAAAAAGAGTTTTGTTACTAACACTAACTGTGTCCAACCCAAAATTTTTGAAAAAAATGACTTATTATTTATTTTTCAAAAAAAAGCTTAAAAAATCCCTTGCATAAAAAAATTCAAATCACAAAAAGAATTTTGTCTGCATTTTACACACATGCACTTCATCGAGCATTTCATTCATTTGCATCTGTAAAAGTCCTTGGGTTCTGAACTGAGTTATGAGCAGAAATTGAGAGTGCTCTGGACTTGACCTTATTCCACCTAATTTTCAGAGGAACTTCATCGAGAAATAAGATTTTAGAAGCTTCAGGTCTTTGACTTAATTCTTTGAGTTCTATATGACAATGTGCAGCGTTTGACTCTTAGTGTCTAACCTGGTCTCTTCAATCTGGGTACAACTCTGGAATAAGGAATTAGATTGTACTCTCGCACTATGCACTTAGCTCAACTCAAACGGGATGTTGGAAGACTATGTGAGTTTCTTTTTTGGTAGCGTGGAAATCTAAAGACCGGAGTACGAGTTGAAATAAAGATTCGGAAAAGTGATGGATGGATCGGCACAATTTTTTCTAAGACCCTAAAAAATGTACGGAAACAAAAAAAAATCTATATCCGTAGGGGCTCAACAAGATCCAAGCAGAAGCACCAAAAATTTCAAATACAAAGAAGCCACTACCAAATAAATATCTGACCAAAAAGGTCCAAGCTTCAAGAAAACCTGCAGATCTTGGTGGAGACTCGGCTACACTGGACAACTTCACAAGGAGAGGTGACTACACTGGCCACCCTCCAGTTCTTTTCTCCTCAATCTAACTTCTCCCCCAATTCGATTGTGAACACAGCGCGACAGACCTTAGAAGGAAATACATGACTCCCCGAGGACGAGTTACTGGAGAGGAAGTTTGCATAGTAGTCCGGCATTTTGACTGGGAAGAGCTAAAACCTTTCACACACATGAGTCGATTGTTTAATGTTCAGAGGGTATGCTCAGGGAGGAGGATTGATCTAAGATGACTTCTGAGCCAAAACTGTGATAATGATGTGTAGAACTTGAGGGCTGTTGATTTTAAAATTTTAAGTCTCACAGAAGTTCCGCCAAACTATTAATCCAAAGGTCGAGTCTAGTTTCATTTTCACCTTCAGCTCATGGTCTTGGTATGGAACCCAATCTAATTTCACCTCATGGCATTTCTTTTTGATGCTCAGGGACGAGCATGGTTTAAGTATAGGGGGATGATGAATCTCAGATTCATCACTCTAAATCTCATTAATTAAGCTCAAATCCCTCAAAATCATTGGCATTTCTTCATTTATTCTGCATAACTAGCATTCATGCATGTTTTAATAAAAATTGCATTTTAGCACGCATTTCTGCACAAAATAAGAAGCCAAAAATCCCATCCAAAATTGACCTGTAAATAGCCTAACTTCCCTGATTTTTAACTCATTCATGCTAACACCGAATGACACAAAACCACCTCCACTGTGTACATATCACTAAAAAGAATAAATGAAGAATACAAAAAAATCACTAACCCAAATAAGTGGACCAAAAACCCAAACCCTAGTTTCAGGATTTTCGGACTAAAACCTTATATCTCCCCCATCCAGTGTCCGATTTTATCCTACTCACTTTTAAACTAATGTACATTCAATCACCTTCAAAACAAGACCAAACTCAAGTCAATCAGAGCTCATATGTGAAAGTTGGGTCCTGGGCCTCTTTTGTACATTTTGTATTTTAGCGGTTTTTGACCTATTATTTTATGTAAATAATTAGACTATTTTCTTTTATTTCTTTTTTATTTGTCTTCTTTGATAATAGTTTTATTAAAATGCACAAAAATCCAAATCCAAACTAAGCTTGAAATCAAAGAAACAAATTGAGACCGAGTCTTTACTAACTGTCTATAAAAAATGGTCATTTTCCTATTTTATTTTATTTCTTCTCTTTCTTAATTAACAAAAATCAAAAAAAATAGATTAATGTGTAAATATTTATCTTTGATTTTACCATTTTTTTATTTTTATCTGATTTAGAAATAACAAAAAAATTATAAAACCCAAAAATCATGGTATTCTATGTACATGGGATAGCCCAAAAATATCACTTTGTGCAATTGATCGATTTTGATTTTGATGTTTTCATGAAAGTAGTAGATTTCATCGAGACGTGCAATTTTCGTGAAGAAACATTTTTGATCCGAGGTCGTTTGCTATTTATTTTTGATTTTACAAAATTTTTATTTTTCTATTTTTGTGGTGCTAAAAGGTGGCAGCTCCTGGAGCCGCCACATATCAGCCATTTTTGAGGCTTTTATTAATTAGTTTTAAATAAAATAAAATAAAAGTCCCCACACGTACGTTGCACGTGCCTCCCAGGCATGTGCCACGCATGTGCCATGCCGCCTTCACCCTTGTGCTGCCACATGTCGCCATCCTGGGTCGTCTGATCTCGGCTGATCGGACGACCCGTGGCCATCTCCTTCCTCCCAGCAACATTCCCAATCCGTGATTACACCGCCAATCTCCAACGATTTCGCCGCCGCCCGCGTATCTCTCCCAAATCACCGCGCTTTGCCATCCACGCCCATCAAATCCATCGTGATTTCCTGATCTTCGATTTCGCCGCCAATCACCATCTTCCATCGTAGGACAACCCTCCTCTGCTATAAAAGTTCTTCCGCCGCGACCGTAGTCCTGCATCCGCTGATACCCCTAGACGATGCAAGATGGTGACGTCACCTGCATCTTCCCCAGCAAGGTCCGAGTCCAGCAGGACTCGTTGCAGCCCACGATGACTCCCTCGCCGTCTCTGCTCCAGCTCCGGTGTCCTGCATCAGCCGTAGAGCCAAAACCTCGATTTCACCGTCCATCTTCATCGATGATCAGAATCTCCCCTCGCCATATTCTCCGTCCACGATCACCCATCGTCTTCTACATCAAGCTACTTCACTGGACCTCCATCTTCAACGTTCTTCACCAACACCACCGCGTCGCTCTTCGTCAACTACCTCCGACTACGGTCGAGTCTGTCGACACTTAGCACCCTCGCCTCACCTGGGAGCCCAGAAACCTCCGCCACCTGGTCCCTTCGCCCCGTTGTGCTTCGCTTTCAACCATCGTCATCGACTTTAAGCAGGTGTTCATCATCATAGCATCGCCCTTCTGCTGGTTGCTTCGTCTACGTGAGCTGCTTGCGCCCCGATCTGCATCGACTGATGAGCCACGACACCATGCCTCCAAACCTTGTCGGACTCCGCCTCTCAACCGACATCCACCGGTCATGTTTCGGCCCATATCAACCGTCCGATCATCACGCCACCAGTTGTCAGAGATGTTGAAGCATCAGCAAGCCACAACCGTTAGATTGATCTTCATTAACGGTTCAGATTTTCCCACCAGCATCGAATCCGGACCAGAGCCTTGGGCCAATGCCGAGGCACGTAGCAATCGACACGTGGAGGATCGAGCTGACTTTCTCCTCGAGCCTGCCACTGCACGCGCGCGTCACGTGATGCATGGGTAAATTGTAATATGCCCCCCCGGTCTTCTGTTTATTTGTGCATCCGCCTAACCATCTAAGGGTCACATGCCTGGCACGTGACCCCTTGGAACTTTTGCAGAGGACCCCCCATACTTATTGGTAATTCCATTCTGGCCCCCCTTTACATTTTGTTTTATTTATAATTATTGAAATATTGCAAAATTACCCCTATATTCCCCCTTTATTCTAGATCTCTACATTGCATATTTCTATTATCCAAAAAATAGCATTTTGTTCTGCATTTAATTTTCTACATCTTGACATATTGTGGACATTTTTGTGATCATTGGTTAATTAATATTTAATTATTTTGTGGAAGATTGCATATTTTGCCCATTTTGTTCTCTCAAATTTATAGTTAGTTAACCATTGCTCTAAAAACTCCCGAAAAATTAAGGATTGTAGAATTAATTGTGATTAACATTGTGCCCAAAAGAAATTGCATTTGCATGTATAGTTTGCCTTATAAAAATTATTTTGCATATTTCAGTGTTTGATTTTTAAAAAGTATTGAATCTGGAATTTTCGAGGTTTAGGATTTTTCAGAGATCAATCACCTAGTGATAGATCTTAGATAATTTTATCCTTTGAAAATAATTAGGTTTAATATTTATTATAATAAAATATTGAAATTCACTTTGTCTACATTTAAAAATTCATAATAAATTCATCTTGCATCCGAAAATCCAAAAAAAAGTAAAATGCATTCATTCAACATAATTATCATCTGGGCTAAGTCTCGAATTTTTCGAACATCGTTTGATTGACTTTTATATTCTAGTCCCTAAAATAGGCTAAAATTGCATTTTGCATCCTTAATTGCATAAAATTACAAAAAAAGACCGCCTCAAAAACCAAGCACGAACTTTGATAGACAAACTTCTAGGTTGTTCCTTTGCCTCCTTATGTTCGACCTTGGGACTTATCCAAGTAAAATAAACATAAAACCATGTGATTAAAAATTGACTAAATAATTGTGGTTATTTTTTGACTGATTCTGATTGCCGCCTACAACGAAACCACACATCTTTTTAAGCGAACGGTAATTAACGACATACTTTTTAAACAGTGCAAAATCAGAAACGTCAATAGGTACATAAAAGTTTCCAAGTACTTTTCGAAATAATTTGTACAAAGCTCAGTTCAAAATAATACGAATCCTAAAACCTCAAAAAATTTGAAAAAGATAAAACCATGAGCTATGGCTAAAGTATATATGAAATATATATGGTACACCCCTTATACTTAGATTTCATTATGCCCTAATACCACAAAGTGATATGAAGCCATAGCTCATGTTAAATCTAGGGAAATGTACGAGAACAGATCTAAGAAGGCAAGTGTATAGAAAAGTGAAAGAATAAGTCAACAAGGAAAAGAATGATTCGAACCCCCTATACTTAGGCTGAAAAATAGCCTAAGTATGAAGAGGAAATTAAAAATAAAGTAAAGAGACCAACATAAAAGAGAATAAAGAATCTACAACAAAGGGTTGTGTTCCCCCTATACTTAGGTTGAAAATAGCCTAAGCTAGGAGTAAGAATCTGTAGATATGAGCAACGAAACCCTAAAAGAAAAAGTCATAAAGAATTTGAATTTGATTGATGTTGAATCTGACTGATGTAAATCTTCTACTACAACTTCGTGCTGTACATGACATTTTTGTAAATGAATCAACTGGCATGAAGTAAATTGCTTCAATAGGAGCCAGTTAGTCATTGGATTCTAGAAAATGCTTCAATTGATGCATGTTGACCAAAAAGGAAGGTGCACCATCTGAAAGATCTGCAATCTCTACACTATCATTTCCATGCACTTCCTTTACTACGCAAGGACCTGTCCATTTGGATTTAAAATTCCCGTGGAAATTTTGTAACTTTGTATTAAATAAACATATCTTTTATCCCAGAACAGAGTTCTTGTATCTAATATACGAATCATGTCACTTCTTAACTTTGTCATTATAGATCAAACTATTGTCATATTCTCTATTATGAATCTCCATTAACTCATTAAGGTTTAGGTCTCTACAAAGCTTTCCATGGTGACAATTTCAATTAATTTTCTTAATTGCCCACTTAGACTTGTGAATTAATTCAGTGGGCAAATTGCAAGGTCGGCCATAAATCTTCCTAAAAGGTGAAGTACCAAGAGGAGTCTTATAGGCTATCTTGTAGGCCTACAGAACATGGTCTAACAACTAAGACCAAATCTTTCTATCAGGATGAACTAACTTTGAATATTCTTCACCTTCCTTTTCCAAACCTCTGCCATGTCGTTCAACTGTGGGTGGTGAGGACTAGCAACTCAATGTTCAAACTTATAGTCCTTTGCCAAAGAACTCATTTCTCTATTCACAAAATGGCAACACCCATCAGAAATCAAAACCCTAGGTACCCCGAACCTAGAAATGATATGCTCATTAATAAACTTACAGATAGTCCAACTTTCTGTAGCTGGGGTGGGGATAGCCTCCACCCACCTAGAAAGATAATCTATTGCCAACAATATGTACTCAAATACATGACTATTGGGAAAGGGACCCACGAAATCTATGTTCCATGCATCAAATACATAATAGAAAATTACTGGTTGCATTGGCATCTCATCTCTATAACCAACTGTCCCTTCCATCCTTTTGCAAACAGGACATGACCGTACAAAATTAGTGGCATCTCAAAACATGGTCGGCCAAAATAATCCACATTGTAACACCTTGTGTGCAGTCTTCTTTCCTGAGTGGTGTTCTCCAGCCTCAAGCAAATGGCAATACATGAGGGCACTCTAGTATTCTTCCCGAGGAATACACCTCCTCCAGACACTATCCGGTCCCTCAAAGAAAAGGAATAATCCTCCCAGTGGTATCTCCTCGAATCCGACTTTAGTCGATCAATACCGCTCCTAGTCCAACCATTGGGAATTTATTTTATATAAGATAGCTCACCATGTTGGCGTACCAAGGGAGTGAATCGACAATGCAAATCGATTTATGTAGAAAGGTCTACCTGATTGGCTCAAAGTCAGAGGAATCCTTCAACTCAAGTCTAGACTAATGATCAGTCACTGCATTCTTGGCTCCATGCTTATCCTTAATTTTAAAATCAAAATCATTGAGTAATAAAATCAACCTAAGAAGATGTTCTCGCGTCCTTCTTTTCCATGAGATACCTAGGGTTGAACGATCTCTGTAGGGAGTTGCCTTTGATCCAAGATGTAAGACCTAATCTTCTCTAAAGCCCAAACTACAGCGAGAATTTTCTTTTCGATCACTGTATAATTTTCTATGCTGAATCCAAAACTTTATTCACATAGTGAATCACAAATGGGATCCTATCTCACTGCGGCCCCAATATAGCTCCTATAGAAAAATAAAATGCATTAGTCATGATCTCAAAAGGAAGAGAACATTTAGGAGCATGTAGAATCGGCTAATCACAAATATTTTTCTTGAGGAGCTTAAAAGTCTCTAGAAACATGTGATCTATAATGAACTTGTTGTCTTTCCCTAAAAGCTCAGTCAGTGGTCGGGCAATATTAGAAAAATCCAGAATGAATCGTCTATAAAATCCTACATGCCCTAAAAATGACCTCATTGACTTGATGTTGGTTGGTGGATAAAGTTTCTTGATCACGTCCACCTTAGCAATATCAACCTCCATTCCCTTCTTGGAGATGGCAAGCCCCAACACAAAACCCTTGTTAACCATAAAATGACTTTTCTCCTAGGAGAGTACCAGATTGACCTCCCTACACCTATGAAGAACTCGATCCAAGTGCGTTAAACATGAATAAAATGAATCATCATGGACCGAGAAATCGGCCTTGAAGACCTTCAGGAAATACCCCACCACCTCGGTAAACACGGCAATCAAGCACCATTAAAAAGTACCTGGGGCATTGCATAGCATAAAAGGCATGCGCTTGAATGAGTATGTACTGAAAGGACATGTAAAAGAGGTCTTTTCCTGGTCCTCTAGGGCGATAGCTACTTTATTGTAGCATGAGTACCCATAAAGAAAATAGAAGAACTCCTTCTCCACTAATCTCTCTAAAATCTTATCAATAGAAGGTAAGGTAAAGTGATCTTTCTTAATATCAACAATCAGATATCTGTAATCGATATAGACACACAACGACGAGGGTAGTCATGTCACAATCTTAACTCCCTCCTAGTTGGTGACCATCTGAATTCCGAATTCTTTGGGACAACATGTAGGGGTCCACCCATTTGGAGTCAGAGATCGGGTAGATAAATCCCACTCCACACCACTTCTCAATTTCTTTCTTAACCACTTCTCGAAGATCTGGATTAAGTCTCCTCTGGAACTCCCGAGAAGGTCTAGCATTATTCTCAACAAAAATGTGGTGTGAATAGAGTGCGTGGTTTATACCCTTGAGATTCGACACAGTCCATCCTATTGCTTTGCAGTACTTTTCTCACACCTCAAGCAGCCTAGACTATTGTTCTATAGTCAACCTAGAACTAATGATGACAGGAAATATATTCTTAGGTCCTGCAAGAAAAGAATACTTCGGTGTAGGAGGTATTGTCTTCAACTCTGGTAATGTAGCATCATCAATAAAATCTGGCTAAACTGAAGCTGAATCCAGTTATGTGTTATATGGTGGTGATGTTATCTCTGTAGCATTATCCACCAACTGAACAGAACAAGGAGTCAGATCGCCAAAGATACACGGTAATTCTCAGACAAAGCTACGTCCAACTCTACATCGAATTCCTTTGATTGTTCCTTATAAGTAGGAACCAACACATGCAAGTCATCAAAGGAATTGATAGACAGTCCATAATACAAGAGACCTGGCAGTTCCTCGCAAACTGCATCTCGTACATTGTCCAATCTAAATGAGAGAGTCTCGCTAAGTCCTGTTTGGTTCTATTTCCATACCCAAATTGTGCTAACAAATCTGCAATCTTCCTCAGATGATGAAGAAAAGTTTGTGCTTTATTCTGAATCAGGTCGCTGCCATTTCATCTGCTTCATCTGTAGCTCTACTTCTCCTCCAGGAAAATGGAACTTCATCATCCTTGTCTGATAATCAAAAGAAGTACCAGCAGCCCTAAGGAAAGGCCACCAATGATGATTTGTGAGTTTTTCCAGTGATTGGGGATATCCATATCAAGGACTGTGAAGTCTACTCTATAGTCTTGTACCTCAATTGAAATAATAACATCTTGATCTCACCCATAGCCTTCTTCATCGATTTGTCTGCAAACTGTAGTAGGGCACACGATTTACGAAGTGGACCCAACTTTAGTTTATTATACAAGGCATAAGGTAAAATATTGATCGAAGAACCATTACTAAGGGGAGTGCGTGCAAACTCGATGTCATCGATATGAATCGCCACATAGTGTGCTCCCAAGTCTCTCATCTTTCTACGTAACTGTTGGTTCATGCGACAAAAAAGTAGTATCTTAAAAAAACTTGTGTCTTTACATAACTATTCGGTTTCTTCCTTTTAACTCTAGTAGGTGTGCATCTCACCTTCAAATATTTCTATATTACAGGATTGTTGGTTGCGTACTTGTCAAATGGCACCTTAACCATAATATTATTTTGCAGAACCATGCCATTTCAATATCATCTTTTTGAATCTTTTTCACATTATGCTTTCTTTCCATAAAAGTACGTGGGAAAGGGATAACACAAGTAGAAGATGAATGCAAAGAATAAAAATCATAAATAAAAACATGCCTTTTATTACGAGAAACTACATTCTTCACGACTGAATCTTTTACAACAAATTTGGAATCTAAAATAACATCATCTACTATAGGTTGGGGAATGCTTGTTGAATGTGCATTCTCCTCAACCGAAGGTGCAAGATCCTCCGTAAAATATGAATTTTGCTCGTGTTGTTGTGATGTTATCGTACTCTGAATCTTCCTCTCTCTCTCTCTCTCCTCTTGGGCGTCTCTGCCTCATGATGAAGATTCTGCTGAAGATGCCTCATTTCATCATCCTTTGTCATCTGTTTAGGGTGAGATCTAGAATCATTCCTCTCCATGTCCCATTCCTAATCAGGTATGACTATGGTCTATCCACTCCTGAGAGAGACATGATTGACACAATCAAAGGGAAAGATCTCGTCACAGTTTTTTGTGAATCTGAGTAGTATACCAGATCCAAAGAATGTTGCTATTATTGAGTCTTGTTTAGGCTGTTGGGATTAGCCTAAACTTGAGAGGGAATGGATGTAGAAGGGGCAATACGCACATCATGTAAACGTAATAGACGGTTGAGATCAACCATCAAATTTAGTACTTCATTCATGTATGAATGCAACTCCTCAAGAATCTACCTCTAAAAATCTTTGGACCAAAAGATGAATGTTGATGTTGTAAAGAAGGGTTAGAAGAACATGAATACTGGCTCGGATAGCCATGATACTACTATTGCTTGGTAGAATGTTGAACATGTGGGCCCTGCTGGACCAACTGGTACGCCATATGACAGACATACTACTGTTGCTATATTGGTGCCTTGGAAGGATGAACTCCATAGCTTTGTGGTGTGGGCAGAGATGTAGGAGTAAATGATTTGTTGTAGAAGGTCTGGTGACGCTGGTAAGAGAAACAATCCCCAGAACGCCCCTTCCTAGCAGGGTCATGGGTATACCACACACCATTTACCTCTTACACCTTGGAAGGCTCCTTAGTAACTGTCTCTACAGAAGGTGGTTGTTGCTGACAAGAATGGGCAAGAGTCTGATCCTCTCCCCACGGTTGGGATGGCCCTGACATCCGTTGCTCCTAAATATGATAAGTGGTAAACTGGAGCAGTAGATGCAGTCACAGCAGGTATCCTCATCTTGGATACCTTCTTAGAAAGCTCTGCCATCTACATCTGCAGTTTGGATATGTTGTTGTCCATCTCATACATCTTCCTATCGATCCTCTCAATTGATGTGATTTTGTCTTCTATGATGCCCTATAAAAAGGATCAATTGTAGCCTTCACCCCCCTTTTGATAGGAATGGTATGGGAATCTCAGACTGAGCTCTACTTGTGGTCTATGCTAGGCTTGTTTCGTTTATCCACTTGAACACCTTCCAGACGGTGTCTACACATCAGTATAGCTGCCACCACAAGCAGTGCTAACCGAACCCTGCACTTCATGGTGTAGACTGCAAAAAACTGATTGAACTAGGATGGTAGACTCTAAGCCGTGGCAAGGACAATTTTGCAAGAGATCTTTGAATCTCTCACATGTATCACATAAGGCTTCATTGGGAAGTTTGCAGAAACTCATGATGCGTGAGAGCATCAAATTAGTTCTACTCAAAGGGTAGAACTTCTTCAAAAAGAGGTCCTTGAACTGCACAAAGGTAGTTGTAACTACCCCCAGATTCTTCATCTAGTAATCAGCCTTATCTTTCAAAGCAAAAGGAAGGGCTTCGAGCCTAATGTAGTCTTGGCAAACACTCGGATGTCTAAGGTTAGTATAGACCAACTCAAAGGTCCCTAGGGAATGTGTACTCCACTTTGGGCTTCAACTCGTACTCTACATCGGGCTCCACTCGACTCAACCAATTAGTCATTTGGTATTTATCTTGGGATGTATGTCGCAACCATAAGTGCATCTCTACCCAGAATCAACCGGCCAGTCTGCACTCTCATAAGTGTTGCATTTTGCTCAGATTCTGTTAGCCTAGCCAGTACTGCATGCATTGGGTCCTCTTGCTCTTCCCCATCTCCATTCTGTCTCTTAGGAGGCATTGTGAAAGAATCTTCTAAACCTTCATCAATAAAAGGATTGGAGTGAGATCTTGACAAAGTTAAGGAAATCGAATCGATCTCACCAATGCAATGGTCTTCCTCAGTGAGAAGAGAAGAAAGAAAGGGGTTGGTTAGGATGTAACCACCTCCTAATAATGAATCATGATACACTTGATCGAAATGAGGGTTATTTATAATCAAGGAAGGTCTACGAGAAGAAGGGGATTTGACCTTGGAAGATGTGATATTTGGACAATTCAATGAAAGGTTGGCGAAGTTCGAACAAATTTTCTGACCAATTATCCATCTTAAATTTAAAAAGTGTATAATAAAAGAGAATGCTCGATTCAAGAATAGAAGCTAGTAACTATGTTGCATGTAAACGTGCAGTTTCAACTCATTCAATACAATGCAAACAAACCTCTTTGAATATGTTCACCAACTCAACAAGTGAAAGCCGTAAGTGTTCAACCTATTTATTACCTTGGCAATTTTAAGTTAGTGATTCAAACAATCTTTTGCAAGCTCTCACGGAGTCTCTACTACACCCAGTTGAAGTCTTAATAGACCCTCAATCAATGGAGTGATCTGCCTGGATTCTGATGAGCGACTAAGGCAAGGAAGGTGTCAATGGTCGTTGCGACCTCAACCTCTCGAGCCTGGAGCTCAATCAAGAAAAAGAAAGAACCACCAAAATCAAAGATAAAATCAATAAAACACGAAGCGGTCCTTGCTATTTTATTTAACCTGGTATAGCGACCAGGGTCGAACACAAGGAGCACGGGTTGGCCTTGACGACCTACGAAGTAGTCAAAAATAAAAATAAAATAAACAAAAGTATTTTTGGGGGATTTTTAAATCTTTTTAAAAATTTTTTATGTTTTTAATTATAAGGGAAAATATAGAACAAATGAAAAAGGCAACAAACAAGTATTTATAAAACACTTAAAATAAAGTCAAAAATCAAATAAAATTTGTTTTTATGTTTTTTTTATCTTTTTAAGTGTTTTTGGTGAATTTTTCAGAATTTTTCAATTTTTATTTGATTTTATAAAAATCAAGAAAGGGGAAAACAGTAACAATATGTACAGTCAGATTTGAAAGGCTAATTAAAAATATATATTTGGCCTATAAAAATCTGATGGTAACTTTTATGCAAAGTAAATGTAAAAACTAAACTACAGAAAAAGAGTTTGTATTTTTTTGAATTTTAAAGACTTTTTTAGAATTTTTGTAAGGTTTTTAGTGTTTTCTAATTTTCTTGGGTTTTATAAGTCCAAATTGCACAAAAATGGCATAGACGCTTACAAACAACAAAATAAACAAATACAATTTTTTTTGGAATTTTTAAAGGAACTTTTTATTTTTCTTTGATTTTCCATGCTAGATAGTAATAAAAATTAATGTTTTTGATTTTTTAGAAATAGCATAAAGCTTCGAAAATGTCCCAAAACTTTAGGGAAATTTTTAAACAGTGGCAGGAGCCACGTGTCCAAATTTCACCTAATTTGGAGTTTATTTGCGAGTTTATCCAACTAATAAAAGAGTTACAGCACACAGGGACCTATTTGCAAGAAAACAAAGTTCGGAGGACTAAATTATAACACGTGCGAAAACCTTAGGGTTGAATGTGTAAAATGCATAAACAATCAGCACATGTTTAAATAAATCCACACACAGGGGTATAAATGCAAATATGGAAACTAAAACTTCATTTCATAACATAGTAGAAAACCCAAGCCCATACATGCAATTTGTCCAAAAAATCACGTGTCGAAGAACGTGTCTCACACAGGTAGGGACTAAAATGCAAATAAAATAAACATAGGGTCTAAGATGCAATTTATCCAAAATAAAAACAATGCACTAAAATATTTATATGACTATTCTATAAATTCAGAACGAAGAGGGGCCTAAGTGAAATTACCCCTGTTATTCAGATCAACGGCTGAAAAGGTGCCACATGGAAATCCAACGTCTAAGATGCGAGGGTACCCCTTCAGCGAGGGACGCTCCAGATGAGGTCCTCTGGTGATCGGACGGTTGTGAGACTCTCGCGGATGAATAGACACGATCTGAACTGGGCGAGAGACACGATCGGACGGTTGTTGAGGCTCCTGGAAGAACTTGACGCCGACGAGGTTTGCCGGCCCGTGGCGCGCGATGGAGGCCTCCTCAACTACGGTTAGGATAGAGAAATCGAAGTTGGTGATCCTCCGAAGCGAGTGGTGAGCTCAGATTGGGTCGGAGACGTCGGAGGCGCTCCGGCAACGAAGATGGCTCGGAGCTCCTGTGCCTGGACCAGTTGGACCCCCAGATGGGGTCCTTAGACTTGCAAACCTGCACAGAACGGATCCTGTGTCGAGGGCAGTGCCTCGACCCGGTGAGAGGTGAAATCGGTGATCGGATGAGATGGGTCATGGGTCTCTGGCGAGGCGACGATGGAGGAGACCTAAGATCCTGCTCTGGGCCGAGTCAGGGTGATCGGAGGTGCGTAGAAGGTGTAGAGGAGTCTCGTGAATGTGAGTCGAAGGTCGGATTATCAAATGGGTGGTTGGATCGAAGTGAATCGGTCTGCGAAGGCCGGCGGCGCAAATTGGGGATTTCTGAAATTAAGCAAACCTAAGAGGTATCAAGGGTACATGATGATCGAGATCGACTGTGCTGGGGCTAAGGAAGCTCCTGGGGTCTTTGCCTCGATGGCTCGTCAAGGCCAGAGGCTCAGCTCGCTCGGTGGCGGAGCAGGGCGGCGATGCTCGCCGGATAAGTGGCTGCAGCCCTTCCCTCCTCGCTGCGACACCCTCACTCGATAGCTGTCACTCTAGGGAGAAGGATGGAGGTCCTGGGATTGGAAGACGATGGCCAAAGATAGAGTGAAAGTGCGGCAGAGCTGAGACCTTATAGTGGTGAAGATCCGGCAAAGAAGGGGTCAGGCAGGGCATGGTGGTGCGCGGATCCCTATGAAGATCCCCGAGCGAGGGTCTCGGATAAATCAATGATAATCGGGGCCCGGGGTTTAGGCGAATGGAGATAGGATTAGATTGGGAAAATTTGGAGAAATCGGATCAGAAACCCGATTTGAGAGAAAGGGGTCCGCGGGGGAGAGTTGACCGGGGGTCAACAATCCAGATCAAGACTCGAGGTATTCCCTTCTAAGTCTACATACAGATCAGAACAAGTCTACATACACAAACCCTGAAGACCATGAATCTTTCCTTGTATAGTGTTAGTGAGGTATTGCTCTCCACCTCAGAAGTAGCAAAATGACAACCCTCCTCAACAAGGTAACTCTATGACCCTAGTCTGGCCACTCTTTCCTCGAGGAGCGGGGTATTCCCTTCAAAGTTCAAGTTCAACCGGCTCAAGAAGAGGGGGAAGAAGAGAATGGACCATGGCTAGTGTAGCCATGTATCCTTGGGAGCTCAACCAGTGTAGCAAGTCTCCTTTCTGCAAGCTACATAAGATGGAACATGAGTCTCAAGCTTTGCTTATTGCACTATATACACTCCGGTGGGATTATCATTTTCTATCAGACCCACCACTTTTTTTGAGTTATTCTTTTCTTTTTGCATTTTTTTTGATGTGCATATGTACAACATATCTACAAAGTGTGGCATATATATAAGGTGTTTTTCCTCTTGACCCAGTAGACTATCCCTCTTTCGAAGCATTATTGCAACCCACAACTCCTGTCGTTAGACCTCATGGCAACCATACCAAGTTGTGACGCACTTCCTTCACTATAAGAAGAAGAGAGGTTCCGCCTAGAAGTACTACCCTCATATGCTACCCCAAGTCAAGGAAGACTGCCTCCTTACCACCTCATCCATAGAGAGCTCGGTGTAAAGTGCAGGTCCAAGTAAAGCCATTGTCTATATGAGTCATGTGTGTGTTGTTAAGTGTTCTACTTAGGCTTATTGAGATGACATATGATCATAGCCTAGTGGACTCAAAGAATTAAGTCACCATGGACCTGAAAAGTCTCAACCCTAAGCCCTATAAGGTTCCTCTTATAATTAGGTGGATTAAGATCTTAGCCAAGCTTCATTTTTCAATTTAATTTCAGTCTAGTTTAAATGTCAACAATGATCCAGGAAAAACTATACAATTATTTACAAAGATGCTATTTACAAAATATTTGCACATGTGCAAAATTTTTGAAAAATATTTTGAAAACAGGGATGTATGCATGAATGCAAGATTTGCAAAATATGTCACAAATTTACACAAGATTTTTGCAAACTTTTGATTTTAAAACATTTTACAAAAATTTTGTACTATATTCATAATTTTGATATGAAAATATTTACAAGCTATTTACACAAAAGATTTTTACAAACATTTTTACAAAAATAATTTGTACAACTAGCTATGTATGTGCAATAAAAGAATTTTATTTACAAGGAAAAATTTTAATTTTTATGGATTTTTGGGTTTAGCCATTTTTATTTATTAACACACTCACACAAAGTACGAGTTATGGCTAAAGTATATATGGAATATATACACACCCCCCTATACTTAGCTCGAACGATGTCCTCAGAGTCAAGAGCGATGAAGAAGACACTTGTGCTTAGTATAAGAAAGTGAAAAGGAAGTCTATATACAAAAACGAATAAAAGAATATAAATGCAAGAGATCTCTGGGTTTCCCCTTATACTTAGGATCAAATAATCCTAAGTATAGCAGGTTGTACACAAAGGGAAATCCGAGTGAGAATGTACAGGGTCTACCTCCCCTATACTTAGGGTAAAATATCCCTAAGTATAGGCAGCAAAACAGAGGTAAAATGAATCAAAAGAAACTCAAAAGTCTCACCCCCCCCCCCAAACTTAGGGTAAAGTGCACCCTAAGTATAGCAATGTCCAAGATGTAAATGGGGTATTCGAAGGAAGAATAGTGTGATATGGACAATTGGATCTATACAAGTTGGGAGAATAGTGATGATCAGGCATGAGATGCAATAGATGTGAGTCAAGAGACCACATCTCACGCAAAATGAATCGGGGCAACGTCAACGACCAGCGGCTCATGATCTAGATATGGCTTGAGACGCTGCCCGTTAACACGAAAGGTACTCTCAGAAGACAACTCAGATATATCAATACTCCCATTGTCGTGTACCTTTCTAACCAAGTAAGGTCCCTTCCATTTGCTCTGTAGCTTCCCTGGATATAATCTCAACCTGGCATCGAACAACCATACTCGATGTCCTAGCTCAAAATGCTTGTGGCTGATGTGAGAATCATGCCACTCCTTCACTCTCTCCTTATACTGTAGGCTGCTTGAAAAGGCTGCATCACGAAGCTCCTCCAGGGCTGCTAACTCTGCCCTCCTCTGGTCTCCTACACTCATTGGATCCATGATGATGTTTGTAACTGCCCAGATTGACCTATGTCTAAGCTCAACAGGTAAATGGCAGGGCTTTCCATAAAGGAGGTGAAAGGGAGACGTACCCAATGGTGTCTTGAAGGACGTCCGATATGCCCACAAGACCGAGTCCAAAAGCTGTGACCAATCCTTTTGGTCAGGGCGGATGACCTTTTGCAATATAGTCTTATCTCCCTGTTCGACACTTCAGAAATACCATTGGTCTCAGGATGGTACGGTGTGGCTACTCGATGGTCTATGCTGAACTCGCTAGCAAGGGCCTTTACCTTGTCGTTGATGAAATGAGACCCCCCGTCAGATATCAACACTCGAGGTACCCCGAATCGTGAAATGATATGCTTCCTCAAAACTCTGCAAACAGTCCTAGCATATGCGGTTTGGGCGGGGATAGCCTCAACCCAACGACTAACATAATCAACGACCAACAGAATGTACTCAAATCCCTGACTCCTAGGGAATGGACCCATGAAATCGATGCCCCATGCGTCAAAAACCTCACAGAATTGAATGGGCTGCATCAGCATCATATCACGCTGTCCACAAGTGCCCATCCTCTGACAGTCAGTACTCCTCTTCACGAACTCATCAGAGTCCTTGAAGAGGGTAGGCCACCATAGACCCGATTGGAGCACTTTCTGTGTTGTTCTCCTCCCAGAGTGATGTCCCCCTGCCTCAAGCTTGTGGCAGTAAGTGAGGACGTTGTGGTGCTCCTCCTGAGGAATGCACCAACGCCAGATGCTATCCCCTCCTTCATAATAAAGGATAGGATCCTCCTAGTGGTAGAACTTGGCCTTCGCGAGGAAGGTCTCAAGTCTCTGCCTGGGCCAATCCTGTGGGACTTTCTTGGTAACAAGAAAGTTCACAATATCGCCGTACCACGGGAGAGAGGTGATAGCGAGGATCGCCTCATCTGGGAAGGTCTCACAAATAGGCTCAATCTGCTCGGAATCCTCAAGATACTCCAATCGGGAGATATGATCCGCCACCACATTCTTGACTCCAGGCTTGTCCATGATCTCTATATCAAACTCCTGGAGTAGAAGGATCCATCTGTTCAATCTGCCTTTGGCATCCTTCTTTGCCATGAGGTATCGGATGGCGGTATGATCAGTAAAGATGGTCACTCTAGATCCAATGATGTATGATCTGAACTTATATAGGGCGAACACTACGGCTAGCATCTTCTTCTCAGTGACTGTGTAATTCCTCTGAGTTGCATCTAAAGTCCGGCTAGCGTAGTGAATAGCAAAGGGGACTCCATCCCTCCTCTGTCCCAGCACGGCCCCTACGGCAAAATCGGAGGCATCCGTCATGATCTCGAATGGGAGAGACCAATCAGGCGGATGCAGGACATGAGCCTCGACAACTAGACTCTTGAGAGTCTCAAATGACGCTAGACACTTATCATCCACAATAAACTCGGTGTCTTTCATCAACAGATTAGTCAACGGTCTGGCAATCGAACTGAAATCATGAATTAATTGTCGGTAGAAACCGACGTGCCCCAGAAAAGACCGTAACTGCCGCAAGTTGGACGGTGGACTGAGTTTCCTAATGATATCCACCTTGGCCGGATCAACCTCTGATGAAACCCAATTTCATCATCTTAATTTGTAATTATTAACCCCCTTGCTTAGTTTTGTGTCAATAAAACTCAGATAATGTCTTGTAATTATTAGAGTCATTAATAAATTAAAAACAACAAAAAAAGCACAAAATTTAAAATCCGTGGTATTTTTAGCCTTAAAAATACCCTTAAAAATATTACAAGTCTTTGTTTGACCTCATTTCTAGTTATGGTCAACATGAAACTTGTAGATCTCATCAAGATCTACAACTTTCATGTTTTGAGTTTTCTCAAATTCGTCCATCTAGCCCTTCAAAAATAAACTTTTTTGAAATAATCTGATTGGGCCACGTGGCCCGTTCTGGATGAGCCACGTGGCCCGCTCCTCCTTGCAGCATCCGCCCCCATCTCCAGCCGTTCGATCCTTTCTTGAATCCAACGGCTAGAATATATCGACGCCCGCCTTAAGTCCCAACTATCTGATCATTCCCCGCAGCTCATCATCACCATCCGCTAGCGCCTTCACCATATTCCGCCACGTGGCACCACTTGCGCCTTCAGATCTCGCCCTCATCTCTTGATCCCTGACGTTCTGTAGCGCCAGACCCTCAGCTATCTGATCTAACCCATCTAATATCCATACCGTTCGTTAGCGCTGCACCCTGAACATGACGCGTGGCATGCCTCTCGCCATTTCATTTCTCCCCATCGATTTCATCCACGTCGCCCCTTCGCGCATCGCTCCCCACCGTTGGATCTCCATATCCAACGGCCAGATGGTCATCGTCAACCTCGGACCCCGCATCTTTCCTCACGATCGCCACCTCACGCGGAAGCCTCGCCCTTTCTATTTTCCCCGCATCTCCAGCCACCACCTCCACTATCTGGAAGCTCCACAACCATCACCACTCTTCCCTCTTCCTCGCGCATGCTTTCACGTTCCATGATTCTCGACCAGTCGCCCCACATCTCCCTCGAATCCCACGACCTCACCTCACCAAACCGTCAACTTCACCTACAAATCCCTCGCCCCCTTCACCAATTCACGGCGTCCACCTTTACGTGAGGTTCCTCCCAGCAAGCCCCCGCCTCCCGATGACAGCGAGGGGGCGGAGAGGAGCGCAAAGACGGAGGTTATCTCCGGTGAGACCCAAAGCCATGGTAGGCTTAGCCAGTGGAGCTCCATCTCCGCCAGCCGCTCCCCGTAGCCGGGGGAGTTCAGCGATGACCCCGAGGCCCTCCGATGACCTCGAGCCCAGGCCAATTCCTCCATCTCCGATCAGGTAAGCACCTCGACTTTTTTCTTCATTTTCTTCTTCTTTTTCGTATTTAATTAGGCTTCCTCGTCCAATTTTTCCCTTCACTAAACCCCCATTGAGCTCCGCCTCGCATTCATCATCCACGCTCTGCCTCCAGATCATCTTCTTCCTCTTCCCAGAACCTCGTCGCCTTCCGACCCATCTCCTCCGCCACTCACGGTGGAGGAGCTCCGAGCTCCCACGTTCTTCGCCTCCCTGAGCTCGCATTCACTCACACACATGTTCCCATACGCTTTGACTATGTACTACTAACGTTGTAGTTCTATGAATCCGTCACTGGCCGGAGACTCATCGGAGCAAATTTCGTCCATTGTGTCACCGTCATCAGATCTCCGGTGGCCTAATCCAGAGAGCCCAGCACCTCGCCCGAGCACCCAGCTTCATCGACATTCTTTTAGGAGAGTCGGGCGAGCTTCACCGTGCCCAGGATGGAGCGGCGGAGGAGGAGCTCCTTCGCCGGAGCTGTGAATCCGCCGCCAGCTGCAAAGGAAGATGGAGGAGCAGGCACCGTTGGATGCTCCTCACCGGAGTTCATCCAACGGTCACGATGCAGCCACGTCGTCAATCTGCGCTTCTTCCAGATGTCGTTGGATCTTCGATGATCCGACGGTGTATGACCGGCCACGCATCAACACCAGTGCAGCTCCGAGCTTAAGCACCGAGCCTCCATTCCAAGCCTACGCCGAGCCTCATCGACCCCAAGCCTAGAGGCTCGTGTACCCCGAGCCTAGCCGAAGCATCCCGAACCTCCGTCGAGCCCAGATGTCCACCGAGCTTGGGATTGCACGTGCTAGTCACGTGCCTTTCTGGGCAAATTGCAGATACGCCCCGTGAATTTCTCAAAATTGCAAATTGGTCCTGAGGTCACATGTTGACCATGCGCGCCTGGGTTATTTACATTTAAACCTCGCGGGTTTTAATATTTGCAGAAAGGCCCCTACACGTGTGGAACTTTTACAGGGAAGTCCTCGATACTTATTTTATTTTCACTTTAGTCCTTCCCAGGGACCTATTTGTATTTATCTTTTCATGTTTCTTTTCAGTTATACCCTTGCTTTCATTCTTGCATATCTTGAGCTTCGTATGTCCAATTGAGTTGATTTCAGTTTCATTTTAAAGTTGGTTTGATGAACTTTCCAGTGGCATGATCAATTTTTATGATGACACATTAATTTTGATGTATTATTTGATAGCTATGTGTCTCTTGTGACTTAATCTATGCCTTGTTCAAATTGAGTTTGTCATCTCATTTAAATCTGAAATTAATTGGTTGTTTAGTTGGCTCATCATTTTGACCTAGGGAATATGTGTGATGCATTTCATGGCATTTATCTTTATGATTAAATTATAAAAAATGCATGTTTTATTTTAATGCATTGTTGTGTCTCCTTGCAAGCTTTGACCTATATGCTCTTTAATTCAACACTTAATTAGATAGATAAAAATCTGACTAATACGAGAGAGGCTCGTGTCCCTAAGTTCGACCTTGGTATCTTATCGAGTAAAAATACGACCATCTGATTTTGGTTCATATATATTTAAATGAGATGGTCTTTGATGACTTGAATTGGCCCGACTGCGATGACGATTTCAAGTGCTAATTCAGCACTATTAAAGGGCCGATTTAGAATTCGTCAAATGGCACCGTTGCCGAGGACACGGCTCATTTCTTGTATTTTTTGGATTTTTGTTTATTTAATTTAGTGTTCCTTTTATAGGTCAAATTGCTCATCTATTTTGCATTATAAAAATTTTTCTTCTCTATCAATCTCTAACCATTGTTTTTGTGGCAGGGCCCTTGATGGTTCCAGGAGGCGAGGAGCAGGAAGCTACTTGTTGCGAGGAGCCGCAGAAACATACGTGGATCAAATAGAAAAGAAAGAAAAAAATGTGTCGCATTTTTATTTACATGCAAATACTTGTAATAAGTCGTCTTTTACAACGGTCTTCGATAGAAGACTCGCGAGTGTAATCGAACAAATGTGATTGTGTGGGGATCGTCCCCACTTGAGTGTCGACCTAGGACCAGGCACACGGCTCTTCAAGCTTAGTTCAAAATTCTCATTTTCATGTGCTTGCTCGTAGGTAGGACACACTATTAATCGAAGACGCACTTAACCTCGCTCCACTTAGTCAAAGTCAATAGACATTTTTCCCGCTAATAGAAGCATGTTAGGTGCGGCTTTTATCGACTTGCATACATGGGTTTTTTTTCTTCAAAACAGCCCAGGTTTTTCGTGGATTTTCGTCAAATCACTGCATGTTTTATCGCTTAGCCTAGATCGTGGTTTTTATCGAATACATGGTTTTTTTCTTGATTTCTCTTTCCTAGATTGATCACCTAGGACTAATGAAAAATGAGAATGAACAATGGACGATGAATGCTTGGTTTATGTGCTAACCTCAATTCAGTGACAACCTTAAATAATAACTGGGACTGTTAATTGTAAGTCAAACCAAAAATGGAGTAAAACTTTGGTTTTGGGAGAGCAACACCCTCGTTTACGCATTGTTTTCACTTAACATTTTTCTCCGCATAAAATATCAAATGTTTTATCACCAATAAAATCGAGAAGATAATAAACCAACCTCGGTTGGTTTCATGTGTGAGTTGGTGAAATTGAGAGTCTTGCTTGCTTGATTGAGCCATGATTGCTTCGATACACCCCCTAGAACCTTAGTCACACCATCCATCTCCGTAGATTCATCCGATCACTTGTAAATTCACCCATCTTCTTCGTTCCCCTTGGGTCCCTCCCAACATCAAATTCCATCTTTGTACTTAGGCTAATCTCAGCCTAAGTATAGGGGGGACCCGAGTCCCTGTGATTTTCTCTACTCTTCTTTCCTTGCCTTTATACTTAGGTTATTTCTAACCTAAGTATAGGGGGAGCCCCTCTTAGCTCCCGTATATTCCTTTATATTTAAATGGACCTATGTACTTGTATCATCTAGTGCTATGAGGACATAGCAAAGTGTAAATATAGGGGAGTATACCGTATATATCGTATACTTACTTTAGCTATAATCTGAAAATTTTAAAAAATTTAAAACTTTTTTGCTAAGGTAAATTTCTTTGGACTAAGAGTACTCAAATGTTTTTTACGGGTTTTCTATACTATGTTACGCTATTTTGATAAAAATATTTTCGAAAATGATTTTTCCTTGTTTGAAAAAAATCTTTTGAAAATGTTTTAAAAACTTTTTATTTGTGTGACATGGTTTTGAAAATTTTTCAGCTCTTTTCAAGGAAACTTGAGTCTAACTTGTGTTTTAACCTTTAAAATTAAAATCCATAAAAACGAGAAAAACTCAAAACCCTTTAAGAGTCATTGGTGACTACTAAGCCCAATTAAGTAAGCCACATTCAGTGAGAGTTCACCCTTAGCAGATTGGATGGTTTAGAGGACATCGCGTAAGGCCCCATCCTCAAGCAACGGGCTTCGGCCAGTACTTACATCCATACTGGCTGAACTGCAGATGCTCAATTGAGTTTAGGCAGTCCTAATATCTCTTGAAGTTCAAAAAAAATAATAAAAAAAGAGTTTTGTTTTGAATGAAGGAGTTCGATTAATCTTCTACACTTACACTTCCACCCAGGATCTGAAATGATCAAGGAGACTTAGTTTTATGAGGTCTTTTGAGATTTTAGGTTAACCAGCCTTAGCCATCAGGGTCATAGACTTAATCATCCACAGTCCCCTAGTTTTCTAGATTTGCATGTTATATTCCATGCTTAGTCTCAGATATAAAGAATATGACCAGCACATCACATGCACGACTGTGGTTTCGATGAGATGAGTTGATTTTTCACTTGAGGAATTGGGATGAGGAAGTCGAGTTTGGATTTGATCTAATGATGCTCGAGGATGGGATAAAATCTTCGGCGGCTTCATGAAGCCTGAGTGTCAGCAATTATTAGCCAGTATGAGAACTTGGTTCTTATACTAATCTCTTGATATTGACCTAAGTGCCAGGGTGTGAAATAAATAAAAAAAATGTTGATCAGTGTGCGCCAACTCTTGGTAAAAGCAGTGGAGCTAGCCATAAATTATACAAGTCAATGAAATTTCAAAGAAATCTCTCATTCCACAAAGTTACATATCAAAGAGCTTCCACCAAAGGCGAGCGCTCCCAAACTTTTCAAAGTGTCCACTTGGACCACCACTATTAGGACCAGGAGTCAGGCTTGCACCAAAAAAGGCCTCTGCATCGTAAATGCTACAAGTCTGGGTGTCGAAGGTACGATAGGTACTCAAAAGAGACACACCCCGGTGTACTCCCAGGAAACAAGTGCAGACGGCTCCAACTTCTCTTGACGGACGCACTGATCAACACCAAAAAAAAGTGTTGCATAAAAAGGCACTAATGAGAATCCTTGTTCCAAGGAGAGGGAGAGAAGAAATGACACAATCTCATGCCCTCCATTACTGGCCATCCATCTTCATTTTCTAAATCTAACAACTAAAGAGATGGTGGAATGGATGCATGATTTGATTTATTCCCTAGTGTTGAGGATTGGGTCCTTAGGAGATTTTCTCTGACCAAGACTTTGGGTGAAGATTTGACTCTACTCTTGAAATTGCAGTCAACACTAAAATTCATATCCTTTAGATTATACATACATCAGAGAGAGTCTGGAGAATTAGAGGAATTGGGTGCCTCTTTGTTAAGGCTGGGTTGAACTCTAGGATTTTGGACCTCTAAAGTTGAGTCGACTTGAACTGATTGGATCCTGTACTCACATGCACAAGGGGGATAATCCAACTTAGTCATTCTCTTTGATGCTCGAGGACGGGCATAGTTTAAGTATAGGGGGCTGATGAAACCCAATTTCATCATCTTAATTTCCAATTATTAACCCCCTTGCTTAGTTTTGTGTCAATAAAACTCAGATAATGTCATGTAATTATCAGAGTCATTAATAAATTAAAAACCACAAAAAAATCACAAAATTTAAAATCCGTGGTATTTTTAGCCTTATAAATACCCTTAAAAATATTTCGAGACTTTGTTTGACCTCATCTCCAGTTTTGGTCAACATGAAACTTGTAGATCTCATCAAGATCTACAACTTTCATGTTTTGAGTTTTCTCAAATTCGTCCATCTAGCCCTTCAAAAATAAACTTTTTGTTTGAAATAATCTGATTGGGCCACGTGGCCCGTTCTGGGTGAGCCACGTGGCCCGCTCCTCCTTGCAGCATCCGCCCCCATCTCCAGTCGTTGGATCCTTTCTTGAATCCAATGGCTAGAATATCTCCATGCCCGCCATAAGTCCCAGCCATCTGATTATTCCCCGCAGCTCATCGTCACCATCAGCCAGTGCCTTCACCATATTCCGCCACGTGGCACCACTTGCACCTTCAGATCTCGCCCTCATCTCTTGATCCCTGCCGTTCTTTAGCGCCAGACCCTCAGCTATCCAATCTAACCCATCTCAAATCCATACCGTTCGTTAGCGCTGCACCCTGAACATGACACGTGGCATGCCTCTCGCCATTTGATTTCTCCCCATCGATTTCATCCACGTCTCCCCTTCGCGCATCGCTCCCCACCGTTGGATCTCCAGATCCAAAGGCCAGATGGTCATCGTCAACCTCCGACCCCGCCTCTTTCCCCACGATCGCCACCTTCCGCGGAAGCCTCGCCCTTTCTATTTTCCCCGTATCTCCAGCCACCACCTCCACTATCTGGAAGCTCCACAACCATCACCACTCTTCCCTCTTCCTCGCGCATGCTTTCACGTTCCATGATTCTCGAGCAGTCGCCCCACATCTCCCTTTAATCCCACGACCTCACCTCACCAAACCATCAACTTCACCAACAAATCCCTCGCCCCCTCCACCGATTCACGTCGTCCACCTTTACGCGAGGTTCCTCCCAGCAAGCCCCTGCCCCCCCCCCCCCCCCCCCCCCCCCCGGTGATAGCGAGGGGCAGAGAGGAGCGCAAAGATGGAGGTTATCTCCGGTGAGACCCTAAGCCATGGTAGGCTTAGCCAGCGGAGCTCCACCTCCGCCAAGCTTCTCCCCGTAGCAGGGGGAGTTCAGCGATGACCCCGAGGTCCTCCAATGACCTCGAGCCTAGGCCAATTCCTCCATCTCCGATCAGGTAAGCACCTTGACTTCTTTCTGCATTTTCTTCTTCTTTTTCGTATTTAATTAGGCTTCCTCGTCCAATTTCACCCTTCACGGAACCCCCATTGAGCTCCGCCTCGCATTCATCATCCACGCTCCTCCTCCAGATCATCTCCTTCCTCTTCCCAGAACCTCGTCGCCTTCCGACCCATCTCCTCCGCCACCCACAGCGGAGGAGCTCCGAGCTCCCACGGTCTTCGACTCCCTGATCTCTCATTCACTCATGCACATGTTCCCATACGCTTCGGCTATGTGCTACTAACGTTGCAGGTCTATGAATCCGTCACTGGCCGGAGACTCATCGGAGCAAATTTCGTCCATTGCGCCGCCGTCATCAGAGCTCCGGTGTCCTAATCCAGAGTGCCCAGCACCTCGCCCGAGCACCCAGCTTCATCGACATTCTTTCAGGAGCGTCGAGCGAGATTCACCGTGCCAGGATGGAGCGACGGAGGAGGAGCTCCTTCGCCAGAGCTCTGAATCCGTCGCCAGCTGAAGAGGAAGATGGAGGAGCAGGCATCGTTGGATGCTCCTCACCGGAGTTCATCCAACGGTCACGATTCAGCCACATCGTCAATCCGCGTTTCTTCTAGATGCCGTTGGATCTTCGATGATCCGACGGTGTATGACCGGCCATGCGTCAACACTAGTGGAGCTCCAAGCCTAAGCACCGAGCCTCCGTTCCAAGCCTACATCGAGCCTCATCGACCCCAAGCCTTGAGGATCGTGTACCCCGAGCCTAGCCGAAGCATCCCGAACCTCCGCCGAGCCCAGATGTCCACCGAGCCTGGGATTGCACGTGCTAGTTACGTGCCTTTCTGGGCAAATTGCAGATACGCCCCGTGGATATCTTAAAATTGCAAATTGGTCCTGAGGTCACGTGTTGACCATGCACGCATGGGTTATTTACATTTAAACCCTCACGGGTTTTAATATTTGCAGAAAAGCCCATGCGCGTGTGGAACTTTTACAGGGAAGTCCTCGATACTTATTTTATTTTCACTTTAGTCCTTCACAGGGTCCTATTTGTATTTATCTTTTCATGTTTCTTTTCAGTTATGCCCTTGCTTTCATTCTCGCATATCTTGAGCTTCGTATGTCAAATTGAGTTGATTTCAGTTTCATTTTAAAGCTGGTTTGATGAACTTTCCAATGGCTTGATCAATTTTTATGATGGACACATTAGTTTTAATGTATTATTTGATAGCTATGTGTCTCTTGTGACTTAATCTATGCCTTGTTCAAATTGAGTTTGTCATCTCATTTAAATATGAAATTAATTGGTTGTTTAGTTGGCTCATCATTTTGACCTAGGGCATATGTGTGATGCATTTCATGGCATTTATCTACATGATTAAATTATAAAAAAAATGCATGTTTTATTTTAATGCATTGTTGTGTCTCCTTGCAAGCTTTGACCTATATGCTCTTTAATTCAACGCTTAATTAGATAGATAAAAATCTGACTAATACGAGAGAGGCTCGTGTCCCTGAGTTCGACCTTGTTATCTTACCAAGTAAAAAAATACGACCATCTGATTTTGATTGATATATATTTAAATGAGATGGTCTTTGATGACCCGAATTGGCCCGACTGCGATGACGATTTCAAGTGCTAATTCAGCACTATTACAGGACCGATTTAGCGTTCGTCAAGCTCCATGCCCCTATTGGAGATGATATGGCCAAGAACCGTCCCTTGAGTCACCATGAAGTGACTCTTCTCCCAAGAAAGCACCAGGTGCATCGCAATACATCGCTGGAGGACACGGTCTAGGCAGTCAAGACAGGAGTCGAATCAGTCGCCGTAGACCGAAAAGTCATCCATGAAGACCTCCAATCATTCCCCTACCATGTCTGAAAAGATGGACAACATGCACCTCTAGAGTGTCGCCGGAGCGTTGTACAATCCAAAGGGCATCCATCTGAAAGCATACGTCCCGAAGGGACAGGTAAAGGTAGTCTAGTACTGGTCCTCTGGAGCAATCGCCACCTGGTTGTATCCGGAGTACCCATCCAAGAAACAGTAATGGCTCTTCCCTGGCAGTCTCTCAATGATCTGATCAATAAAGGGTAGGGAAATGATCCTTCTTGGTGGCTTGGTTGAGTCATCTATAATCCACACAGACCCGTGAATAAGTGGGTACATGGGTAGCGATCTCCTCTGACAACTATAGTGATGCCCGTCTTCTTGGGCACCACATGCAACGGACTAACCCACTTGGAGTCAGAGATGGGGTAGATAAAATCGGTGCTCCATCATTTCGAGATCTCCTTCGTGACAACATCTCGAAGATTCGGGTTCAGCCACTACTGGAACTTACGCGACGGCTCCGCTTCCTCCTCCAGATAGATATGGTGGGAGCACAAGGCCGAACTTATCCCCTGGAGATCGGCTACACTCCATCCTATCACCTTGAGGTTCTTTTCAAGAACCCCCATCAGACGGGATTCCTGCTCTCCAGTCAAATCCGCTAAGATAATGACTGGGTACATCTCGTGCTCACCCGCAAGGAATCTTTATTTCAGCGATGAAGGAAGCGGCTTCAGCTCTGGACAATTCTGTGCTGGTGGATCTGGCCTCTGAAAAGTCTGAGTGAAGGTGGCCAAATCTATTTCGGAGATGGGAACTCTCTCTCGTAATCTGAATCAGGAGATTGCTGCTCTGCTAGTATGTCTCTGCTCTGTGTAGCATCAACCTCCTCCCTAGTTGTCGGCTCTGTGGAAGTCAGACACGGTAACAAGTCATCAAACTCAGCCCAATCGAAATCTGACTCCGAGGGATCTGTATCAGAATCACTAACAACATCTGCCTCGCGATCGGGGACCGGCTCTGCTGCCCGAAGTGTATCTTGGACCAAGGGTGCGCTATTCAAGCTCTTCTATGCTGTCATCCGTGCATCAGCAAACTCTGAAGGTGAGAGGATGGCTTCTGCTACTAGATCTACCCAAACTGCCTCATCATCTGTGATCACAAAGTCGCAGTCCTGGTGGATGTCTCGCCCTGCATATGTCATCTGCTCTGAATCAGAAGTCTGCTCGGAGCAAGCTGAATCTCGGGCTCTAGTCTCCTCGATCGTCTCTATTTGTACACTCTCGCCCTTGATGCGAATGTATACCTTCCGCTATCATGATCGGATACCGCATTGGCTGTGGCCAAGAACGGGCATCCTAAAATGATGGGGGTATCGGTCACGGACTCAGGGATCTCCATATCCAACACAATGAAGTCTAGGGAGGATTTCAGGCCCTGAATCATGACGACAACGTCCTTCAGCAACCCCTTCGGCCTCTTGACAGATCGATCAACAAACTGAAGGACGTCCTGCTCTGTCGTAGAGGGCCCAACTCAAAGCGGTCGAGTAGGGCTGTCGAAAGTAGGTTGATCGAAGACCCGCTGTTTAATAGAGTACGATCGAACCTCTGCTCCTGAATATGGCATCTGACATACGGGGCCTCCTGCACCTGGCCTCTTGGTTGGCACACGGTTCTGGATCGTGAAAAAAGTGGCACGAGTAAGCACATGGATCTCGGACTGGTGGTTCCTCCTCTTCCTCCAGACAATGGTCCTATCTCTGAGTGATCTCTGGAGTAGAGGTATGTGCTCCAAGGCCTCCTGTAGAGTCAGTTGTATGTGGAATTGATCTATCATGTGCTGGCTGAACTCTATCTGATGGTTCTTTTCGGGATTTTCTTTTTTCTGCCCCTTACCCAAATGGAGTGCTCTAGGAAAAGGGACTACAGGGTCCTTCTCAGATGAAGGACTAGGAAAGGGTCTAGGCTGCTCAAGCATGGCAGAATCCACACATACATCATCAAGCACCATAGGTGGATCAGAATTAAATAAACCCTTTCCTTTATTCACAGCAATGTCATGAGGTACATGAACAGATGGAAAAAACAACAAGACTCTCAGTAGAAGTGTTGGTGGCCTCAGCACCACCCTCGGCATCTGGTTGTACTACATCAGTACCGTACTCTGTCTCGACATCACGTCTGGTGGCATCAGTACCACCTCCTCCATCAGGTGAAACGACAGCCTCAGTACCGTCGACTGGATCAACATCCCTGGTGGCATCAGTACAACCGTCATCATCTCTGGTAGCCTCAGCACCGCTCCTCTCCTCGCTTGGCGCTCTTGAAGTGGCATCGAGTCATCGCTCAGACGAGACGCTTCCTGTTGGCATCCTACCGCTCCTAAGTGTAACAAAATCAGCATCAAACATGTATGCAGACATATCACCAAGTGAAGCACTAGGAGTGGTAATCTCAGTGAACTCTACCTGCTCAGATTTCCTCTTGAGGTTGTTCGGATTCGGCTCAATCTGGGTAGGGATAGCGGCCTTCCCTCTCACGATCTCCTGCATCTCCTGGCGGAACTCATCCATCTCCCGTCGGAAGGTAGCTTGCTGCTCGGTCATGAGGCGAGCTAGATCATCCAAGGCGGGGTTCTCATAGGTCGTCCCATGAGAACGTGACGGGTAGCCTCGCTGGTAGTGAGGTTGCTGCTGAGAATGAGAGGGGTACTACGACTGATGATACTGCTACTGACGAGGCTTCTCTCGCCTCCAAGGTAGTCCCTGCTGATAGGGACGAGGACCATACTGTTGCTGATGGTATGAATGTTGCTGCTGGTGTACTAGGGGATGCTGCTGCTGGTGCTGCTCACGGTGTTGGCCATACTAGCCACCCTGGGCTAGAGGCTGTTGCTGGGAATCACCGGCCGACCAGCAGAATCCGGGATGGTCTCGTCGGATATCGGGCTGGGGTCGGTCATACCAAATCCCGTTGACATCCATCAACGGCTCCTGCTCGTACGAAGCTGAGGGGAGTACTGTTAGAGGTTGATCCGGCTGGTATACCACCATCTGAGTGTTTGGGGATGGTGGTGACTGGTAAGACTGCGACGGTTGCTGGTACGACTCCACCTGGACATGGTGAACCTGTCTAGGCTGGATGGAGTGCTAAGACGAACTGTCGCTCCTGCTTGGATCTCCTCGTGACCTGAGATGTGGCTGAGAAGCCGTCTGTGCCTCCTGGAGACACATGATTTGTGTCTTCAGGTCACTCAGCGTCTGTGCCATATGATAAATCTGTGTCATACCCTAGCACTACTTCTTCTCTATCAGCTCGATCCGATCCAGCTTCTCGCTGATAATGCCCGTGTCTGCGGCTGTGGACTCGGCATGTGCGATTGCGACAGACAAAGTGGAAGGATCAGCATCGGTCCGTGCTATCCTCTGGTACTGCATGGTCTGTGGCTGGGGGCGTCCCTGAGTGTAAAGATGGGTCTGGGACATCACGGTATAGTTCTCGGCCATCTCCTCATAGATGGCCCAGACTTGGTCCTCATCCTTGGCGAAGTAGGAACCACCACAAGAAGCGTTCACCAGGCCTTGCAGATCTGGTGTCAACCCGTAGAAGAAGCTCTGAATTAGGTTCGACTTAGAGATATCGTGGTGCGGGCATCTGTCTGTAAGCTCTATGAACCTCTCCCATGCCTCGTGAAACTGCTCGTTGGGGAGCATGGAGAAGTTGCTGATCAGGGCCCTCGCTGCATTGGTCCACCTGAGTGGATAGTACTTGTTCAAGTACTCGGTGTGGAGCTGCTCCCAGGTATACACAAATCTCCCTAAATGTTTCATCCAGTTGGCTGCTCTGTCGGCGAGGGAGAAGGGGAAGGCAATCATACGGATGGTGTCCTCGTCCACCTACCGATCGTGCACGATGTTGCAGATCATCTCGAACTCCTGGAGATGTAGATGGGGCTCCTCAGTGGCGAACCCGTGGAAGTGGGGTAGGATCTGAGGTGTCTGTGGGGGAACCTGAAGTCCCCCACGATCGCCGGAAGCACCACCCACCAGTGTGTCAGCATCGATCTGGGGTTGTGCAACTCCCGCATCGGTCTGGCTCCTGTTGCTGTTGCGGCTGCTGCTGCGGCTTGTCAGGACTCTCTGGTTCGTCTCCCTCGGGCATGCGCTGATCTCGATCAGCTCTCATCCGCTCCATCTCTCTCCTCATCTCAATCATGAACGCCTCCTGATCTCCAATCTACTGTTGCATCGTCTCGAGGGAGGCGGTCAGGGTGGTGTTGATCGTACCCTGGTCCAGGACGTAAGTCTGCTCTGGTCGGGGACCTCCAGTGTGGTCATCACTGTTGTCGACCATGGTCTCTACAAAGGCAAAAGACCCAAACTCAGGTGCCGATAAATCATCTGTCTGTTTTCTATCATCTGGCACTGGCATCTCAGGACTGGTAGAAGTGTGGTCAAGGGGGAACAGGGCGGAATCGAACTCGGGTTCGGAGAGCGGATCTCTGCTCTCGCGAACCAACCTAGATGAATGGGCTGGAGTGCTAAAAAGCGGTGCAGCCAGAGGCAAGAGACCTCATGCACATCATCTTGATCTGGAGAGTCGGGCGGATGAGATCTAGAAACACATAAGATGAGCAAACAAACCCCAAGTTTACCTACTCAACACTAAGCTGAAGACCGTAAGGGTTCGGTCAATTTATCTTGTCAATTTTTATTTAGGTGATCAAGTCAGGATATGATGAATCTCCATTTCATCACCTTTATTCTATTATTTTGGCCTTAAAACCCTAGCAAATGCATGTAAATAGCATCAATTTGTACATAATAGCATTCATTATTCATTGTATTAATTGTATATAAAATAAGGTTTTTAATGCCAAAATTATAGAATAAAGAGAAGAAAAGAAAAAGGAATAAAATATTGCAAATATTTTATGACCCTAACCCCGAGACCAAGGCCAGCATGGAATTGGTCGACAAGGAATAAAGTAGGGGGAGATAAGGGCCAATAATACAATAAATACCTCATTTATTTATTCATCCATTTATGCATTTTTGACACCTATTTTATGCATAATTATTTATCCATCAAATAAAGAAACTTTGTTCATAAAAGTTGTAGATAATAATGTAAATAAAAATACAAAATAGAGTTTGTGTAAAAATAATACTCAGTGTACATTTATGCACAAAATAAAAAGCCAAAGTCTCAACTTCACAGACCCATATCTTGCAAATAAAAACTCCAAATCACCCAAACTCACCTTTAATTGTATATAGCATTCCATGAACTATTTCATAAAATTGGTTTCATAATTTTTGGAGTCCATCTGTGGAAGTTAGGTTTTTGGCTCTTCTTGTACATAATACATGATTAAAATATTCATTTTATTCAATATTCATTATTTTTATAAATTAATATTTTTAGAATCTTGTAAATAATGTATATAATTCATATATATACTAGCATTAGAATAAAACCCAAAAGAAATTGTAAAATAAAATAAGCCTAGATAATACCTAGGCAAAATACCTATGCTACCCATGTGTATATAAATAAAGGGGAAAACATTCTTTAATTATTTTATTCATCTATATTTTTCTAAAAATACATATTTTACACATAACTTATTAAAAATACAAATCCAAAATAAAAAAAAACAAATTCATTAAATAAATAAAATGTATTTAATATATAGGTAAAATACCTATAAGTATACATACATACACATACATCTATTTATTTAAAAATATAAATAAACTCATAAAAATATATTTATACTCACAAAAATAAGTTATAAAATTATAAAATAAGAAACTAAAATAATAAAATAAAATAAATAAACTAAAAATAAAATATACAAAAATACATATAAAATACATACATATACACATTATTTTAATAAAACCGTAATAAAATACTTCAAAAAATAAATAAAAATCATAAATAAATACTACATTAATTTATAAACATTTTTTATTTTATAAGTAAAATCTAATAAAATCATTTACTAGGTTAAATAATTCATTTTCTAATAAGAATCCCTATTTTGGCGTGTAGTGGCTGAGGTGGACCAATGGGCGCGTCGCGCCTGTTGACCGCAGGTCAACTCGACCTCCAGCCGTCTGACGTAACGAGGACGGTCTTTTCCCCGATTTCCTCCCTTTTTCCCGCTCGCCACAGTCATCTATCGCCTTCGATCCCGTCATAGATTTTATTCTCTTATCATCCGCAAATCCCGCGGTGACCTTAGATCCATTGTACATAGTGTAGATACTCCAATAATCGCCGGTCAATGGGGGATTCCAGGGATGTCTATAAATAAAAACCTCCGACTTCCCGGCCAAAGTTGGCCATTTTCACTCCACCAAAACTCCTTGTTCTTGCTCCTGGTGTGTTCCTCGTGACAGGAGGAGTCACCCAGCACCTTGACTTGGCCGGAGGTCGGAGAAATTTTGACGCGGTGGTGCTCCGGCGACCACCCTGCTCCCTGGAGGCCCCCAGGTCTAAGAGCTGCGCTTTTATCATTTTTCTTTAGTTTTTCATTTATGCATTTCATTCTCGCATTTTGTTTCGCATGTAGATGCTTAGTTTAGCGTAGAATCTCGATTTCGTAGTTCGCCTGAGCTCAGCTCCGGCGAGCTTTTCACCATGTTCCCGACCAGTCCCCGACTCGCTTTCACCACCATTTCGTTTCCCTTCGCTTTCTCCACCAGCCAGTCACTTTCACCCAACCGGAACCCCCTTGGTCCCGCGAATCGAAGTCTCGCTCCGCCACCCTGCCGGAGGCTTCGTCACCTCGCCCCATTTTACGCTGACAGCTTCAAACCCCTGGTCGAGGAGAACGCCCTCGAGCCGTAGTTCCTTCCTGTGCAGGTTAGGTGCGAAGGAGAGCACCAGGAGACGATCTTAAGGCCGGCGGAGGTACCTGGAGCCGCCCCTCTTCCCCGAGCTCGCTGCTGTGCTCCAGGCTGCCTCCGGCCGATCCAGCAGCTCCAGCAGGTAGAAGACCCTCCCAGGAAGCGATTGAGACCTTCAGGTGCGACGACGACCGGTGGAGGAGCGAGATCCGAGCGGAGGAAGCTCGCCCAGGCGAGCGTTCTTCCCTGTTCTTCCAGATGGGCTCTCCGCCGTTGGATGAAGACGAAGGCCCAGTTTCAACCTCAGCCGTCCGATGGAGCAGTGCTCAAACCGTCAGATCTTCCACGGGATCTAATCTCAAGCGTTCATCGGCGAAGCGGCACCAGCCGTTGGATGAGCGACACGTGGCAAGTGAAGAAATCCCAACCGTTCGCCAGCGCGCATTTTAGGGGTAATTTGCATATCTAACCCCTGCCTTTTTTGTATTTAATATTTAATATTGTAAAATAAATATAACGTTGTAAATAATGTGGATATTTTGCTTATGACCCCCCGTAGTTTTTGCTTATTACACTTGGGTCCAGTCCACGTCACCTCACGTGTAGTCCCACGTGAGGTGGTAAAATTGCACAAGTCCCCCTGTAGATTTGCATATTTATGTTTAGTCCAGGAAATAAAATATTCAGTGTATTATTTTTGTGAAAAATTGCAGCCAGGACCCTATGTTTTCTGTAATTGCGTTTCGGTCCCTGTGAGTACGGATCACGTGCTGTCTCGCGTGATGGTTAAATTGCAAGGGGGCCCTGGCGGGTTTAGTTATTTAATTTTAATCCATAAAATCGCAGAAAACGTTATAACTTTCTGGTATTTTTGCACCTGTGCCCCTGTAACTTAATTTATTTGCAAAAATACCCCTGCCAGGCTTAATTATTTTTGTGTCTTTTATCTATTTATTAAAAATACCTAGAGGGCTTCTAAAAATCCACAAAAATTAGGATAGGTGCTCCATGCCATGTTAGTTCACGCCAATATTTTATTTTGCATTTTTTGCATTTTTCCTAATTATTAAAAATGAAAAAGAAGCCATTTTTACACTGTCTAAATTAGAAAATACAAAAAAAATTAGAAAATGTTTTTGAAAAATTCAAAAAAAATTATATGTGATATATTTATATATATATTGAGTCCAGAAAATGAAAAACCCTAAAAATATAAAAAAGAAAATTAAAAAAATCAGAAAGCCCCAAAATCCAATAAAAAAATAGAAAAATCCTTAAAAAACACCAAAAATGTATTTTTCTCTTTTATAATTATCTATATATTATTATTTATATATTAAAATTAATTTGGGAATTTTTGGAGTTTATTTTATATTTTTAAAACCCAAATTATATACGGTTGTTAAATTGGTCCAATATTGTGGACATTTTTGAAATTAAAAATACTTAAAAATTAGAAATATTCAAGAAAAATAACAAAAAAATGAGAAAAATATTAAAAAGCTAAAAAAATTAATATCTATATATAATTAAGTATTTATATCTATATTTATATATATTATATTATTCCCCTCTCTCTCTTCTTATATATACATCTCTTTATATATATTTATATATATTTACACATTTATATAAATAAAGGTATAATTAAAAAAAATATAATAAAAAAATAATAAATATATAAAATATAAAAACAAATAAAAAAAATTATAAAAACAAAAATATAAAAAAAAATTACAAAACCCACAAACCACAAAAACAATAAAAGGACATGAATAATGGATTGAATAATTGAACGATACATTACATACAACCATTCGCCTCCCAGTGTTCGACCTCTACCTGTGCTTACACCTATACACATTTACATGTAGAGTTATAATAAATTTTAACTCCACATTTTTGGATATTCATTGCATATATTTATTGTGGGTTAATTGTTGTTTTATTCCGGATTTTGTGAGGTCGACTCAGCGACTAAGTTCACGCCTTGTGAGGAACTTAAGACCACCGACCTCCGGAGTAAACAGGATATCAGAGCGGTTAGCGAGCTATTAGGAATCCGACACCCCAAGGAGACTATCCCGATCCCGAACTAGATCTTTCCCAGCCAGTACAAGCCGCGTACCATTTATCGGCTACCCGATCAGCTCGCTCTGTTAAGGATATTGTGGCCCGCTTTACCAGAGACCGGAGCGATCCTCACTGGAGAACGACTAGCCCAGAAGCAGTAGTCTGAAAAGGGGTCAGATGTGGCTCTATCCTAGGGTGTGGGTCGCTCTCTCCCTCATACAAACCAGACAATGAGGGGGTTGCTCTCCCCAAGACAAAATTTTTATGGTGATGTGTCATTTAGGGTCAAGTGTGTTTAGTAGTCCCAATTTTATAGTTTTTTTCTTTTTTTAGGTATTTTTCAAAGCAAACAACGCCTAACAAATTTTTTTAGGTTCTCCTGATTATTTTAAGTCCAGAAAACGGGGGGAGAAGACGAAAAAGCCGATGCGCAATGAAATCAATGATGCATGCTGAGTAAGAAAGGCGTACTTGACTCCAGCACTCTACATGCAGGGTGATCCGCACATAAAATAAAGAGTGAAAGTAAACTACCTATATGATGCATGAGGAAATCGGCCTTAAGCGAGCAATTTCTACACGGAGAGAACCGATGACTAACTGGTCAACAGGAGGGGTCGGTGTCTGGTCTCGGATGCCGATCGGTGCCCGCCACAACGGGTCCTGCCAGTGCTGTATACGACCTCCAGTGGCTCGGGACCCCTCAAGTGACCAAGTTAGCCTTTTCTTTATTAATTTTTAATTAGGTCCAATTACGCTCTAATAGGTACAGGCAGATATTAAGTGTTTGGATCCTAATTATTACGGCTCAATCAACAAAAATCATAAGCTAAGGCAAAAACCGTGAAAATCATATGAGCAGTTAAAAAGAAAATAAAAATCGAAAAACACGAGAAACCGGCAAAAAACTCGGTGAGGTCCCTCGAGCACACCGGCGCTCGGTGAAACAGACCCCGGTAGATCACCGATAAGTCCAAGTCTTGTCCCTGTATTATTACAATTTATAATGAGCTGAAAGAAAATCTAAACTAAACTACACTACACTCATGCACTCCTGCTCGCTCCTCGCGCTCTCCTGCGGCTCTGTGTAGAAGGGAGCCCCCTCTGAATCCTGCGGTTGCGTCGGCTCTTCGAAAAGAGCCGCCTTGGTCCTCGGGCCCTCGCAAGAAGTCAAACAAGATTGGGTCAGAAACAGTTATTTATAAAAATAAAAGATAAGAAATAAAAATAAAATGACACTATATGCAGAAGTGAAAATAAAGACAAATAAAACAAAACAAAAAAAAACAAAAAAAAAGAAAATAAAAAAGAAAACACAGAAAAACAAAAGGCCACGAAAAGCCGCGGAAAACCGAAAACTGCGGAAAAAGTCGCAAAAAACAAAATCAAATAAAAATGAAAATAAGACTACTAACCCGTGCTCCCCTGCAACGGCGCCATTCTGATGAGTGGCCCGAGCGACTAAGGCAAGGAAGGTGTCAATGGTCGTTGCGACCTCAACCTCTCGGGCCTGGAGCTCAATCAATAAAAAGAAAGAACCACTAAAATCAAAGATAAAATCAATAAAATACGAAGTGGTCCTCGCTATTTTATTTTACCTGGTATAGCGGCCATGGTCGAAAACAAGGAGCATAGGTTGGCCTTGACGGCCTACGAAGTAGTCAAAAATAAAAATAAAATAAACAAAAGTATTTTTGGTGGATTTTTAAATCGTTTTAAATTTTTTTTATGTTTTTAATTATAAGGGAAAATATACAACAACTGAAAAGGTAACAAACAAGTATTTATAAAACACTCAAAATAAAGTCAAAAATCAAATAAAAATTGTTTTATGTTTTTTTATCTTTTTAAGTGTTTCTGGTGAATTTTTCAGAATTTTTAAATTTTTAGTTGATTTTATAAAAATCAAGAAAGGGGAAAATAGTAACAATATGTACAGGCAGATTTTAAAGGTCAATTAAAAATATATAATTGGCGTATAAAAATCTGATGGTAATTTTTATGCAATGTAAATGCAACAACTAAACTACAGAAAAAGAGTTTGTTTTTTTTTAATTTTAACGACTTTTTTAGAATTTTTGTAAGGTTTTAATTTTTTTCTAATTTTTTTGGTTTTATAAGTCCAAATGGCACAAAAATTGCATAAAATCTTAAAAACAACAAAATAAACAAAAACAATTTTTTTTTGGAATTTTTAAAGGAATTTCATATTTTTCTTTGATTTTCTATGCTAGAAAGTAATAAAAATCAATGTTTTTGATTTTTTAAAAATAACAAAAAGCCTCAAAAATGTCCCAAAAATTTAGGGAAATTTTTACACAGTGGCAGGAGCCACACGTCCAAATTTCACCTAATTTGGAGTCTATTTGCTATTTTATCCAACCAATAAAAGAGCTACAGCACACAGGGACCAATTTGCAAGAAAACAAAGTTTGGAGGGCTAAATTATAACACGTGCGAAAACCTTAGGGTTGAAAGTGTAAAATACACAAACAATCAGCACATGTTTAAATAAATCCACGCACAGGGGTATAAATGCAAATATGGAAACTAGAACTTCATTTCATAACATAGTAGAAAACCCAAGCCCATACGTGCAATTTGTCCAAAATATCACGTGTCGAAGCATGTGTCTCATACATGCAGGGATTAAAATGCAAATAAAATAAACATAGGATCCAAGGTGCAATTTATCCAAAATAAAAATAATGCATTAAAATATTTATAGGACTATTCTAAAAATGCAGAACGGAGAGGGGCCTAAGTGAAATTACCCCTATTATTCAGATCAACGGTTGAAAAGGTGCCACGTGGAAATCCAACGTCTGAGATGCGAGGGTACCCCTTCATCGAGGGATGCTCCAGATGATGTCCTTTGGTGATCGGACGGCTGTGAGCCTCTCGCTGATGAATGGACATGATCTGAACTGAGCGAGAGATGCGATCGGACGGCTGTTGAGGCTCCTGGAAGAACTCGACGCCGGTGAGGTTCGTCGGCCCGTGGCGTGCGATGGAGGCCTCCTCAACTACGGATAGAATAGAGAAATCGAAGCTAGTGATGCTCCGCAGCGAGTGGTGAGCTCAGATTGGGTCGGAGACATCGGAGGCGCTCCGGCGACGAAGATGGCTCGGAGCTCATGTTCCTGGACCTGTTGGACCCCCAGATGGGGTCCTTAGACCTGCAAACCTGCACAGAACAGATCCTGGGTCGAGGGCAAAGTGCCTCGACCCGGTTAGAGGTGAAATCGGTGATCAGATGAGGTGGGTCGTGGGTCTCCAGCGAGGCGACGGCGGAGGAGACCTAAGATCCTGCTCTGGGGAGAGTCAGGGTAATCGGAGGTGCGTAGAAGGTGTAGAGGAGTCTTGTGAATGTGAGTCGAAGGTCGTATGATCAAATGGGTAGTCAGATCGAAGTGAATTGGTCGGCGAAGGCCGGCGGCTGATGAATCTGTGATTCATCACATCAAAAGTCAAAAATAGAGCCTTGTTCCCGAGAAAATAGAGGCATATTTCCTTTTATCCTGCATAAATAACACTCATGCATACATCCATAATTCATGCATTTTAGTAGCTCATCTGCATTTAAATAAGAAGCCAAAAATCCCCTGTACAATATCCCTTCATCAAATAAACTCTTCTCTATAATATATGTATATACTCCTTAATAATATAGGGAAGGAGGCCACAAATCACCCTTGTAGAATAGCCCAAATGTCCTAAGAATCCTTGTACATTAAAACACACATAAAGGCCGCATACAAACTCCTACTTAGGTCTACTCACTCTTAGAATACTACTTATCAAAAGACCTTCAAAATGAGACTAATTTCATTGAAATTGGAGCTTGTATGAGGAACTTGGGTTTTTGGGTCATTTTGTATACTACCTATGTATATTTATGTATCTTTGTATTTATGTACCATATTTGACCTCATCTCCGTCTTTGGTCAACATGAAACTTGTAGATCTCATCAAGATCTACAACTTTCATGTTTTGAGTTTTTCCAAATTCGGCCTCCTCCTCTTTCTACACGTATTTTCCCCTTCAACCATTCACAGCAGGCCACGTGGCGCCCTCTGATTGCGCCACGCGGCCCGCTGACCTTTGTCTGGTCCGCCTGCGACTCCCACCGTTGGATCGCGCTTCAGATCCAACGGCCCAGGCCCGACCACGTGCGCGCACTCCCTCAGCCATCAGATCCACCCCGCTCCTCATCTCCACCGTCCCGTAGCGCCGCGCTCTCAGCGAGCCACGTGGCGGCATCTACGCCGCTCGATCACGCCTCCGATCCTCTCATCACAGTGCGCCACGCGTCACCTCTTGAACCCTTAGATCGCATCACCTTGACCGGATCCTAGCCGCTCGCCCGCGCCTCGCCCCCATTACGCCACGTGTCTTCCCCCGATTTCATCCATCGCATCACCAGATCTAATCACGCCCGCTCACTTTGCGCTTCGATCTGGCCGTTGGATCACAAGATCCAACGGCCAGGACTTCGTCCCCTACCTCGGGCACCCCCTCTCTCCCACGATCTCCGCCTTGCGGGAGGGGCTGCCCCTTCCTATTCTTGGCCGCACTCCAGCCACCCTCGCCGGCCACTGACCACCCCACGATCATCCCCACTCATCCCTCTCCCTCGCCAGCTCCCTCGCACACCACCATCTCCGCCACACTCGCCCCACGACAGCCATGAACTTCGCCACTCACCCAGCTCTGCCGTCACCTTCCTCCTATAAATACTCGCCCTCCGGCCACCTTCATCGCCATCCGCCACTCCAGAGAGGAACCTAGAGCTCGGAGCTCTCGATTGGTGACAGGAATTGAGGGATTCCTTGAGCGAAGACGGCCCTTCTTCTCCGGCGAGATCCACGGTGCACCGCCGTGTCGCAGCCGCCCTCCGCGTAGCTGCACGAGCTCGAGGCTTTACCGACCTCTGGAGCGACGACCTGGAGCTCAAGACTGAGCCCCAAACCCCAGGTAACCTCCTCCATTTCTTCTCCGATCATCTTCTTCGTTTTCCTTGATCTTCTCCGCATTTATTCGCCGTCCACGGACATCTCCTCGCCTCCTCGACACTCCGACGAGCTCCGCGACGGAGCTCTCATCCTCGCTGACCCCTCCGCATCGCCGTTCACTCCACAACAACCACCATCGACCTGCAAGCTCCGCCACCTGGCCGGAGCTCTGTCACCCGACCACCCCCTTCTCCGCAGGCCTCACAGTTCACTTCACCTTCTCCACAATCACACGCACAAGCTTCGGCTATTCTTCTAACCTCTGCAGGTACCCGATCCATCATTGGCCGGAGCCTCGTCGGAGCTCTCCTCGAGCTTCATCGACCAGGAGCTCCAGCCCTCCTCCAGTCATCCAGAGATCACCGGAAGACGCCCCGGGCTCTTCCGCTGCTTCTGAGCTAGCTGAGAGCTGACGAAGCTCATCACCGGAGCTTGGCGACAGAGGCGGAGCTCAGCAGCCTTCACCGGAGCGCAGCCACCTCCTCCGCAGGCGGCGGAGGCCCCTTTGAAGGAGAAGGAGCAGTAGCCGTTCGATCCTCTGATCGAACGGCCCTCGTCCCGCCACGCGCCCCATCGCCGCCATCGTCCTCCATTTTGACAACGCTCCCGCACCCTTAGTTAATCCGGTCAAATTAATGTCCAAATTAATTAATGATATTCGTTGCAGTCGGATACGAGGGGTTAATCAAAAATCACTTATCTATTAAGGTAAAGTGATGATTTTTTTTACTTGGTGAAGTCCAAGGTCGATCTCAGGGAGGCAACTGTCTCCTTAGGTTGATTACAACAATTCACAAGTGTTTGAGATTCGGGGAACCCTTTTTTTTTGTCTTTTTAATTTTTATGCAGACAATGCAGACAATTCTTAGCCAATTTAATGTTGAATTTAATTGATGTATCAAACTAAGTCCAAAAATAATGAAAATTGGCCAGAAGGTTGTTTATGATGAAAATGACCTACACTAATTTTTTTGGAGTTTTTCGACTCAAAATGAATTTTCTGTGAATTAATTAAACAGACAGAGTGATTTTCAATGTTTAATTTTTAATAAATATCAAACCACAATTTTTCTCAGAGCTAAAATTATCCTAGGAAGGTCTAATGATCAGGGACCTAGGAAAATTAACAGAACTTAAAAATATTGTGAAATGAATTAATTAAAATTAATTAAAGAAAATCACTAATCAATTTATTCAGGCCTCGTTATGCGTGCAAATGATGTGAAATTTTTATGGAATGTTGAAAATAAAGTCCTTAATCTACTGTGGATTTTTGGCGATTTTTGAAGGCACAGATAATTTACTAAAAATCCAAAGGTTTCACTGGGCAAAATATGACACAAATCAACCAATTAATTTCTTAATAAATCAAGGAACCCAACAAAAATATGACACGTGTACTCACAGGTAGAGGACAAGATTCTCAACAACATGCAACTTTTAAAATTTCAAAATGATCAAAAATGCATGCTATGGACACGTGCAAACACAAGGGTATAAATGCAACACTGGAAAATAAATGTTCAATAAATAAACATGCTGACAGGGACTAAAATGCAATTACCCATAATATGCAGGACTTGTATGCAAATTCTCCACGAAGCACGTGTTCCTCACGTGATGTCTGCTTCACAGGGACCGTTCTGCAATTTGTGAAACCTCCAGGGGTGTCGGTGCAAATAACCCAGGCCGCACGTGCTCCTCACGTGGGGCGGCCTAGGTTCGGAGGCGTCGGAGGCTCGGACTAGCTTCGGGGTACCCGAGCCTAGGCTTGGGTGCCGAGGCTCGGATAGGGCGACGTGGCGGCCTGAGGGCCCTTGGATCAAGATGGATCCAAGGGTGGTCGGTGAAGACGCGTGGCAGCGGGTGAAGCGTCCGATCCGCGGTCTGATCGACGGTCGAGGACGATGGCGGCGATGGGGCGCGTGGCGGGACGAGGGCCGTTCGATCAGAGGATCGAACGGCTACTGCTCCTTCTCCTTCAAAGGGGCCTCCGCCGCCTGCGGAGGAGGTGGCTGCGCTCCGGTGAAGGCTGCTGAGCTCCGCCTCTGTCGCCAAGCTCCGGTGATGAGCTTCGTCAGCTCTCAGCTAGCTCAGAAGCAGCGGAAGAGCCCGGGGCGTCTTCCGGTGATCTCTGGATGACTGGAGGAGGGCTGGAGCTCCTGGTCGATGAAGCTCGAGGAGAGCTCCGACGAGGCTCCGGCCAATGATGGATCGGGTACCTGCAGAGGTTAGAAGAATAGCCGAAGCTTGTGCGTGTGATTGTGGAGAAGGTGAAGTGAACTGTGAGGCCTGCGGAGAAGGGGGTGGTCGGGTGACAGAGCTCCGGCCAGGTGGCGGAGCTTGCAGGTCGATGGTGGTTGTTGTGGAGTGAACGGCGATGCGGAGGGGTCAGCGAGGATGAGAGCTCCGTCGCGGAGCTCGTCGGAGTGTCGAGGAGGCGAGGAGATGTCCGTGGACGGCGAATAAATGCGGAGAAGATCAAGGAAAACGAAGAAGATGATCGGAGAAGAAATGGAGGAGGTTACCTGGGGTTTGGGGCTCAGTCTTGAGCTCCAGGTCGTCGCTCCAGAGGTCGGTAAAGCCTCGAGCTCGTGCAGCTACGCGGAGGGCGGCTGCGACACGGCGGTGCACCGTGGATCTCGCCGGAGAAGAAGGGCCGTCTTCGCTCAAGGAATCCCTCAATTCCTGTCACCAATCGAGAGCTCCGAGCTCTAGGTTCCTCTCTGGAGTGGCGGATGGCGATGAAGGTGGCCGGAGGGCGAGTATTTATAGGAGGAAGGTGACGGCAGAGCTGGGTGAGTGGCGAAGTTCATGGCTGTCGTGGGGCGAGTGTGGCGGAGATGGTGGTGTGCGAGGGAGCTGGCGAGGGAGAGGGATGAGTGGGGATGATCGTGGGGTGGTCAGTGGCCGGCGAGGGTGGCTGGAGTGCGGCCAAGAATAGGAAGGGGCAGCCCCTCCCGCAAGGCGGAGATCGTGGGAGAGAGGGGGTGCCCGAGGTAGGGGACGAAGTCCTGGCCGTTGGATCTTGTGATCCAACGGCCAGATCGAAGCGCAAAGTGAGCGGGCGTGATTAGATCTGGTGATGCGATGGATGAAATCGGGGGAAGACACGTGGCGTAATGGGGGCGAGGCGCGGGCGAGCGGCTAGGATCCGGTCAAGGTGATGCGATCTAAGGGTTCAAGAGGTGACGCGTGGCGCACTGTGATGAGAGGATCGGAGGCGTGATCGAGCGGCGTAGATGCCGCCACGTGGCTCGCTGAGAGCGCGGCGCTACGGGACGGTGGAGATGAGGAGCGGGGTGGATCTGATGGCTGAGGGAGTGCGCGCACGTGGTCGGGCCTGGGCCGTTGGATCTGAAGCGCGATCCAACGGTGGGAGTCGCAGGCGGACCAGACAAAGGTCAGCGGGCCGCGTGGCGCAATCAGAGGGCGCCACGTGGCCTGCTGTGAATGGTTGAAGGGGAAAATACGTGTAGAAAGAGGAGGAGGCCGAATTTGGAAAAACTCAAAACATGAAAGTTGTAGATCTTGATGAGATCTACAAGTTTCATGTTGACCAAAGACGGAGATGAGGTCAAATATGGTACATAAATACAAAGATACATAAATATACATAGGTAGTATACAAAATGACCCAAAAACCCAAGTTCCTCATACAAGCTCCAATTTCAATGAAATTAGTCTCATTTTGAAGGTCTTTTGATAAGTAGTATTCTAAGAGTGAGTAGACCTAAGTAGGAGTTTGTATGCGGCCTTTATGTGTGTTTTAATGTACAAGGATTCTTAGGACATTTGGGCTATTCTACAAGGGTGATTTGTGGCCTCCTTCCCTATATTATTAAGGAGTATATACATATATTATAGAGAAGAGTTTATTTGATGAAGGGATATTGTACAGGGGATTTTTGGCTTCTTATTTAAATGCAGATGAGCTACTAAAATGCATGAATTATGGATGTATGCATGAGTGTTATTTATGCAGGATAAAAGGAAATATGCCTCTATTTTCTCGGGAACAAGGCTCTATTTTTGACTTTTGATGTGATGAATCACAGATTCATCAACCCCCTATACTTAAACCTTGCTCGTCCCCGAGCAACTAAAATGAAATGCAAGAGTGAAATGATTTTGGGTTCCATACCAAGGTCATGAACAAAAGTTGAAAATGGAGCTTGACTCAACCTTTGGATTAATTGTGTGGCGGAACCTTTATTGGGACCTGAACTTAAGACCTAACAGACTTCAAGTTCCACAAGTCTTCTATTCAAGACGCCTCAATAGTCAGGTCAGAACAAATCCTCAAACGCAAATTTCTGATGACTATGATTCTTACTTGTACTGTGTAAGTGAGATATAGCTCTCCACATCAGAAATGACTCGGAACCAGCCTCCTCTAACAAGGTAACTCAATAACCCGGTCCAGTAACTCTTTCCTCGAGGAGCGGGGTATTCCCTTCTAAGTTCAAGTGCAACCAACTCAAGAGGAGGGGGTAGAGAAGAGAATGGACGGTAGCCAGTGTAGCTACCTATCCCGGGATGCCTGACCAGTGTAGCCAAGTCATCCAGCTGCATTTCTTTACTAGTATACATACTCCGACAGGTATTATATTTTTTTTTTTTTTTTTGAACCTGTCTGATTTTTTTGGAGTTTTTGCATTTTTTTTTTTTTTACAATAGGAGCAGCATGTACATCAGGAGTTTTTCCTCTTGAGTCAGTAGACTATCCCTCTTTTGAAGCATTATTGCAACCCACAGCACCCTGTCCTTAGATGTCAACACCACTAGACTAGGTTGAGATGCACTTCCCTCCCTAGAGGAGGACGGATGTTTCCACCCGTGTGCTACTCCAAGCTAAAGGATTCTACCTCCTCACCACCTCATCAATGAAGAGCTACGTGCATTGTGCTTGTCCAAGTTAGGTCATTATCTAAAAGAATCCTGCGTATGCACGAGATATTCTACTTAGACTAATCAAGATGACACGTGAACATAGACTTGCGGACTCAAAGAATTAAGTCACTTGACCTGAGAAATCTTAACTCCAGTTCCTATAAGGTTCCTCTGAAATTAGGTGGATTAAGGTCAAATCAAGTCCATCCTCAATATCTACTCATAACTTGGTTCAGAACCCACTAGCTTTTCACTTTGCATATGCAAAGATATGCCGATGAGATGAGATTTCATGCCATGAAAAATGCAAGACTCTTTTATATGCAGCGATGATATGCAAGAGTAAATAAGAAGCCTTTTGTTTTATTAAAGGGTGAAATTTTTTTTTTTGTCATTTTACCCGCCCGTAATTATTGTAAATATACAAAAATACGTGAAAGTACGAGCTATGGGTAAAGTATATATGTAATATATACACGCCCCCCTATACTTAGCGTGTGCTATGTCCTCAGAGCACAAAGAGCGAGGAAAAGACATAGCTCGTGCTAAGCGTAGGAGAGCCGAAAAGAAATAGAAAGTATAGAAGTCGTCTCGCCCCCCTATACTTAGGCTCTGGCAGCCTAAGTGTAGAAGAAGATCAGAAATGGGGCGGACAAGGGAAAGATGAGAAATGATTGAGTATATAATGTGGGCATCGGTCCCCCCTTATACTTAGGCTCGGGTCAGCCTAAGTATCGGTAGGAATGAGTGTGAGAACCGATGTGATTTGGAGAATGTACAGTGAAACGACTCGGTTGACCCTTCCCCCCTATACTTAGGATCTGGTCATCCTAAGTACAGTCCGATATAATGATTAGAATCGTGGAGATAGAGGATAGGCTATACAGGAAGAATGATGTATATACAAATGAGTCGGTCTGAATCTTCTGAAGATGCTGCTGATGGCTGGAGTTCATTGCTGCAAGGTCTCATGCACGGCTTGAGATGTATCTGCTGTATCTGTCTCGCGCATGAATACAATCTTCTCCACATGGACTAACTGTTCATTGGATTCGACGAAGTGCTTCAACAGCTGCCCATTTACTAGGAATGTCGGTGCGTCATCTGCGAGATCTGAGATCTCGACACATCCGCTATCATGCACCGTTCGGACGATAAATGGTCCCGTCCACTTGGATTTCAGTTTGCCTTGGAAAGTCTTCAGCCTGGCATTGAACAACCATACCTTCTGTCCAGGAACAAAGGTCTTTCGTCTGATAAATCTATCGTGCCAACGCTTTACTTTGTCCTTGTACACCACACTGTTGTCGTATGCTCGGTTTCTGACTTCCACAAGCTCATTCAGATCCATGTCTCTTTGTTTCTGGCCTAGGTGTGTGTTCCAGTTGACCTTCTTTATTGCCCATTCTGATTTGTGCACTAATTCTGCGGGCAAATGGCACGGCTTTCCGAATACCATTCGGAATGGGGAGGTGCCTAACGGTGTCTTGTAAGCCGTCCTATACGCCCAGAGGACTTGATCCAATATCTGAGACCAGTCCTTCCTGTCTGGGCGGACGAGCTTTTGCAATATGGTTTTCACCTCCCTATTCGACACCTCAGCCATACCATTGGTTTGTGGGTGGTAAGGACTAGCGACACGGTGTTCGATGCCGTAGTCCTTCAGGAGTTTCTTCACCTCCCGGTTCACAAAGTGGCTGCCCCCATCTGATATCATCATTTTGGGGATCCCGAACCTAGAGATTATGTGTTCTCTGATAAATTTACAGACAGTCCTGCTGTCTGCGGCTCGGGTCGGGATAGCCTCCACCCATCTGGACAAATAGTCTACCGCAAGAAGGATGTATTCAAACCCGTGGCTGACAGGGAATGGGCCCATGAAATCGATGCCCCAGGCGTCAAAGACATCACAAATGATGACCGGCTGCATTGGCATCTCATCCTTGGAACCAACGGTTCCTCCCATTCTCTGGCAAACTGGGCACGACTTCGCGAAGGCGGTGGCATCGCGAAACAGAGTTGGCCAGTAAAAGCCACATTGAAGCACCTTCCATGCGGTCCTCTTCCCGGAGTGGTGTCCTCCTGCCTCTAAGCTATGGCATAAAGAAAGGACACTCTGGTATTCCTCCTGAGGAATACAACGTCTCCAGACACAATCCGGTCCTTCAAAGAAAAGGATCGGATCCTCCCAATGGTAGTGTCTAGCATCCGACTTTAGTCGGTCAATTTGGCTCTTGGGCCAATCCTCGGGAACCTTCTTGGAGACAAGATAGTTCACGATATTGGCATACCATGGGAGTGAGTCGATAACAAAAATCGACTCGTCAGGGAAGGAGTCTCGAATCGGGGAAACCTCGGAAGTATTAAGATCTTCGAGACGAGAGAGATGATCGGCTACTACGTTCTTCTTTCCAGGTTTATCACGGATGTCCAAATCAAACTCCTGGAGAAGTAAAATCCAACGAAGAAGACGCGCCTTCGCGTCCTTCTTCTCCATCAAGTATCGTAGTGCCGTGTGGTCTGTGAACACAGTTACCTTGGATCCGATTAAATGAGATCTGAATTTGTCCAAGGCAAATACTACCGCAAGCATTTCCTTTTCGGTAACTGTATAGTTACGCTGAGCAGAATCAAGCACTTTGCTTGCGTAGTGGATTGCAAACGGGACGCCATCTCTTCTTTGTCCCAATACAGCCCCAACAGCATAATCTGATGCATCCGTCATGATCTCAAAAGGGAGAGACCAATCTGGGGCTTGTAAAATGGGTGCGTCCATGATCATTCCTTGTAATCGCTTAAAGGCCTCAAGACACTTGTGATCGACAATAAACTCCGCGTCTTTGCCTAAAAGCTCAGTTAGCGGTCGGGCAATCTTAGAAAAATCCTTTATAAATCTCCGATAAAATCCGACATGCCCGAGGAACGACCGCAACTGCCGTACATTGGTTGGTGGCTGGAGTCGTCTGATCACATCCACCTTGGCAGGGTCAACCTCCATTCCTCTCTTGGAGATGACATGCCCCAACACTATGCCCTCCGTCACCATGAAGTGACTTTTCTCCCAGGAGAGCACCAGATTGACCTCACAACATCTTTTGAGGACTCGGTCCAGATTCCTAAGGCAGGAATCAAAAGAGTCGCCGTGGACCGAGAAGTCGTCCATGAAGACTTCCAGGAATTCGCTGACCATTTCGGCGAATACAGCAATCATGCACCTTTGAAAAGTACCTGGAGCATTGCATAGCCCAAAAGGCATGCGCCTGAAAGCATAGGTACCAAAGGGGCATGTGAAAGTGGTCTTTTCCTGGTCCTCTGGAGCTATGGCTACTTGATTGTAGCCCGAGAACCCATCAAGGAAGCAGAAGAATTCCTTCCCCGCTAGTCTTTCTAAGATCTGATCAATGAACGGTAGGGGGAAATGATCCTTCTTCGTCGCGGCATTCAGGCGTCTGTAATCCACACAGACGCGCCACGACGTGGGCACTCTCGTCACGATCTCCTCTCCGTCCTCGTTGGTGGTCGTCTGAATTCCCGACTTTTTCGGGACAACATGGATTGGGGCCACCCACTTAGAGTCGGAGATTGGGTAAATAAAACCCGCGTTGCACCATTTTTCTATCTCTTTCTTTACAACCTCTCGTAGATTTGGATTCAACCGACGTTGGAATTCACGAGAGGGTTTGGCTTCGTTCTCTAAATATATATGGTGCGAACACAGAGCGGGATTTATCCCATGGAGATCGGAAATGCTCCAGCCTATTGCCTTGCGGTTCTTCTCCAGGATCTCTAGCAAGCGAGATTCCTGCTCCTCGGTCAATTGCGAACTGATAATGACCGGAAATTTCTTGTCTTGGCCCGCAAGGAAGGCATACTTAAGGGTTGTGGGTAAGGGTTTGAGCTCAGGGATGGTATGATCGTCTAAGAAGTCTGGCTCAATCCGATCTGGTTCGGTGTTGGAAGTGGCTGGATCTTGTTCTGCAGTGGCTGCCACCAAGCTTGGCTCTGGAGTCGGATCGTCAAAGGTCTCCATGCAATCGGCAAACGCCTCGTCCGACTCGTCTTCCTCATCTTCCGATTGTCCTAAGGATGTAAGGACTGACAGGCCCTCTTGGGCCTCTATGTCATCGAAGATGAAGGGCGATGCAGGCTCAGAGCTGTACTCGTTCCTGAAGATCTCGCAGACTGACTCATGCACTGGATCATCTTCAAAGGAGATGGACATATCGGTGCTGGCTGGGTTCTGTCTCCATGGCCCAACTAAGTCTACATGTGCACTGTCTGTTTCGATAGAAGAGTACTCGGTGCTGGATTCGGAGTCTGGTCTTTGCCATCTGGTCTGCTTCATCTCTAGTTCCTCATCTCCGCCTGGAGTTTGGAACTGAATCTTCCCATTCTTATAATCGAATAAGGCCCCTGCTGTTCTGAGGAAGGGCCTACCCAAGATAATCTGGGAATCTCTCCAATTACGAGGGGTCTCCATATCAAGGACCGTAAAGTCCACCATGTATTCTTGCCCCTCAACTTTGATCACAATGTTCCTTAATTCTCCTTGGGACCTCTTAGTGGATTTGTCTGCAAACTGAAGAATAGCTCTAGATTTCCTAAGAGGTCCGAGATTGAGCCGCTCATAGAGGGCTGTGGGCATCAGATTGATCGAGGAACCATTGTCTAGGAGAGTGCGTGCAAACGCGATGTCATCAACATGACTCACTACGTAGTGTGCACCCATGTCTCTTCGTTTCCGAGGAAACAAGTTCTTTATTGCCCAAGTCGTGGCTACTGATAGAACGTGTTTCTCAACACGGCTTTTGGTCTTCCTGCTAACCCTAGTAGGTGTGCATCTCACCTTAAGGTATTTTTGGAATGCAGGAGTCATTTCCACGAACTTGTCAAAGGGGATTGTGACCTTGATATGTTTGTTACAAAACTCAGCCATCTCAGGGTCATCTTTTTGGATTTTTGTGTTTTTCTTCTTCCCACCCTTAAGAGCTCGGGGGAAAGGGATTATTAACTCAGGTTCTGGAACTGAAATGTCTTCATTAGCTACTGAAACTGAGTTCGGAACAGGACTCTGACTCGGACTTTTGTACAGACTCTGACTCTGACTCTGACGAAAGGGAAAGTGCTTGGGCGAAACCGGTGATGCTTCTTCCGCTTCTTCTGGCTGGTCCTCCTCAGATGGAGGTGCGGGCTCATCGGTGTCGTCGGACTCCAGGTGGATGCGGGGGTGCTGCTTCGAGGACTCAGATGTCCTCTTCTTCTGCTGGCGGTGGTGGTGGTGATGCTCCTCCTCTTCCTCCTCCGAATTCTCCTCAGGTCGAATTTCGGAGGTTCCTTCCTGTTGTGCCCGTGCCCGATCAGGTATGGTCACGGTCCTTCCGCTCCTGAGGGACATATGGTTAACATTATCATACGAAAGGATCTCATGTTCAGATAAATAGTTATCTGAATAGTATACCTGATCTCGAGGTCGGTTCTGACCCTGATGAATGCTGTTTGGGTTGGCCTGAACCTGTGCGGGAATTGGAGTCCTTGGCGCCATTTGTTGGTCCTGAGCACGAGAGACCCGATTGATGTCGGTCCTCATGTCCAGGTAGTCATTCTGCATCTGCTGGACCCTATCAGACAGGGTCTGGATCGCCAAGGTGAGGGACCCCAATTCGGTGGGCTGGGCTGGCTGCTGAGTGGATGCGGTCCTGAACTGGCCCTGCTGGCCGTGCCGATACTGCTGCTGATGGGGCGGTGTTGACCCCTGCTGGTAGGTGCGCTGCTGCGGCTGGTACCCCTGTTCTGGCCTGGACTGGTATCGCGGGATTGTGACGGGCCTGGTCTCCTGGTAGACTGGGGTTGGGCGGTGTGCCTGATCCTTCCCCATCTCAATTTGCCGGACTAGTGGGTCGCGGCTATACCAGAGCCCGTTGATCTCGTAAACGGGCGGAGGCTCCTCGTACTCTGTCTCTACTGGTGGTGGTGCATGATGGTTCTGCTGGGTGTAAGTCTGATCTCAGCTGCTCTGAGACCCCGGAGCCTGTTCCTGTACAAGATGGACTCGATGTACAGGTACAGGTGGTGCAGAAGGGGTGGGTAGCTTAATCTTGGCTACCTTTTCAGAGAGTTCCTCCACCTTCTTGGGAAGGCTCGAAAGAGACTCCATCTCCGCGACTCTCTTGTGGATCTGCTCGACCATGGTAAGCTTGTCTGCAATCATCCCCATGCTGGGGATGAGGTCCTCTGTCAGATCTGCAACAGTCCTTTTTGTTGTCTCATTTGATAGAATCGAGGGAGACAACTGATAGGCCCTTGTGGCCTGTGACCTGCCGGTTTCTGCCATCTGCTCCAGGATTTTCCAAACGGCGTGCTCGTTCTTGTTCAGATAGCTTCCTCCGCAGGCGGCGCTGACTAACCCCTGCATCTCTGGGGTTAAGCCGCAGAACAAGGTCTGGACTAAGATCGCCTTAGAAATGCCGTGGCAAGGGCATTTCTGTACTAAGTCATTGAACCTGTCCCACGCCTCGTGGAACGGTTCGCAGGGTCCTTGGGCGAAGCTGGCAATCTTCGTTCTCATCTGATTGGTTCTACTGAGTGGGTAGAACTTCTTCAAGAAGAGGTCCTTGAACTGCATCCAGGTAGTACATACCACCCCTAGGTTTTTCAGCCAATGTGCAGCCTTATCTCCTAAGGCAAAAGGGGTGGCTTTCAGTCTGATATAGTCTTGGCCAACATTGGGATGGCTCAGATTATTGCAGACTAGTTCGAAGTCACGGAGGAAAGTGTACGGCTCTTCGCTCAGATTTCCGTTGAACTTCGGCAGCAGGCTAAGGAAGTGGGGCTTCAGCTCGAATGCCTGGTCGGGAACTGCAGGTGCTAGCCAATTCTGGATTTCGTTCTCCGCCGGGTTATAGGTATCGACCATTGGTCGGTCGATTCCTTCAGCTACGATTATTTGCCCCATTCTCGCAGTGAGATCAGCATTTTTCTGTTCAGCTTCCGCAAGGCGTCTAAGGATTTGTCTCATCTGGTCCTCATCGGGCGGCATCCTTGGCGGCATTTCTTCCTCTAGTTCTGGGGATTGGAAAATAAGTCCGGTGTTAGAGGGTGAATCAAGGAAAGGATTACCGAGGCAATGGTTTTCCTCGGTAATCTCAGAGGAGATAAAAGGGTTGGTTTGAGAGTAACCACCCTGAGCAGGAGGGAACCAGGACTCAAGAGGGTCATGAGTCCTGGGTGGTCCAAGGTGCGCTCGGACCGAGAAAGACGAGTTACTTGGGGGACTCATAGAGGGATCAGTGAATTGTGCGTCGAGATCTCCCCATTGACTCATCTTGATAAGCGAGAAGAAGATAGGATTTAACTCCTACCTGAAGCAAGCAAGAAAAACAATCCAAGACCCTGGTTTTCACACTCAACACAGTGAAGGACTCAAAGTTGAGTCCAATTTATCTTGTAATTTTTAAGTGTGATTTTCAAGCAAATCTAGCAAGGATTACGCAGCCTAGAGGGAAGTCGGCTCAGAGCCGGATGCGTCTTCCCTGTTTATCCTGTCGTCTAAGATACCGCCGCTCCTTCCTTTCTTCGCTCCTATCCCAAGCCGATGGATTCAGTGACCACGCCCCTATCTACCTGCAAGCAGGCGGAGGCTGACAAGGCCGGAACTTCACCCCGGGGGGTTACTGGCAGCTTGTCGCGAAGTACCGCAATTTCGCCCCTATCTACCTGAGACAGGCGGAGGCTACTTGGTACTAGTCAAAGAATCTGAAAATATCCGGCTCGTGATATTTGCTAGGATTAGTTAGAACGTGATATGGAAGACGGGGATTTGGGCTCTACCTTAGGGTGTTCACACACACTCAGGTACCCTCACTCAGCCTGAAAACAAGGTCGGGGATTAGTCTCCCGCAAACAATTTTCAATTTTTATTCCCTTTTTATTGTCAATACTGTTAGCAGTCCCAGTTTTAAAATTAGGTTATCACTGTAATTAATCACCACAAAGCACGCATATCGGACAGTCCCAATTTCCTTTTTAATTAAGTGAGAAAATCAGAGGGGGGGAATCGAGAAAAGCCGATACAAATTAAAATCGATGATGCGTATGCCAAGTAGAGATTACTTACAGTGGTCCCTTCGCTTGTCGATGCAGGATGCTATACAGAATTGAAAACTCTACCCTACATGCAAATGCAAGCGATGAAAGCCGCTCCTAGACAGGCAGTTCTATTAGCGTGAAGAACAGTTTAATTTGAACTAAGTCCTGCGGTCTAGGTGCGTCTTTTAAGTGCGTTGTGTGGTCCTATTGATTACGAGCACAAACAAGTCCTAGATTGGCTCGAGGAGCCGCTAGTGCAAGCTAAGTTACCAATCAACCAAACAGCACACGGGACACGGTTTCCACTATATTTACACGCGCGAGATCCCAAACGGGAACCGCTGGAGATAATGCAAAGGAAAAATAAAAAATTTACAATGTCTCTCTAATCACTCAATTCTTGATCGTCGAAGCGTCCAAGACTCCTCGCGTTCCTCGCACAGAAAAAGAGTGAGGTCAGAGGGTGACTCAAAAATAAAATAATGCAAAGAAATAAAAGAGAAAATAATTACAAGAAAAACCGGGGGTCAGACTACCCGGGGATTAGAAAATCAAACACTCAAAAATATGATGTAAATTAACCTAAGCCGTGCCTCCCCGGCAACGGCGCCATTTTGACAACGCTCCCGCACCCTTAGTTAATCCGGTCAAATTAATGTCCAAATTAATTAATGATATTCGTTGCAGTCGGATACGAGGGGTTAATCAAAAATCACTTATCTATTAAGGTAAAGTGATGATTTTTTTTACTTGGTGGAGTCCAAGGTCGATCTCAGGGAGGCAACTGTCTCCTTAGGTTGATTACAACAATTCACAAGTGTTTGAGATTCGGGGAACACTTTTTTTTTTGGTCTTTTTAATTTTTATGCAGACAATGCAGACAATTCTTAGCCAATTTAATGTTGAATTTAATTGATGTATCAAACTAAGTCCAAAAATAATGAAAATTGGCCAGAAGGTTGTTTATGATGAAAATGACCTACACTAATTTTTTTGGAATTTTTCGACTTAAAATAAATTTTCTGTGAATTAATTAGACAGACAGAGTGATTTTCAATGTTTAATTTTTAATAAATATCAAACCACAATTTTTCTCAGAGCTAAAATTATCCTAGGAAGGTCTAATGATCAGGGACCTAGGAAAATTAACAGAACTTAAAAATATTGTGAAATGAATTAATTAAAATTAATTAAAGAAAATCACTAATCAATTTATTCAGGCCTCGTTATGCGTGCAAATGATGTGAAATTTTTATGGAATGTTGAAAATAAAGTCCTTAATCTACTGTGGATTTTTGGCGATTTTTGAAGGCACAGATAATTTACTAAAAATCCAAAGGTTTCACTGGGCAAAATATGACACAAATCAACCAATTAATTTCTTAATAAATCAAGGAACCCAACAAAAATATGACACGTGTACTCACAGGTAGAGGACAAGATTCTCAACAACATGCAACTTTTAAAATTTCAAAATGATCAAAAATGCATGCTATGGACACGTGCAAACACAAGGGTATAAATGCAACACTGGAAAATAAATGTTCAATAAATAAACATGCTGACAGGGACTAAAATGCAATTACCCATAATATGCAGGACTTGTATGCAAATTCTCCACGAAGCACGTGTTCCTCACGTGATGTCTGCTTCACAGGGACCGTTCTGCAATTTGTGAAACCTCCAGGGGTGTCGGTGCAAATAACCCAGGCCGCACGTGCTCCTCACGTGGGGCGGCCTAGGTTCGGAGGCGTCGGAGGCTCGGACTAGCTTCGGGGTACCCGAGCCTAGGCTTGGGTGCCGAGGCTCGGATAGGGCGACGTGGCGGCCTGAGGGCCCTTGGATCAAGATGGATCCAAGGGTGGTCGGTGAAGACGCGTGGCAGCGGGTGAAGCGTCCGATCCGCGGTCTGATCGACGGTCGAGGACGATGGCGGCGATGGGGCGCGTGGCGGGACGAGGGCCGTTCGATCAGAGGATCGAACGGCTACTGCTCCTTCTCCTTCAAAGGGCCTCCGCCGCCTGCGGAGGAGGTGGCTGCGCTCCGGTGAAGGCTGCTGAGCTCCGCCTCTGTCGCCAAGCTCCGGTGATGAGCTTCGTCAGCTCTCAGCTAGCTCAGAAGCAGCGGAAGAGCCCGGGGCGTCTTCCGGTGATCTCTGGATGACTGGAGGAGGGCTGGAGCTCCTGGTCGATGAAGCTCGAGGAGAGCTCCGACGAGGCTCCGGCCAATGATGGATCGGGTACCTGCAGAGGTTAGAAGAATAGCCGAAGCTTGTGCGTGTGATTGTGGAGAAGGTGAAGTGAACTGTGAGGCCTGCGGAGAAGGGGGTGGTCGGGTGACAGAGCTCCGGCCAGGTGGCGGAGCTTGCAGGTCGATGGTGGTTGTTGTGGAGTGAACGGCGATGCGGAGGGGTCAGCGAGGATGAGAGCTCCGTCGCGGAGCTCGTCGGAGTGTCGAGGAGGCGAGGAGATGTCCGTGGACGGCGAATAAATGCGGAGAAGATCAAGGAAAACGAAGAAGATGATCGGAGAATAAATGGAGGAGGTTACCTGGGGTTTGGGGCTCAGTCTTGAGCTCCAGGTCGTCGCTCCAGAGGTCGGTAAAGCCTCGAGCTCGTGCAGCTACGCGGAGGGCGGCTGCGACACGGCGGTGCACCGTGGATCTCGCCGGAGAAGAAGGGCCGTCTTCGCTCAAGGAATCCCTCAATTCCTGTCACCAATCGAGATCTCCGAGCTCTAGGTTCCTCTCTGGAGTGGCGGATGGCGATGAAGGTGGCCGGAGGGCGAGTATTTATAGGAGGAAGGTGACGGCAGAGCTGGGTGAGTGGCGAAGTTCATGGCTGTCGTGGGGCGAGTGTGGCGGAGATGGTGGTGTGCGAGGGAGCTGGCGAGGGAGAGGGATGAGTGGGGATGATCGTGGGGTGGTCAGTGGCCGGCGAGGGTGGCTGGAGTGCGGCCAAGAATAGGAAGGGGCAGCCCCTCCCGCAAGGCGGAGATCGTGGGAGAGAGGGGGTGCCCGAGGTAGGGGACGAAGTCCTGGCCGTTGGATCTTGTGATCCAACGGCCAGATCGAAGCGCAAAGTGAGCGGGCGTGATTAGATCTGGTGATGCGATGGATGAAATCGGGGGAAGACACGTGGCGTAATGGGGGCGAGGCGCGGGCGAGCGGCTAGGATCCGGTCAAGGTGATGCGATCTAAGGGTTCAAGAGGTGACGCGTGGCGCACTGTGATGAGAGGATCGGAGGCGTGATCGAGCGGCGTAGATGCCGCCACGTGGCTCGCTGAGAGCGCGGCGCTACGGGACGGTGGAGATGAGGAGCGGGGTGGATCTGATGGCTGAGGGAGTGCGCGCACGTGGTCGGGCCTGGGCCGTTGGATCTGAAGCGCGATCCAACGGTGGGAGTCGCAGGCGGACCAGACAAAGGTCAGCGGGCCGCGTGGCGCAATCAGAGGGCGCCACGTGGCCTGCTGTGAATGGTTGAAGGGGAAAATACGTGTAGAAAGAGGAGGAGGCCGAATTTGGAAAAACTCAAAACATGAAAGTTGTAGATCTTGATGAGATCTACAAGTTTCATGTTGACCAAAGACGGAGATGAGGTCAAATATGGTACATAAATACAAAGATACATAAATATACATAGGTAGTATACAAAATGACCCAAAAACCCAAGTTCCTCATACAAGCTCCAATTTCAATGAAATTAGTCTCATTTTGAAGGTCTTTTGATAAGTAGTATTCTAAGAGTGAGTAGACCTAAGTAGGAGTTTGTATGCGGCCTTTATGTGTGTTTTAATGTACAAGGATTCTTAGGACATTTGGGCTATTCTACAAGGGTGATTTGTGGCCTCCTTCCCTATATTATTAAGGAGTATATACATATATTATAGAGAAGAGTTTATTTGATGAAGGGATATTGTACAGGGGATTTTTGGCTTCTTATTTAAATGCAGATGAGCTACTAAAATGCATGAATTATGGATGTATGCATGAGTGTTATTTATGCAGGATAAAAGGAAATATGCCTCTATTTTCTCGGGAACAAGGCTCTATTTTTGACTTTTGATGTGATGAATCACAGATTCCTGTCAACGCTCCAGAGACAGGTATTAGCCAACCGTGGATCCGCCACTCCAGAGAGGAACCTAGAGCTCGGAGCTCTCGATTGGTGACAGGAATTGAGGGATTCCTTGAGCGAAGACGGCCCTTCTTCTCCGGCGAGATCCACGGTGCACCGCCGTGTCGCAGCCGCCCTCCGCGTAGCTGCACGAGCTCGAGGCTTTACCGACCACTGGAGCGACGACCTGGAGCTCAAGACTGAGCCCCAAACCCCAGGTAACCTCCTCCATTTCTTCTCCGATCATCTTCTTCGTTTTCCTTGATCTTCTCCGCATTTATTCGCCGTCCACGGACATCTCCTCGCCTCCTCGACACTCCGACGAGCTCCGCGACGGAGCTCTCATCCTCGCTGACCCCTCCGCATCGCCGTTCACTCCACAACAACCACCATCGACCTGCAAGCTCCGCCACCTGGCCGGAGCTCTGTCACCCGACCACCCCCTTCTCCGCAGGCCTCACAGTTCACTTCACCTTCTCCACAATCACACGCACAAGCTTCGGCTATTCTTCTAACCTCTGCAGGTACCCGATCCATCATTGGCCGGAGCCTCGTCGGAGCTCTCCTCGAGCTTCATCGACCAGGAGCTCCAGCCCTCCTCCAGTCATCCAGAGATCACCGGAAGACGCCCCGGGCTCTTCCGCTGCTTCTGAGCTAGCTGAGAGCTGACGAAGCTCATCACCGGAGCTTGGCGACAGAGGCGGAGCTCAGCAGCCTTCACCGGAGCGCAGCCACCTCCTCCGCAGGCGGCGGAGGCCCTTTGAAGGAGAAGGAGCAGTAGCCGTTCGATCCTCTGATCGAACGGCCCTCGTCCCGCCACGCGCCCCATCGCCGCCATCGTCCTCGACCGTCGATCAGACCGCGGATCGGACGCTTCACCTGCTGCCACGCGTCTTCACCGACCACCCTTGGATCCATCTTGATCCAAGGGCCCTCAGGCCGCCACGTCGCCCTATCCGAGCCTCGGCACCCAAGCCTAGGCTCGGGTACCCCGAAGCTAGTCCGAGCCTCCGACGCCTCCGAACCTAGGCCGCCCCACGTGAGGAGCACGTGCGGCCTGGGTTATTTGCACCGACACCCCTGGAGGTTTCACAAATTGCAGAACAGTCCCTGTGAAGCAGACATCACGTGAGGAGCACGTGCTTCGTGGAGAATTTGCATACAAGTCCTGCATATTGTTGGTAATTGCATTTTAGTCCCTGTCAGCATGTTTATTTATTTAACATTTATTTTCCAGTGTTGCATTTATACCCCTGTGTTTGCACGTGTCCATAGCATGCATTTTTGATCATTTTGAAATTTTAAAAGTTGCATGTTGTTGGGAATTTTGTCCTCTACCTGTGAGTACACGTGTCATATTTTTGTTGGGTTCCTTGATTTATTAAGAAATTAATTGGTTGATTTGTGTCATATTTTGCCCAGTGAAACCTTTTGATTTTCAGTAAATTATCTGTGCCTTCAAAAATCGCCAAAAATTCACAGTAGATTAAGGACTTTATTTTCAACATTCCATAAAAATTTCACATCATTTGCACGCATAACGAGGCCTGAATAAATTGATTAGTGATTTTCTTTAATTAATTTTAATTAATTCATTTCACAATATTTTTAAGTTCTGTTAATTTTCCTAGGTCCCTGATCATTAGACCTTCCTAGGATAATTTTAGCTCTGAGAAAAATTGTGGTTTGATATTTATTAAAAATTAAACATTGAAAATCACTCTGTCTGTCTAATTAATTCACAGAAAATTTATTTTAAGTCGAAAAATTCCAAAAAAATTAGTGTAGGTCATTTTCATCATAAACAACCTTCTGGCCAATTTTCATTATTTTTGGACTTAGTTTGATACATCAATTAAATTCAACATTAAATTGGCTAAGAATTGTCTGCATTGTCTGCATAAAAATTAAAAAGACCAAAAAAAAAAAGTGTTCCCCGAATCTCAAACACTTGTGAATTGTTGTAATCAACCTAAGGAGACAGTTGCCTCCCTGAGATCGACCTTGGACTCCACCAAGTAAAAAAAATCATCACTTTACCTTAATAGATAAGTGATTTTTGATTAACCCCTCGTATCCGACTGCAATGAATATCATTAATTAATTTGGACATTAATTTGACCGGATTAACTAAGGGTGCGGGAGCGTTGTCAAAATGGCGCCGTTGCCGGGGATGAGATTTCATGCCATGAAAAATGCAAGACTCTTTTATATGCAGCGATGATATGCAAGAGTAAATAAGAAGCCTTTTGTTTTATTAAAGGGTGAAAAAAAATTTTTTTTTTTGTCATTTTACCCGCCCGTAATTATTGTAAATATACAAAAATACGTGAAAGTACGAGCTATGGGTAAAGTATATATGTAATATATACACGCCCCCCTATACTTAGCGTGTGCTATGTCCTCAGAGCACGAAGAGCGAAGAAAAAGACATAGCTCGTGCTAAGCTTAGGAGAGCCGAAAAGAAATAGAAAGTATAGAAGTCGTCTCGCCCCCCTATACTTAGGCTCTGGTAGCCTAAGTGTAGAAGAAGATCAGAAATGGGGCGGACAAGGGAAAGATGAGAAATGATTGAGTATATAATGTGGGCATCGGTCCCCCCTTATACTTAGGCTCGGGTCAGCCTAAGTATCGGTAGGAATGAGTGTGAGAACCGATGTGATTTGGAGAATGTACAGTGAAACGACTCGGTTGACCCTTCCCCCCTATACTTAGGATCTGGTCATCCTAAGTACAGTCCGATATAATGATTCGATGATGTGGGGATGGGTTACTAGAATCGTGGAGATAGAGGATAGGCTATACAGGAAGAATGATGTATATACAAATGAGTCGGTCTGAATCTTCTGAAGATGCTGCTGATGGCTGGAGTTCATTGCTGCAAGGTCTCATGCACGGCTTGAGATGTATCTGCTGTATCTGTCTCGCGCATGAATACAATCTTCTCCACATGGACTAACTGTTCATTGGATTCGACGAAGTGCTTCAACAGCTGCCCATTTACTAGGAATGTCGGTGCGTCATCTGCGAGATCTGAGATCTCGACACATCCACTATCATGCACCGTTCGGACTACAAATGGTCCCGTCCACTTGGCTTTCAGTTTGCCTTGGAAAGTCTTCAGCCTGGCATTGAACAACCATACCTTCTGTCCAGGAACAAAGGTCTTTCGTCTGATATATCTGTCGTGCCAACGCTTCACCTTGTCCTTGTACACCACACTGTTGTCGTATGCTCGGTTTCTGACTTCCACAAGCTCATTCAGATCCATGTCTCTCTGTTTTTGGCCTAGGTGTGTGTTCCAGTTGACCTTCTTTATTGCCCATTCTGATTTGTGCACTAACTCTGCGGGCAAATGGCACGGCTTTCCGAATACCATTCGGAATGGGGAGGTGCCTAACGGAGTCTTGTAAGCCGTCCTATACGCCCAGAGGACTTGATCCAAGATCTGAGACCAGTCCTTCCTGTCTGGGCGGACGAGCTTTTGCAATATGGTTTTCACCTCCCTATTTGACACCTCAGCCATACCATTGGTTTGTGGGTGGTAAGGACTAGCGACACGGTGTTCGATGCCGTAATCCTTCAGGAGTTTCTTCACCTCCCGATTCACAAAGTGGCTACCCCCATCTGATATCATCATTTTGGGGATCCCGAACCTAGAGATTATGTGCTCTCTGATAAATTTACAGACAGTCCTGCTGTCTGCGGCTCGGGTCGGGATAGCCTCCACCCATCTGGACAGATAGTCAACCGCAAGAAGGATGTATTCAAACCCGTGGCTGACAGGGAATGGGCCCATGAAATCGATGCCCCAGGCGTCAAAGACATCACAAATGATGACCGGCTGCATTGGCATCTCATCCTTGGAACCAACGGTTCCTCCCATTCTCTGGCAAACTGGGCACGACTTCGCGAAGGCGGTGGCATCGCGAAACAGAGTTGGCCAGTAAAAGCCACATTGAAGCACCTTCCATGCGGTCCTCTTCCCGGAGTGGTGTCCTCCTGCCTCTAAGCTATGGCATAAAGAAAGGACACTCTGGTATTCCTCCTGAGGAATACAACGTCTCCAGACACAATCCGGTCCTTCAAAGAAAAGGATCGGATTCTCCCAATGGTAGTGTCTAGCATCCGACTTTAGTCGGTCAATTTGGCTCTTGGGCCAATCCTCGGGAACCTTCTTGGAGACAAGATAGTTCACGATATTGGCATACCATGGGAGTGAGTCGATAACAAAAATCGACTCGTCAGGGAAGGAGTCTCGAATCGGGGAAACCTCGGAAGTATTAAGATCTTCGAGACGAGAGAGATGATCGGCTACTACGTTCTTCTTTCCAGGTTTATCACGGATGTCCAAATCAAACTCCTGGAGAAGTAAAATCCAACGAAGAAGACGCGCCTTCGCGTCCTTCTTCTCCATCAAGTATCGTAGTGCCGTGTGGTCTGTGAACACAGTTACCTTGGATCCGATTAAATGAGATCTGAATTTGTCCAAGGCAAATACTACCGCAAGCATTTCCTTTTCGGTAACTGTATAGTTACGCTGAGCAGAATCAAGCACTTTGCTTGCGTAGTGGATTGCAAACGGGACGCCATCTCTTCTTTGTCCCAATACAGCCCCAACAGCATAATCTGATGCATCCGTCATGATCTCAAAAGGGAGAGACCAATCTGGGGCTTGTAAAATGGGTGCGTCCATGATCATTCCTTGTAATCGCTTAAAGGCCTCAAGACACTTGTGATCGACAATAAACTCCGCGTCTTTGCCTAAAAGCTCAGTTAGCGGTCGGGCAATCTTAGAAAAATCCTTTATAAATCTCCGATAAAATCCGACATGCCCGAGGAACGACCGCAACTGCCGTACGTTGGTTGGTGGCTGGAGTCGTCTGATCACATCCACCTTGGCAGGGTCAACCTCCATTCCTCTCTTGGAGATGACATGCCCCAACACTATGCCCTCCGTCACCATGAAGTGACTTTTCTCCCAGGAGAGCACCAGATTGACCTCACAACATCTTTTGAGGACTCGGTCCAGATTCCTAAGGCAGGAATCAAAAGAGTCGCCGTGGACCGAGAAGTCGTCCATGAAGACTTCCAGGAATTCGCCGACCATTTCGGCGAATACAGCAATCATGCACCTTTGAAAAGTACCTGGAGCATTGCATAGCCCAAAAGGCATGCGCCTGAAAGCATAGGTACCAAAGGGGCATGTGAAAGTGGTCTTTTCCTGGTCCTCTGGAGCTATGGCTACTTGATTGTAGCCCGAGAACCCATCAAGGAAGCAGAAGAATTCCTTCCCCGCTAGTCTTTCTAAGATCTGATCAATGAACGGTAGGGGGAAATGATCCTTCTTCGTCGCGGCATTCAGGCGTCTGTAATCCACACAGACGCGCCACGACGTGGGCACTCTCGTCACGATCTCCTCTCCGTCCTCGTTGGTGGTCGTCTGAATTCCCGACTTTTTCGGGACAACATGGATTGGGGCCACCCACTTAGAGTCGGAGATTGGGTAAATAAAACCCGCGTTGCACCATTTTTCTATCTCTTTCTTTACAACCTCTCGTAGATTTGGATTCAACCGACGTTGGAATTCACGAGAGGGTTTGGCTTCGTTCTCTAAATATATATGGTGCGAACACAGAGCGGGATTTATCCCATGGAGATCGGAAATGCTCCAGCCTATTGCCTTGCGGTTATTCTCCAGGATCTCTAGCAAGCGAGATTCCTGCTCCTCGGTCAATTGCGAACTGATAATGACCGGAAATTTCTTGTCTTGGCCCGCAAGGAAGGCATACTTAAGGGTTGTGGGTAAGGGTTTGAGCTCAGGGATGGTATGATCGTCTAAGAAGTCTGGCTCAATCCGATCTGGTTCGGTGTTGGAAGTGGCTGGATCTTGTTCTGCAGTGGCTGCCACCAAGCTTGGCTCTGGAGTCGGATCGTCAAAGGTCTCCATGCAATCGGCAAACGCCTCGTCCGACTCGTCTTCCTCATCTTCCGATTGTCCTAAGGATGTAAGGACTGACAGGCCCTCTTGGGCCTCTATGTCATCGAAGATGAAGGGCGATGCAGGCTCAGAGCTGTACTCGTTCCTGAAGATCTCGCAGACTGACTCATGCACTGGATCATCTTCAAAGGAGATGGACATATCGGTGCTGGCTGGGTTCTGTCTCCATGGCCCAACTAAGTCTACATGTGCACTGTCTGTTTCGATAGAAGAGTACTCGGTGCTGGATTCGGAGTCTGGTCTTTGCCATCTGGTCTGCTTCATCTCTAGTTCCTCATCTCCGCCTGGAGTTTGGAACTGAATCTTCCCATTCTTATAATCGAATAAGGCCCCTGCTGTTCTGAGGAAGGGCCTACCCAAGATAATCTGGGAATCTCTCCAATTACGAGGGGTCTCCATATCAAGGACCGTAAAGTCCACCATGTATTCTTGCCCCTCAACTTTGATCATAATGTTCCTTAATTCTCCTTGGGACCTCTTAGTGGATTTGTCTGCAAACTGAAGAATAGCTCTAGATTTCCTAAGAGGTCCGAGATTGAGCCGCTCATAGAGGGCTGTGGGCATCAGATTGATCGAGGAACCATTGTCTAGGAGAGTGCGTGCAAACGCGATGTCATCAACATGACTCACTACGTAGTGTGCACCCATGTCTCTTCGTTTCCGAGGAAACGAGTTCTTTATTGCCCAAGTCGTGGCTACTGATAGAACGTGTTTCTCAACACGGCTTTTGGTCTTCCTGCTAACCCTAGTAGGTGTGCATCTCACCTTAAGGTATTTTTGGAATGCAGGAGTCATTTCCACGAACTTGTCAAAGGGGATTGTGACCTTGATATGTTTGTTACAAAACTCAGCCATCTCAGGGTCATCTTTTTGGATTTTTGTGTTTTTCTTCTTCCCACCTTTAAGAGCTTGGGGGAAAGGGATTATTAACTCAGGTTCTGGAACTGAAATTTCTTCATTAGCTACTGAAACTGAGTTCTGAACAGGACTATGACTCGGACTTTTGTACAGACTCTGACTCTGACTCTGACGAAAGGGAAAGTGCTTGGGCGAAACCGGTGACGCTTCTTCCGCTTCTTCTGGCTGGTCCTCCTCAGATGGAGGTGCGGGCTCATCGGTGTCGTCGGACTCCAGGTGGATGCGGGGGTGCTGCTTCGAGGACTCAGATGTCCTCTTCTTCTGCTGGCGGTGGTGGTGGTGGTGCTCCTCCTCTTCCTCCTCCGAATTCTCCTCAGGTCGAACTTCGGAGGTTCCTTCCTGTCGTACCCGTGCTCGATCAGGTATGGTCACGGTCCTTCCGCTCCTGAGGGACATATGGTTAACATTATCATAAGAAAGGATCTCATGTTCAGATAAATAATTATCTGAATAGTATACCTGATCTCTGGGTCGGTTCTGGCCCTGTTGTATGCTATTTGGGTTGGCCTGAACCTGTGCGGGAATTGGAGTTCTTGGCGCCATTTGTTGGTCCTGAGCACGAGAGACCCGATTGATGTCGGTCCTCATGTCCAGGTAGTCATTCTGCATCTGTTGGACCCTATCAGACAGGGTCTGGATCGCCAAGGTGAGGGACTCCAATTCGGTGGGCTGGGCTGGCTGCTGAGTGGATGCGGTCCTGAACTGGCCCTGCTGGCCGTGCCGATACTGCTGCTGATGGGGCGGTGCTGGCCCCTGCTGGTAGGTGCGCTGCTGCGGCTGGTACCCCTGTTCTGGCCTGGACTGATATCGCGGGATTGTGACGGGCCTGGTCTCCTGGTAGACTGGGGTTGGGCGGTGTGCCTGGTCCTTCCCCATCTCGATTTGCCGGACTAGTGGGTCACGGCTATACCAGAGCCCGTTGATCTCGTAGACGGGCGGAGGCTCCTCGTACTCTGTCTCAACTGGTGGGGGTGCATGATGGTTCTGCTGGGTGTAAGTCTGATCCCAACTGCTCTGAGACCCCGGTGCCTGTTCCTGTACAAGATGGACTCGATGTACAGGTACAGGTGGTGCAGAAGGGGTGGGTAGCTTGATCTTGGCTACCTTTTCAGAGAGTTCCTCCACCTTCATGGGAAGGCTCGAAAGAGACTCCATCTCCGCGACTCTCTTGTGGATCTGCTCGACCATGGTAAGCTTGTCTGCAATCATCCCCATGCTGGGGATGAGGTCCTCTGTCAGATCAGCAATAGTCCTTTTAGTTGTCTCGTTGGATAGAATCGAGGGAGACAACTGATAGGCCCTTGTGGCCTGTGACCTGCCGGTTTCTGCCATCTGCTCCAGGATCTTCCAAACGGCGTGCTCGTTCTTGTTCAGATAGCTTCCTCCGCAGGCGGCGCTGACTAACCCCTGCATCTCTGGGGTTAAGCCGCAGAACAAGGTCTGGACTAGGATCGCCTTAGAAATGCCGTGGCATGGGCATTTCTGCACTAAATCATTGAACCTGTCCCACGCCTCGTGGAACGGTTCGCAGGGTCCTTGGGCGAAGCTGGCAATCTTCGTTCTCATCTGATTGGTTCTACTGAGTGGGTAGAACTTCTTCAAGAAGAGGTCCTTGAACTGCATCCAGGTAGTACATACCACCCCTAGGTTTTTCAGCCAATGTGCAGCCTTATCTCCTAAGGCAAAAGGGGTGGCTTTCAGTCTGATATAGTCTTGGCCAACATTGGGATGGCTCAGATTATTGCAGACTAGTTCGAAGTCACGGAGGAAAGTGTACGGCTCTTCGCTCAGATTTCCGTTGAACTTCGGCAGCAGGCTAAGGAAGTGGGGCTTCAGCTCGAATGCCTGGTCGGGAACTGCAGGTGCTAGCCAATTCTGGATTTCGTTCTCCGCCGGGTTATAGGTATCGACCATTGGTCGGTCGATTCCTTCAGCTACGATTATTTGCCCCATTCTCGCAGTGAGATCAGCATTTTTCTGTTCAGCTTCCGCAAGGCGTCTAAGGATTTGTCTCATCTGGTCCTCATCGGGCGGCATCCTTGGCGGCATTTCTTCCTCTATTTCTGGGGATTGGAAAATAAGTCCGGTGTTAGAGGGTGAATCAAGGAAGGGATTACCGAGGCAATGGTCTTCCTCGGTAATCTCAGAGGAGATAAAAGGGTTGGTTTGAGAGTAACCACCCAGAGCAGGAGGGAACCAGGACTCAAGAGGGTCATGAGTCCTGGGTGGTCCAAAGTGCGTTTGGACCGTTAAAGACGAGTTACTTGGGGGACTCATAGAGGGATCAGTGATTAGTGCGTCGAGATCTCCCCATTGACTCATCTTGATAAGCGAGAAGAAGATAGGATTTTACTCCTACCTGAAGCAAGCAAGAAGAACAATCCAAGACCCTGGTTTTCACACTCAACACAGTGAAGGACTCAAAGTTGAGTCCAATTTATCTTGTAGTTTTTAAGTGTGATTTTCAAGCAAATCTAGCAAGGATTACGCAGCCTAGAGGGAAGTCGGCTCAGAGCCGGATGCGTCTTCCCTGTTTATCCTGTCGTCTAAGATACCGCCGCTCCTTCCTTTCTTCGCTCCTATCCCAAGCCGATGGATTCAGTGACCACGCCCCTATCTACCTGCAAGCAGGCGGAGGCTGACAAGGCCGGAACTTCGCCCCTGGGGGTTACTGGCAGCTTGTCGCGAAGTACCGCAATTTCGCCCCTATCTACCTGAGACAGGCGGAGGCTACTTGGTACTAGTCAAAGAATCTGAAAATATCCGGCTCGTGATATTTGCTAGGATTAGTTAGAACGTGATATGGAAGACGGGGATTTGGGCTCTACCTTAGGGTGTTTACACACACTCAGGTACCCTCACTCAGCCTGAAAACAAGGTCGGGGTTACTCTCCCGCAAATAATTTTCAATTTTTATTCCCTTTTTATTGTCAATACTGTTAGCAGTCCCAGTTTTAAAATTAGGTTATCACTGTAATTAATCACCACAAAGCACGCCTATCGGACAGTCCCAATTTCCTTTTTAATTAAGTGAGAAAATCAGAGGGGGGGAATCGAGAAAAGCCGATGCAAATTAAAATCGATGATGCGTATGCCAAGTAGAGATTACTTACAGTGGTCCCTTCGCTTGTCGATGCAGGATGCTATACAGAATTGAAAACTCTACCCTACATGCAAATGCAAGCGATGAAAGCCGCTCCTAGACAGGCAGTTCTATTAGCGTGAAGAACAGTTTAATTTGAACTAAGTCCTGCGGTCTAGGTGCGTCTTTTAAGTGCGTTGTGTGGTCCTATTGATTACGAGCACAAACAAGTCCTAGATTGGCTCGAGGAGCCGCTAGTGCAAGCTAAGTTACCAATCAACCAAACAGCACACGGGACACGGTTTCCACTATATTTACACGCGCGAGATCCCAAACGGGAACCGCTGGAAATAATGCAAAGGAAAAATAAACAAAAATTTACAATGCCTCTCTAATCACTCAATTAAAATTCTTGATCGTCGCAGCGTCCAAGACTCCTCGCGTTCCTCGCACAGAAAAAGAGTGAGGTCAGAGAGTGACTCAAAAATAAAATAATGCAAAGAAAAAAAAGAGAAAATAATTACAAGAAAAACCGGGGGTCAGACTACCCGGGGATTAGAAAATCAAACACTCAAAAATATGATGTAAATTAACCTAAGCCGTGCCTCCCCGGCAACGGCGCCATTTGACGAACGCAGAATCTACCCTTGTTAATGTGGTCTGATTAGACTAAGTGCGTTGCAGTCGGATAGATCCGCGTCGGTCAAAAATAACCGCACAATCGAATAAATCGTCGAATGAATTAAAATGCGGTTTTATGTTTATTTAGCCTGGGCAAGCCCCAGGGTCGACTCAAGGAGGCAAAGGAACAACTCGGGATCAGATTAGAGGGGTTAGATTACGGTTTTCCAAGTGGGATTTTTTTTTGTAATTTTTTTATGCGGGACACATGCAAAATCAGGCCTGTTTTAAAGTTAAATTAGAAAGATGGTAAAATTAACTCCAAAAATTATGAAACTTGGCCAGATTATGAAATGTGGTGAACTTAAGCTACACTAATATTTTTGGAATTTTCTGACACTTTTTGATTTTTTTATGAATATTTTACTGAAAATAGAGCGACTACGGGTATTTAATTCCTAATTAATCCACGAAGTAAATTTATCCAGAAATTGATTTATCTTAAAATGATATTTTAATGATAAATATAGGAGAGTTGAAATTTCTCAAAAATGCTATTCGTGGAATTAATTAAAAATCATCTACCGACATCACTCTATAATTTATTTTATGCAAATGACAACTCCGAATTGGACGAAACTTGGACAGTAATTAAAGCACAATGTGAGGCATCATTGACAATTTTTGCATAATTTTTGGAGCGATAAATGATGATGTACGAATTTCAGAGCAAAAATGGGTAAAATATCACTCAATTTCAGTGTCTGATTTTTAATAAAATATCCAAATGCTCACAAAAATATAATTAAATAGCCATAAGATAAAGAACTAATTGCTCTATAACATGCTATTTTTCATTGAGTCAGATAATGCTATTTTGATGTCCAAATAAACACTCAAAGGCAAGGGTGTCAATGCAAATAGAAATTGAAATAAAGAAACTGAACTATGCACAGGGACAGATTTGCAAATACTTAAACAATGAGGACTGAATATGCAATTTTTACAAATGAATAAAATAAGAAAAATGGAAATGGACCTTGGCTTTTTGCTTTCTTCCCACGCAGGGCGATTAGGGCATCACGCCAGATGGGGGCGGCGGCCAGGGACGCGCGCGAGGCGCGAGGGAGGCGCCAGAGGCGGCGCTGTGTGCTGGGCGCTGGAGGGAGGCGGGTGGATGGCCTGGCGGCGATGAGGGCTGTCGGAGCTTGGCGGCGGCGAGGTGGCGGGGGCCGGCGGGGCTGGAGCACAGCGATGGCGGCCAAAGGGCGGAGGGCGGCGCCGATGGTCGGCAGCCGACAACCGCTGGGGCTGGAACGGTAGCTGACCCGCGGCAGCAGCCGCAGGTGGCGGAGGTTCTGCTGGAGATCGGCGGCCGCAGCTGATGGTGCTGCGGTTTCGGCAGCCGCCTGCTGCACGCGACGAGGGCGCCGGCGGTGGGGACGGCCGTGCCAGAAGCTCCTGTTTTATATTTTTTTTTGTTTTTTTTTTCTTTTGCAGATTTTTTATTTATATTTTTGTAACAGAAAAAAAAATGGTGATTGATGAAAATGATTTGGTGGAAAAAAAAATATGGTGATGAAAATAATGGAAGTGTTGATGATGATTGAGGTTGATGAATAAAATGTGTTTGTGATGAAGAATAATGAAATGTGAAAAATAATTTGGTGGTGAATGGTTGTGATGTGATGATGTTGTGATGATGTTTTTTTAGAACAATAATAAAAAAAATTTTGTTAGATAATAAAATGACAGGGAAAAGTTGAGAGATACTTACCTGCGATTCGTCGAAAATGGAGCCGCGTTGTGCGGCTTCCGGTCGTCGTCGCCTCGATTCGATCCGACGAAAAATCGAAGAAGCTCCGTTGTGATCTGAAGTGATGCACAACGACACGAAGAGGAGTCCTCGTGGATCTCGCCTTGAAAACCGTCGTTGCTCGACCGAAAAATATTGACGCTGTCACCGTCAACACTCGGGGGCTGGTGGTCTCTCCCTCTCAACCGAAGAAATGGCGGATGGTTAGAAATGGTGGAGGAGATGTGAATATAAAGAAGGAGAGGAAGTTGGAGAAGAGATGGAGAGAGTGGAGAGAATGGTGGAGGAAGTGGGGTTAGTGTGGCTTGGAGTGGAAGAAAAGAAAGAGAAGTGGTAAAAAAGGAAAAATAAAATAGATAAAATAATATAATATAAGTAGGCTACTTAAAATAACTAAAATAATAATAATAAAATAATAATTATAATAAATCCGAAAATAATAAAGTAAATCCGAAATTAATAAAATAATGGGGTGACATGTGGCGGCTCCAGAGAGGAACAATTTTCAATTTTTATTCCCTCAACGTTGACAGGGACCGTTCTGCAATTTGTGAAACCTCCAGGGGTGTCGGTGCAAATAACCCAGGCCGCACGTGCTCCTCACGTGGGGTGGCCTAGGTTCGGAGGCGTCGGAGGCTCGGACTAGCTTCGGGGTACCCGAGCCTAGGCTTGGGTGCCGAGGCTCGGATAGGGCGACGTGGCGGCCTGAGGGCCCTTGGATCAAGATGGATCCAAGGGTGGTCGGTGAAGACGCGTGGCAGCGGGTGAAGCGTCCGATCCGCGGTCTGATCGACAGTCGAGGACGATGGCGGCGATGGGACGCGTGGCGGGACGAGGGCCGTTCGATCAGAGGATCGAACGGCTACTGCTCCTTCTCCTTCAAAGGGCCTCCGCCGCCTGCGGAGGAGGTGGCTGCGCTCCGGTGAAGGCTGCTGAGCTCTGCCTCTGTCGCCAAGCTCCGGTGATGAGCTTCGTCAGCTCTCAGCTAGCTCAGAAGCAGCGGAAGAGCCCGGGGCGTCTTCCGGTGATCTCTGGATGACTGGAGGAGGGCTGGAGCTCCTGGTCGATGAAGCTCGAGGAGAGCTCCGACGAGGCTCCGGCCAATGATGGATCGGGTACCTGCAGAGGTTAGAAGAATAGCCGAAGCTTGTGCGTGTGATTGTGGAGAAGGTGAAGTGAACTGTGAGGCCTGCGGAGAAGGGGGTGGTCGGGTGACAGAGCTCCGGCCAGGTGGCGGAGCTTGCAGGTCGATGGTGGTTGTTGTGGAGTGAACGGCGATGCGGAGGGGTCAGCGAGGATGAGAGCTCCGTCGCGGAGCTCGTCGGAGTGTCGAGGAGGCGAGGAGATGTCCGTGGACGGCGAATAAATGCGGAGAAGATCAAGGAAAACGAAGAAGATGATCGGAGAAGATATGGAGGAGGTTACCTGGGGTTTGGGGCTCAGTCTTGAGCTCCAGGTCGTGAGGTCGGTAAAGCCTCGAGCTCGTGCAGCTACGCGGAGGGCGGCTGCGACACGGCGGTGCACCGTGGATCTCGCCGGAGAAGAAGGGCCGTCTTCGCTCAAGGAATCCCTCAATTCCTGTCACCAATCGAGAGCTCCGAGCTCTAGGTTCCTCTCTGGAGTGGCGGATGGCGATGAAGGTGGCCGGAGGGCGAGTATTTATAGGAGGAAGGTGACGGCAGAGCTGGGTGAGTGGCGAAGTTCATGGCTGTCGTGGGGCGAGTGTTGCGGAGATGGTGGTGTGCGAGGGAGCTGGCGAGGGAGAGGGATGAGTGGGGATGATCGTGGGGTGGTCAGTGGCCGGCGAGGGTGGCTGGAGTGCAGCCAAGAATAGGAAGGGGCAACCCCTCCCGCAAGGCGGAGATCGTGGGAGAGAGGGGGTGCCCGAGGTAGGGGACGAAGTCCTGGCCGTTGGATCTTGTGATCCAACGGCCAGATCGAAGCGCAAAGTGAGCGGGCGTGATTAGATCTGGTGATGCGATGGATGAAATCGGGGGAAGACACGTGGCGTAATGGGGGCGAGGCGCGGGCGAGCGGCTAGGATCCGGTCAAGGTGATGCGATCTAAGGGTTCAAGAGGTGACGCGTGGCGCACTGTGATGAGAGGATCGGAGGCGTGATCGAGCGGCGTAGATGCCGCCACGTGGCTCGCTGAGAGCGCGGCGCTACGGGACGGTGGAGATGAGGAGCGGGGTGGATCTGATGGCTGAGGGAGTGCGCGCACGTGGTCGGGCCTGGGCCGTTGGATCTGAAGCGCGATCCAACGGTGGGAGTCGCAGGCGGACCAGACAAAGGTCAGCGTTGTCGGGGTTTGGGGAACGCTCCAGGGGTGTCGACCATATCTTCAGGGGTGTCGACCATATGGGGAACCCTTTTTTTTTTGTCTTTTTAATTTTTATGCAGACAATGCAGACAATTCTTAGCCAATTTAATGTTGAATTTAATTGATGTATCAAACTAAGTCCAAAAATAATGAAAATTGGCCAGAAGGTTGTTTATGATGAAAATGACCTACACTAATTTTTTTGGAGTTTTTCGACTCAAAATGAATTTTCTGTGAATTAATTAAACAGACAGAGTGATTTTCAATGTTTAATTTTTAATAAATATCAAACCACAATTTTTCTCAGAGCTAAAATTATCCTAGGAAGGTCTAATGATCAGGGACCTAGGAAAATTAACAGAACTTAAAAATATTGTGAAATGAATTAATTAAAATTAATTAAAGAAAATCACTAATCAATTTATTCAGGCCTCGTTATGCGTGCAAATGATGTGAAATTTTTATGGAATGTTGAAAATAAAGTCCTTAATCTTCTGTGAATTTTTGGCGATTTTTGAAGGCACAGATAATTTACTGAAAATCCAAAGGTTTCACTGGGCAAAATATGACACAAATCAACCAATTAATTTCTTAATAAATCAAGGAACCCAACAAAAATATGACACGTGTACTCACAGGTAGAGGACAAGATTCTCAACAACATGCAACTTTTAAAATTTCAAAATGATCAAAAATGCATGCTATGGACACGTGCAAACACAAGGGTATAAATGCAACACTGGAAAATAAATGTTCAATAAATAAACATGCTGACAGGGACTAAAATGCAATTACCCATAATATGCAGGACTTGTATGCAAATTCTCCACGAAGCACGTGTTCCTCACGTGATGTCTGCTTCACAGGGACCGTTCTGCAATTTGTGAAACCTCCAGGGGTGTCGGTGCAAATAACCCAGGCCGCACGAGCTCCTCACGTGGGGCGGCCTAGGTTCGGAGGCGTCGGAGGCTCGGACTAGCTTCGGGGTACCCGAGCCTAGGCTTGGGTGCCGAGGCTCGGATAGGGCGACGTGGCGGCCTGAGGGCCCTTGGATCAAGATGGATCCAAGGGTGGTCGGTGAAGACGCGTGGCAGCGGGTGAAGCGTCCGATCCGCGGTCTGATCGACGGTCGAGGACGATGGCGGCGATGGGGCGCGTGGCGGGACGAGGGCCGTTCGATCAGAGGATCAAACGGCTACTGCTCCTTCTCCTTCAAAGGGGCCTCCGCCGCCTGCGGAGGAGGTGGCTGCGCTCCGGTGAAGGCTGCTGAGCTCCGCCTCTGTCGCCAAGCTCCGGTGATGAGCTTCGTCAGCTCTCAGCTAGCTCAGAAGCAGCGGAAGAGCCCGGGGCGTCTTCCGGTGATCTCTGGATGACTGGAGGAGGGCTGGAGCTCCTGGTCGATGAAGCTCGAGGAGAGCTCCGACGAGGCTCCGGCCAATGATGGATCGGGTACCTGCAGAGGTTAGAAGAATAGCCGAAGCTTGTGCGTGTGATTGTGGAGAAGGTGAAGTGAACTGTGAGGCCTGCGGAGAAGGGGGTGGTCGGGTGACGGAGCTCCGGCCAGGTGGCGGAGCTTGCAGGTCGATGGTGGTTGTTGTGGAGTGAACGGCGATGCGGAGGGGTCAGCGAGGATGAGAGCTCCGTCGCGGAGCTCGTCGGAGTGTCGAGGAGGCGAGGAGATGTCCGTGGACGGCGAATAAATGCGGAGAAGATCAAGGAAAATGAAGAAGATGATCGGAGAAGAAATGGAGGAGGTTACCTGGGGTTTGGGGCTCAGTCTTGAGCTCCAGGTCGTCGCTCCAGAGGTCGGTAAAGCCTCGAGCTCGTGCAGCTACGCGGAGGGCGGTTGCGACACGGCGGTGCACCGTGGATCTCGCCGGAGAAGAAGGGCCGTCTTCGCTCAAGGAATCCCTCAATTCCTGTCACCAATCGAGAGCTCCGAGCTCTAGGTTCCTCTCTGGAGTGGCGGATGGCGATGAAGGTGGCCGGAGGGCGAGTATTTATAGGAGGAAGGTGACGGCAGAGCTGGGTGAGTGGCGAAGTTCATGGCTGTCGTGGGGCGAGTGTTGCGGAGATGGTGGTGTGCGAGGGAGCTGGCGAGGGAGAGGGATGAGTGGGGATGATCGTGGGGTGGTCAGTGGCCGGCGAGGGTGGCTGGAGTGCGGCCAAGAATAGGAAGGGGCAGCCCCTCCCGCAAGGCGGAGATCGTGGGAGAGAGGGGGTGCCCGAGGTAGGGGACGAAGTCCTGGCCGTTGGATCTTGTGATCCAACGGCCAGATCGAAGCGCAAAGTGAGCGGGCGTGATTAGATCTGGTGATGCGATGGATGAAATCGGGGGAAGACACGTGGCGTAATGGGGGCGAGGCGCGGGCGAGCGGCTAGGATCCGGTCAAGGTGATGCGATCTAAGGGTTCAAGAGGTGACGCGTGGCGCACTGTGATGAGAGGATCGGAGGCGTGATCGAGCGGCGTAGATGCCGCCACGTGGCTCGCTGAGAGCGCGGCGCTACGGGACGGTGGAGATGAGGAGCGGGGTGGATCTGATGGCTGAGGGAGTGCGCGCACGTGGTCGGGCCTGGGCCGTTGGATATGAAGCGCGATCCAACGGTGGGAGTCGCAGGCGGACCAGACAAAGGTCAGCGTTGTCGGGGTTTGGGGAACGCTCCAGGGGTGTCGACCATATCTTCAGGGGTGTCGACCATATGGGGAACCCTTTTTTTTTTGGTCTTTTTAATTTTTATGCAGACAATGCAGACAATTCTTAGCCAATTTAATGTTGAATTTAATTGATGTATCAAACTAAGTCCAAAAATAATGAAAATTGGCCAGAAGGTTGTTTATGATGAAAATGACCTACACTAATTTTTTTGGAGTTTTTCGACTCAAAATGAATTTTCTGTGAATTAATTAAACAGACAGAGTGATTTTCAATGTTTAATTTTTAATAAATATCAAACCACAATTTTTCTCAGAGCTAAAATTATCCTAGGAAGGTCTAATGATCAGGGACCTAGGAAAATTAACAGAACTTAAAAATATTGTGAAATGAATTAATTAAAATTAATTAAAGAAAATCACTAATCAATTTATTCAGGCCTCGTTATGCGTGCAAATGATGTGAAATTTTTATGGAATGTTGAAAATAAAGTCCTTAATCTTCTGTGAATTTTTGGCGATTTTTGAAGGCACAGATAATTTACTGAAAATCCAAAGGTTTCACTGGGCAAAATATGACACAAATCAACCAATTAATTTCTTAATAAATCAAGGAACCCAACAAAAATATGACACGTGTACTCACAGGTAGAGGACAAGATTCTCAACAACATGCAACTTTTAAAATTTCAAAATGATCAAAAATGCATGCTATAGACACGTGCAAACACAAGGGTATAAATGCAACACTGGAAAATAAATGTTCAATAAATAAACATGCTGACAGGGACTAAAATGCAATTACCCATAATATGCAGGACTTGTATGCAAATTCTCCACGAAGCACGTGTTCCTCACGTGATGTCTGCTTCACAGGGACCGTTCTGCAATTTGTGAAACCTCCAGGGGTGTCGGTGCAAATAACCCAGGCCGCACGTGCTCCTCACGTGGGGCGGCCTAGGTTCGGAGGCGTCGGAGGCTCGGACTAGCTTCGGGGTACCCGAGCCTAGGCTTGGGTGCCGAGGCTCGGATAGGGCGACGTGGCGGCCTGAGGGCCCTTGGATCAAGATGGATCCAAGGGTGGTCGGTGAAGACGCGTGGCAGCGGGTGAAGCGTCCGATCCGCGGTCTGATCGACGGTCGAGGACGATGGCGGCGATGGGGCGCGTGGCGGGACGAGGGCCGTTCGATCAGAGGATCGAACGGCTACTGCTCCTTCTCCTTCAAAGGGGCCTCCGCCGCCTGCGGAGGAGGTGGCTGCGCTCCGGTGAAGGCTGCTGAGCTCCGCCTCTGTCGCCAAGCTCCGGTGATGAGCTTCGTCAGCTCTCAGCTAGCTCAGAAGCAGCGGAAGAGCCCGGGGCGTCTTCCGGTGATCTCTGGATGACTGGAGGAGGGCTGGAGCTCCTGGTCGATGAAGCTCGAGGAGAGCTCCGACGAGGCTCCGGCCAATGATGGATCGGGTACCTGCAGAGGTTAGAAGAATAGCCGAAGCTTGTGCGTGTGATTGTGGAGAAGGTGAAGTGAACTGTGAGGCCTGCGGAGAAGGGGGTGGTCGGGTGACAGAGCTCCGGCCAGGTGGCGGAGCTTGCAGGTCGATGGTGGTTGTTGTGGAGTGAACGGCGATGCGGAGGGGTCAGCGAGGATGAGAGCTCCGTCGCGGAGCTCGTCGGAGTGTCGAGGAGGCGAGGAGATGTCCGTGGACGGCGAATAAATGCGGAGAAGATCAAGGAAAACGAAGAAGATGATCGGAGAAGAAATGGAGGAGGTTACCTGGGGTTTGGGGCTCAGTCTTGAGCTCCAGGTCGTCGCTCCAGAGGTCGGTAAAGCCTCGAGCTCGTGCAGCTACGCGGAGGGCGGCTGCGACACGGCGGTGCACCGTGGATCTCGCCGGAGAAGAAGGGCCGTCTTCGCTCAAGGAATCCCTCAATTCCTGTCACCAATCGAGAGCTCCGAGCTCTAGGTTCCTCTCTGGAGTGGCGGATGGCGATGAAGGTGGCCGGAGGGCGAGTATTTATAGGAGGAAGGTGACGGCAGAGCTGGGTGAGTGGCGAAGTTCATGGCTGTCGTGGGGCGAGTGTGGCGGAGATGGTGGTGTGCGAGGGAGCTGGCGAGGGAGAGGGATGAGTGGGGATGATCGTGGGGTGGTCAGTGGCCGGCGAGGGTGGCTGGAGTGCGGCCAAGAATAGGAAGGGGCAGCCCCTCCCGCAAGGCGGAGATCGTGGGAGAGAGGGGGTGCCCGAGGTAGGGGACGAAGTCCTGGCCGTTGGATCTTGTGATCCAACGGCCAGATCGAAGCGCAAAGTGAGCGGGCGTGATTAGATCTGGTGATGCGATGGATGAAATCGGGGGAAGACACGTGGCGTAATGGGGGCAAGGCGCGGGCGAGCGGCTAGGATCCGGTCAAGGTGATGCGATCTAAGGGTTCAAGAGGTGACGCGTGGCGCACTGTGATGAGAGGATCGGAGGCGTGATCGAGCGGCGTAGATGCCGCCACGTGGCTCGCTGAGAGCGCGGCGCTACGGGACGGTGGAGATGAGGAGCGGGGTGGATCTGATGGCTGAGGGAGTGCGCGCACGTGGTCGGGCCTGGGCCGTTGGATCTGAAGCGCGATCCAACGGTGGGAGTCGCAGGCGGACCAGACAAAGGTCAGCGGGCCGCGTGGCGCAATCAGAGGGCGCCACGTGGCCTGCTGTGAATGGTTGAAGGGGAAAATACGTGTAGAAAGAGGAGGAGGCCGAATTTGGAAAAACTCAAAACATGAAAGTTGTAGATCTTGATGAGATCTACAAGTTTCATGTTGACCAAAGACGGAGATGAGGTCAAATATGGTACATAAATACAAAGATACATAAATATACATAGGTAGTATACAAAATGACCCAAAAACCCAAGTTCCTCATACAAGCTCCAATTTCAATGAAATTAGTCTCATTTTGAAGGTCTTTTGATAAGTAGTATTCTAAGAGTGAGTAGACCTAAGTAGGAGTTTGTATGCGGCCTTTATGTGTGTTTTAATGTACAAGGATTCTTAGGACATTTGGGCTATTCTACAAGGGTGATTTGTGGCCTCCTTCCCTATATTATTAAGGAGTATATACATATATTATAGAGAAGAGTTTATTTGATGAAGGGATATTGTACAGGGGATTTTTGGCTTCTTATTTAAATGCAGATGAGCTACTAAAATGCATGAATTATGGATGTATGCATGAGTGTTATTTATGCAGGATAAAAGGAAATATGCCTCTATTTTCTCGGGAACAAGGCTCTATTTTTGACTTTTGATGTGATGAATCACAGATTCATCAACCCCCTATACTTAAACCTTGCTCGTCCCCGAGCAACTAAAATGAAATGCAAGAGTGAAATGATTTTGGGTTCCATACCAAGGTCATGAACAAAAGTTGAAAATGGAGCTTGACTCAACCTTTGGATTAATTGTGTGGCGGAACCTTTATTGGGACCTGAACTTAAGACCTAACAGACTTCAAGTTCCACAAGTCTTCTATTCAAGACGCCTCAATAGTCAGGTCAGAACAAATCCTCAAACGCAAATTTCTGATGACTATGATTCTTACTTGTACTGTGTAAGTGAGATATAGCTCTCCACATCAGAAATGACTCGGAACCAGCCTCCTCTAACAAGGTAACTCAATAACCCGGTCCAGTAACTCTTTCCTCGAGGAGCGGGGTATTCCCTTCTAAGTTCAAGTGCAACCAACTCAAGAGGAGGGGGTAGAGAAGAGAATGGACGGTAGCCAGTGTAGCTACCTATCCCGGGATGCCTGACCAGTGTAGCCAAGTCATCCAGCTGCATTTCTTTACTAGTATACATACTCCGACAGGTATTATTTTTTTTTTTTTTGAACCTGTCTGATTTTTTTGGAGTTTTTGCATTTTTTTTTTTTTACAATAGGAGCAGCATGTACATCAGGAGTTTTTCCTCTTGAGTCAGTAGACTATCCCTCTTTTGAAGCATTATTGCAACCCACAGCACCCTGTCCTTAGATGTCAACACCACTAGACTAGGTTGAGATGCACTTCCCTCCCTAGAGGAGGACGGATGTTTCCACCCGTGTGCTACTCCAAGCTAAAGGATTCTACCTCCTCACCACCTCATCAATGAAGAGCTACGTGCATTGTGCTTGTCCAAGTTAGGTCATTATCTAAAAGAATCCTGCGTATGCACGAGATATTCTACTTAGACTAATCAAGATGACACGTGAACATAGACTTGCGGACTCAAAGAATTAAGTCACTTGACCTGAGAAATCTTAACTCCAGTTCCTATAAGGTTCCTCTGAAATTAGGTGGATTAAGGTCAAATCAAGTCCATCCTCAATATCTACTCATAACTTGGTTCAGAACCCACTAGCTTTTCACTTTGCATATGCAAAGATATGCCGATGAGATGAGATTTCATGCCATGAAAAATGCAAGACTCTTTTATATGCAGCGATGATATGCAAGAGTAAATAAGAAGCCTTTTGTTTTATTAAAGGGTGAAATTTTTTTTTTATTTTATTTTTTTTTGTCATTTTACCCGCCCGTAATTATTGTAAATATACAAAAATACGTGAAAGTACAAGCTATGGGTAAAGTATATATGTAATATATACACGCCCCCCTATACTTAGCGTGTGCTATGTCCTCAGAGCACAAAGAGCGAGGAAAAGACATAGCTCGTGCTAAGCGTAGGAGAGCCGAAAAGAAATAGAAAGTATAGAAGTCGTCTCGCCCCCCTATACTTAGGCTCTGGCAGCCTAAGTGTAGAAGAAGATCAGAAATGGGGCGGACAAGGGAAAGATGAGAAATGATTGAGTATATAATGTGGGCATCGGTCCCCCCTTATACTTAGGCTCGGGTCAGCCTAAGTATCGGTAGGAATGAGTGTGAGAACCGATGTGATTTGGAGAATGTACAGTGAAACGACTCGGTTGACCCTTCCCCCCTATACTTAGGATCTGGTCATCCTAAGTACAGTCCGATATAATGATTAGAATCGTGGAGATAGAGGATAGGCTATACAGGAAGAATGATGTATATACAAATGAGTCGGTCTGAATCTTCTGAAGATGCTGCTGATGGCTGGAGTTCATTGCTGCAAGGTCTCATGCACGGCTTGAGATGTATCTGCTGTATCTGTCTCGCGCATGAATACAATCTTCTCCACATGGACTAACTGTTCATTGGATTCGACGAAGTGCTTCAACAGCTGCCCATTTACTAGGAATGTCGGTGCGTCATCTGCGAGATCTGAGATCTCGACACATCCGCTATCATGCACCGTTCGGACGATAAATGGTCCCGTCCACTTGGATTTCAGTTTGCCTTGGAAAGTCTTCAGCCTGGCATTGAACAACCATACCTTCTGTCCAGGAACAAAGGTCTTTCGTCTGATAAATCTATCGTGCCAACGCTTTACTTTGTCCTTGTACACCACACTGTTGTCGTATGCTCGGTTTCTGACTTCCACAAGCTCATTCAGATCCATGTCTCTTTGTTTCTGGCCTAGGTGTGTGTTCCAGTTGACCTTCTTTATTGCCCATTCTGATTTGTGCACTAATTCTGCGGGCAAATGGCACGGCTTTCCGAATACCATTCGGAATGGGGAGGTGCCTAACGGTGTCTTGTAAGCCGTCCTATACGCCCAGAGGACTTGATCCAAGATCTGAGACCAGTCCTTCCTGTCTGGGCGGACGAGCTTTTGCAATATGGTTTTCACCTCCCTATTCGACACCTCAGCCATACCATTGGTTTGTGGGTGGTAAGGACTAGCGACACGGTGTTCGATGCCGTAGTCCTTCAGGAGTTTCTTCACCTCCCGGTTCACAAAGTGGCTGCCCCCATCTGATATCATCATTTTGGGGATCCCGAACCTAGAGATTATGTGTTCTCTGATAAATTTACAGACAGTCCTGCTGTCTGCGGCTCGGGTCGGGATAGCCTCCACCCATCTGGACAAATAGTCTACCGCAAGAAGGATGTATTCAAACCCGTGGCTGACAGGGAATGGGCCCATGAAATCGATGCCCCAGGCGTCAAAGACATCACAAATGATGACCGGCTGCATTGGCATCTCATCCTTGGAACCAACGGTTCCTCCCATTCTCTGGCAAACTGGGCACGACTTCGCGAAGGCGGTGGCATCGCGAAACAGAGTTGGCCAGTAAAAGCCACATTGAAGCACCTTCCATGCGGTCCTCTTCCCGGAGTGGTGTCCTCCTGCCTCTAAGCTATGGCATAAAGAAAGGACACTCTGGTATTCCTCCTGAGGAATACAACGTCTCCAGACACAATCCGGTCCTTCAAAGAAAAGGATCGGATCCTCCCAATGGTAGTGTCTAGCATCCGACTTTAGTCGGTCAATTTGGCTCTTGGGCCAATCCTCGGGAACCTTCTTGGAGACAAGATAGTTCACGATATTGGCATACCATGGGAGTGAGTCGATAACAAAAATCGACTCGTCAGGGAAGGAGTCTCGAATCGGGGAAACCTCGGAAGTATTAAGATCTTCGAGACGAGAGAGATGATCGGCTACTACGTTCTTCTTTCCAGGTTTATCACGGATGTCCAAATCAAACTCCTGGAGAAGTAAAATCCAACGAAGAAGACGCGCCTTCGCGTCCTTCTTCTCCATCAAGTATCGTAGTGCCGTGTGGTCTGTGAACACAGTTACCTTGGATCCGATTAAATGAGATCTGAATTTGTCCAAGGCAAATACTACCGCAAGCATTTCCTTTTCGGTAACTGTATAGTTACGCTGAGCAGAATCAAGCACTTTGCTTGCGTAGTGGATTGCAAACGGGACGCCATCTCTTCTTTGTCCCAATACAGCCCCAACAGCATAATCTGATGCATCCGTCATGATCTCAAAAGGGAGAGACCAATCTGGGGCTTGTAAAATGGGTGCGTCCATGATCATTCCTTGTAATCGCTTAAAGGCCTCAAGACACTTGTGATCGACAATAAACTCCGCGTCTTTGCCTAAAAGCTCAGTTAGCGGTCGGGCAATCTTAGAAAAATCCTTTATAAATCTCCGATAAAATCCGACATGCCCGAGGAACGACCGCAACTGCCGTACGTTGGTTGGTGGCTGGAGTCGTCTGATCACATCCACCTTGGCAGGGTCAACCTCCATTCCTCTCTTGGAGATGACATGCCCCAACACTATGCCCTCCGTCACCATGAAGTGACTTTTCTCCCAGGAGAGCACCAGATTGACCTCACAACATCTTTTGAGGACTCGGTCCAGATTCCTAAGGCAGGAATCAAAAGAGTCGCCGTGGACCGAGAAGTCGTCCATGAAGACTTCCAGGAATTCGCCGACCATTTCGGCGAATACAGCAATCATGCACCTTTGAAAAGTACCTGGAGCATTGCATAGCCCAAAAGGCATGCGCCTGAAAGCATAGGTACCAAAGGGGCATGTGAAAGTGGTCTTTTCCTGGTCCTCTGGAGCTATGGCTACTTGATTGTAGCCCGAGAACCCATCAAGGAAGCAGAAGAATTCCTTCCCCGCTAGTCTTTCTAAGATCTGATCAATGAACGGTAGGGGGAAATGATCCTTCTTCGTCGCGGCATTCAGGCGTCTGTAATCCACACAGACGCGCCACGACGTGGGCACTCTCGTCACGATCTCCTCTCCGTCCTCGTTGGTGGTCGTCTGAATTCCCGACTTTTTCGGGACAACATGGATTGGGGCCACCCACTTAGAGTCGGAGATTGGGTAAATAAAACCCGCGTTGCACCATTTTTCTATCTCTTTCTTTACAACCTCTCGTAGATTTGGATTCAACCGACGTTGGAATTCACGAGAGGGTTTGGCTTCGTTCTCTAAATATATATGGTGCGAACACAGAGCGGGATTTATCCCATGGAGATCGGAAATGCTCCAGCCTATTGCCTTGCGGTTCTTCTCCAGGATCTCTAGCAAGCGAGATTCCTGCTCCTCGGTCAATTGCGAACTGATAATGACCGGAAATTTCTTGTCTTGGCCCGCAAGGAAGGCATACTTAAGGGTTGTGGGTAAGGGTTTGAGCTCAGGGATGGTATGATCGTCTAAGAAGTCTGGCTCAATCCGATCTGGTTCGGTGTTGGAAGTGGCTGGATCTTGTTCTGCAGTGGCTGCCACCAAGCTTGGCTCTGGAGTCGGATCGTCAAAGGTCTCCATGCAATCGGCAAACGCCTCGTCCGACTCGTCTTCCTCATCTTCCGATTGTCCTAAGGATGTAAGGACTGACAGGCCCTCTTGGGCCTCTATGTCATCGAAGATGAAGGGCGATGCAGGCTCAGAGCTGTACTCGTTCCTGAAGATCTCGCAGACTGACTCATGCACTGGATCATCTTCAAAGGAGATGGACATATCGGTGCTGGCTGGGTTCTGTCTCCATGGCCCAACTAAGTCTACATGTGCACTGTCTGTTTCGATAGAAGAGTACTCGGTGCTGGATTCGGAGTCTGGTCTTTGCCATCTGGTCTGCTTCATCTCTAGTTCCTCATCTCCGCCTGGAGTTTGGAACTGAATCTTCCCATTCTTATAATCGAATAAGGCCCCTGCTGTTCTGAGGAAGGGCCTACCCAAGATAATCTGGGAATCTCTCCAATTACGAGGGGTCTCCATATCAAGGACCGTAAAGTCCACCATGTATTCTTGCCCCTCAACTTTGATCACAATGTTCCTTAATTCTCCTTGGGACCTCTTAGTGGATTTGTCTGCAAACTGAAGAATAGCTCTAGATTTCCTAAGAGGTCCGAGATTGAGCCGCTCATAGAGGGCTGTGGGCATCAGATTGATCGAGGAACCATTGTCTAGGAGAGTGCGTGCAAACGCGATGTCATCAACATGACTCACTACGTAGTGTGCACCCATGTCTCTTCGTTTCCGAGGAAACGAGTTCTTTATTGCCCAAGTCGTGGCTACTGATAGAACGTGTTTCTCAACACGGCTTTTGGTCTTCCTGCTAACCCTAGTAGGTGTGCATCTCACCTTAAGGTATTTTTGGAATGCAGGAGTCATTTCCACGAACTTGTCAAAGGGGATTGTGACCTTGATATGTTTGTTACAAAACTCAGCCATCTCAGGGTCATCTTTTTGGATTTTTGTGTTTTTCTTCTTCCCACCCTTAAGAGCTTGGGGGAAAGGGATTATTAACTCAGGTTCTGGAACTGAAATGTCTTCATTAGCTACTGAAACTGAGTTCGGAACAGGACTCTGACTCGGACTTTTGTACAGACTCTGACTCTGACTCTGACTCTGACGAAAGGGAAAGTGCTTGGGCGAAACCGGTGATGCTTCTTCCGCTTCTTCTGGCTGGTCCTCCTCAGATGGAGGTGCGGGCTCATCGGTGTCGTCGGACTCCAGGTGGATGCGGGGGTGCTGCTTCGAGGACTCAGATGTCCTCTTCTTCTGCTGGCGGTGGTGGTGGTGATGCTCCTCCTCTTCCTCCTCCGAATTCTCCTCAGGTCGAATTTCGGAGGTTCCTTCCTGTTGTGCCCGTGCCCGATCAGGTATGGTCACGGTCCTTCCGCTCCTGAGGGACATATGGTTAACATTATCATACGAAAGGATCTCATGTTCAGATAAATAGTTATCTGAATAGTATACCTGATCTCGAGGTCGGTTCTGACCCTGATGAATGCTGTTTGGGTTGGCCTGAACCTGTGCGGGAATTGGAGTCCTTGGCGCCATTTGTTGGTCCTGAGCACGAGAGACCCGATTGATGTCGGTCCTCATGTCCAGGTAGTCATTCTGCATCTGTTGGACCCTATCAGACAGGGTCTGGATCGCCAAGGTGAGGGACTCCAATTCGGTGGGCTGGGCTGGCTGCTGAGTGGATGCGGTCCTGAACTGGCCCTGCTGGCCGTGCCGATACTGCTGCTGATGGGGCGGTGCTGGCCCCTGCTGGTAGGTGCGCTGCTGCGGCTGGTACCCCTGTTCTGGCCTGGACTGGTATCGCGGGATTGTGACGGGTCTGGTCTCCTGGTAGACTGGGGTTGGGCGGTGTGCCTGGTCCTTCCCCATCTCGATTTGCCGGACTAGTGGGTCGCGGCTATACCAGAGCCCGTTGATCTCGTAAACGGGCGGAGGCTCCTCGTACTCTGTCTCCACTGGTGGGGGTGCATGATGGTTCTGCTGGGTGTAAGTCTGATCCCAGCTGCTCTGAGACCCCGGTGCCTGTTCCTGTACAAGATGGACTCGATGTACAGGTACAGGTGGTGCAGAAGGGGTGGGTAGCTTGATCTTGGCTACCTTTTCAGAGAGTTCCTCCACCTTCTTGGGAAGGCTCGAAAGAGACTCCATCTCCGCGACTCTCTTGTGGATCTGCTCGACCATGGTAAGCTTGTCTGCAATCATCCCCATGCTGGGGATGAGGTCCTCTGTCAGATCAGCAACAGTCCTTTTAGTTGTCTCGTTGGATAGAATCGAGGGAGACAACTGATAGGCCCTTGTGGCCTGTGACCTGCCGGTTTCTGCCATCTGCTCCAGGATTTTCCAAACGGCGTGCTCGTTCTTGTTCAGATAGCTTCCTCCGCAGGCGGCGCTGACTAACCCCTGCATCTCTGGGGTTAAGCCGCAGAACAAGGTCTGGACTAAGATCGCCTTAGAAATGCCGTGGCAAGGGCATTTCTGTACTAAGTCATTGAACCTGTCCCACGCCTCGTGGAACGGTTCGCAGGGTCCTTGGGCGAAGCTGGCAATCTTCGTTCTCATCTGATTGGTTCTACTGAGTGGGTAGAACTTCTTCAAGAAGAGGTCCTTGAACTGCATCCAGGTAGTACATACCACCCCTAGGTTTTTCAGCCAATGTGCAGCCTTATCTCCTAAGGCAAAAGGGGTGGCTTTCAGTCTGATATAGTCTTGGCCAACATTGGGATGGCTCAGATTATTGCAGACTAGTTCGAAGTCACGGAGGAAAGTGTACGGCTCTTCGCTCAGATTTCCGTTGAACTTCGGCAGCAGGCTAAGGAAGTGGGGCTTCAGCTCGAATGCCTGGTCGGGAACTGCAGGTGCTAGCCAATTCTGGATTTCGTTCTCCGCCGGGTTATAGGTATCGACCATTGGTCGGTCGATTCCTTCAGCTACGATTATTTGCCCCATTCTCGCAGTGAGATCAGCATTTTTCTGTTCAGCTTCCGCAAGGCGTCTAAGGATTTGTCTCATCTGGTCCTCATCGGGCGGCATCCTTGGCAGCATTTCTTCCTCTAGTTCTGGGGATTGGAAAATAAGTCCGGTGTTAGAGGGTGAATCAAGGAAAGGATTACCGAGGCAATGGTTTTCCTCGGTAATCTCAGAGGAGATAAAAGGGTTGGTTTGAGAGTAACCACCCTGAGCAGGAGGGAACCAGGACTCAAGAGGGTCATGAGTCCTGGGTGGTCCAAGGTGCGCTCGGACCGAGAAAGACGAGTTACTTGGGGGACTCATAGAGGGATCAGTGAATTGTGCGTCGAGATCTCCCCATTGACTCATCTTGATAAGCGAGAAGAAGATAGGATTTAACTCCTACCTGAAGCAAGCAAGAAAAACAATCCAAGACCCTGGTTTTCACACTCAACACAGTGAAGGACTCAAAGTTGAGTCCAATTTATCTTGTAATTTTTAAGTGTGATTTTCAAGCAAATCTAGCAAGGATTACGCAGCCTAGAGGGAAGTCGGCTCAGAGCCGGATGCGTCTTCCCTGTTTATCCTGTCGTCTAAGATACCGCCGCTCCTTCCTTTCTTCGCTCCTATCCCAAGACGATGGATTCAGTGACCACGCCCCTATCTACCTGCAAGCAGGCGGAGGCTGACAAGGCCGGAACTTCACCCCGGGGGGTTACTGGCAGCTTGTCGCGAAGTACCGCAATTTCGCCCCTATCTACCTGAGACAGGCGGAGGCTACTTGGTACTAGTCAAAGAATCTGAAAATATCCGGCTCGTGATATTTGCTAGGATTAGTTAGAACGTGATATGGAAGACGGGGATTTGGGCTCTACCTTAGGGTGTTCACACACACTCAGGTACCCTCACTCAGCCTGAAAACAAGGTCGGGGATTAGTCTCCCGCAAACAATTTTCAATTTTTATTCCCTTTTTATTGTCAATACTGTTAGCAGTCCCAGTTTTAAAATTAGGTTATCACTGTAATTAATCACCACAAAGCACGCCTATCGGACAGTCCCAATTTCCTTTTTAATTAAGTGAGAAAATCAGAGGGGGGGAATCGAGAAAAGCCGATACAAATTAAAATCGATGATGCGTATGCCAAGTAGAGATTACTTACAGTGGTCCCTTCGCTTGTCGATGCAGGATGCTATACAGAATTGAAAACTCTACCCTACATGCAAATGCAAGCGATGAAAGCCGCTCCTAGACAGGCAGTTCTATTAGCGTGAAGAACAGTTTAATTTGAACTAAGTCCTGCGGTCTAGGTGCGTCTTTTAAGTGCGTTGTGTGGTCCTATTGATTACGAGCACAAACAAGTCCTAGATTGGCTCGAGGAGCCGCTAGTGCAAGCTAAGTTACCAATCAACCAAACAGCACACGGGACACGGTTTCCACTATATTTACACGCGCGAGATCCCAAACGGGAACCGCTGGAGATAATGCAAAGGAAAAATAAAAAATTTACAATGTCTCTCTAATCACTCAATTAAAATTCTTGATCGTCGAAGCGTCCAAGACTCCTCGCGTTCCTCGCACAGAAAAAGAGTGAGGTCAGAGAGTGACTCAAAAATAAAATAATGCAAAGAAATAAAAGAGAAAATAATTACAAGAAAAACCGGGGGTCAGACTACCCGGGGATTAGAAAATCAAACACTCAAAAATATGATGTAAATTAACCTAAGCCGTGCCTCCCCGGCAACGGCGCCATTTTGACAACGCTCCCGCACCCTTAGTTAATCCGGTCAAATTAATGTCCAAATTAATTAATGATATTCGTTGCAGTCGGATACGAGGGGTTAATCAAAAATCACTTATCTATTAAGGTAAAGTGATGATTTTTTTTACTTGGTGAAGTCCAAGGTCGATCTCAGGGAGGCAACTGTCTCCTTAGGTTGATTACAACAATTCACAAGTGTTTGAGATTCGGGGAACCCTTTTTTTTGTCTTTTTAATTTTTATGCAGACAATGCAGACAATTCTTAGCCAATTTAATGTTGAATTTAATTGATGTATCAAACTAAGTCCAAAAATAATGAAAATTGGCCAGAAGGTTGTTTATGATGAAAATGACCTACACTAATTTTTTTGGAGTTTTTCGACTCAAAATGAATTTTCTGTGAATTAATTAAACAGACAGAGTGATTTTCAATGTTTAATTTTTAATAAATATCAAACCACAATTTTTCTCAGAGCTAAAATTATCCTAGGAAGGTCTAATGATCAGGGACCTAGGAAAATTAACAGAACTTAAAAATATTGTGAAATGAATTAATTAAAATTAATTAAAGAAAATCACTAATCAATTTATTCAGGCCTCGTTATGCGTGCAAATGATGTGAAATTTTTATGGAATGTTGAAAATAAAGTCCTTAATCTTCTGTGAATTTTTGGCGATTTTTGAAGGCACAGATAATTTACTGAAAATCCAAAGGTTTCACTGGGCAAAATATGACACAAATCAACCAATTAATTTCTTAATAAATCAAGGAACCCAACAAAAATATGACACGTGTACTCACAGGTAGAGGACAAGATTCTCAACAACATGCAACTTTTAAAATTTCAAAATGATCAAAAATGCATGCTATGGATACGTGCAAACACAAGGGTATAAATGCAACACTGGAAAATAAATGTTCAATAAATAAACATGCTGACAGGGACTAAAATGCAATTACCCATAATATGCAGGACTTGTATGCAAATTCTCCACGAAGCACGTGTTCCTCACGTGATGTCTGCTTCACAGGGACCGTTCTGCAATTTGTGAAACCTCCAGGGGTGTCGGTGCAAATAACCCAGGCCGCACGTGCTCCTCACGTGGGGCGGCCTAGGTTCGGAGGCGTCGGAGGCTCGGACTAGCTTCGGGGTACCCGAGCCTAGGCTTGGGTGCCGAGGCTCGGATAGGGCGACGTGGCGGCCTGAGGGCCCTTGGATCAAGATGGATCCAAGGGTGGTCGGTGAAGACGCGTGGCAGCGGGTGAAGCGTCCGATCCGCGGTCTGATCGACGGTCGAGGACGATGGCGGCGATGGGGCGCGTGGCGGGACGAGGGCCGTTCGATCAGAGGATCAAACGGCTACTGCTCCTTCTCCTTCAAAGGGGCCTCCGCCGCCTGCGGAGGAGGTGGCTGCGCTCCGGTGAAGGCTGCTGAGCTCCGCCTCTGTCGCCAAGCTCCGGTGATGAGCTTCGTCAGCTCTCAGCTAGCTCAGAAGCAGCGGAAGAGCCCGGGGCGTCTTCCGGTGATCTCTGGATGACTGGAGGAGGGCTGGAGCTCCTGGTCGATGAAGCTCGAGGAGAGCTCCGACGAGGCTCCGGCCAATGATGGATCGGGTACCTGCAGAGGTTAGAAGAATAGCCGAAGCTTGTGCGTGTGATTGTGGAGAAGGTGAAGTGAACTGTAAGGCCTGCGGAGAAGGGGGTGGTCGGGTGACAGAGCTCCGGCCAGGTGGCGGAGCTTGCAGGTCGATGGTGGTTGTTGTGGAGTGAACGGCGATGCGGAGGGGTCAGCGAGGATGAGAGCTCCGTCGCGGAGCTCGTCGGAGTGTCGAGGAGGCGAGGAGATGTCCGTGGACGGCGAATAAATGCGGAGAAGATCAAGGAAAACGAAGAAGATGATCGGAGAAGAAATGGAGGAGGTTACCTGGGGTTTGGGGCTCAGTCTTGAGCTCCAGGTCGTCGCTCCAGAGGTCGGTAAAGCCTCGAGCTCGTGCAGCTACGCGGAGGGCGGCTGCGACACGGCGGTGCACCGTGGATCTCGCCGGAGAAGAAGGGCCGTCTTCGCTCAAGGAATCCCTCAATTCCTGTCACCAATCGAGAGCTCCGAGCTCTAGGTTCCTCTCTGGAGTGGCGGATGGCGATGAAGGTGGCCGGAGGGCGAGTATTTATAGGAGGAAGGTGACGGCAGAGCTGGGTGAGTGGCGAAGTTCATGGCTGTCGTGGGGCGAGTGTGGCGGAGATGGTGGTGTGCGAGGGAGCTGGCGAGGGAGAGGGATGAGTGGGGATGATCGTGGGGTGGTCAGTGGCCGGCGAGGGTGGCTGGAGTGCGGCCAAGAATAGGAAGGGGCAGCCCCTCCCGCAAGGCGGAGATCGTGGGAGAGAGGGGGTGCCCGAGGTAGGGGACGAAGTCCTGGCCGTTGGATCTTGTGATCCAACGGCCAGATCGAAGCGCAAAGTGAGCGGGCGTGATTAGATCTGGTGATGCGATGGATGAAATCGGGGGAAGACACGTGGCGTAATGGGGGCGAGGCGCGGGCGAGCGGCTAGGATCCGGTCAAGGTGATGCGATCTAAGGGTTCAAGAGGTGACGCGTGGCGCACTGTGATGAGAGGATCGGAGGCGTGATCGAGCGGCGTAGATGCCGCCACGTGGCTCGCTGAGAGCGCGGCGCTACGGGACGGTGGAGATGAGGAGCGGGGTGGATCTGATGGCTGAGGGAGTGCGCGCACGTGGTCGGGCCTGGGCCGTTGGATCTGAAGCGCGATCCAACGGTGGGAGTCGCAGGCGGACCAGACAAAGGTCAGCGGGCCGCGTGGCGCAATCAGAGGGCGCCACGTGGCCTGCTGTGAATGGTTGAAGGGGAAAATACGTGTAGAAAGAGGAGGAGGCCGAATTTGGAAAAACTCAAAACATGAAAGTTGTAGATCTTGATGAGATCTACAAGTTTCATGTTGACCAAAGACGGAGATGAGGTCAAATATGGTACATAAATACAAAGATACATAAATATACATAGGTAGTATACAAAATGACCCAAAAACCCAAGTTCCTCATACAAGCTCCAATTTCAATGAAATTAGTCTCATTTTGAAGGTCTTTTGATAAGTAGTATTCTAAGAGTGAGTAGACCTAAGTAGGAGTTTGTATGCGGCCTTTATGTGTGTTTTAATGTACAAGGATTCTTAGGACATTTGGGCTATTCTACAAGGGTGATTTGTGGCCTCCTTCCCTATATTATTAAGGAGTATATACATATATTATAGAGAAGAGTTTATTTGATGAAGGGATATTGTACAGGGGATTTTTGGCTTCTTATTTAAATGCAGATGAGCTACTAAAATGCATGAATTATGGATGTATGCATGAGTGTTATTTATGCAGGATAAAAGGAAATATGCCTCTATTTTCTCGGGAACAAGGCTCTATTTTTGACTTTTGATGTGATGAATCACAGATTCATCAGCGGCACAAATTGGGGATTTCTAAAATTAAGCGAACCTAAGAGGTATCAAGGATACCTGATGATCAAGATCGACTGTGCTGGGGCTAAGGAAGCTCATGGGGTCTTTCTCTCGATGGCTCATCGAGGCCAAAGGCTCAGCTCGCTCAGTGGCAGAGCACGGCGGCGATGCTCGCCGGATCAGTGGTTGCAGCCCTTCCTTCCTCGTTGCGATACCCTCACTCGATGGCTATCACTTTTGGGAGAAGGATGGAGGTCCTGGGACTAGAAGACGATGGCCAAAGATAGAGTGAAAGTGCGGCGGAGCTGAGACCTTATAGTGGTGAAGATCCGGCAAAGAAGGGGTCGGGCAGGGCATGGTGGTGCACGGATCCCTAGGTAGATCCCCGAGCGAGGGTCTCGGATCAATCAATGATAATCGGGGCCCGGGGTTTAGGCGATTCGAGATAGGATTAGGTTGGGAAAATTTGGAGAAATCGGGTCAGAAACCCGATTCGAGAGAAAGGGGTCTGCGGGTGAGAGTTGACCGAGGGTCAACAATCCCCCGTGGACCAATAGGAAAATTCCTTTTATTAATTATTTAGAAATTCATTTAAAAATAGCAAATGATTTTATTTCGAAAAATTTTCAAAATGAAAAATGTTTAATCATTTTCAAAGTATTTTTTGTGATTTTTATTTATTTTTTTGAAAAATAAATAATGTATTTACATTATATTATTATATATAGGTATATACACATATGTATCTTTGATTTTTATTTTTAATTGTTTATCTTTGCACAATTATTCCAATTTTATATTTTGTTTATTTACAACATAAAATTTGGACTAAAAAGGTATTTTTATTTTATTTTTATGATTTATTTACATTAGTTATATAAATAGATCTATATACATGTGTACATGGTATATATACAAGGTGGGAAATGAATTTTATTATTTTTCTTTTTTTTTTATTTTTCTGATTTTTAGTGTATTCTTATGAATATGTACAAGATATTAAAAACCTATTTTTATTTAGTGGAAAATAAAATTATTTATGTACAGGTGTATGTACAAGCATGATTGACCCTTTCTCCCTCTACTTGGTTTCTTTTTGCGGTCATTCCCATGCTGAGCCCTCCCTTGGGATTAGGTCACTCAATATTTTTTCTAAATATTTCCCTCCTTTTCTTTTATTTCTTTATTCTTTTATTTTTGCACAAAATATGCTAATTATTGCTATTTACACAATGCATACATTTTGGTAATTTATTTTATTTACACAAATATACATGGTGTTTTGCATAGGTTTTTAGCTAAAATAATAGAATAAAGAGTGATGAATGAGGATTCATCAGCTACAAGGTTCAATATCACACCCAAAAGAAACCTATAAGCGCAGACAACCAAAATGTATTTCTAAGGTCGAAGGCAACCACTTGCAGCTCCCAAATCTACGATAGTTGGACCTAAAGACTTAGGGTGGGATTCCAGGGATATAGCTCTAACCTTAGGGATCCATCCTCACCCACTCTGTCTGGGGGTAAGTACCTGCAAAAAATGAGGGTTTTAGTGCCCGTAATATAAGGTTGATTTTATTAAGGTCAATTTGCATCAATTCAGTCCCATATTCAGAGTTGGTTATCACTTTGAATTACGTGACCACAAGCAACTCCTATTGTACAATCCCTTTTCCTTTATTCCTAGGTTGGCAAAACCAAGGGAGAAAGCGGAAAACGGAATGCAATTGTAAATCAATGATGCATGCAGTTGTTAGGAATACTTACAGTAATTCCCAGCACTCTCCATGTGGATGCAAAACTGATTTATAAATGTTATTCTAGATGATGCAAATCGAGAAAATCAACACCTTAACAATAATTCTATTAGCGATTAAGAATCCAATTTAGTTTGGCTAGATAGAACGATGTTTATGTGTGTCTCATGAATCTCCTATGATTTTGCAATTGTGAATCTTATGATATCAACTTGTATGTCCTGAGTTACGAAGTAGATCAAGCAATAATGACCTAAGATCTATCTATTAGGCATAGTACTTGAACCTAAGTCGCCACTTAAGTTGAGAATCACTCTCAACACAACCACACACAATAAAATAAATAGTGACCTTTTCTGTATGTGTGAGATCCCAATTGAGAACCGTTGTGAATGGGCAATTAATTACAATACAATTACTTCATAAATTACACAAATACTACACAAATAGAGTACAACACACTACTACTTAATCCAGCTAAAAGTCTTCTGAGGATAATTGCCTTCTAATCTCTTCAGCTGAAGATCCAAGCTCCTTGCCTTCGCGGTCCTTCGGGCGTCGTCAGATTCACCATCCCTACCACAAAAACAATTAAAATGTCAAACAATATTCTCTAAGTAGCCAAGAATCATAAAATTACAACGAAACTACAACACAACAAGCACCTTAACTAAGAATACTAAAAAACACAATGATAAAGAATAAACACTAAATAACATAAAATAATGTGTCGTGTCCTCGACAACAGCACAATCAATGAATTATTAATTTCCAATATTAATTATTACTGATTGTAGTACGGAGATTCACATTCATATAGACTGAGTCAAGTATCTCTGCGAAGAGGACTTGGTGTTAATTTATATCCTAGGAAAGTCTAGGGTCGAACATAAGGACACTAGTAATTATTTAATTAAATTTAAATGCTAATTAATTATCTTTATGAATTAAAAATTCTAGGTTAAGGATAATTTACATACAAACTCAAACAAATGAAATTTTTCAAAACACTTTTTATGCTTTTAATATAAATGCATGCAATAATGCACAAACACAAAAGAAAGACAAACACAAACGAGATCCCGGATTAATCAATTATTTTGAGACTATAAATTAATTAAATGATGACCTAGGTTTCAAGTCAACTAAGTTGTTAAATGACTTTAACAAATTAACAAGCAAAAGATGAATAAAACTTGATTTGATTCTTAATGATTAATTCATCAGAAAATAATTAATTTACCGATGATTAATGTACTTAATAATTAAACTATCAAGACAGATCACAAGTCATTCAATTAAAGCTTCAAGTTTCAATTATTGTATCCAATTCAAGAGTTTACAAGATTAATAAATGTCCACGACAGATCTAGCATCATTTATAAATAAAAAATAACAATTAAGCATGCCAAGGTGTATAGCTTCAAACAAACTTTCTAACAAGACCAAACTTACGCAAAATGGATTTATTGATAAAAAGTCATTGATATTTTAATCCATGGTGGCATAAATGCAAAATAATCTTTAATAAAAAAATAGACAAAATGTTACAAATCTGGCCTTACAGGGACTCAATTGCAAATACGAATAATTTCTAGGATATGGTAAACAAATTCACGCTTGGTGGGGACTTATCTTCAATTATGTAGAACGGGAGGAGTACGCCTGCAATTAGTCCGCTATCACAAGCATGGAGTGCGTGATAAGTTGAGGATCGGGCAGGGCAGGTTTGGGACGCATGGCAGTCTTAGGCGGCTTGCAACAGATTTGAGCCCTACAAGGATAATGTCTGAATTGATGGATCGGATAGCGATGTGGCAGTACTAGAATTGTTAGATCTCATCTAATTGGGTTCGATCTGATGGTAGTTGTGGTTCTCTTCACCGGCTTTCCTCCACAAGTGGTGGCTTGACTACTTGGCTCTAGCGACTCCTCAAGCCCTCCTCTATGCTCCTATGACCTATCTGAAGGTTGAGAGACTTTCTTGGAAGTCTGACGAAGCAGTTGAAGAAGGAAGGAAGCTTGGAGACTGAGTGGATACTCTGCTCGGTGTCAGTTCATCGGAGTTTAAATCCATGATCGGGAATCACAAAATACTTCCGATCATTTATCCATTTTCTCCCTGCAAGTGTTGGAAACAATGGCAAGTATAAACGAATCTATGTGGCATGAAAAAGAAAACAGAATGGAGGGCTATTTTATGATGGAAGAACATGCTCTAAGTGGATTCACAAGTCCTGATCACTTGTGAAAGGATAGAAGAGGAAACAAATCTAAAGAAGTGTAAAGAATTAACTAAATATCACACGTGGATCTATGATGAAAGGCGAATAATTCCAGATTATCATATCTATGAAATACTAACTGAGATAGACGTAAAAAATGGGAGAAAACACAAGAAAACAAAGATTGAAAGCATACCTGGAAATGGAAACGAGCTTGATGATGAATCTTGGCCTAATTAGAGCTTCAGTGGCTCCAAGGATCTTCGCTTTAAGATTCAGGGAATGAATCAAAGCATGAGTTGTCCATTTGATCAACTGCAACATGACTCTACTATCGAGGATCTCGTCAGACCTAGAACACCGTCTTTGCTTCGATCTATCTTCCTTTCACAATTACTGGAGGTTGGATGATGCTCGGGGAATGGTCGCGTAGTGGCATATAGAGGCTACGGAGGTGGAAGAAGGGCCTTTATGGATGAGGAAATTGGTGGTAGCAAGTTAACCACAGGTGGTTTCAACCATTGTCAGCCAACGATAAAGGAGAGAGATAATGTAACGGGTAGTTGGTGAAAATTAGGGTGGTTAGGCAAACGGTTTGGAGGGTGAAACCAGGCAAATGATTGTTAGAGGTTGTGGTGAAGAAGGGGGAAAATTTGGGAGGACAAAGGTATACGTTGATTGGGTATCGAACTGTTGGATGTTGAAGACAAGCATCGGCTATCGTATATGGAGATCCAACGGTTGATGTTGAGCATGAGTAAAAGGTTGGATGCGCTTGATCAGATGATCAAGTGGTCGAGGTTTAGGCACCGAGCAGCGGTGGTGATTGAATCATCAAAAGGAGATGTACGGTTGACAAAGAAGGCAGAATGAATATAAAAAGCCGGGCACGCGTTAAGATAGGATTGGGCTACGTGGACCAATATGAAAATAAGAAGAAGAATAAATGCTTAAAATCAAAAAGAGTTAGAAAATGAATTAGAAAAAATGGAAAACATGGAGTTGTAGATCTCGATGAGATCTACAACTTTCTTGTAGAAGTCAAAGAGAAATACACTTATTTATACATAGTTAATCATTAAGCAGGTAACAAAAATAATAAAAATATTTTTCATTTATCTTCTTCTCATTTTTTGAATTTTTAGATTATATTTTATGCTAATTAATTATGTACAATATTTATCTAATTTTTATATGATTTTTAATGAGAGAGAAAAACATAAAATAATAACACATTAATAGGTTATTTAATATAATATAATTAGGTTTAATTATTTACAATACACTACGAAGTAATTAGGGTTAATTATCGATGAATCTTGTTCATTTACTTAAGTAAGAGAGATAATATTAGTACATCATGATAATAAATCTAGGATTTATCAGTGGGTGGACATCAACTGCTTGTCCTGATGGCAAGACAAGAAGACGGCTCCACATACCTCCATTCCCACCCAAGTTCATACTAACCTCAATATCTTGAACATGTCTCATTCACAGCAACACATGGGTCATGTATACTACTTACACACTCTTAGATCTGAGCATGAGATTCTTTTGTGTGATGATATTTATCATATATCACTAAGGAGCAGAAGGATTGTGGCCATACCTGACCGGGCAAGGAATACATAGAGGGTCACCTCTTGAGCTCGATCTGAGGAGTCTTCAAAGGATGAGGAGGAGAGGCATCTTATTCAGCAGACCCCACATTAACAGATGAGGTTATATACTCAAGAGGCAAGGAGGAGGAGGAGGAGGAGGACATGAGTAGCACAACAACTTGGAGACACTTTGGAGTCTACAGAGGACCTTGTACTCCATTTTTGGAGAATATACCTGCAACATCTATTCCACAATCTGTTGTAGATGGCTTTATTTCTAATTCCAAGTTCTATAAAAACAATTCATCTTTGAAGAATTTTGTTTCTCATAATGCAAAGAATGATGTTTTTGATTCATATTCTTTTTCTGTTTCACTTGCCTCTACCCCTTTCCCCCGTCTCTTACGGAAGGAAAGCATGTCGAAAAGATTAAAAAACATGGCATAGACATGGCATGGTTCGTAAGGAAAACATCGTGGTTAAAGTACCATTTAAGGATTATGTGGCTAACAATCTTGCATTTCAGAAGTACCTATAGGTGAGATGCACACCTAGTAGGGATAATGGGAAGAAACCAGATCAATATATGAAGACTCACGTCTTATTAGTAGCCACTACATATTGTCTCAAAAATAATAAATTACCGAGGAAAAAGAGAGACATGGGTGCTAAGTATGTGGAGAGTCATATCAATGGCATTGTGTTTGCACGCACTCTCCTAGATAATGTTTCTTCTATAAACCTTTTGCCCTTAGCACTTTATGAGAAATTTGAGTTAGGACCACTTCAGAAATCACGAGCATTACTCCAATTTGCATACAAATCAATAAAGAGACCTATGGGAGAAGTGAAGAATGTAGTTATCTCAATTGATGGAAAGACTACAAGGTGGACTTCATAGTCCTTGACATGGAAATCCCCAATCGTTTGAGAGAATCTCATATCATTCTTGGACGACCATTCCTAAGGATTGTCGGTGTAGCATGTGATTATCAAACAGGAATGATTCGTTCTCCAAATGGAGAAGTGAACTTAGAGATGAAGCAAACAAAACGGTAGCAACCTGACTCTGAGACTAGCACGAAGTACTCATCTTCAGAGGCAGATTGCAAGATGATCAACTGTTTGGGATTTGTAGATAGACCATAGTACAACAGAGTGAATCCTCACTTCTAGAGAAGATTTATTGCATGATGTAGTTTTCTAGGTGTTGCATGATATCTTGATAGATGCATCCCCTTATTCCCTTGATGACTTAGATATCCCTTTGGATATGTCAGTTCCAATTCCTTGGGAACAATCAAGGGACATAGATGATGAGTCAGATGTGGCTTTGGCCGTACTATAGCCTCTCTTTGGAGATCCAACTTCCTATGCAATAAAATTGGTGACGAGTACCGCACAGATGGACCCACCTTCATGCAGTACACAACCAAATTCAGATGTGATTCAGTCAGACTTGATGGATGATACAACACTTCTAGATCTAAAGTCACTCCCTCCTACACTAAAGTATGCCTTTCTTGCGAGACTCAAAGAGAGATATCATGTGATCATTAGTGTTGACCTTACCTTAGAGCAGGAGTCTAGGCTTTTAGATATCTTAAAGTCGAACTGCAGAGCGATTGTGTGAAAGTGTTGGATCTCATGGGGATTGACCCTACACTCTGCTCACACAGCATATATGTTGAGGATGATGTGAGACCTTCCCGTGAGTTCCAGAGGAGACTTAACCCTAATCTACAAGAAGTAATTAAGGATGAGATTAAGAAGTGGTGTAAAGAAGGATATATATACCCCATTTCAGATTCCAAATAGGTGGCCCCACTCCATGTTGTCCCGAATAAGTTGGGAATGTAGATGGTCACCAACAAGGAAGGGTTAGATATCGCAGCACGAGTACCCATGTCATGGCGTGTCTGCATCGACTACATGCACATGAATGTCGTAACCAAGAAAGACCACTCTTTCCATTATCATTCATTGATCAGATTCTAGAGAAACTAGCAGGGAAAGTGTTCTTATGTTTTCTTGTTGGGTACTCGGGCTACAATAATGTAGCCATCTCTTTTGAGGACCAGGAAAAGAACACATTCACATGTCCATTCATCACTTACATGTTAGACGCATGACGTTCAGCTCTGTAATATCATGGGCACATTTCAGCGATGCATGATCATCGTATTTGCTGAGATGGTGGGAGATTTCTTGGAGGTTTTCATTCATGTTTACTCAGTTCATGGTGATTCCTTTGACCCATGTTTAGTGCACTTGGATCAAGTCCTCAAGAGGTGTAGAGAGATAAATCTGGTATAATCTTGGGAGAAAAGCCATTTCATGCAAATCAAAGGGTATTGTGTTGGGGCACGTCGTCTCCAAAAAGGGAATGGAGATTGACCCTGCTAAGATGGATGTGATCAAGAAAATTGATCCACCAACCAACGTAAATTCACTGATGGATTTCTTAGGACATTCTAGATTCTATAAGAGATTCATTTAGGACTTTTCAAAGATGGCCCGCCCACTAACTGAACTCTTAGAAAAAGACACAGAGTTTATTATATATCACAAGTGTCTGGAGTTATTTGGGCTCATGAAAAGGAAGATTGGTGACTCGTCGATCCTACAAGCTCCTAACTAGTCTCTTCTCTTTGAGATCATGACTAACGCTTCAGATTTTCTATAGGAGATGCATTGGAACAGAGGCGAGATCGGATTATGTATGTTATATTCTATGCAATCAAAGTTTTAGATCCTGCACAAAAGAATTATACGGTGACCGAAAAGGAAATACTTGTGGTGGTATGGGCCCTCGAGAAGTTCATATCTTATTTTTTGCGTTCCATGGTGACGATTGTTACTGATCATAACCATTCGACACTAATGGAAAAGAAGAATACGAAGGCACATCTTCTTAGGAAGATTTTACTTCTCTAGGAGTTTGATTTGGTGATTAAGATAAACCTGGAGTGAAAAATGTAGTGGCTAATAAGTTATCTCGAATTGAGTTGAAGGATTCCTCTGAATTTGAACAAATCAGAGAGACCTTGCCAGATCAATAAATCTATGCTATTGACTCACTCCTGGCATACGCCAACATGGTGAACTTCCATGTCTCCAAGCAGGTTCCCCATGGTTGGACGAGTATCATTGATCGACTGAAGTCGGCTACGAGGAGGTACTACTGGGAGGATTTGTTCCTTTTCTTTGAAGGATCAGATTGGGTATGGAGAAGATGTATTCCTCAGGAGGAATATCAGAGTGTCCTCACACATTGTCATTCACTTGATTCTGGAGGACACCATTCAGGAAAGAGAAATGTGCACAAGGTACTCCAACGTGGATTTTATTGGCTGGCACTACTTAGAGATGCCATTTATTATGGAAGGTCATGTCTTATCTATCAGAGAATGGGAGGGATAGTTGAATACAGAGATGAGATTCCCATGAAACCGGTGATTTGTCGTGATGTTTTTTATGCATGTGGCATAGATTTTATGGATCCCTATACTAATAGCAATGGACATGAGTACATTTTGCTAGCGATTGATTATTGTCTAGGTGGGTGGAGTCTATCCCAACTCGAGTCGCAGACAACAAAACTGTCTGTAAGATTGTGAAAGATCATATCATTACTGGGTTTGGGTGTCGAAAGTCTGATTTTCTAATGGGGGTAGCCACTTTGAGAATAGAGAAATCAGATCATTAGCTAAGCACTACAGATTTGAGCATATAGTAATTAATTATTACCACTCACAGTCTAATGGCAAGGCAGAGGTTTCAAATCGAGAGGTGAAGAGCATTTTTCAGATGCTGGTTCGTCCTGATAGGAAGAACTAGTCCCAACTCTTGGACCAAGTTTTGTGGGCCTATAAGATAGCCTACACGACCCCACTTGACACTTCACCTTTTAATATGACCTACGGATTGCCATGCCAGCTGCCCCTGGAGTTAATTCACAGATCATAATGGGAAATTAATAAAGTGAATTGGAGTTTTCACCTAGGGAAACTTTACTGAGACTTGAACTTGAATGAGCTCATGGATATCAGAAATCGGACGTATGACAACAGTTTGATTTATAAGGACAAGGTTAAGAAATGACATGATCGACACATTAGGTGCAAGAACTTTGTCCCTAGATAAAAGGTATGGTTGTTTAATGCCAAGTTGAAGGTGTTCCATAGGAAGCTCAAATCCAAATGGAAGGGTCCCTACATTGTTAAGAAAGTGTGCAACAATGGGAGAGTATAGATAGCTGATCTCATAGATGGTGCACGTTCCTTTTTAGTAAATGTACAATTGTTGAATCACTTCATAGATTCTAAATATTAGTTAGTCCAAGTTGAGGTCATCAACTTCACGAAGAGCAAGCACAATACAGATACATCAGACCACTCTTCATGAAGATGCAGCATCAAGATACAGCAGTCCTAAGGATTCACTCATTCTTTCCTACTTACACACACCATTTATTCATTATTTTAGAGTCTAAGGTCCCTCTCTTGTAGATACTAAATCTTACTTGGTCTGTTTAAAGCCTAAGTATAGGGGAACCCCCGCTCTTTTATGTGCATCCTTGTCATCCTCGTTCCACCCTATTCTCCACTAATTGATCCCTCTTCTTGGTCATCTTCGTATACTTAGCTTATTGTTAACCTAAGTATAGGGGGAGACCCAAGTCACTTCCCGTATATTCCTTTTAATTAACTATGAGTTATGGCTTCATATGACTTAGTGCTATGAGGACATGGCACAAGATAAGTATAGGGGGTATACAAATTTAATATATACTTTAGCCATAGCTCATATTTTCAAAAATTTTAAACTTTTTGGGTCTAGGGATTTTGAACTGATTTGTGCAAAAATGTTTGTAAAATGATTTCAAAAATTTTCTGACTATGTGACATTATACTTGAAAAATATTTTGCAATGGTTTGAAAAATGGGGATTTTACTTGTTTTGAATATATGTGTGTGTAACATGGTTTGTAAAATCTTGTCAAAATTCTTTCCAAAAATGAGGGTGTAAATGAGAATAACTTGTGTTTGTAAAAAATTCTAACCTTATGAAAAAAGAAAAAAGAAAACAACAAAAAAACACAAATATTTGTTTCTAATATAAAATGGCTTCTTACTCATTCTTGCAATAAAAAATATATTTTCCATTAAAAACATGCACTTCATTTATGTGCATTGCATTACATTTGTGCATTTCATTAGCATATCATACATATGCAAAGTGGAAAGTCAACAGATTCTGAACCGAGGTACGAGTAAAAATCGAGAATGAACTTGAACTCCACTTAATTTTAAGAGTAACTTCCTTTAGAAGTAGGATTTTAGAAACTTCGGGCCATAGACTTAATTCTCCAAGTTTACAAAGCAGTGTTTATATTTCGACTCTTAGTGTCTAACCTAATCGCCTCATTCTGAGTAGACTCTTGGATAAGGAACAAATATTTACTCTGCATCGCACACTTAGCTCTACTAAGATGACGTTCTGGAAGACAGTGTGTCTTTTCCTTTGGTGGTGTATACATCTAAAGACTGGAGTACCGGGTTGAAATAAAGATTTGGATGAGTGATGGACTGCTAGCAGAATTCCTTCTAAGACCCCAAAACATGAGCAAAACAAAAGATTCCATATCTATCGAGGCACAATAGATCAATGCAGAGCAACCACAGTTCAACCAAAAAGAAGCCAATCCCAAAAATAACTATATTGACCAAAATGGTCCAAGCTACATAAAGCCTACAGATTTGATGGAGACTTGGCTACACTGGCCAAGCTTCACGGGATAAATGACTACACTGGTCACTCCCCACTTCTTTTCTTTTTCTTCTGGACTTATCCCCCCACTCATTGTGAACTAGCACTTTCTTGAACTTAGAAGGAAATACCTGACTCCCCTAGGACGAGTTACTGGAGGAGGAGATTGCATGGTAATTTGGCATCTTGGATGGGAAGAGCTAACACCATTCACACACTAAAGACAAGTATTCAATGTTCATGTCGGATGCTTTGGGAGGGGGTTGATCTAAGATGACTTCTAAGTTGGGTCTGGATGATGATTTGTACAACTTGGAGACTATTGTTCTCCAAGCCCTAATTCCTATAAGGAGTTCCGCACTTTATTAATCCAAAGGTTGAGTCGAGCTCTATTTTCACCTTTTATTCATGACCTTGGTATGGAATCCATTATCATTTTATGCATTTCATTTTAGTTGCTTGGGGACAAGCAAGGTTTAAGTATAGGAGGATGATGAATATGTGATTCATCAATCTAAAAGATGAAAATAGAGCCTTGTTCCCAAGTGATTCAATACATATTTTCATTTAAATTGCATTTCTATCAATCATGCATATGTAATTAACATTCTCATTTTATCATGCATAATTGCATTTAATTAGAAGCGCAAACATCTTGTACATTATCACATGTATATTATCATAACTTCCTTTATTCTTAATTGTTTTCCACTACATCCAAATCAAATCAAATCAACTTTGTTGTGTACATATTAATAACATTTATTAAGGAAAATATCAAAAATACTAACTTGTATAGTTGCTCAATAAAACCCAAACGTTAGTTTGGAGATCAAAAGTAGTAAATGTAAATACCTCTCTCATACAGTATCTTATGGACCCTGACTCACTTTTGAATTAATGTATATTCAATTATAACCAAAAAAGGACTAAATTCAAAAGAATCGGAGTTTATATGTGAAACTCAGATTTTGGGACCTCATTGTATATTTTTACATATAGCATGATTTTGACCCTATTGTTTTATGTACAAAAATAACTCTTTTTTATTTATTACTTTTTATTTATTTATTTTTATTTATGCTTTAATAAAATATGCAAAATGTAAATCAAAATTGAAGTAAAAACCAAATAAAATAAATCACTCTAATTTTGTATATATAGTATGTATATATGTCCATTTTATTTTATTTATTTTTTAAATTACTAAAAATATTTAAAAAATAGATTAATGTATATATTTTTATTTTAGATTTTAACTGATTTTATCTTATTTTTACCTTTTTAAAATTGTAAAAAAATTTCAATATATAAAAATACCAATATTATATATCTATAAAGTACCACAAAAAATAGGTTATGTACATATGATTTCTTTTTTGTTTTGGTTCCTTTGAAAAAATTGTAGATCGCATCAAGATGAACAACTTTCATGAAGACTATTCTTTGATTTGATCTCATTTGCTATTTTTATAGATTTTTCTTCTCATTTCTTTTTAGAATTTTCTGGGAGCGACATGTGGTAGCTCCTAGAGCCATCACGTGTTGCCCCTTTTTACTCCTTTTTATTTTCTTATTATTTTATTTTATTTTATTTATTTTTCTTAGCTGCCACGTGTCATCAGCTTGGCCGTCCTATCTTGATTGATCTAACGATCGAGGTCCCTTCCCCTTCCTCCATTCTCCAGGCAGTCGTTCTGCCTCCATCCGTCAGCGGCGTTATGGAATGCTACTGTTACAAGGATGACTCCGCTCTCTCCCTCAAAAATTGCTCGCCCTCTACCTTCCTCTTCATCTGCACCTTCAAGACCTAAACTCCAGCTTCACACGAAGCCCTTGGTGATAGTAGGGCCTCCATGTTGACGACGACGAGCCAAAACCCTTCGTGAGGCGAGATCCGAGGGCAATGATCCTTGTAATTGCTTGCGTGATTAAGCTTGTTGCAGCACCGACGACTCGAGCAATGATCAGAGAGAGTCTCCTCTGAGCATCTTCTTCCCCAGGTGAATGACATTCACCAATCCCAGGTCGCTTCTATTCCTTCTTCTTCTTCTCCTCATCCTTCTTTCTTCTTCCTACTCTTCTTCTTCCACCCGACTCGATCCCCTTCGATCAACCATCACCGCATGCTCCCCTTCAACACTGGTCTTTGCCTCGCACCAATCAACCTTCTGTCTTTTCTGTTGACCACCTTTTTCTATCCATCTTCGTGCCTTAATCGCAAGCCGCCACACCTCTGTCTCTGCCTGTGTTTTTCCCTTCGCCATTGATGCTCTGCCCTCACCTCCTCTCCACCACCTCACTGTTGTACATGAGCACACCACCGTCTCACTCACCATCACCCCTCGTCAGCATCGTCACACTTTGCTTCATACCACATGCAACCACCACAGTTCCTTTGTCTGTTTCTCGTCACTAACCAGTTGCACTCCACCTCTACTTCTGTACGCTGCATGCACCTCCTCCTTGACTGCCTCACCCCTCTCCATCGACCACTTTCGTAGATCCATCTGCACTCCTCTACTGGATCCCTTCACACTCAGTCACAATGTCGTCTCACATGTATATCCCCCTCCAACCATTCGATCATGATCGGATAGCCCCAAGGCTGCCATGTCACTAATCCTACCCTCGTGCCTTTGCCCCGAGGTTGGAGTCAGCCCGAGCCTCCCTCACGATCCACGTGTAACATCGATTCCCGACCCTCTGCCTAGCGACACGAGCCTCGTGCAGCACACGGGCGCACGTATGGGAAGGAGAAATTGCATTCAGGGCCCCCTGTTCCAAAAGAATAGTGCACGAAGCCCCACTGATAAATCCACATGTGCAGCACGAGGATAGATCATTTTAATTTGTAATTTTGCATTTTCAACCTTTATTTTTCATGTTATTTTGAACCTACATTTGTTATCTTATTTTCATTCAAAAAATTGCATATTGTAGAACAATTAATTATCTATCATTTGATGTATTGAATAAATTTTTATGAGTTGTGCTTGAATTACTAATATTATTTTGGTGATTATTGGCATACTTTACCTCCAATGAGCTCTATAGATCATAGTAAATCACTCATTCTTCAAAAAAATCTCAAAAATTCATAACTTGTAGGATTAATTAATTTCTAATATGTGCTTAAAAATCAAGTCATTTGCATGCATATTTTAGTAGAATAAATTATTTTCTGATTCATGTCATTGATATCCAATTCCTTGTAAACTTGATAACTTTAGGTTTTGTAATTTTTCTTGTATACGTATTGATTAGTCTCATCTAGGATATTTTAATTTGGAAATTAAATGAGCTTGTTGTTTATTAAAATTATATTGCTCAAAATCACACTGTGTGCATTGTTTTATTTCTAGAAAAATCAATTTTCATCATAAAAATCCTAAAAATTCATAATAGGTTAGTTTCATCATAATTAACTTACTATCAAATTTTCATGATTTTTGCATTCTATTTGCATAAAAAATTATAGAAAACACCGAAAAAATGTCCATTCTATATGCATGCATTTCATGTCATAAAAACTATAAAAAATATTTCTCCTCAAAACTATACATTAAGTTTGATAAATTGAACCCGAAGTTGTTAAGTTTCCTCCTTGAGCCGATACTAGAGCTTGCCCAAGTTAAAAATACATAAAACCACAGCTTGATTGATTTATTGCTAATTGTTTATGTGGTTTGTTTTGATTAATTATGATTGCAAGTTAACATAGGGTATCTCTGAGCTAATCACATAGCCTCTCTCCAAGAGCATTCTTATTCTTTCCATTGCTCTCTTACCTTGAGATTTAAGAAGAGAAGTGTATTGAGAATTTGGAATTCTCATGACACATCTACTTTCAAGCCCTGCACGTCCACCATCAAGCCTCTCTTCTTCTCTTCATAGGTGTGGCCTTGTGGAAGAGAAGATCGTATAATTCTCTATGCTCCTCGTGCTTGAAGAAGGATCAATTATATGCGATCATATCGTGAGCTTGATCCATCCTCGCGTTGACAAGTTCAAGAAGTCAACTTCGAATTTTGTGGGAAGCTTTGCAACTCATAATCGTGTCCACAAGATAAGCAAGCACTGATCAGACTTGATTTGAGATGTTTCTTCGTTTAGACCCTCATGCATCTAGAGGTAAACCTGATCTCATATCTATATTCTATGTTTGTGGTTTCATGAAGCATAAAATCATTGTGTTGAAACTCCATGTCCATGCGATTAATATTCGTTGTTTTTGCATATAGTTTGATATTTTTCATGTTTCCGTGATGCGAAGTTTTAAACTTCATTTTGGTATAGCTTTAATAGATGATAAGATGAGGGATAACCACTTAAGATTGTTTCGCCATTTGCAAAGGAGGTCGGTTGATGCACCAACTAGAAGATGTAAGATTTGGGACATTAAGCTGGTTAAGAGAGGGTGAGGAAGGTCCAAGAAGTGTTCGAGTGAGACCATCCAAAGGAATATTAGTTATCTGGATTTAATCCTACGAATGATCAAAATAGATCTAAATGGAGGCAAAAAAGATATGTGGGAAAAGGGCTCTATTATTGTGATATATATACACACACGCGATGGGTTTTCCTACATATTCGATCAAATTATGTTTCTATCTCCCTGTCAAAACATGATTTCGATAAAGAGAGGTATTTTGAAATTTTGAACTTTCTTTTTTAGGTCATTAAATGAGTATAAATTAGTAAATAAACCGTTTATTTTAAGTCTTTATGGCATAAATTTATTTTTCATAAATAATATGTTGCCTTTGCTCACCCAAGTTGGTTGCTTCCGTTGGGCCTATCAAATTAGAGTAATTGGGTAATAGGATTTGATAATCTTTGATACTAACTTTATCTATTGAGGAGAGGGTAATGGGGGAGGAAGATAGAGGTGGGTAAAAGTAGGGGAGAATATAAGCTTACCTCATCTGAGGACGATGACGAAGGAGCTTGTCGCTATATGAAATCGCTAGAGCCTGCACCTGATGTGAAAACCCCGAATACTGAACATGGACTAAAACGCAAATCATGACTGAGTCTGGACTTAATTACAAAATCTGTACTTGTCCAGCAACCAAAAAATTTGAATAAGAAGTCCATAGCGTAGGTCTCGTCGATAGCTTTCCAACGAGTCCAAGAACGCTAAAATCCGACTTCGGGAGCCCGAGTTATGTCCATTTTAGCGAGGAGGGATCCGGGTCTTATTCGGATCCGAACCCGGATCCGAATCCGGGTTTTATCCTTAAAACCCAACCCTCCCCTCGTCCAAAACGCCCCAATCCCCTTCCTCTTCGATCAGGCCTCTTCCTCCCCACCTTTTCCCTCGCCGGAGCTCACCGGAGCATCTCGGATCGACGATCCGAGAACACCCCCGCGTAGAGAAGGTCCAAGGCATCTCCGTATACATTTTTGCATCATCATCAGGGCACCGATCGTGCCGTTCTTCGTGGGTGAAGATTCCGAGGAATCGGATCTTCTTGAGGTACGATGTGTTCTCCTCTTGCTGCAGCTTCCACATGACTTTGACCAATAAATATTGTCTGGTTAGAGCCCTTGCAATGTCGGTGGCATTATGTTGTGAGTTGGTCTAGAAATCCGAATTTTGCCAAATACCAAACAAATTGAGAAGATTGTGTGTTCTTTTTTTCCCCTCCACCTGCTGTTCATAATACCTCACTGCCTCGATACAGACTGGTTGTTGAAACTTGGTGATTCAAATGGCTGGAGTGATTGGAAAATGGGGATGTGCCATAACCACTATTAGACCCAATCCGTAAGGGGAATATTTATTAGGATTTTTCGTGCTCATGGTTATCTCGATTTGTAGCTACTGGGAATTTACAAAATAAATTGCACTGCCCCTACTACTCCCCTATAATTGTCAGGGGTCTAAAGAAATGATCTCTTCCACATTTAGTTTTACCTTGCAATAATGAGATGACACTCTCTTACTCTATTAGTGAGAACTAATACCAAAGTTGGTACCATTTTCCATTATTCCCTGCTACTCTACTAGTCAGTGACAAAAGTTCAAAGATATGTCCTCTGCTGCTATGAACAGCAAACGTAAAAATTCCATATTCTTCTGAAGCCGATAGAAGATGCCATTGGGGTGTGTGTCCTTTGAAATGTTGAAACATGAGAGATCAGTGTTTTGTTATAACTTAGCTGATCCCAACAACCTTGCTAGACAGCTTTGTTCTATGTGACTATTACCACTCATCACTTTGAGGGGATTGTTAGAAGGACAGATATCATTAGGGGCTTGTATGTGAGTATTGGAGATGTTTCTAGATTCTTACTGCAATTATATTAACCCTAAAACATAAGCTTACAATGAAGACTTCTAACGAATCCCAATGCAGGCATGGGGATTTCCTCTATACAGTTCCAAGGAACATATGAAAGTGAATAAAGAGATGGATAATTCATTTTCGGAAAGGAGAACAGAAATCTTGATCATTATTTCAGTATTACACTATTACTCCAGGTGCAATTGGATGTATAATATATTACTTGGGGGCAAATAAATGTGGTCCAGTAAGGCATTTGCAAAAAAAAATGTGAGATATTGCAAACCAATGTCAAGGGCATGCAAATTAGTAGGATTGGGCCACTGGGTGAATGACAGTAAGGGTAAGACAGAGAAGTGGCTTAATTTGTGTCTTCTTCTGAAAATATGTATGTAATTATTAGTCAAGGTTAGTAGCAACTCGTGTGTTTGGATGTTTGGCTTTTTGAGAATGCACTATTTTTTAAGGTTTCTGCCGGCACTCTCGTGGAATCGAATTAACACTCGTAGAGTTGTCATGAGATTACTTAAATGTGTTTTTTTTTTGCTAATAGGAAGCAAGCATATGAACAAACACTAGTGATCCCACATACATATCCATGTCCTCCTCTTGGATTTCATCATCCACTGCTTGACAATAGGAAGAGTGTGCGAGTAATACTTATATCAAATGGTGCTCATAAGGTGATTACCCATCCATAACACCAGAGTGCTCAGTGCAATGCCGTTGAGCTGAACTGCATATTAAAATGGGCCCTTGCTTATGAACAAGCAGCAAACAACAAGACCCAAATAGCATCCACATGGCATCCTTAAGAGTATGGTTCCGCACCCCCACCTCAAAGTTCTGAAAAGGATCTTATGTTCGTAAAGGTAACAACCTTATAAAGAAGTCAACTGAATTGGCACTCGTACTTCCAAAGGATTGCTGCTCATGTTATTTCAAATAAATGAAGTGAACAAAAATACATACTACATGAGTGGTCCCTTTCCGATATTACATGATTATGCCAATTATTCAAATATCTTCTACATGTTGCTTGCATTGATCATATTGTGGTGATTATCATCTTAGTTAAGGGATATTTCGTGGTGATGGGGTAGTGGAGTAGTTGTCACCAAGGGAAGGGCATGCACCCTTGGAGGCCCCGAAGCCTAGACGACCGCAATCCCAACTGCTATTGTAGCTGCGATGGTTGGGGGACATGTTGCTTGGCACATCGAGGTGCTAATCTGACGGTGTTGGCCTCGGCACTTGCGTGTTTTAGCCCGGTGCTCGAGCGCGGGCCAAGTAGTCATGGTTGGTCGGCCAGTGCTTCACTTGTCACTTAGAGTTAACACTCGTGTACAGGCCAATGTAGGCCACATTGGTCGGTATTCCGAGTGGGAGCGCTAAGAGGGGAGTTTCGGGAAATATGGATAATGAAGTTGGTGATGGGACGTGAATCTCCTGTGCATTAGGAGGATTGGGCTAGTCGCAAAGATTCGCAGGTTGGAATCTGTTTTGTGAATCAGAAGTACAATAGTGAAGTAGAGCTAAGTAGACGTGTTGGGAACTTAGTTAGGATGCATTGTACCCCACCGCATGCCTACGGAGGCACCCCAACCCTAAGGTATTCTTTTTGCCTTAGAGTCATAGTGTGAGGTCTCATCTAGACCAAAACCACAGACTATCCACGAAGCTTGGTTACTTATATCCATATCTAATAACCATAATAAAAATGTGATTCTTGTGAGACCTGGTTACCTAGTTTCTTTTTCTTTTGCACACATTTAAAATTATATCCTGCTTGTTGTTGTATAGTTTTATCTAATTCGTATTGGGCAACTTTGCTCATAACGTACCTACGTGTGGATCCGCAGGTCCTCAGCAGTGAGCAGTTTGGAGACATCACTTTTAGTGTAGCTTCACTACACTTCTTGTATCATAGTTGATAGTAGTTTTTTTTACGGACTTCTTTACTTGTAGTTTCTTTTTGAGAGACATGACATGTAATGTATGATTGTGGACTTCTATATTTATGCTTACATGTAATTTTTGTGGACATGGAAATGGATAATAGATTGTATTAGAATTGGTGAATGGAAATACACGTGCTTGTGAACAGGTTGAATGCAATGAGAAAAAAAATTATTTCCTTTGTATGTTGCTTTTTTTTCTCCTGCTTTTGTGAATGTCAATTATTCGAATGTGGAATTATGTGCGTGGACTGGTTTGCCGAGTACCTAGATCCTAGGGGCGTCACACCTGAACTCTATCCTATGAAGATTAATTTCTTTTATTATTAGACAAAAACAATAGTAATTGTTATGTACATGAAAATTATTTTAAAAATAATGTCAATAAGGGGAAATAACCCGAACCTATACTTACCATATGTAACTCCATTATGTAATTCTAATTTTGTAATTACATATTAAAATATTTCATATGGAATTTATGATTTACTTATTTCTTTATATTTTTAATTTAATATAAATTTTCAAATTCTTAAAGAAAATAGTGTCGATGGTATTAGAGTTTGATATCACGGGAGTTTTGCAAAAGCACATATTAGTCTTTTTCTTAAATATTAATTTATTGTTTCATACATATTTTAAATTTAAATAGAAGGAGATTGCCTAATGGTTGCAACCTATGCAACCTCTAATGATATTGTTGCTCCAACTATGGCGATAAAAGTTGAGTATGCATTTTTTGTCGATCTATCCGAACAAGAATCCTTGAGTTTGTTAGCCATGTGAGCCCAAGGAGAACCATTTCTAATAGTTAATCTTATTGTAATCTTTGATATATAAATAAAAATTATTGGTTTATTTCGCTCCTTGTCTGAGATTAAATGAATGAGTGCATTTATAAGGTCCCTTAGTACAATTACGATTATGTAACATGGCCATCTTAATGATCAAATAGCTATTGATTCAATGGTTGAATCATATAAGTTGGTGCTTGGATAATATCTAAAGATTTAGATTGAGGACTCAAAAAGTACTGTCAAATGATAGCTAAGAGATGATCTCTAGCCCGAGAAAGAGATGTCAATCTTTCTCTAAAGGTTGATATCTGACCGACCTCTTGATACAGGTCCTCTACATAGGAATAGAGATTTGGAGGTGTCAGATAAGTTAGGTCGAAGAGTTGACTTAACGAGATTGAGATAATCAAGACCTATGCCATGTGCTGTCATGATATATGCATGCATCCTCTGACCAGAGACAAATGTATTACTATATGTCTGAATATGTACACTTGACGGAACGTTAGGTTGATGACCTAATCAAGGTCTATACACCGAAGAGTCATTGTGCATATGAGGGCATATGAGTAATATGATCTCTCAAAAGGGTCATACGTGTTCACTACGTAATTGGAAGATATGAGCCCACTCATGAGGTATTGGGATCGATCAAATTCCATGCATCGTCGTATTTCTTTGGAAGCATGACTAGAATTTGTAGGTATGATATATTCTTTTGGAATGCATATGATCGATACAAACTCTCAATAACCGACTGAGAAACTTAATGATAAAATCCTGAAGAAGATTGTATAAATGTGATCTAAATCTTTGGGATTATTCTAGGTCTTCAAGTATGCAGGATGTAAGTGTATTAGGAATACTTGAGGGTGATCTGATCATAAATGATTGTATAACCATGACACTTTCATTTTGAGGGGGAGCGGTGAAATAGGTTTGGATATTAGTGTCTCCTCTTATAAGATTGGCAATCTAATCTTAATCCAAATTTTTGACAATGATATGAATGTGATTCGAATCTAATGAGAAGATTAGATTCACTATTTCATTTCATCAAAAATCTTTGAGAGGTCCCCAAAATCTGGATTTAACATATGGTCTCAATCCAAATCACTATACATGGAATGTAAAATCGTCCTATCCTTATTTCCAAGTATCCGCAGAGAGAGCACTTTATTCTTAAAAGAGTTCAGGAATAATTCTATTGTTAATAATATATATCTCAGTATTGGAAAATTGACCATTAAATATGATTTAATTATCATGAATAATTTGAATATGATTCATATTATCTGGATACATGAGAATAGTTATCTAAGATAATTAAATATGATTTGATTATCAAGGATGTGATTGATGTGGATTTTATTGTCCATAATAATAATAAATATTATAAATATGATTTCTAATATGATAGAGATATTTAATTGTAAATAATATTTACAATGATGCATAATATATTGGATGCATGAATATGATTTTGTATTGTATGCATAGAGAGATTTGTAATGTGAATTAGATTCATATTGAATAATTAATTGTAAATACAATTTACATTTTATATTAGATGCATGAATAAGATTCATAATTGTTGATGTCATGATTGAATTAGCACAAAATAATTTGGAATTATTTTGGTGAATAAAAATACAACAAAAGTTGTTGTGCATGTGGAATATTTTGTGAGATATGGGGTCTCACAAAATTGGAATGAGAGAGCCACCTTCCATTCAAGAGGGAGGATGACCACATTGTGTCCTATTTCAATGTGGTCGTCCACTCCATGAATGGAAGGAGGCTTGTTCTATTTCGATTCACTCCGCATAAGATTGATTTGATATAATTTAAAAGTGTTATAAATTATTTGCAACATATTTAATTTATTTTAAATTGATTTATTTTTGTTGCAAATTTATTCAACAAAATCCTTACAAATGATTGAAAGAACAAAATCGTCTATACCATACCATGGATTTTGTGTGCACATGGATTGAGATCCATGCACATCCAATATATTATAAAAGAAAGGGTAACCCTAGATACTTCTTTCACAATAAAATTGCAACATCAATCTCTCTCCCTCTATTCTCTATATACTCCCCGTATCTCTCTCAATTGTGGTCATTCACATTTCGACCTAGAGATCCTTATCGTCGTCGTCACGTTGTTGTGCTACCACATCGACTACTCATGAATCTCTGTTATCATCGGCGCTTCTTAATCGTGAAGAAGACGTCAAAATTCGTCAAACGAAATCATGGGATTCAGTGCTCAGATCTTCACCCTGGATAGGGAGAAGCATACGTCTCATCCACTTGCTCGCAAGTGTCTCCTTTGAGACCGGAGGTGTCTTACTTTAGAGATAAGGGATTGAAATCAAGCTTCAAGAGGTATTCTTATAACTTATTTCTGATCTTGATGAAATGACTTGAGAAATGTTCTCGAATCATGCGGTTTCATCTCTTTAAAAAATTTAATTTACATTACACCGTGCAACTAGTATGACTAGTCGCTCTTGATCGCGTGTGATGGAATTTCACGCTTCCATGATGCATTAATGCCTAAACCCTAGCCTTCAGGGTTCATTGTGGATTTGGGGGGGTGCAGAGTTTGGTTCAAGAAAATAAAAGATTATGAGTCAAGTTGGTTGTGGATCAAGAAAAAATATCTAAATAAGGAACCCACTTCATAGAAAATAATAAGTTAAACTATCAAAAGAAATGCTTTAATGGTCCAAATACTGACCACACACGTGCGTGGGAAATCAGTTATCAGATCATTCTTTATTCCACTTTACTCCATCAAAAGACAATAACAACCAACCCAAACATAGTCCCATATCGACAACCCACAAAGTGTGAGAGTGGATTATAAGAGTAGATGATTACTACTTGACAATTTAGACTTAAGCATTTTGGTTGGTTGTGAATGGGCCCACTTGGACCCGAACACAATAAGCTCTCATGGTAGGTTTTCCTTATTAACCGAGTGAGGACGTAAGCCTAAAACATCAAAGCGATCAAAGCTAGGAGCATGCATCTACCACTATCATTGAGAGTAAGTGATAGGTGATGTTGCGATGAGGACGTTGCGAATATAAATAAGGTATATTTGAATAGAGCCCAACCCAAATGTTATCCCACATCGGCAACTCACAAGTGAGTGGGTTATAAGGGTGGAGAATTACTAATTAACAATTTGAGCTATTTTATTATTTGATATAATATATATATATATATTAAAATGAAAATAATATCCAAGCATGCAGTTACCGATTGATTTTTATTTTTTAAAAATCAATTGTCATGTCATCATCAGTTCTCAAACCATAGACGATAGTTATCGAAACCGTCGTGTAAAAGAAAATTTATTGTCAGTTCTTTGAAAACCATCGAAGAAGACCAATATAAAAATGCCATAAAAAGGACGTACATTGACGGTGGCTTGAACCGTTGACATATTTTACTGCCATTAACCTGCAATGTGTAGCCTCATCGAGGATGTCAATAACCACCGTCAATAGTAATAGTAATTGCCAGTATCGATGGAAAAGAATAACTGCTAACGATTATTGTAATTGGCCAACTTTTTTCGGTGATTTTTTGGGAGGCTCTCACGACATTTTTTGGTCTTTGTTGGTGGTTGTGTATTATGGACGAATTCCAACACCAGTGTTGTGTGAATTGGGATGAAAGTCTAATCATGAAGTGAGATTAAATACCCTTATGACTTGAGCTATCAAAATTTATGACAAATCTTAATAAAGATAGTCAAAATTTTTGAAAATAATCATTGTGCATGCATAAACTACTCGAGAATAGTATGTGTTATTTTGTTTGTAAACTACTTCATTTCCCTTCTGCACCATCCTAAGAAGTCGATCGATGGTAAAAATTTTATGTTTTTCTTTATAGTTAGATTTCTAATTTACTGATCATGGAACTTAGTAATTGTCTTCTACATCAATGGTTAATATTACATAGAGAGGGGAGACTGGCAACAAGCTGCATCGTTGATGAATCCATGATTCATTAACATTCTTTTTTCATTTTGTCTTAAAACCCTTAACAAATACATGTAAATATTCATTAATTTTTGTTTCTTAATAAAACTTCATTCATGAATAAAAATGCATTTCTATGCATCAAAATCAAGAAAATAAATAAAGAATAAAAAGAAAGAAAATAAAAAGAAGTAAGATTGTAAATATGTATATATGTACAATATGACTAGAAAATATAAATATAGCTGAAAGATATATTTATATAACCAAATCCCCAAGATCAAGTCAACATGGGTTGGTAGACCTACAAATAAGTTGGGGGAGATAAGGAAGAAAACTACAAAAAGAATTATTTATACATTGTACACATTTTTTCATTAATTATCAAATAAATACCAAAACTTCAATGATTTTTAATTAATTCATTTGCATATTTTTCAACCAACTCTTTTCCTATTTATTTCTAAAGTGTATTAAAAATTTTAAAAATAAGTTGAAAATATTATCTTGTATATATGCCAAGAAATCCAACTTTTAAATTGTCATTTCTCAACATCCAAGCAACTAACTTCTTCATACAAACTCCAATTTTACTCTACTCATCTTTAAAGTTTATAGAATAATATTCTATAATTAATGAACGTGATTTCACTAAAATTGATGTCCGTTTGTGAAAAGATAATTTTGGGGCCTAATGACAACAGGGTTTTTGGTCTATTTATTTTATTCTAAACATATTATTTATAGTTTTACTAATTTTATAATTTTTAATTTTTTTGATTTTTTGTATGGTGTATAAATTATTTAATAATTTTTAAACACTATTTAATTTTTCAAATAAATCAAAAACCCAAATTTATAGATGAATTTGACATGTAGATTATACACCTATATTTATTTATATCTATAAATTAATTTATTAAAATCCATAAAAATTAACACATAATTTATTCATTATCCTAATAAATAATAAAATATAAATATAATAAGTTATTTATTAAATTATTAATTTAAAAATCAAAACCCTATTTATTAAGTATATTATATATAATTATTTATTTATATTAAAATTATATTTCACTACATATTTATTATTTATAACAAATAATTTATACAGTAAATTAGATAAAATAATTATACATTTTTTATCATTATTGAAAATAGCATTATTTAATTTTTATTACATATTTAATAATGTAACTAACCTACTTGTTCCTGACACGTGTCAGTATCTGGACCTTCTTCTTTCCCAAGAATTTGTTGCATCTTATGTTACAACCGATCTTCTTCACTTAATTATTCTAATCGATCTTCATTTCCAAATAATGATCTCGACCCTTGATTCCCTAGTCCAAACAACCCTCATATTCGGCCACCATTAGATCCAACCTAATCTGCCTTTGATCACCCTATAAAAATCATCTAACCTCCTTTGTGACAACTAACATCTCTCATATCTAGTTCACAACTGCATGACCTTCCATTTTCCTCATTGATCCTCGCCTCACATGATGGAGACAATGCCTCGGAAGGAGATCTATGTGGAGGAGGGATATCATGGAAGACGTTCCAAGGTGGAGATCGCCTTGCATCGACGCCTCGCGTACCATTAAGCTCCAGGATTGGCACCTCGTTAAGCGACTTCATACAACCTACAAGCACGGGTAATCATTCCATCCTCCTTTTGATTTCTCGATTTGTGTGCACCAATTAGTACTCTAATAACATCTTAGATCTAGATCTAACATCATTCTTTGATCCTCACTATCCCATTTTCAGCCTGATATTGTTTATTCTTGGAACTTATTAAGAGCCGCAAAACCTCTTACTTCTTGGCCAATTTCATTACAAAATCGAGCAATAGAAATTCATTTTAGGTCTATACTATCATCCAGAGAGCAGACACCTTCAATTTCATCATCTAGAGATCTAACAATTTCTTCACAAAGTAAACGTTCAAATGAGCTGCAGCATCATTCTAGATCCACAAACCCAAGTTATCTCCTTCACAGAGCATTCACTATCTTCCTCGGCCATGCCCCATAGTAGGCAAGCTCGGAGGGGATAGGTGATCCCCCCTTGGCCTTGTAGGAGGTCGGCTATTGCCCGCCATCATAGAAGAGGAGCTCGGTCAATCTCAAGTACTGATGCCTCCCTTCAAAGTTTGGGGAAGAACAACCTCAAGAATAGGAGCAACAGTTGAGACTTGAGAGACACGTGGCAGTCGTGAATGGCCCGGATCGCACATCCTTAATCTAATTAAAGTCGTTTGCGTGAACCGGTGGAAAATTTATTAAAGAGCCAATGCAGAAGTCCAATTGAATGCTCGCCTCCAGAAGACTTTTAGTTTGCGATTAGGTCCACACGTAGGGACCTAATTGTAAAACTCCAGCAGTTTACTTACATTTAGGTCCCTGACCAGCAGACCTAATTGTAAGAACCATTTATTTTTTGGGTTTTTCTCAATTGTGACCCTCTGAGATATTGCAATATCAGTTATGCCCCTTCCTTTTTGTGGAATATCAATTGTGCCCTCGACTTCTTGCCATTCTATCACTTGGGCCCCTCTGTTACTTTAGTCATCAATGATTTGAACTTAACCATCATTTTCTTAAACCAATGTGAGGTTAAGAGGGGCATAACCATCCAACTCTACCCCACCCTCCTCCCCTTCATCTTGAACGCACCCGAACTCACCCGAGCTCTCCCCCTCCACCGTGAGCTCCTCTCCACCACCCGAACGCATCTGAGAATTGAGACGCTCTTCTCCACCGCATGCAATGGGCCTCGCCTGAGCACGATTCCACTAATAGTTGATTTGCACCAAAGCATGAAGATGAAGGTTCAATTGCTCATCGTTAGATCATCAGTTGTGTCTTCATCCAAGTTACAGAGGCTCGATGTTTCAGACAAAAACTGACAGATGCAGGAGGAGGGGAAGGTCAAGAACGGAGGAGTAGGAGGGGCGGAGAGGGAGGCACGTGGGAAGGGGGAGGGGGAGGAGGAGGGGGTAATGGAGGAGGTTGGAGCGGAGGGGCGAGGGGGATTAGGAGGTCAGGGATAGAGGATGGAAAGGAAGGGGGGACATGGGGCGGATAAGAGGGCAAGGGGAGCTCGAGGTGGAAAAGGGAAAGGAAGGTGGGAGGTGTGGGGGCGGAGTAGAGGGCCAGGGGGAGCTCGAGGAGGAGGGAAAGGAAGGGGGAGGAATGGGGGCAGAGTAGAGGGCCAAGGGGAGCTCGGGGTGGAGGAGGGAAAGGAAGGGATGAGGCGTGGGGGCAGAGTAAAGAGCCATGAGGGAGATCAGGGTGGTGGAGGGAAATGATGTTGGAGCCGTGGGGCGGAGCAGAGGGCCAGGGGGAGCTTGGGCGGAGGAGGGAAAGGAAGGGAGGAGGCATGGGGGCGGAGAAGAGGGCCAAGGGGTGCTCGGGGCGGAGGAGGGAAATGAAGGGGGGAGGCATGGGGGCGGACAAGAGCGCAAGGGGGTGCTCAGGGTGGAGGACGTTGGAAGAAAGCTCGGAGCAGAGGCGGAGGGGGAGGCACAAGGACGGAGGCAGGGAGGAGCTGGGGAGGAGGAAGAGAAGGGAGGAAGTGGAAGAAGATGGGGAGGATGAGGAAGACTTTCAGTCCTATTTTTTAAATTTAATTCCATTTGTGTCCTCCAAGTTAATGTCCGTTTGCGCTGATTATGGATGGTCACTAACTCGAGGGGCACAAGTGATAGAATGGTAAGAAGTCGGGGGCACAACTGATATTCCCAAAAAGGGAGGAACATAACTGATATTTAAATATCTCAGAGGGTCACAACTGATAAAAACCATTTTTTAGTATTTCATTATACTCTTATTTTGGACATTGTGGACTATAGACATTATCATATCATCATTGCATTTTTTACATTTTATTTTGTATCAAATTTCGATGAATTATCGCATTTTATTTTGGATTTTTATCTTCAAATTTTGGTAAGTTTTGATTTTATTTTCTCTTCTTTATCGAGTTTGTTGCTCAAGTAATTTTATCTACTCTATAGTATCACATATATCCCATTAAAGCAGTCTGTTCCCGCTCAATCTGTGAGGCAGGTGAAGGTTCCGAGAGAGGGCCCACTACCGCTACATCAATAGAAGAAAGAGTGATATGCTTGAGATTTTAGAAAAAAATGCTGAAACAAAAGACCTGAAAAGCTGAAACATTTTCACAAATCAACTGTTCAAGAAGAATTATTGATGATGATTCCTCACAATAATCATGATGTTAAAAGTGCTAATTCAAATCCAATGGATGAAAAATGATGATTTCAACATATATTATAGATAAATTTACTGAAAAATCATTTTGAAAATTAAATAAAAATTGGACATTAAAAGTCAAATAAAAAAGTTTAAAAATTAAAATCACAAAAAGAGTTTTCTCGCTTTAATAAGGAAAATAAAAAAAGATAAAAATATCATGAAAATAATTTTCTTTCCTCGAAGATTTTGAGTGTGTCTTTCTACCTCCTTGTGTTCGACCCAGGCACACTCACCTGGATAAATAAGTAGTGAAACACCAATCTTTTCATTGCTGTTGATTTTTGTTTGATTAACTGAAATTTTGTTTCGAGTGGTTTTCTACACTGACAACTCAATTTACCGCTCGTAAAATTTCGATTATCAACCGTCAACCCCTTTTGGATGGTAAATCCAATACTTTAAAATACAGCATCCACAAACTTGTGAACCATAACATTGCTATGCATAATTTTTTGGACCCTCTTGAGGAGTTATACCGCTTCAGTTGCCAAGAACCCAAAGATATCAAAACCAAAATGGATGAATACATGTTTTTGTCAATATAAGCCTTCTTATGCTTAGCAACTTTAGCTATGGGAGCTTCCTGTGCATCGTATCCTGCAATAAAATCGCTCCTTATCGGACCCATCAATGGAGAAACTCCAGTCAAATCAACACATGCATGCTTACCTCCAGCCCATCCAAATATTAAAACATCTGTTGGTTTGAGTGTCGATCTCCCCTCATGTGGATTAGTCAGAAAATTCATAGGTGCTTCTTTCTTTGAAGTTGTCCAAATGAGGTTGCAAAGGAAGTTGCTGGTAGGTAGGTGTAATATTCCCCCTTTACTAGAAATTTGATGGAGATAGTGGATACGATGGAAAGAAGGAAGATTCAAATAATATGTCTTCAAGAGACTAAATGGATTGGAGGGAAAGCAAGGGAGGTCGAGAAGACATGCTTTAAACTTTGGCATTCAGGTAATGATAAGGGAAGAAATGATATTGGAGTTGTTGCCCATAAGGATTTGAAGGATTGTGTGGTTGAGGTGCAAAGATTCAGGGATCAGATTATTTTGCTAAAATTGGTGCTTGAATACGAAATTTTGAATATCGTCTTAGTTTATGCACCGTAAATTAGTTTAGATGAAAGGACTAAATAAGCTTTTTGGGAGGATCTGGATAAGATTTTGCAAGGAATCCCACAAAGAGATATGATATGCCTGGGTGGAGATCATAATGGACATGCGAGAAAGGATGCTTCAGAGTATGATAGTGTTCATGGAGGCCATGTTTTTAGATAGAAATGAAGAGGAAAAAATCATTCTAGATTTTATAATGGCATATGATCTTTTCAAAACGAACATTCTCTTCAAGAAGAGGGGGGAACATTTAATTACTTATAAGAGTGGCCCGATTAGAACACATATAGATTTCTTTGCATTGAGGAGAAGAGATTGGTTGTGTTGCAAAGACTACAAAGTAATCCCATGAGAGAGTTTGACAACCCAACATCACTTGTTAGTCATGGATGTGCAAATAAAAGGGCTAGTAAAGAAAAGGATGGTTCCCAAGATCACTAGAACTTGATGGTTGAATTTTCAACTGAAGCAATCAAGCTTCATGGAGAAGGTTTTAGAGGACTTATCTTGGGATTATAGTGGAAGTGCAAATGATATGTGGGAGGTGGTAGCATCTTCTATCCGAAATCTGGCCAATGAAATGCTAGGCGAATCAGAGGGAGGAGCTCCGGGCCAAAAGGAGGCTTGGTAGTGGAGTGGATGGGCGCAAGAGAAGCTCAAAATGAAAAGAGCATGGTTCAAACTATGTCTAAAGATAGAACAGAGGAAAATATCAAAAACTACAATGCAGCGAAGAAGGAAGTAAAATAGGCTATAAATGAAGCTAAGTCAAAAGCTTATGAAGTTTTGTACAAAAATCTCTGACTCTAAGGAGGGCAAGAAGGATATATTCAGGTTGGCCAAAGCAAGAAAAAGAAAGACCAAAGACCTTTCTCAAGTAAGATGCATTAAGGAAGAGGAAGGTCATGTGCATTTTACTCAGAAGGATATAGAGACTAGATGGAAGCAGTATTTCCATAAACGAATCTGATGCAGACACGATTTGGCGTGGCGTCGGAAAATTATTTTTGAATGGTGGAATTGTTTGGTGGAGAAAAGGAGAGGTTGAGGAGAGAGAAACTCGCCGCTAGCGAGGGGTTGAAGGAGGACCGTGGAGATCGCGTGGAGGGAGAAAGGAGAGAGAGGGATAAAATGAGATAAACTCAATTTTTCATAATACTTCACTCCATAAAAATGTTGGACTACCCTCTCTTTATATAGGAGAGATGGGTTTACAAAAATAGTAAACTCATTTAAATTGACAACCGACTTGCCTAAACTGACTCTAACTAATTAATTGACCCAAATTCAAATTAAAATCTACGAAATAAACGTTGAGATCACATGCGATCTCTTTTATTTAATTAAACAATTTCGACAACCTAAAAACGTAAATAAAATTGACGATTAACTAATTAAATAAATACGGCCCTATAATTTGGGGTCGCGCTGCATCAACTCTCCGCCGCTTTAAAAAATTCATCTCCCGACGAATTGCTTGACGTAGATGCACGTTGGAGAATTCGTCCTTGAATTGGGCTTTAATTTCCTCCAATTCGATCATTTTCAATATTACGTTTGTAGTTTTTTCCAATTGGAGGGCACCACTGCAACTTTCGTACCCCTTCAATTTTCTTGGCTTTGTTCTTTCTGCAAATAGGGGTTTTAGGGAATTTATTTTTGCAATTTTCCCCATTCAATCTCAAATCCCTAGAATTGAGGGATTCGGGTCCTGTGTTTGAAATAGCACCCGCTAGGGCTTCCTTCTTCTCCACGAAGAGGCGGCGCGGCGCGGAATAGGGAGGCTTCAGGCGACGCCAGATCTGGACTCTGGTTATTACGTGACGGTGTCGCTCCTCCAGGATCGCCCTAACACCATCGCAAGGGGCGTAGAGGAAGTGTTGTCCTTCCACGCGGAGAGTTCTCCCGCGAGAACGGGGCCTGCGCAGGGTGATTGGCGAAGGGGTGGTTCGCGAAGGGGCGGGGGCGAGGGAAGGCGGCGCTTGGGGAGAAGAGGGCTGGGGTGAGAGCGATGGGCGAGGGAGAGGGAAGGCGGTGTGAGAGGGGAAGAGGGGGCGCTGGGGCTCGGGGAAGAAGGTCGCGGGTGGGGGAGGGAAAGAGGAGGGGGCGCAGGGAAGGGTCAAGTGCCTTGGGGAAAATGGAGGTGCAGGCGGGAGGGCTGGGCTGCGGGGTCGGGGATGGCGAAGGCTGGGCTGGGTCGGTCGGGTCTGGATGGGTGCCGCTGGTTTCTCGGAATGGGGCCTCGAGGGTGCGGTCCCGTCAGGGTCGAGCGGCAGTGGGGTGGGAACCGTCATTGGGTTGGATATCGGTGATGACGGATGGTTTGAAACACCCAGGACAGCAGCCGTTCTGTCATTGGCGGCGTGATTTTCTTCCTCAAAAGTCTGGACAGCAGCTTGATCAGCTTCCACGGCGAGTTTTTCGTCGTTAAAACTTGCGGTAGCGGCTTCGACGGTTGACGGCTTTGATTGGGCATCGCGGAAGGCCTCAAAGTTGGCCATGAAGTCCCGAAACATTGATGACATGGCTCGGAAGTTGTTCTGCAAATCACGTACCATGTGCTCCGTCTCCTTGTCGTAGGCGTCGTTGGTTCGTCGTGTTTGTTCGGATGATCGATGATGCCGGTGCAAGCGCCTGGATGGATCGTTAGGTCGTGAGGACGACCTAAATGCCATGCTCTGATACCAAATGATGCAGACACGATTTGGCGTGGCGTCGGAAAATTATTTTTGAATGGTGGAATTGTTTGGTGGAGAAAAGGAGAGGTTGAGGAGAGAGAAACTCGCCGGTAGCGAGGGGTTGAAGGAGGACCGCGGAGATCGCGTGGAGGGAGAAAGGAGAGAGAGGGATAAAATGAGATAAACTCAATTTTTCATAATACTTCAATCCATAAAAATGCTGGACTACCCTCTCTTTATATAGGAGAGATGGGTTTACAAAAATAGTAAACTCATTTAAATTGACAACCGACTTGCCTAAACTGACTCTAACTAATTAATTGACTCAAATTCAAATTAAAATCTACGAAATAAACGTTGAGATCACATGCGATCTCTTTTATTTAATTAAACAATTTCGACAACCTAAAAACGTAAATAAAATTGACGATTAACTAATTAAATAAATACGACCCTATAATTTGGGGTCGCGCTGCATCAGTTTCATTGGGGAAGGAAATAGAAAGACATTTGGGTGATCTAGCTAGTAGTGAAAGTTTCTTGAATCGTGCAAGCTATGGACAAATACAAAGAAAAGAAGTAGAGGAGGCTTTGAAGGTTATTAGACCTAGGAAAGGTGTAGGACTGTATGACATGCCTAAAGAAGTATGGAGAGTTTTAGGTAAGCGTGGTTTGAGTTGGCTTACAAATTTATTTTATGTTATTTGAGAACAAGAAAATGCTTGAAGATTGGATGAGAAGTATCGCGGTGCCTCTTTATAAGAACAAAGGAGACATTTAAAATTATTCAAATTACAGAGTTATCAAGTTGATTGGTCACACTATGAATAATTTGAGAATGTGTAATTGAAATAAGGTTGATGCAAGTTTCCAAAGTAAAAGAAAATCAATTCGGATTCATGCCGGGTCGCTCAACTTTTGAAGTCGTACATATGCAGAGGAGAACAGTGGAGATTTACCGAGCTTAAAGGAAGAACCTCTGTACGATTTTTATTGATTTGGAAAAGGCTTATAATTCTGTCACACGGGAGATATTGTGGAGAGTTTTGGAGAAGACAAGTATTGTCCTATACATTAACCTCATAAAGGACATGTATGATGCTGGGGCGTTGATATTTATTCTCCTCCAAGGGGTTAGTTTGACTAAGACATGAAGTCCCGAATATATCACATTTCAAAAATATCACCCACCCACATGGTAAAACCGCATGTACTGCCCCACGTAGTGAGTGACCTTAGAATAAGTCGTTGCAAGGACTTTCTATTGCCTGATCTTCTATCCCGCATGTTCATATAAGGTGCAGTGGAGCAATCTCACCCAAACATGTGTGGATCCCGGCCTGACAATAACTTGATATAGAGTTGTTTTCAAGGCATGGGAGAAATCAAGACAACAATTGGGAGGAATGTTCTTAAATGTGGTGATCTTAGCTTTGAAAATATGAACAACCAACCCATCTACGGTATTAGGTACAACATGTAGGATGGGTCTCAAAATACCAATAGTGTGCCCTAGAACCACCCCTGCATCATATGTAACTTGAACAAGGCCGTCATCATGATGGCAAGCACGGCTCATAGCTTGTATCTTCGTGCATCTTCCACACAACCACAGATCAAAAGCCCTCAAGGTCCCTTCTAAGGTAAGATATAGATCAAGATCAATCCTAATGACATCCCACAAAATAGTAAACGTGCTCGTCGCTGGAAAGATGTACCCTCATGATATGAAAAGTTAATCACGTAAACATGTTGCTTCCTTCCCTACCATCCAGACAAGAGTAGATGTTCAAATGGACACAACAATCCACAAGAACAATGTGAGATATACAAATTCTATATAGAACAAGATTGCGAGAGCTGGCGAAGTGTTTGAGGCGTGGGGGCAAAAGCTGAAGGAATCACTCCTTCCAAGTCAAACATAGTAAGGCCATCTCGATGGAAGGAGGGGACATTGGCGAGCAAACGCCACTGCACCTCAGAACGCGTAGGAACCTCTTCGATGGTGAAAAGCCAAAGATCAACCACAGGGTGGTTGACAAGTTGTTGTGATCTCGGTGTGAGGAGAAGGCACACGGTGGTTGAGAAGTTGGTGTGATCTTGGTGTGAGGAGAAGGGGGTTGCTGGACGTGGGAGGCCACGAATTGCAGGTGGCCGAGGCGGGGTTGTTGGTTGGCCGCTATTCGGGGTGGGGCTGATCGCAGATGGTCAGGGCGGGGTCGTTCGCTGGTTGGGGCGAGGTTGTTTGCAGATATCCGGTGTGGGCATGCTCGTTGACCGCGGGGCGCATGGGAGGGGGCAGGGGGAAGGGAGAGACCTCGGGCGGGAGGGGGAGGACGCAGGGAAGGAACGGTGAGGGTAAGGGAGAGGTCGTGGGGTTGGGGAGGTCAGACGGAAGGTGGAGGCGATGTGCAGGGGAGGATGTATCGGTGGTGGGGTAGTGGGGCGGTGGGCGGAGGGGGCACTGGGGGTAGGGAGGTCAGGCACTAGGGGCAGGGGAGGTCGGGCACTAGGCGGTGGGGCATCGGGCTGTGGGGCGGCGGATGGTGGGGTGCTATGGGTGCTGGGCGGTAGGCGATGGGGGCGGTGAGCAGTGTGGCACTGGGCGGTGCGGCATTGGGGGCAGAGGGCGCTAGGGCGGATGTATGCGGATTGTGCTGCATCATTCTTCATTGGGTAAATTACAACTTGGATCTCCATCTATGGGTCCGATCTCATAATGGGTCCCGATCTTTAAATTGTAACGATTCGGGTCCCAGGGCTATTAGTGTAAGGAACTTTTTGGGGCTAATGACGAGTATATCTTTATTTAAAAGTTGGAACTCAACCCCCATTCTCTTCCCAACAAGGGCATATTCGTCATAAACCCAAAAATTTCCATTTCCTAAATGGTCCTGGGACCTGAATCGTTATAATTTAAAGATCGAGACCCATTATGGAATCTGACTCATAGATGGGGACCCAAATTGTAATTTACCCTTCTTCATTTATGTCATAGTACTTTCATGGAACATAAGTTATTAATCGTAAAATCACGCTATTTTTGAAAGCCTTAGGCGCATCTTTTGATATTTATGTCGACTACGTAGTTTCTAGGTCTTATGAAAAAAGCATATTGCATCTGAAAACATTGTGCGCTCGTGTTAAGATAGAAAGTTTTTCCGTATTTTTCTTCTTAGATAAAACTATTTTCATGCTATGTGAGCTATTATTAGAAATGGATATTTACACCTATAACCTTAAGTAATTTTGTAATTACGTCAGGAACATTCGATAATCACGAATTACACCCATAACATTCGATGGTGATCTCGGTGAAGATGGCAGGAAGGGAGCCGCCGAGGCCATTGCAGTAGAGGGAGCCTCCACAATCACTGGTAGAGCAGCGGTTGCGGCTGGAGGAGTAGAAGGTGCAGTCCTAACATTGCCAGATGTGACCGGACCAGACCGGGAGGAGGCAGAGGGAGTATGCATGGTTGGGGTTGAGCTGGAAGCCGTCGCGGGAGAGGATGGGCATGCCAGCACTGGGCTGGATGCCGGGCCACACGGGGTGCGAGCACTTGTTGTAGAGGGAGAGTGTGTCGAGGGAGCAATGGAGGAGGCAGGGGATGGAGTGGCAGAGCAACATCGAGGGCTGGAGGGAGCGGCGTCAAGGGCTAGAGGAGGTAGAGGGAGGGGAGAGGCAGTTTGGTGGGCTGGGCGGGAGGAGAGAGGAGGAAGGGGTGAGAGAGAGGAGGGGGCAGGGGGTTTTATTTTTATTTTTATTTTTATTCTTTTGATTTAAATTTATCCGTTAGATCGAAGATAGGTTAGACTCAAAGGTATGATTGAGTTAATGGACTAAAGTAACGGAGGTATACTTATTCGAGGTTTCTCATGTAATTATGAATTATCGAAGGTTCACGAGGTAATTACGAAAATACTCAGGGTTATGGTGTAAATATCCCTATTAGAAATCCCTGTTCTTTTGAAGGCCTTGCTTTCACCTTGCAACATTTTATATAGATTCTGTCACTTCTTAGACATTGCAAAATAATTCCATCTTCATGCCAAAATAGATGGATCTTGTACATTTTCCTTTATTTCTCATGCAATTTATGTAAAATGCTCGTAGAAAGTCCGTTATTTTTGCGGCTTCTACTACTTTCAAGGCATTGTAAAACTATAGCACATTGCATAAAAGGATTGTCTATTATTGTTTGATTTAGAGAAAATATTGAAATATTTTGTACCTCTAAATGAAATCTTTCTTGCTATTGCCGATAAATATTAGTTATAAATTTTGATAATATGGCAAGTCGAAAGAAGGGAACTATTACATATATGGTTATTTCTTTTATGTTTCTCAAGTACTGAGCATATTCTGACTTCTTCAAGTATTTTTGGATGAATATAACACAAAGCGACTCATGACTAGTTCATAAGTATCTTAAATAGTGGGATTAAATAAATGAATATTACTTAATATTCAAATCAAGGGTATATGTTCATTGATATATAAAAAGTTATAATAAATGAGATGGGCAAAAAGGCTTGAAATTTTTTTATGTATCTCCTAAATATTAACAATAAAAAAGGGACACTTATGTTAATAAATAAATGTCTATTCATAATTATGTGTGGTTTTGTAGAATAAAAGCGGATTTTTGTAGGACTTAATGCCTACATTAAATTATTGCAATAATTCCATACTTTATTATATTAGTTTAGAATATAAAAAGTTACCTATTTCAAAAATCTAATGAAAAGGACAAAGCTTCCACTCAAAAGAAGTAAAAAATTGAGAAATAAATGTCTAAATAATAATACACAATCTTGTACAAGAGAAATAATTTAGCAATTTTCCAGAGAGAAATTTTGAGGAAGAATAATTACAATTATTTTATAAAAGGAATAATTCCACAACATTTGAACAAATTTATTTATGTTAGAATTTATATTTTTGGGATATTTAATGCAACTTGGTAGTCAATATTATGTTGTATTAATATATCTTAATTCCTGGAATTCAATGTTTCAACTCTCCAGGGGTGTCGTTTAGTCCCACTTTGTGGAGTCTCAAAAGTGGCACTTGATCTTTTATATGGAAAGTCATGAGATCAGTCTGGAAACAGATTACAGAGGACTTTGGATCACCACACACATGCGTACGTGCCTGCTCATCGCGCCGCACCGCACCAGGTCGGGCTCATGCTCGAGCATGGGCTCAAGTGTGGGCTCGACGTGACCTGAAATAAAGCTCGGGTCAGTTTTATGTAACTACGGATTGGTTTGAATTCCAAGAGACCCATCCCTTAATCCTCTCATGATGCATAGACGCCCCAAAGGCTTTAAGTATCACTCTCAAAGCTGTGGATGGCGATTACAAATACATCTTGGTTCTCATTCCCATTGCCTCTCTTCCCCCCCCCCCCCCCCCCCGTGATCTCAGGCTTCGTCCACGGAGGTGACTTTCGAGGACTCTCATGTGCAGTGCACGCTGTCGACGAGTGTGAATCCGTCATAAAATGGGAGCAGCACGCCAAGGCCCTCTGCACTAGTAAGACTGTAAACTAGGGGTGTTGTCTCTCTAAGGAGAGTCCTACAATAGGACGCTTCATTTGTGATCTCTAGCCCTCTCTTTCTTTGTCACATCATTTTGCTATGATGATTGTTTCTAGATTTTTCCCTTACTCTAATCTGCGTATGATTGTAAAATGGATATTTTTCTTATCATTGATAATCTGGATGCATATATATTTTTATTTAAACTGGAAACATGTTGCAAATCTGATTTATGTATGTATATGCACGGTGTATTTTTCAACAACCTTAGAAAAACCAAATCTATAACATGATAAGAAAAATATTTGATTTGAGTTTTTGGTCTCGTGTAGATTTTCACTGGTGTGCTAGAGAAATTTAGGGGCCAAAATTTCAAGCGTTGGCAGCAACGCAAGAAAATCCAGCTGACCATGATTAGCATGATTTCGATTCTGGAAAGCGACTACCCTAAGGTCTCTGAACATAACCTAGTTTCAAATGTGGTCAAGGTGCGGATGCTTGGAAAGAACATTATTGTATGTGTCATGGGTGCATCCTTACCGCACTGTCGAACATTCTATTCAATGTCTATAATGCATCTACCAAGACCTATAAGGATCTTGGGAGGAACTAGAAACAAGTACAATATGGAGGATATGGGTATTGAAAAATACTCAATATCTAAGTTCCTGAAATTTCAGATGATTTAAGGAAAAATGATTTCTGAATTGGCTCATGAGTTTCTATTATTGCTCCATGGGTTAGCTAAGGCGGAAATGAAACTTCCTTACAAGTTTCAGGTCATGTTGATCTTTGAGAAATTTTCCAAGTATTGGGAAGATTTTGGTATGCTCTTAAAACACAATAAAAGGAAAATTTCTCTAGATGATTTAATGGTTTCAATAATTATTGAAAAGTAGAATATGAAACAAAAACCTGTGATGTTTGTTGATGTAATCCCTAAGTTCAATTTGATAATCTCAAAGGGAAATAATGCAAAAGGGGAAAATAAGAAACTAAAAGCTAAGGGGAAAATCCAGAAAAAACCAAAGAGAAAACCTTGCTGGCAGTGAGACAGGTTGGACAATGAAATAAGGATTACCCCTCTCTAATGAAATAATAGAAATCAACGGATTTCACTTTTCAAGCTCTCGTGATTATTGAAGGAAGCAGGCCTAGCAAGGGGTATGTCTCAGTGAACCTTGAACTCTATATAGTACACGAGCCTAATGAGTGGCTTGTTGATACTAGTGTAAATGTATATTATTATTGACAGGACCTTCTTTCTGTCTTATCAAGCTTCATCTAGTTGAACAATAATGACAGGGATCTGATGAAGTGCTAAATGCTTGTATTAAGAGAGCTCCATTGTAGCACGAGCATTTAGCATTCCGCACAGAATCGAGAGGAATCACAGTGACGCGGTTCTCGATTTTAATTTATAACATGGGAAGTCCAGGATCGAACACAAGGACACGAGCCATAATACGATTATTTAAGTGTTAAATTATCTAGATTAAGTGATTGATAAATTAATATAGGTCAAAACATACAAACAATGCAAACAAACAATGCAAGATAATGCAGAACACAAATGAAAGCATGACTACGATGAAATATGATTTTACATTAATGCATGTTAGAACATATCAACAGAATGAACAGAATAATAAAGCACTAACGTATGCGAATATATTCACAACTATGCCCTAGAATGGTTCATCAAACTTAAGCAAATATATAAATTAATTCTGAGTCCAATTGATCAATGCAATGTAATGGGTGCATAATATAGACTCTCACAAATTAATCCTTCATTTATTATCTAATCAGAAAAGAAATCATATCATATTAAAGATAATTAAACGAGGATCAAAACACCTCTGAAATCATTTTATTTGGATAACAGATGCTCAAGTTATTCAACATAGAATCTAGGGGCATAAATGCAATAAAGCATGAATTAAAATATGACAAATTTGGAGGGACTGATATGCAAATATGAAAAAATGCCAGATGAATTATATAATAACCCCTACGTGGAGGTATTTTTAGAAATAAAAGAACTGATAGGGATGGTAGTGCAATTTGCCCAGCTCACATGCATTAGGCACATGCGGTCCTAGGCTCGGTTGACGAGCGTGGCTCGGGACACGTGTTGGCATATGGAGCTTCGACTGAGTCTCGGATCCTCCTGAGCTGTAGGTTCGGTGTCAATCGTCGTGGCTTAAATTGAACCATTCGATTGTGCCCAATTTAGCACGATCTGACGGCCACTGTTCTATCTCCTCAAAAAAGCACCGCCGTGCGTGGTGGATCCAAGGCTAGGATTCGGCGGACCCCTCTTCCCTCCATCGTGCTCCTTGAGAATCTCTGATGTTCGATGAGGTTATAGAGATGCCTCCCGAAGATGGAGCACGTTCGGTGAAGAAGCTTGGGCGACTAGAGATCGACGATGAATTGTGCACATCAGAGATGAGGTTCCAGATTGGGGCATCTTCAAGAAATTTGGCCATTGAAGGAGATTGCTACCTGCAGAGTTAGAAGAGCATAGCCAAAGCCACTTGAAGTGTGCGTGTGCAAGAATAGCGAAGTTAAGGGCTGAGTCAATGATGAAGAAGGTGGCAGCTCGATTGGATTCCTCTTTGTTTGAACAAAGAAGGGAAGGGATGACCAAGGTTATGGAGGAAAGGATAAGATCAAATCAATCTCCAGTGTACATCTTAGATATACAGCTGAGTTAAGAACGTGATCGAATCACGGAAAATGTTCCTGTGCATGCGGTGAAAAATCGATGAAACATAACCAAGCATAAAAATTGTATATTGAAGAACACCATTGATGAAGGTTGTAGCCTGGGTTTAAGCTTCAAAGAAGCTTGGGTCTTCTCTTAACTCGCGCGGCCATGCGAGAAGCTCGAACGGCAGCAACGGTGGTCGTAGCATGACTATCTCAGTCATGGGTCTCACCAGGGCCAAAGTCATCTTTGCATCGTCGATCCTTTGCCTCCCTGTCACGGAGCAAAGGAGAGACACTAGGCCTTGTCCTTGTAATGGTGGACAACCGTCGCTCGTGGCGGTGGTGAAGTATTTGAAGGTGGAGGTGGGCAACCTCCAGGTGGTTATGGCAGAAGTTTCAACTGCCACCATCGATTGGGTGGTTAGGATTTAGATGAAATGAAGAAGTTGGCATGGGTTATAGATGTTAGGGGATGGATCGAGTGGAATCAGTTAGGCGAGAAGGAGGTTATCGATGGAGAGAAAATGGTGGCAAGTTGGTGGGGTTAGTGAGATTTAGTGGAGACGAGAGGCTGGCTGGAGGTTAAAGGAGATCTTGGGACCGTTGGATTAAGATCCAACGGTCCAGATTTGGGCGCAATTGGAAGGACATGATCCACTTGATCAAGGGGATCAAGTGGTCCTAAACAAGGCGCTTACAGACGGCCTAAATGCGCCTATTCAGGAAACAATCAGATGGCCTACAAGGAGATGTGCGGCAAACACAAAATGGGCCATGTGGCGTGATTTAACATACCACGTGTCCCAATAAGAATTAAGTTAATTCAGAAAATTAAAGTTAATTAGGAAAGAATTAGTTAGAGGGCAAATTAGAAAAGTCATGAACATGAAAATTGTAGATTTCGAGAAAGAGATCAAAGGTCATTTATACCAAGATAAAAATTAAATACGAATAAAAACATATAAAACCATTTTTTTATTTTGCTTATTTTTTGTATTTTTAATACATTTTTGATTATTTTCTTTATGCACAATATTAATGTATTTTTAGTTGATTTTTAATAAGATATAAATGCATAAAATATTATACCATTATAATATATAATAATTAGTGTTAATTGTATGCAACACATAAATTAGTCATTGATGTTAATTAGTCAATGAATCTTGTGAATAACTTAAGCAATAGAGATAATAATGGAGATTAATGATGATAAATCTGGGATTCACCCCCCATACTTAAACTAAGCTCATCCTCCTGCTAATAAAGAAAGAATTTGTTCTGACAAGTGTTAGTGAGTGTACAAGGCTTGATTCGACCTAGAACACTAGGTTTTGGAAATCCTAAAACTCTTAGTTCATCCAAGTATTAATCAAAAGGAACTCAACTCCTCTAATTGTCAGACTCTCAATGTATACATAAATATAAGGAATATGACTTAGTGTTGACTGTACATGAGAGTAGAATCAAGCCATCATAAAAAATTCTAATCTTAGAAGCTCTTGTAAGGACTCAACCCTGAACTCTAGAGAACAAATCTAGTCTTGCCTCAATCCACCTTTTCTTTAGTTTGTCAGACTTTAAAAAAAGGATAAATGGAAGGCCAGAAAATGGAGGTTGCATGATTGTGTACTTATTTTCTATTCCTCTCATTGGAACAGGGTTCCCTCAAGTGCCAATATGAAACACAATTTCATTTTGATCATCGTCAATCAGTTTCTCAGTCAAAAGAGATTGAGTCGTATGTACTTGTTTTTCTGGGAGTACACCAGGATGCGTATTTTTAAGGTATCTAATATACCTGCATCTAGACTTGTAATACTAACGATGTAGAGCCCTTTTTGTGGTACTAGACCGATTCATAAAAGCCTACAGGTTTGGTCCAAGTGGACACTTGAAAGGTTTGGGAGCGCCCGCCTTGAATGTAGCTCATATAATGTATCTTTGAAATGTGATGAGCTTTTTCTCTTCATCATTTTTTTGTTTGTGGCTAGATCCTCTACTTTTACCAAAAGATTGCCACACACTGATCAATTTATTAATTAATGTCATCATACCCTGACACTTTAAGTCAAGATCAAGAGATAGTATGAGAACATGTCCCATACTTGCTAAGATGCTGACACTCAGGTTTCATGAAGCCGTCATTAATTTTATCCCATCCACGAGCATCATAGAAATCAAGTCCAACTCAAACTTCCAATCCTAGTTTCCTCAGTGATATCTTGACTCATCTCAATCATGAATGCAGTCGTGCATGTAGGTGAAAGTCAAATTCTTTTAAGGGAGATTAAGCATGGGATATAGCATGCATATCTTCAAATTAGGAGAGTGTGAATATTTAAGTCCAAGACCTAATGATTAAGACAAGATAACTCTAAGTTTAGGGATTCCTTAAACCAAGTGTAAAAGATCATCTCAAGCCTTGAGTGCATAGTGAAAGTGTCAGGAAATAATCACTAATTAATAAGTTAATCTCTTTGTGATTTTTATTTTTCCATTTTTTTATTTTTAAAGTTAGAGGGTTAATTGATTAGACTCATTTGCACCCTTAGTTTTGAAAAAGATTTTTGAAAACTTTTTGCAAACATTGTCACATATGTATAGAATTTTTCCAAACATTTCACAAAGATTTTTCAAAACTAGTAAAAACCTATTTTTCAAACCTAAGTAAAATATTTTTCAAAACAATGTCACATAAATATGTAAGATTTCAAAATATTTTACAAATGATTTTCCAAACATGTCACACCATATTTTCACGAACCACGTCAAACATTTGAAAATCATGTCAAATATGTAGATAATTTTCAAAAATTATTTTCAAAATATTTTTACACAAATCAGTTTAAAAAATGTAATATGAAACCCATAACCTCAAGAGTTTGAAAATTTTTAAAATATGAGTTGTGACTAAAGTATATATGCAATATATGCGGTAGACCCCCCTATACTTGGCTTTTGCAAAGTCCTCATAACACAAAGTGATATGAAGCCATAGCTCATGCTAAATATAAAATAATGTACACTAACTAAATCCAGAATCAAAGGTGCATCATGAGTAAAACAATTAGCCAGAAGAAAATATGGACTCGGGCCCCCCTATACTTAGCTGGGAAATAGCTTAAGTGTAAAGATATGAGATAAACTAGGTGACCCAAGGGGAACAATCAGAATGACAAAAGGATCCCCCCTATACTTAGGCTGAAAATAGGACTAAGTATAAAGAGTAGGAAGCTCAGTGATGAAGGGATCGATGTTAGATGAATCTTGAGATGATAAATCTTAGGAGATTATAATGGAGCCTAAGATTTTCAGGAGGCTAAAGAATCAAACAAGAACAATCAAACACAATTATTTCACCAACACACACAGTGAAGACCATAATTATGGTCTAATTATCTTGTCTCTTTTTTATTGGTGATAATACAAAATTCGTGTTCTTTACGAGCAAACTGAAATAGGGTTTGGGCTCTATCCTTAAGGATTCATGCTCACCACTCAACTAATGCAAATACCTGCAAGTAAAGCAGGGTTTCCTCTCCCAAAAACAAGGTCAATTTTAGCTCCATTTTATTTTCATCGACTTGCATTAACAGTCCAATTTTTAAGAGATTAGGTTATCACTTGTATTAAATCTCTGAACAGAAAAGTCATCGTCTACCGTCCAGTCCTTTTTCCATATTATCCTAAGTGACAAATCATGAAAGGGGAAAATCATGCAGGTGTAAAATCATGATGTCATGCTCAAGAGAAATACTTACAGTCTCCATCTCTCTTCACGCATATGCCAGACTGAATATAAAATATTATCTAAATGCATGCAAGTAGATGAAAAACCACACCTAATCATGTGTCTATTAGCGGGCAAATATCAATTTATTTAAGGTAGGTTCAATGAAGATTACGTGTGTCTCATGAATCTTAGAGATGAGTGAATCTCATAAGATAAAGTTAGTGTGTCTTGTGCTATGCTTCAAGCACTTAGGGAAATATAAAGAGGAAGCTGTAAGAGTCACATGTCTAAATCCTAGTATCGATCACTGAATATGAACCCCACCCACATGAGGGTGAAACAGACTCATCACACACACATAATAAAGTCCAGTCCAAAATTATACATCAAATATGACAAAATAATCTTCGATTTGTCTTGAAGGCATCTTTTACGGTTCGTCTCAACGGGAACTTTAGGTTGAGCATTCAACTTCCATTCTTCACGAGGGTCCTCGATGAATGGGCTTCTCTACCACAGAAGAGAAAACATTAGATGTTTCAAAGATTATCAACAAATATGTATAATAATGCACAAAACATTGCATCAGAGGATTGAGCGAAACAAAATAAAAAATCAGCTTAACCCAAAATATAAAAACCTAAATAATTATGTTCATGAAGTCGTGTCCTCGGCAACGACGCCATCTGATGATGTGTTAAATGCTCGTATTAAGAGAGATCTGTTGTAGCACGTGCATTTAGCTTTCCATACAGAACCAAGAGGAATCATAGTGACGAGGTTCTCGGCTTTAATTTATAACCTGGGAAGTCTAGGGTCGAACACAAGGACACGAGCCATAATACGATTATTTAGGTGTTAAACTATCTAGGTTAAGTGATTGATAAATTAATCTAGGTCGAAACATACAAACAATAGAAACAAGTAATGCAAGATAATGCACAACACAAATGAAAGCGTGACTACGATGAAATATGATTTCACATTAATGCATGTTATAATATATCAACAGAATGAACAGAATGATAAAACACTAACATATGTGATCTAATGGATGCACAATATATAAATTAGTTATGAGTCCAATTGATCAATGCAATCTAATGGATGCACAATATAGACTCTCACAAATTAATCCTTCATTTATTATCTAATCAGAAAAGAAATCATATCATATCAAAGATAATACAATGAAGATCAAAATGCCTCTAAAATTATTTAATTTGGATAAAAGTTGCTGAAGTTATTTAACATAGAATCCATGGCATAAATGCGATAAAAGATGAATTAAAATAAGACAAACAAGTCCCTGGAGGGACTGATATGCAAATATGAAAAACCACAAGATGAATTTATAGAATACCCCCTGTGCAGGCGTATTTTTGGAAATATAAGAAATGACAGGGGTGGTAGTGCAATTTACCTAGGCCTGCATGCGCTAGGTGAATGCTGTCCAAGGCTCGTTGACGAGAAAGGCTCGAGCCACATGTTGGCATATGGAGTTTCAACTGAGCCTCGGATCCTTCTGAGCTGTAGGTTCAACATAGTCGTCGTGGTTTAAATTGAACCGTTCGATCGCGCTCAATTTGGTGCGATCCGACGGCTACTGTTCTATCTCCTCGAAAAAGCACCAACATGCATGGTGGTTCTAAGGTTGGGACCTGATGGACCCCTCTTTACTTCGTCGTGCTCCTAGAGATGCTCTGAAGTTCGACGGGGCTATAGAGATGCCTCACGAAGATGGAGCACGTTCGGTGAAGAAGCTTGGATGACTAGAGATCAGCGATGAATTGCGCACATCAAAGACGAGGTTCTAGAATGGGGCATCTTCAAGAAATTCAACCATGAAGGGGATTGCTACCTGCAGAGTTAGAAAAGCATAGCCGAAGCAATTGAAGTGTGTGCATACGAGAATGAGCAAAGTGAAGCGCTAAGTCAGAGGTGAAGAAGGTGGCAACCCGATTGGATTCCTCTTTGTTTGAACAAAGAAGAAGGGAAGGGATGATCGAGGTTATGAAGGAAAGGATAAGATGAAATCGATCTCCAGCGTACATCTTAGATATACCGCTGAGGTAAGAACGTGATCAAATCATGGAAAATGTTCTCGTGCGTGCGGTTAAAATCGATGAAACACAACAAAGCATAAAAACTGTATATTGAAGAACACCATGGATGAAGATTGGAGCCTGGGTTTAAGCTTCAAAGAAGCCTAGGTCTTCGCTTAACTCGTGCGGCCATGCGAGAAGCTCGAACGACAGCAATGGCGGCCGTAGCATGACCATCTCAATCATGGGTCTCACAAGGTCCAAAGTCGTCTTTGCATCATCGATCCTTCATCTCCTGGTCACAGAGCGAAGGAGAGACACTGGGTCTCGTCCTTGTAATGGTGGACAACCATCGCTCGTGGAGGTGGTGAAGATTTTAAAGGCGAAGGTGGGCAACCTCCAGGTGGTTATGGCGGAAGTTTCAACTGCCACCATCGATTGGGTGGTTAGGGTTTAGATGAAATGAAGAAGTTGGAATGGGTTACAGATGGTAGAGGATTGATCGGGTGGTATCTGTTAGGCGAGAAGGACATTATCGACAGAGAGAAAATGGTGGCAAGTTAGTGCGGTTAATGAGATTTAGTGGAGACGAGAGGCCGGATGGAGGTTGAAGGAGATCTTGGGACTGTTGGATTAAGATCCAATGGCCAGATTTGGGTGTGGTTGGAAGGACATGATCCACTTGATAAAGGGGATTAAGTGGTCCTAAACGAGGCACTAACAAACGGCCTAGATGGGTCTGTGCAATCAAATGGCCTACAAGGAGATGGGTCGCAAACACAGAAGTGAACCACGTGATGTGATATGAAGGTGCCACGTGGCCCAATAGGAATTAGGTTAATTCAGAAAATCAAAGTTAATTAGGAAAGAATTAGTTAGAGGGCAAATAAGAAAAAATCATGAACATGAAAGTTGTAGATCTCGTTGAGATCTACAACTTGCTAGTAGAAGTCAAAGAGATCTGAGGTCATCTATACCTACATAAAAATTAAATATAAATAAAAAACATATAAAACATTTTTTATTTTTCTTTTAGTTATTTTTTGTATTTTTAAATATATTTTATATTATTTTATTTATGCACAAAATTAATCTAATTTTTAGTTGACTTTTAATACGAAATAATACATAAAATATGACACCATATTAATATATAATAATTACTATTAATTATATACAACACATAAATTAGTAATTGATGTTAATTAGTCAATGAATCTTGTGAATAACTTAAGCAATAGAGATAATAATGGAGACTAATGATGATAAATCTGTGATTTATCAGGAACATATCTACATCCAAGGTGCTTGGGTCTGGACGAGTCAAGCTGAGATTCTCAACTGGATGAGTCTGGACTTTGCGTAGGGTGCTACTTATTCCTGATTATAAGAAGAAAGTCATGTCTGGATCTTTATTAGTTAGAGAGGGTTTACAATTAGACTTTAACGTAATAAAGTAATTTTTCTGAAACATGGTATTTTCTATGAAAAAGGATATTTGACTGATCATGAACTTTTATTTAGAATCAGATGTGACATTGATAGTTCGGTTAATAATATCAATATCTCTGATTCTGATTCCTCTACTTATGTTGTTTCAAATATTGAATCTACTCATTTATGGCATGCTATGCTAGGAATTGTGAATTTCAATTCTATGATAAGAATGATGAAAGTTAACATGATTCTTGATAATACTATGGGAAAATTCACTAAATGTGAAATATGTGCTTATACTAGGTTGTCCAGAAAACCTTTTCACTCTGTGAACTTAGTGTATTCTGATATTTGTGAGCTAGGTGGTGTGATGATTAGATATAACAAAAGATATTTATCACCTTCATAGATGATAGCAGCAGATATTGTTATATTTATCTATTTAAAACTAAGGATGAACCCTTAGAAATGTTTCTTATATTTAAGAATGAAGCAGAACACAAGTCGGTAAGGTAATTAAACGTCTCAAGTCATATAGAGGTGGTGAATACACATCTAACATATTTAATGAACAATGTAAATTATTTATTATATTTGATGAGGTCACTGCACCATATTCACCACAGTCCACTAGAATAGAAGAACGAAAAAATAGGACCCTAACAGATATGGTTAATGCATTTGGACAAAGTTTGGGCTACCACTTTACATGTGGGGGAAGCTTTGAATACAACTTGCCATATTCTAAATATAGGTCCCCTAAGGCATAAAGTTGAGTCCATTTGAGCTTTTGAGAAATATGAAATCAAGCCTAAAATATCTCAAGATGTGAGGATTCTTAGCTAAGGTCTTAGTCCCAGAACACAAGAGAAAGAAGCTTGAACCTAATACAATTGACGTGGTCTCGTTGGGGTATCTGAAAAATAGTTATGCTTATCGATTCTTAGTAATTCGGTATGAGATCACATGCATATATACTAATACTATTGTTGAACTTTGTGATGCTAACTTTGTTTAGGACATTTTTCTAATGAAAGAAGGAATTCTTGAAAACCTGACTAGTAACGTCGCCTCCACATCCAGTTCTATTCCACGACAAATAGAATAGATGTCAAATGTGGAGGCTACCTCTTCTGAACCAATGAACATTTGGAGGATGTTGAACGCAGAAGAAGTAAGAGACCTATGTTTTCCAACGATTTAGGTAGTGAATTTTTCTACTACCATGTCGAGGGTGATCCTCCCTCATATAAGGATGCCATGGCTTCTATTTAAGCTAGTCATTGAAAGAATGCTATTAAATCTGAAATAGATTCTATCATTTCAAACGGTACGTGGGAATTGATCGATCTACCTCCTTGGTGTTCCACCATATGATGCAAATGGGTATTCAGAAGGAAACTTAGACTAGACAAATCCATAGAAAAATATAAGGCAAGACTTGTAGTCAAATGTTTCAAGCAGAAGGAGGGTATTGATTATTTTGATACATATTCTCTTGTTGCTAGGATGACTACGACTCGGATGCTCACGGCATTGGCCTCCAAACATGATATCACATTTTATCAAATGTATGTGAAGACTTCCTTTTTATATGACGATCATGAGGAGGATATCTTTATGGATAAATCTGAGGGATTTGTAGTATCTGGTAATAAAAAAAAGTCTGCAAGCTTGTAAAGTCCATTTATGGACTAAAATATGCTCTGAAATAGTGGCATGAAATTTATGGATTTATTGTTCATGAATACGATAAATATGTGTTTTTTATGATTAAAGGTGATATGTTTGTTGTTTTGAGCCTTTATGTCAATGATATTTTGATATTTGGATCGAACATAAGGATAGTGGAAGAAACTAGGAGGTTCTTGAGCAGTAAGTTTGAGTTGAAGGACTTAGGAGTTGCAAATGTGATTTTGAGGCTCAAATTGGTTAGATATACTAATGGATAGTTATGTCTCAGTCAAATTTATAGAAAATTTTTGCTATTAGAGATGTAAATCTTTATGTACTCCTTATGATTCATCTAAACCCCTCCGCAAGAATAATAGTGGAGTACATGTAGCACAACTATGATATTCTCAAATTATAAAACGTTTTACGTACCTTGGGTATTGTAGTTGACCTGATATTTAATTTGCGGTCACAGAAGTTGAGTATCTTTACGAGTTGTCCTGACCATACTCATTGGGATGCCTTGACCGAGTATTGAAGTAAATTAAGAATACTACATTAAGGATACTACGCTTATTGGACTGTATTATGATAAATATCCTCTTGTATTAGAAGGATATAATGATGCGAGATGGATTGATCGAACGGAGGACTCCGGGAGTAACAGTGTGAATGGATATGTATTTATCCTTGGAGGTAGTGTAGTCTCCTGGAGGTTTGTGAAACAGACCATCTTGGTTCGATCTACTTTTGAGGCAGAGCAGTGTGCTTTGGACGCAACAGATAACGAGGCTGAATAGGTTAGGAAGCTTCTCTCTAAGATGCTCATGGTTGGTAATCATATACTAACTATTTCTTTACATTGTAATGGCACGACAACTATTACAAAGGTAATGTGTTCAAATTACAATCAGAAAACTAGAAGACATATCCAAGGTTGACTTAAGTCAATTAGGGATTTTGTGTCTTCTGTAGTGATTGTTCTGGAATTTTTCGATACCAAAGATAACATGACATGTCTACTTACAAAGGCACTTGTTAGATTTTTGGTCAAAAAAACCCAGACATGGGATGGGGCTGAGTCCCACTGAGAGTTACCTGCAATATAAACCAAACCTAAATGAGTGGATATCCCACAAAAAAGGTTCAATGAGAAAACAAGGTGTATGGGGTACTGGTTGGCACTCATTATGCAATGCTTTGCATGTGAGTCCTATCCCCGAAAAGTCAAGTTCTTGAAAGCTGTAGGAAAAGGTTGAACATCATGCTCTTAATGGGTTCAAGCCTTTTATAGGCAGGTGTTGGCAAAGAATTTCTAAGGGTTTTTAATTAGAAAAATAAAAGCATTGTCGTTGCAACACAAAGAATCTCTCAACAAAAAAATTTATTTTTCTCAAGCTGAAATAATTACAAAAATATGTAGCAAGAGATTTTTTTGCTATTTATTTTACCAGTATAGCAAACATGATCAAACCCTAGCGCCCCCTTCCCCCCGACCCTCTCCCAAACCCTAGCGCCACCGTCGCCGCCGCCGCCACCATAACTGATGATATTTCCCCCCGACCCTCTCCCCCCTCCGCTCCCTCCCCCAAGCCCTCTTCCAATGCCTCTCCACCATCTCCTTCTGCCATTCCCCGCCAAGTGACCAGCTCTGACGACCTTGCCCTCCACGCTTCCCCCCAGCTGGTGCACCCAACCCCAGGACCCCAGATGAATGACCCACGTCCCTCTGCACCGGCCCCAAGGCCCTCCTGGCGGGAAGTTTGTGGGGGGTAGCGGACTCTCCCTGTGTCACGCCGCATGGGGTTCGTTCCTCCAACTAGTCTTGATGGTGAAGAGGTTGCGTTCGCCACAAAGGATGATGTCTGTGCCCTTGATCAAGTTTGCGCGAACACCCTGGTTTTTTACGTCCTTGGTAAGTCACCCTACCTAAGTTCTTGCTCAACTTCATTGAGAAAGTTTGGAAGCCGGCTGGAGATTTCAAGCTCTTCCCAAGTCCCAATGGGTTCTTCTATCTTAAGCTCAGCTCTGATGAGGCCTGCCAGCGCATCCTCGATGGTGGCCCCTGGCTTTTTCAAGGAAGGTTTGTCGTCCTCCGGAGGTGGGAGGCTGGATCGTGCTTAGAGAGGGATCTTCTTTCGGAAATTCCGCTCTGGGTTAGGTTTCATGGTCTAAGCCTCGGGCATTGCTCTGTCTCAATTCTTAACAAAGTTGCAAGTCTGTTGGGGACCCCTCTCTTCATGGATGCGCCTACGGCTTCCGGCCAGAGAGAAGGATATGCTCGTTGCTGTGTCTCTATCCACGCGGGAAAGGTCATCCCAACAGCGGTCCCGTTGGTGTTTTTCAATGGCAAGAGGCAGATGATCGGTGTTGAATTGGAATGGAGGCCGCCTCAGTGCGAACTTTGTATCACCTTTGACCACAGCACCACTCGCTGCCCATTCAAACAGGCTGATGCCCCTACTAATCTGTCACGTTCCCCGGCCACTATGGATGTCCACTTGCCCCTTGGGTGCGATGTATCTGCCTCCACAGTCCCCCAGCATGATGATTCCACATTGCTTTCGGAAAGCCCAACGGCTGGACTGAACGGTCATCCTCCAGCTTTCCCCGTCTCACCCATGAAGATCCCGTCTTCTTGCCCCGCCGGAGATGGCTCGGCCCCATGGAACCCAAGGGCGTCGACCCCCTCTGTTGGGCCAGTTGGATACGCTGGCGTGCACCCTCCGTCCGCTCCTACTATATCCCGGTCACCCATGGCCCCTGTGCACATCTACCCCTCAACCCCGTCATCTCCATCGATGGAGGGATTACTTAGCATTCTTGGTCCCTCGGGTGACCCCCCGCGGGAGCTACCACTATGCTGTCAGTTTGAGCCGCCTGCCGTCCCTGCTCCCCTTACTGATCTGGGGCTGGGCGCTGTCCCCACGTCTGAATTGATTGCTCCACCTAAGGTTCCAAGGAGAGCTGCCGGGAAACCGTTCAGCGCCTTCCCTTTCGGCCCCAAGGCCCTCATGCAGCGCCCTCCCGCCCCTGCAAGAAGGGCTACATCCAGATGTATGGCGGATCTTGACCTCAACACTCCCGGGGTTTCTGAGACCTCGGATATTGCTGTTGTCGCGGGGGTGCCTTCTGTGCCACATCCGGCGGTTGAGGCAAATCCAAATTGGACCATTGCTTCTCACAGGAAAAAAAAGAGTACATCGGGCTCTTCCAAACTTCTGGGCCGTGGAGGCCAACCTTACCATATTTAATGTCAATCATTGCTTGCAATGTACGTGGACTAAATAGGCCACGCAAGCAGAGACATTTATTGAAGACTCTTACCAAGAATAATAGCCAATTCAATGCGGAAATCATTGGCCTTGTGGAAACCAAAATCCGTCCATGCAATCGGGATAGGTTTGCCTCGCTCGTTCCTGCTGGATGGAATTTTTTGCACAACAACACGGAACTCAGCCGCATTTATGTTCTGTGGAATGAATCTGTCAGGACATGTGCCCCGATGGCTGTTTCCCCACAAGCCATCTCACTTTCCTGCACCAATGCTGGTGGTCTCAACATCTACGTTTCTGTGGTTTATGGAGATAATTGTGCCTCGCTCCGGAGGGGACTTTGGAATGATCTAAAGGGACTCTGCATTCCTGACCGTACCCCGTGGGTGGTCGTTGGTGACTTCAACACGGTTCGGTTCGCCTCGAAAAAGTTGGGCGGATTGCCCCCACGCAGAGGAGCAATGGATGAATTTAATAAGTGCATTGATGAGTGTCAGCTTCTTGACCTCCCCGCTACCGGGAACCCGTGGTCCTGGTCAAATTCTTCAGTGGGTCCTGCAAGAATTGCCGCAAGACTGGATCGTGCTCTTGTCAATGAGGCTTGGCTTACGCAACTTCCGCAATCCAAGCTTTTGTATACGCCGATTCATTCAAGTGACCATCTCCTCCTCACTATCCGCTACGCAGAGGGCACGTGCAAGCGGCCTCCATTCCGATACTTCGACTACTGGGCTTCACGACCAGGTTATGCAGACACGGTTAGCAGCGCTTGGTCTACGTCGGTGGAGGGTAATCCACTCTTTAGGCTCACTCGGAAACTAAAGGCAGTAAAGTTGGCTTTGCGGGATTGGGCTAAAAAAGAGGCCAATGTTTTCAAGGACGTAAAAGAAATGGAAGAAAATCTAAAAGTAATCAATAGCGTCCTGTCTGTGGATCTGTTAGATCCAACAATTGCTCAGCTCGAAGTGGATGCAAAAGCATGCCTGGAAAAATTGGATGGTGACCTGGAATCTGTCTGGAGGCAAAAGAGTAGAGTGGACTGGTTGTGGCTTGGTGATAGAAATACCAAATTCTTCCACATTACTGTGAAGGGCAGAACTGCGAGGAATTACATCCCCCATCTTTTGGATCATAACGGGAATTTGCTTGATAAATGTTCAGAAGTGGCTACTGAGGCGGTGAAGTTCTTTGGGGCGCTGCTCGGCCCGGACCTCCCTCGGCCCCCGCGGCCAGACCCCCCACCCCCAAGGATGGTCCTTACTAAAAATGCGAGTATCTGGCTTGTGCGTCCGTTTAGTGGCGAAGAGATATGGGCCGCTCTAAGGGACATCCCCTCAACCAAAGCCTCGGGGCCGGATGGGTTCAATGCAGGATTCCTAAAAAGACACTGGACGCTGGTGAGTGCGGATGTCCTTAAGGCCATCGATTTTTTGCACAAGGGAGGCAAAATGGTTAGGGAGGTTAACCACACCTTCCTAACTCTTGTGCCCAAATCCGAGGTTGCGAGAGATCTTGGGGACTTTAGGCCAATTGCGTGTTGTAACGTCACCTACAAGATATTTGCCAAACTCCTTGCTTCTCGTATGGCTCAAGTTTTGCCTCACCTTATTTCTCTTAATCAGACGGCTTTCGTCAAGGGAAGATCTATTGGAGATAGTACTCGCTTAGCGCAAGAACTGACTCGGGCTTTTGATCGAAAATCTAGTCATCAGCGGGCTTGCCTAAAGGTGGATCTCACCAAGGCTTTTGACACTATTGAACATAAGTTCATTCTCAGGAACTTGGAGCTTATGGGATTTGACAGCATATGGGTGAACTGGATTGCCAATTGCATTTCTACAACATCTTTCTCTATCCTCATCAATGGCAGCTCTGAAGGGTTCTTTAAAGGAACATGAGGGTTAAGGCAGGGGGACCCTCTTAGCCCTCTCCTTTTTGTGGTGGGAATGGAATCCCTAACCTTGTTGATTGAGAACGTTGTGGCTAAGGGAAGGCTGAAGCCGTTTGGACGTGGCCGCGCTGTGGCTCCTACCCACCTCATTTACGCGGATGACCTCCTTTTCTTCTGCAAGTCCTCCTCTTCCTCGCTTCTTGAGGTGGCCCGGGTTCTTGATGAATTTCAATGCGTCTCCGGGCTGAAGATGAATTGTCGCAAAAGTAAGCTTTTTAGACCTCTGGGTGCCCCCGACGACTTTGCCTCCATTCTGAGATTGGGAGTACTTAGGCGTGCCCTACCTACTACATACTTGGGCCTGCCTCTATCCTCTTCCTACGGCAGGGGCTCTATTGCTAAGCCATTGGAGGAAAGAGTTCTTGCCGTGCTTGCCAGTTGGAAGGCCACGTCCCTTTCCTTGATGGGTCGGCTTCAGTTGATCAAGTCGGTCATCGTTGGTATCTCTCTCTTTACTGGGTGGGGGGGAGTCTGATTCCCCGCAGCTCAGCCGCCCGCGTAGACAAGATGTGTGCCAATTTTCTTTGGGGGTATGGGCAGCATTGGGTTAGTTGGCGCACCACCTGCCTCCCCAATCAAGAAGGGGGGCTTGGTTTGCGTTTGGTGCTTATGCTACGTGAGGCTATGTTTGTGGTTTGGGCGTGGAGAATTCTAACTGCGGAGCAATCTCTGTGGGCTAATTACATGAGGCAGCAGTACTTGCAGACCTGCACTTTCTGGGAGGTTGTGCCTAAAGATGGGGATTCATTGCTGTGGAAGGCGCTTCTCCGTGGTAGAGAGTCTTTTCGTGGCTCTATCTCTAGCAGCTCCAACCAGCATACTTGGCTTCGTTCGCCCAAGGGGTTCTCCTTTTCACAAGCTGTTGACGTGATCAGACATAGGGGGGTCGGGGTCCCTTGGGCGAGTGCTGTGTGGTCCAAGAACACCTCCCCTAAGCATTCTTGTGCGCTCTATCGCGCAGTCACCAACCGACTACCTACGTTGGATCGGCTCCAAAGAATGGGAATTACTAATGACGGTCACTGTTACCTTTGTGGCACGGGATGGGAATCACGTGATCATATCTTCTTTGAGTGTAGCTTTACTGCGGCGGTGTGGACCCAAGCTCTTTCTGATCTGGGTCTTTCACATTCGCCCTCTATGTTTCTCTCCGACATTCTTGCTTGGATTCTGGGCCTCTATGATAAAGATGTGCGCCGGCTTTGGTGCGTCGCTCTCTCGGTCTCGGTCTGGGTAATTGGAGGGAGAGAAATCTCAGATGGACATCTGCCTGCTCCTCTTCGCAGCATCTCCTTGTAGCCTCAATTACCTATGCGGTTAACATTACAATGGGTTCCCCCCATGCTTGATTGGTGCAGTTTTTTTGGGCCTTTTATGCTATTTTTGCACGCGCTGAAGTGCGCTTCTTTTTGATTTGTTTCTGTCTTCACGTTAATACGTGACACGCATTCACTGTAAATCTACTGTTTAATTACATGAAATACATATATCTTACCCACCAAAAAAAACATGATCAAACTCAGGGAGGTTACAATCCGAGGGTTATTACATCAATGAAAAATCAATAAAATAAATATAGGAATCCTATGAACACAATTCTAGGTTGTGGTGAATTTTTATTTTTTTATTTTTTATTTGTATATTTTCTGATTTTTTAGTGGTTTCTTATTTTGTAAATTATTAATTTTCAAATAATTTTTAAACAAGCTATATACAAAAATAGATAATGGCTATTTTTTGGATTTTTCAATCCAAATAAATCTTTTTTGTTTTACTATATTTTTTCTATTTTTAATGATTTTTTTGATGATTTTTCAAATATTTAAATTTTTTTAAATGAATAATAATAGGAGCGAAATTAAACAGTGAATATACATGACTATTTAGCAATTTAAAAATAGCGAACAAAATAAAAAAAATTACTAAATTATTTTTCCTGAAAACTATAAGAAATTATCTACAGACAGGAAGTAAAGTCACAATTTTTGGATTTCTCTACAAATTTTTATGATTTTTCTAAGATTTTTTATATTTTACATTTTTTAGTTTTAAAAATATTCAATGTACTAAATATGGATAAAAAAGAAATAAATAAAAATGGAATCTAATCTAGTTTTTTTAGAATTGTTAATGCAATATTTCAATTTTTTTATAAATGTTCAATTGTAAACAGTGAAAAATGTAATGCTTTTGATTTTTTAATAATAGCAAATAAACATAAAATGTAATGGAAAATTTATAAAATGAAAAGGCAAATAGCATGAGTATAACATGAATTTTCCAGAATTTATTGGGTAATAAACATATTTACTTCAATGAAAAGAATAAGAAAAATAAATGTCTGAAATATAGGGACTGAATTATAAATACTTAAAGTTTTTGCATAAAAATATGACAGTAATATAGTACGGGGCATAATGGGCAATTTACCTAGTGAAAGCGTACGACGCATATACTTGAGTCTAGAGGATCTGTTTAGCAATTTCGAGAATGCTTGAGTCTAGAGGGTTATCCCCCACTTTGGGTGGGTTACCCCCCAAAACCCATATTCCCAATCCACTAGTGGGGCCCACTCTCTTTCCAACCAAAAAAATATATATTATACCATCTTATCATCTAAAAATCATAAAATACTTAACTTCTATTCATTATTCCAAACTTCAATACAATCACATCACAACAACCACCCACTTTTTCAAATTTCAATACAATCATACCATAATAATTACCAACTTTTTCAAATTCCAATACAATCACATCACACAAACCCTCCTAACCCTTAACCCACCAACCAAACACCTAAACACAAAATCGGCTTATCCAACCCTGGATAACCCAGGAACCAAACGTACCCTAGGGTTTAGGCTGAAAGGCTCTTTTGTTCATGCAAAGGGAAACGGTCCACCCCCCTTTTCTTCCTCTCCAAGCTAAGGCGGCGGTGGGTTCAAGTTGGACGGTGGTTCGCACGATCTTCAAGGTGGCATTGGGTGATTCGTGGCTGTTATCTCCTTCGATGGTCTGCGGCGTCGAGGCAGAGAGGGGGATCCTCTGGTAGAGCACGCTGTGGGTGATGCGGCTCCATGAGGTGGTGAGCGGCAGACTGAAAGAGGTGAGGGGGCCGCGCGACCTCTAGGCGGAGTGGTGGCTGCGATGCTCTGTAGGTATTGCAAGGCAGTCGGTAGTGGTGCACCTCCAAGCTCCTGGTGGCGGATGATGCTTCGTACGGGGGCGCAGGTGGCGAGGTGGTCAGTACGACCGACGATTGGGGCTGGAGCTCCTGGCGGTTCTGCGGCTTGGGCGGTGATGGAGGTGGACTATTCTGGGAGGCAGCTTGCAACCCCCGGCAGAGTTACGGTTACGGGAGCGCGTGGCCCTCATGCGGAGGCGAGAGCGGTGGGTGCCGCCTGCGGGTGGGGAGGGCGGCACCTGCTGCTTCTGAATTTTTTTCCTTTTTTTTGTAAAAACAGGAACTGCTATTTTTTCTTTTTTTATCAACTTCTTGTACATGTAGTAGAATAAAAATACAATGACTCTAGCATGACGGCTCTGTAAAAAAAAATAAAAATGTGAATGGCTTTGGATCCGACGAAATGGGAGATCGGAATCGTGTCTTCGACCACCGTGCGTGACCCTTCACAGACCGCCTTGTTCTGCCTCACCGCTTCACCACCTCGGACCGCCTCAACCTTCTGAGGCGTACGCCTGGCTTACGCCTCGAGGCGGTCGACATGCACCTGGGTGCATACTCCCCATCCTCTCTCTATATATATATTCTCGCTATATGTATAATCTAGCATATAAATTCCAACTTTTTCACTTGATCATTTAAGAACTTTTAAATCTCCATTCTTATGATGAGGACCTGCAACCAAAAGTCGATTGGAAATCAGTGTTTAGAGAAAGATTGTCATCTCTTTCTCTGACTGGAGATCTATATTGAATATCACATGTTTGAAGTCAGATGTGTCCTCTTAACTGCATGGTATTCAATACGTCCATGGTACATAACCCTAATTGTACAAAGGGACCTTAATATTAAAGTCTATTGACATTCACTAATTTCATTTTAGATGGACATGATAAAATAATAATTGAGTTGAAACATCATGTGAGATAGAATAGGAACGTGGATTGATCGAGATGTGAGGGTGATAGTCGAAAATCGGAAATGGATAGGATTGGATATTATAGAATAATGATTCTACGATTAAAAACTAAGATTTAAAATTGAAAAAATGAAAATTAAAATAAAAATCGTAAAAAATGAAACTACGATTAACCTAGATGAAAAACGAGAAATAGAATGGATCTCACCGTTGGAGGGGATAATGCCGTGATGGCCTCGACGATGACCAACTCGCTGTCACCGAATAGCTCGGAAGCTGAGCACCTTTTTACAAAAAGACGGTTGTTGGAGATTAGGCTACTCTCACAAAAGATTGATCTATGAAAAAATGAAAGAGAGGAGACCCACTAAAAAGAAGAAGAAATAAAAAAGGAAGATATGTAGAAGAGGAAGGTATTTAGTGATTGTTTAAATTATGTAATTAATTAAAAATAAAATTCGGAATTAAATAATTTAATAAAAATAATTAATATGAAGAATTAATTAGTCACCTTAATAGCGGTTATTTAAGGTATATATTCAAATTATATACAAAAGGCACGTTTTCAAATTAAATTAAATAAATTAAAATGGTTTTTTGAAATTAGATTAATTTAATTAATTAATGTTAGATATTATTTTTTGGTGATTTTTATCTAAGGTGGTTAATTATATACATATCATATATACAAAAGGTACATTATACACATGTACAAATAAGGAAATAATTTTAAATTTTTTAATTAAATTTTTTTATTTACTTTAAATTACTGTGAATAATATTTACAATTAATAAAAATATATTATGTACGAAAATACAAAAATAAATACAATAAATAAATGGTCAATTGTAAAAAAGACACCCCAGAAATACATCTTTTCAGACGTAACTCCAAAAATTATGAAACCATTGCAATTTTAAAGATGATTTGATTTAGAATACGATGGAAGTGAGTTGGATTCAATTTGAGTTCATAAGGAGCGGGAATTTCTATTTCAATTATCGTTTTACGGCTTTTTCTGAGTATGGTTACTTTTATTCTGTACATGATTTTATTTTTCAAGTATTTTTATTATTTAAGAAACATTTTTATATACAACTTTTGTTTAGAAAATTATTTAATTTGAGCTTAATTTATGAAAAAATAAAATAATGTAAGTTTTATACAAATATACACAGAATAAATGAAAATTATTTACACTATATATTTATATATATTTGGATTTTTTGATTAAAGACCCTATCTCCCCCTACTTCATTCCTGGTGGACCAGGTCAAGTCTTGACCTTCTCTCTAGGTTCGAGTCAGCTTGTATCTATTGCATATATACAGTCTTATATTTCTTTATTTTTCTTTATTTCTTTATTTATTCATTTTAGGTTAAAAAAGGTTATAAATGTACAATATTTACACACAAATGTAGGTTAGTATGAACATGGATTTAGTAATATATACAGGTATTTTAAAAGGGGTTTTAAGCTAAAATAAATGAATAAAGATGATGAAATGCAAATTCATCAGCAGGATGTGAGCAGTGCAGCCTTGAAGAATGCCACCTATATGAGTATTTCTGTGGGTCGTGGATAAATGATGAGGATTTATCCTTAATATACTAATGAAACAAGGCATGATGCATGGCCTTTAGTAGCACCAAAACAAGAAGATTGTCACCATGGACTTCACTCTATTGTTACTATTCTATACCATTACATCAAATGATTAAAGTTCAAGACTTACTTCACTTTATTCCAGTGATGGTAAAGTATGATAACTCAAGTAAAGGTTCAAACCTGAAGGTACCTTTACTGAAAGAAGAGTATGAACCCAAGATTTTGGCTCTTCGTAAATAGTGACTTCGTGGGGGATTGTTAGAATTAAATTTGTCGGGATGCTTAATGCAACTTGATGGTCAATATCAAGTTGTATTAACATATCACAATTCCTAGACTTTAATGTTTTAACCATGTGGGGGTGATGTTTAGTCCCACATCGTAAAATGTCAAAACTGATAGTTTGTATATAGGAAGTCCTAAGACTAGTCTAGAAATAGATCAGAGGACTTTGACAACCACACACACACACACGCGCGTGCGTGCCCGCCCATCGTACCTTGCTGGACAGGGCCGGGCATGGGTGGGCATGGGCATGGATACGGACACGGGCGTGGCTGCAGCTGCGGTGTGGCATGGCATGGTGTGATATAAAGACCGAGTCAATTTTGTATAATCACAGATTGGTTTGAATTTCATGGCACCGGTCCCTTAATCCTCTCACAATGCACAATTGCCCTAATGGCTTTAAGTATCACTTTTAAAATGGTGGATGGTGGTTACAAACACATCACGACTCTCATTCCCACCGCCTCTCTTCTACCTCTCGTGATCTCGGGATCCGTCCTCAGAGGTGGCTTTCGAGGACGTTCAGGCACGGTGCGCACCGTTGACGAGCGTGGAACCGTCGTTCTTTGGGTGCAGCACGCCAAGGCCGTATGTGCCGGTAAAGTGGGGGATGTTGTCTCTCTAAGGGTAGTCCTACTATAGGACACTTTTGTTGTGATATCTAACACTCTCTTTGTCGCATCGTTTTACTATTACGATTGTTTCTGGAGTTTTCCCTTGCTAATCTACATATGATTTTAAAATAGATATTTTTCTTATCATTGATGATCTGGATGCATACATACTGTGATTTAAACTAGAAACATGTGCAAATCTAATTTCTGTATATGTATGTATATGAATGATGCATTTTTCAGTAATTTATAATAATGGAACCATCAAACATGACATGAGAAAAGGGGACCCTGACTTGCATACTCATTCAAACCAAGCTCACCAAATCAACAAGCCAATAACAAAGTTTACTAACACTAATTAATTAAATTATTGATGTAATTTTCTAATAATGACAAGTATATTTTCCTGCTCATAAGAGAAATCTACTAATCCCTTGCAGTTAAGCTATGGTGATCCGCAAGGCCATCTCTTCATTTTCCTTTGAAATGACAACAAGCTGATCATTCACGCACAGTTAGAAGCAGACGAATGCAAAGGCATATGCCCCAATAGTCTTCTTGGCCTCTTCTTAAAGAAAATGCCACATTGAGAGCGAAACTTGATGCCCTTTGCTCTAACTACAGGACAATGTAAGATTGATAGGGAGAGAAGAAGTGTCCCCGCCGACATGAATTATGCCAACACTAGCAGATACTTTACCCAAACAATTATAGGAGGTCATATGCCTCACGGATATTCTACAACAACAATGTTCTACTCAGTAATTGATGCCACCTCACGAATCTTGACTCAATTAAGATGGTACGGCCATCTCTATCCCTTGCCCCTTATCCCATTTAGCTTTTTCTTGTTCTCCTCTCACCCTTTCGCCTTTGCTTGCCACCAAGAAAGACAATAATGTACGAAATGGAAGCCAATATTGAAATGTAGGGTTTTTGTGTTGTCTTTTTTGAAGCTTCCTAACAAAACTTATGTCTCTATACACTTACAAAATTCATTGTAGTGCCCTTCCATTAATGTAATATGTTAGCATAGTTGTGGTAACAAAATGACAACAATCTGAATTATTAAAAAATAGGATAGTAACGTAAATACAAAAAAAGGAAGTGTAAGTGTTATTAAAAAAAATCGAAAGGATGCAAGTATAAAATTTCCTTTAGTTTTATTCCCCCAGCAAGTATCAGACCGATTATGGGAGGGGTAAAGAGTCAGAAAAAGTTGAAGTTATACGTACATACATAAATATAAATATAACTACATATGTTGTGTCTTTATATGTGTTTGTATTTTTCTGTGTGTCTGTGTGTGTGTGTATATATATATATATGTGTGTGTGTGTGTGTGTGTGTGTATGTGTGTGTGTCTCTCTGTGTGTGTATGTTTGTGTGTGTATGTGTGTGTACATATGTATATGCACATGTCTATATATTTATTTATGTATATATTTATATAGGAGAAACATCGAATGAGATTGGGGATCATCATCCGCAATCATGTCCATCTCTTTTAATCATGTGGTTCAAATTAGAGGCATATTAATTATTTTATTTTAATGCCAAAAAATCTATTTTTATCTTTTATCGTATTCTAAACATAGAATTTGAAAACCAAACATCACTAAATGGTAGGTAACTCGTTTTCCTTAAATCAATTGATCCCCCCCAATCTCTCCACGTAGAGGTGACAAATAGAAGATCAGGGTCATGATCTTCATTCTTCTCGTTACGATCTTTCGCTTGAGCTCTACATTATCCACATACCCATCTTGAATCTTTCTAGGTCTATGTTTTTGGATATTTGAGGTTGTTCTGATCTGCTGGAGCAGGTGGTAGCGCAGAGAAGTGGTTGTGGGTGGAGATGATGGTGGTGTGCGGCGATGCATGGAAGTGGTTCCACTCGAAGGTGGTGGTTGTGTGTGGATGGCATGTAGAGGAGGGCATGGGAATTTGTTTGGGTATGGGGGTTGCGAGGAAAGTGACAAAGACGGAGGCATGTGTGGCTGCAGTGAGGAGGGCGGATGAGGGGGGTGCGGACTGGAGGAGGGCAGAGGAGGCACACAACTTGTAGGTTCTATTTTACATTGTGCCGTATATTTTTTTACATAATTGACATTATAATTTACATATTGATTAAGTGATTTCACAAATTTCAAACTATTTTTTAAAAGGTTATCCTTTCTGAATTATAATTGATGAATTATTAAGAGACCAATTTTTTGCAGAACACTATATAAATATTACAAAGAGATCATGAACTTTTGCAAAGGAAGCTAGAGAGTGTGTTTTTTACAAAAGAGAATAAGAAATTACAAATTTATATATATATATATATTTACAAAAAGGAAGATACATGTTTACTAAAAGTTACTTGTACGGGAATGTAAAAAAATTATATAGTCAAATTACAAAACTAAATATTTATAATGTAATTATGCAATTCATTTATAAAGGTCAATGCATATTTACAAAAGGAAGATACACATTTAGTAAAGACTCTAAAATGTATTGTTGAATCTGAAAAAATATAAAATCTACATAAACTTGTTAGTATTTTACGAATATATGTATTAACTCAAATTGTAGAGATGTTTTTGAAAAATTATAAATAAATAAACTAATGAAAAGTCCAAAATAAAATGAACTTTAAATATTAATTAATATTATTATATAGAACTCAAATTTATATTGAAACAAAATGATGGATCGAGATCTAATGGATCTTGTTGATGGATCACCATGAAAATTATGAGCCCGAAGAGGTCCACACACATATGACACACATGCAAACACATGTATATGAATATGTGAGTGTTTAATATGTGTGTATGTGTGCAAGCGTGCTTGTGTTCTCGCATGCACGCACACATGCATGTATATATGTATGTATGCATGCATGCATGTTATTAGTTCTTTGATTCTTCGATGTTTTCAATATGACACAAACACACACAAATATATCGTAGTCTCTCAGTTACTCATTGTGATTGACAGACTATAAGTGCATATTTAGCTCAAGTAGTCTATGAAACATCATAGACTTGAAGCACAACAAAAACTTAGTTTGTTTTTAACTTTGTTCAAAAGTGCTAGATTATTTGGCTGTCATCTGTTTATTGTCCATCGTGGTTACTTCTTGTTTAAATAAATATTCAATGATTCCTTCTTTTTCATCTTGGGATGGATCATCAAATAACTCAATCAACTCATCAACATACAATTCATCATAAAAAAAGAAGCAAAATTCGATAGTGCCTTCCAGGCCTTCCACTTTGTAGAGGAATTCATGGGACTCAATGTCATCCAAGGATAAAGCCTTGTCTCTAATTTCTACTAAAAAATCAAGTCCTTTGTGTCAACAGTAATATGCTCTCTCTCATCTAATGCAGACACTGCTGGCTTCGTATCCGAGACATCTCTATTGTAACCTTGTCGTTATTGGAGCTAAAGGTTATCTTTTCAGTACCATAAACAACTACCGCTTCATTTATTCAAAGAAACGATCGTCATAATATGATCAGGGTATGGAGAAACGGTGCAGAGGTGTCCATGTCCAGGACCAAGAAGTCTACTCGGAATTGTATTCCTTGCACTGTTATTATAACGTCCTCTAAAATGTCCCTCAGTCGCTTAATTAATCGATCAGCAAAATGAAGGATCATCTTGGTTGACTTGAGAGGACCCAACCCAAACTCTTTGAGTAGTGAGGTCAACATTAGATTGATAGAGGTTCTGTTATCAAGAAGAGTACGATTGAATTCTTGATCGAAAATCTCGCATCTGCTTGGAGGAGCTCCGTTGTCTTTCTTTTTTCTTGGATGGTTGCTGATGACATTTATAGTGGCCATGGTCAGAATATGCTTCTCAGTTCTCTTGCGTCTTTTCTACTTGGGTTGACGCTTTAATGTACATGCCTCTTTCATACACTTTTTCACTGCTGGCATGTATTTCATGGCCTTTAAGAGTGACATCTTAAGGAATATGTTATATAAATTTCTACAACTCCAGGATCAGATTCAGTTTTTTTTAATTTTCTAATAGATTTATTTTTATTTAATGCATTAGGAAAAAGGAATAAAACTTGAATCACCATTTTTATTCATATCAGAATTATCATTTACACATGGATAACCATAATCACACTTACACTGTTTTCCATTATAGAAGGAAGAGAAAATGAGTTGCTTTGTCTGTTGAAGATGGATCTGCAACAGGCGTGATATCCTCATCTGCTGACTCATCTCTGCATTTCCCATTATTATCATTTTGGGCCTTTTGATTTTCTTCATTTTTTGGTGTTTTGATTACGATGCTCCTTCATCGACTACAACATTTGATCTTGGCTCGTTGAATGAAGAAGATGGCATTAAAGCTCGATTAGTGGCTTTATTCCCCAATCCCAACGGTGATGGTAGTTGTGAGTCCCTACCATTCCTAAGAGTAACATCACTAGATAAACATAAAAAATTACATGTCATACCTATATTTTTAGTGGAAGGATCATGCCGGGATACCTGCTCCTTATTGCAGCAGAAATTGTTGGAATTGGCTTCGACTTGAGCTAGAATGATGGTCTTGGTAGCAGTCAGGTCATCCATCCTCCGGTTGATCTCATTCATGTTCATCATTAGCATGGAAAGATAATAAAGTGTCGGGTTTACCAAAGATGCCCCTGGTTGCTCAACAACTAGTGGTTACTGAGAGAGGAAATGTGGTTGAGGTTGTTGAGGATACCCACGATATGCATATTGTGAGGGATATGAATGCTGAGGAGGAGGGTAATGATATTGTGTAGGTTGCTAATGATAATGGGGCTGATAGGAATACGCAGCAAGCATCGTCTACTGATGTATGTGTCTCCCAATTTGGAAATGTGGTGGAGATTGAAACATAGGATGATATGCTAGGTGCTGGTATGGTCTACCTCTATAAGACTAGTGAACTGGCCTAGTAGTGGCCTGAGAACTCAACTAGGACAGTCATGGTGGACGGGTCCGGTTGCATTTCTGGTCGTTCCTTATGCCATTCACCTCCTAAATGTGAGGTGGAGGTGGAATATACTACTTTGAAAAATATAGAGTCTTAGGATAATACAACATCGTCTGTGATTAATGTTGTTGCGATGGTCCCTAATCTCGAGTCTGAACATATTATACGTGTTGAACGGCAGGAGGTGTTGTTGAACTCTACGATGCTAAAGAAGAAGTGTGCTCTCGTGTAGATGTCTACAACACTCGAACTCTGACATGAGTGTATGGTACTAACCAGCAACTCCAAGTGCTTGGTAATCTCATCCAGCTTATCCAGTTGCTTTGTTCTATGCTCGATCACATTCAATTTTTCCAGTTCTTGTAATTGTTTCTCGATTATATCAACTTTGCATAAGTGATTCTCAATAACGCTAAAATATGAACTATTATTTCTGTCCACATCATGAGATTTTGTCATGTTGATGGTCTTAGGAAGAATTGAAGGATGCTTCTGAAAAGCGCGAAAGAAGATAAAGTTGCTGAGCTTTCCATTATTTTTCCAAATATCTGCGATAGAATGTCCTCATCCTTATTCAAATATGAGCCCCTACAAGCAGCATCTACTAGCTTATGGTTCTCTAAACTTAAGCCCCCAAAGAAGTTCTATACTAGGCTCGTCTTTGGAATATCATAATGGGGCACTTCTTCGTCAAATCTTTGAATCGTTCCCACATCTCATTATTAGGATCATGGGACATCTGGGAGAAGTTGGCAATCAATGATGACATCTAATTTATCCATCCTAGGAGATATTACTTGTTAAGAAAAGCAGATCTTAGATCATCCCAGGACTTCACCACTCTTCCTTATAAATGATTAATCCAGTATAACACCTTATACATAAGGTTGAAGGGGAACACTATCATCTTCACTACCTTTGATGGGATGTTAGGGTAGTGCATTGTGTTGCATATGTAATCGATTGTTTGATTTGTATATAAGGTTCTTCATTGATGTATACATGGAATATGGGGAGAAGTGGAAGTATCTGTGACTTCAGCTCGAAGTACTCGTGAACTGCACGAATCCGAATCCAATTGACAGTATGTCCTGCTCCCGGGTTATAGGAATCTCTCGTCGTTTGCTTCTGCTCCATTCCAATCTGTTTGGCACCTCCTTTATTTCTCTCGGCATCTATCCCACTCCCTCCTCCTCTCTGATTTTCATCCTCTCTCCCACCATCACGTCCTTTGATTTCCAAGATCATATCTCTTAAATTGTCCTAGATGTTGGCTTGCTCTGTCATATAGTCTTGAATGGCCTAATTGTATGCCAACATTATGTTGTTGATCTTAGTATGATATGTCATGGTTCATTTGCCCTTGGGTGCCATTGAGTCCTCAGTATCTAAATCAATCTCTGAAAGTTTGAAATTAACTTGATCAATCTTCAGAAATGAAAGAGTATGAAAAAAGAGTTAGAGATGAGATTTGATCTCGAATAATGGATTTGGTGAGAGATATGATGTGAAAGAGAAAAAAGAAAGTTTGGTAAGAGAGCCATCCTGAATAGGTGAAGACGAATAGTATGGGGAGTAAAGAGATAAGTTGGCGAAGTCCAAACACAAATCACTCCATCTCAACATCTTTGAAATAAGAGGAAAATGCGAGAACACAATAATCAAATCAAAGAAGAAAGATGAGAAGAAAGTCGTAAAGTGTGAAGAGGGATTTTGACCTAAATTAAAATCAAACAAACACAATTGCAAATGTGTTTCCCAACTCAACGCGTGAAACCATAAAGGATCGATTTTTATCTTAGTTGTTTTTAGGGTTATTTTTCTTGAAAATCTTATCAAAATTATCTTAGTGATGATCTTATAGGAGAGGGAGTACTACTAGACAAGCATCAAGTACTTTCAACTTCCTTTGTTACCTATAGCCTGCACTTTTTTAAGGTCCTTGATAACGTATCTGGGCCCACTACTCAACCAAAGAATAGGGGGATAGGAAGCCGATGTAGTGAATCAAGTACTTCCCGCGAAGGGTACTCATACGTGGTAGGATGCGACAGGGTCCCACCATTGCAGTACCCCTATACTTAGTACTTCAGACCAAATCTACAAGCATATTCAGACCTATTCGCCCATGTACGATAGAAGCGCATCACTTTACAACCTAGCCGATAACCAAGATAGTACTCAGGATGGGGATTGGGCTCTATCCTAGGATCTCGTCTCACTTAGTCTGGATTGTACCTGAATATGATGTGAACTTTATAAACCCCGCACAATGCAGTTCGTTATGGATTTTAATTTTCGAACAAGTTTATTTAGCAGTCCCTTTTTTAGATTTTCTAGGTTGTTACTTTTTTAAGTATTTTTCAAATAAAATTGACAAATGAGTTTTCCAATTTACTTTATCCTATGTCCATAAAAAATGGGGGGAGGAAAATGATTAGCCGATGCACGGGAAAAATGAATGTGAATGCAAGAGTTAGGGATGTGTACCATGCTCCAACAGTCTACGTGCAAAATGATCTGTGCATAAATTTAAACTAATCTATATGATACGGGAGAGGACCGTCATAAATAAGAATTTCTATTCGAGGGGGACTCACACAACTCCCAAAGAAGTTACTACGCACAACAGAGAATGGAGATGATAGAGCTCAAGTGAAGGTGACTGAGGTGGAGCTCAGGGATTGTAATTCTTGCAGAATCAAAGGTGAACAGACGGGGAAATGCAAAGAACATGATGAGATTTGAAGGTGGGGTGGAAATGATTTGATTGAAGGTCGAGGACAGTGGAATTTCAAGCTGGAGCTTAAGAATCAACAAATCTAAAACTCGAAATTAAGCTAACCTACAAGCTTAGAGATCAAATGGAATACTACATTACTCTAATGGGACTAAAATCCACAAAATAAACTTAAATTAGCATCTCATACTTGCATGGAAGAGGGAGTAGAAAACCCTCATCGGAGTTGTGAAACTCGGCGATAGTGGACCACCTCCAACTGCTCCTCGTGGAGGCTCAACTGTCACCCAAGACTCAAACCCAAGGTTCCTTTGGGGTTACGAAGCAGGAAGAGGGATCAAAATTGAAAGGGGACAGAGGAGCTTTATTTATAAACATGATGGAGGAAGCTTATTAACCTGGGGTTTCTAATCGATCCAAGTTATGTACACGGGGTAGAAGGTTTAGCCGTGGATTAGGGTTCATCAAAGAGTGGTTTGCGTGAAAGATCAGATCAAAATGAGTGATTGGTCACCCGGGAAAAAAAGGAAGAATATGGGGGTTCCATCGTTCTGACATGGTACGTGGCTTGGGTCGAAGAGTTGTCCTGGGGTCAACAAAGGAAACCCCTTGATTGGTCCACATAGACCAATCAGGAAAATCTGGGCATTAAATCCCTTATTAATGCGATGTAAATAATAAATGATTTTATTAATTTTAGATTAACACATAAAAAATGTTTATTATTTTATGTAGTATTTTATTTTTTTATTTATTTTTACAAGTTAATTTATTAGGTGTTAATATTTACATGTGTATATATATAGATATATACACACACACACACATGTATTTAGTATATTTTATTTTATTTTGTACTTTATATTTTATTATTTTTTATACATAATTTTTATATTATAACTTATTTAATTACATATTGACAAATTTTTATTGTGGTTTACTAAATTTATTTGTTTACATAAATAAATAAGTATATATATATTATAGGTATATTATAGGTTTAGTTTACCTTTATATTAAAGTACATTGTTTATTTTAATATATTTTTAATGGTTTTATTTTATTTTTAATATTGAAATGTGTTTTTGTGATATTTACAAATATGCAAAATATGAGAAAGTGAAAATATAATGAATAAATATATGAGATATTATATATAGGTATATTACACAATGAGGGTCCAAAAGCCAACTTTTGCATCTTAACTCTAAATTAAATGAAACCACCTTCATAATATTGATACTTTAATTTTATGAACAATAAATGTGAGTTTGTCAATTTTGAGTTAGTATGGAGAAGATTTTAGTTTGTAAGTTTTCTTTACAGCTATTTATTCTATGTGCCTCGAGTATACTATGCATTATTTTTTAGTGAAATATTTTTTTATTTTTCTTTATATTTTTATATATAATATTCATGCTGAGAGTTGATTAATTTGAGTAATGAAAATAAGAAAATTACATAGGTCCCAAAATCATATTATTGATGAATAAAAATTTAGGTTTTTGAGTATTTTATGTGGTCTACCCTATCTTCCCCTACTTTATTCCATGTCGAACAAGTCATCATGCTGACTGGGTCTCAAGGTCTATGGCCATTCAATGTCTTTGACACTTCTTCTTTTCTTTCCTTATTCTTTTATTTTGGAACTAAATGAAGTATTTTTTACACATGTATGTATCAATTAATGACTATTATTTATTGCAAATTAATGTTATATACATGCATTTAGCTAGAGATTTAAGGACAAAATGAAAAAATAAAGTTGATGAAATGGAGATTCATTACCCCCTATACATGTCTTTGCTAGTTCCTAGCAAACAATTATGGTTATAAGTGCAGAAAAAGAAATTAAAGAAAAGAAAACGAAAGAACTTTGAATAATATTTTACTTTTAAACTTGTCTTCATAAAATCAAAGTTTAGAGCTCAGTTAAGACCTTTGAATTCTTGGTTTGTTCAGAACCGCATTAAGGTTAGGAAGTGTGACACAACAACTCTTATGTTCCATAATCTTAGTATCCAGTTCAATTCACAGTCTGATCAGAACCATCCTTTCATTTCCATACTCTCGCAACCTTGAAATGATAAGTACCATGAGTGTGAATTTGCTAGCTCTTCCTAGACAAATCATTGAACTATCAAGGAGTCTCCTTCTCTGGAAACTCGTCCTTGGTGAGACATATATTTTCTTCTAAGGTCAGGTGCTGCTAGTTCACAACCGAAATAGATAGAAGTTGGAAGAATAGGAAAAGAAGCGGGAATGGACTAGTATAGTCGCATTCCCTTATGAAGCTCGGCTAGTGTAACCGAGTCTTCACCAAGAAGCATGCTTTTTTTGAAAGCTCAAATTTTGTGGACTTCTTGATCTAGGCTTCTTTTAGATATCTTTCTTTGTATTTCATTGCTCCGCATTCTTGTTTTGTGACGACAGATATAGAATCTTTTGGTCCGTCCATGTTTTGGGGTCTTGGAAAAGTTGCGCTAGAAGACCATTCCTCATCTGAAGTATTATTTCGATCTAGTCCCTAGTCGTTAGATGTCCTTGCTACCAGAAGAAGTGGGTTGATGTACCAATTTCAGCAATCCCCAAGAATGGTTCTTAATCCACCCTTGACAAAACGACCTAGTATCGTCCTACCTTAGACTCCAAGATATTTCAACAATCCATCTTAGTTGAGCTGAGTAATGATTGTGAGGTTTCTCATCAAGTCATTGTCTCAAGAGTCATACGGATGACCTGAATGGTTCTAGTTAGATACATTGAATCAACTCATGAACATAGTCTCATGGAACCTAAAGAATTATGTCAAGGTGACCTGAAGCATCTCAATTCCAATCCTTACTAGTTCCTCTGAAATTAGGTTTATTAAGGTCTAGACCAAGCTCCAATCTTCAGATTTTATTTTAAACATGTTCAATTTGTCTTGATCATTCTGAAAAATGCAAATGTTATGCAAAATTCAAGAATAATATTTTTCTAAAGCAATTATCTGATTTTTGGACTTTTTATGGACCTTTGAAAAAGTTTTGCAAATTTTCATGCAATTTTGAAAATATTTTGCAAATTTTTATGGGTTTTAAATTTTGAAAATTTTAAAGGTTTTGGAAAAAGGTGAATGAAAGAAGTATGTGCAAATATTTACATGGGAGTACATCTATATTTACAAGAACTAGTTGCAGATTTTACACCATGAATTTTGTACATGTTAAGTTAGTTGTTATTTATAAGGATTGTAAATAATTTTATTTGCAACCATTATGTATAAAGTTCTCGAAATAATTGAAAATATTTTTCAATCATTTTAAAAACTTTATTTTGAAACTAATTTTTACAAACAATTTTGACATTTACAAAATTTGAAAATCATATTGCAATGATTTTTCAAACAGTATGTATAGATTTTTCGAAATATTTTTACAACCAGTTTTTAAATCATTTGCAAAATGAATTTTCAAAATATTTCATTCAAAAAAATAAAAAATATTTTTGCAAAAAAGTTTTTACAAAGGTCTGAAAAATTTTGCAAAAGTTTTCCAAACGGTTTTCAACAGATTTTTCAAGATATTTTCAAATCATTTTGTAAAATATTTTTAAACTGGTTTATTAGTCAGTATATACAAAGAATTTCGAAAAATTTTCTACAAGTTTTTACAGGTATATTCTTTATAGTTGATTTATTTATATATTCTAATCTATATAATATTTTAACAATATTTATTAAAAAATATGAAAGTATGAGCTATGGATAAAGTATATATAGTGTATATTCGACCCCCCTATAATTAGCTTGAGCTATGTCCTCATAAGTTAGAGAGAAAAAGGAAGACATAACTTGTGCTAAGTATAGGAAAGCAAATACTACAACGACTAAATAAGGAATAAAAAGTTGGTCATCCCCCTTATACTTATGATCAATTAATCCTAAGTACAACAGCTTATATACAAAATAAGGATGATCGAGGAACATAATGTACAAAATCAATGGACTTGTCTTGTCCCCTTATACTTAGGGTAAAATATCCCTGAGTATAGGCAGAGTATCAATAATTGAGAGAAAAGCGAGAGAATGGATAATGAATAACTAGAGGACAATCCACCTATATTTAGAATGAAGCATATCCTAAGTATAGCACAAATGAATGGGATGAGTGTAACATGGAAGAATAAAAGAATTGGGAAATAGAAATGAAAAGAAGAAAATCATTCAAAAATAATTCTGGAGGTTGCATTGTCTGGCTCCATTACAGGTGTTGAGTCTTTGTCGTCAAATATCACTTGAATTGAATCGACAATGGTCATGAATCTATTGTGCTCTAAATATGGATTCAACAACTGGTCGTTGTCGATGAAGGGATGTGTGTCGGCCGACAATTCTGATACGAGGATACTTCCGTTGTCATGTACAGTCTTCACAATGTAGGTCCCTATCCATTTACTTTTCAATTTCCCTAGAAAAATCTTCAATTTTGCATCAAACAACCATACGTTCTATCCAGGTTCAAAGGTCTTTCTTTTGATATACTTGTCATGTCTGCATTTGAACTTTTATTTGTACATTAAGATGTTGTCATAGGCATAATCTCGTAATTCCAAGAGCTTGTTCAGATCCAGTTTTCTTTACTGACCACCTTTCTTTGAGTCGATGTTGTAGATATTTATATCCCACAATTACTTGCGAATTAATTCCACGGGCAGATGGCATAGATTTCCATAGACAAGATGATAGGCGACATGCCTAGTTCAGGGGTATAAGGAGAGGCGATTCGGTGATCGATGTTGTACTCCTTCATTAATTTCTTTACCTCCTTATTGATGAAGTGGCTACCCCCATTAGAAATCAGTATCTTCGGAATCCTAAACTACGAGATGATGTTCTCTTTCAGGAATCTTCAGAATGTTCTGTTGTCTGCAGCTCGAGCAGGTTCAACCCATCAACTCACATAATCTACAATAAGCAAGATGTATTCATATCCCCGACTGTTAGGAAATGGAACCACGAAGTCAATGCCCCATGCATTGAACACATCGGAAATTTGAATGCATTTGAGGGGCATGTTGTCTTTAACACAAAGGGTTTTTTTTCCATTTTTTGACAGTCAGTAAAGGCTTTCACATATTCATTCAAATTAGTGAATAGTATGGGCCCCCAAAGTCCATGCTGCAATATCTTAGTTGTCGTTCTGCTTCCAGAATGGTATCCACAATATTTGAGCTTATGACAGTGCTCGAGGACATTGTGTACTCCTCCTGTGGAATACACCAACGCCAAATACAATCCGCTCCTTCCCCTGAACAGATATGGATCTTCCCATTGGTAAAAATGAATATTCGACAAGAACTTGTCCTTATTGAGTTTCATCCAATCTTGTGGAACTACCCAAAAACGAGGTAGTCCACAATATCAGCCTTCCATGGAAGAGATCCAATGCTGAGGATGGATTCATTAGGGAAGGTTTTTATGATCGGTGCACCGCTCAATTGAGTCTCTTGGCATTCTATTCTGTACAGGTGATCTGCTACCACATTTTGAACTTCAGGCTTATCATTAATTTCCATGTCAAACTTCTGGATGAGAAGGATCCATCTTAGTAGGTGTGATATGGCATCCTTCTTCTGTTGTATCGGATAGCAGAGTGGTCAATAGAAACAATTACTTTAGATCCAAGAAGGTAGGATCTTCTCTAAAGAAAACACAACCGCCAACTATTCTTTCTTTGTTACTATGTAATTTCTTTGCACTTCATCAAGTGTCTTGCTGGCATAATGAATGGTGTAGGGCATCTTGTCTCTTCTTTGTCCTAGAACAACCCCAACTTCAAAGTTTGATGCGCCTGTCATGATCTCAAGTGGTTGGACCAATCGGTTGGTTGTAGAACTGGAGCTTGAGTGACGAGATCTTTCAACTACTGAAAAGATTGGAGAACCTATTGATCAACAATTAAATCAGTCTCCTTGTAGAGTAGTTGAGTAAGAGGTCAGGTAAGCCTATTAAATTCTTTGATAAATCGGCAGTAGAAGCCGACATGCCCAAGAAATGACCTCACATTCTTAACATTCTGAGGTGGCTATAGATTTGCTATCACATCCACCGTCGTTGAGTCGACCTCCATGCTGCGTATTGAGATGACATGGCCTAGCACAATCCCTTCAGTGACCATGAAGTGACTCTTCTCCCAAGATGGTATGATTTTTACTTCATGGCATTTCTGAAGCACTTGGTCTGAGTGATCAAGACAAAAATCAAAACTATCACCATAGACTGAGAATTTTTCCATGAACACTTTGAGAAAATTGCCAACCATATCAACAAAAAGAGAAAGCATGCATATCTGGAATGTTGCAGGTGCATTGCACAAACCAAAGGGCATTCTTCTAAAAGATTAGGTATCAAATGAACAAGTGAGTATCATTTTCTCTTGGTCCTCATGGGCGATTGCCACTTGGTTGTACCCGGAGTACCCATCAAGAAATCAAAAAAACTCCTTACCAGACAATCTTTCCAAGACTTGATCAATAAACAAGAGAGGGAAATAGTCCTTATTAGTCATTGAATTCAGGCATCTATCAACGCATACACGTTATGATGTTGGTACTTGGTTAGAGGTTTCTTCTCCTCTATTGGTTGTAACCACCGTGATCCCTTATTTCTTCGGAACTACATGCAAGGGACTCACCCATTTGGAATCGGAGATGGGATAAAGAAAACATGCTTCACATCATTTAGTGATTTCTTTCCTGATGATGTCCCACACATCGGTGTTCAATCTTCTTTGAAACTCTTGGGATGGCTTGGCATTATCTTCCAGGTAAATGTTGTGTGAACGCAAGGTCGGATTGATCCCGCGAAGATCTGAAACATTCCAACCAAGAGCCTTGTCGTTTTTTTCCAGAACCTCGAGCAATCAAGAGTCTTGATCCAGACTCATCTTTCTCTTAATGATGACTGGATATTTATTTTCTTCACCACAAAGAAATAATACTTGAGGCATATTGGAAGCTACTTTAATTCTGGTAATATGTTAGCTGGCTTCTCGGATACTTTTGAGATAGTGCTGGTTGGTGGATGATCCGCTTGACTCAATGATGTGTTGCTCACATCTATCACTACTGGCTCTAATATAAATGTACTGAACATGTTGAAAATGAATTCTTTGTGTTCGATTTGACTTGAATCCTCTTGAAATATGCTAATCAATGATTCTGAATCAGTCTCCCAGTCTGCAAGGAAGCATGGGTTGACAGTGTTATCCAGGTCCTCCTCAGAAGAGAGGATTTCTTGTGTGACGGTGCCATTCAGAAAAAGATGCTGATCAATGAGATCAACAATATCACAGTCTTTTGCAACTAATTCTGACGTGCCTCCATCAGATGCGGCTTTTGGCTTGTCGATCATGTCCATTGTGACTCGGTCATTTCCCAAACCCATAGTCAATGACTACCTTGGTTATTCCGAGGAACGACCGACCAAGAATAATTGGAGTCTGGAGGAACGGTACAGGAGAATCCATATATAAGATTATAAAGTCTACTAGAAACATCATGTCATATACAGTCGCGATAACGTCCTCCAACAGACCTCTGGGCCGCTTAATAAATCGATATGCATACTGCAGGATCATTCGCATAGGCTTAAGTGATCCAAGCCCAAATTCTTTAAGCAGTGAGGAGGGCATGAGGTTGATTGAAGATCCACTATCAAGCATAGTTCGCTCGAACACTTCATTAAATATCTGGCATCTGATGTTGGGTGCTCCCTTGGCTTTCTTTTTTTGAGGGAAGTCACTGATTGCATTCACTGTGGCCATGGTTAGAATTTGTTTCTCTCCTCGGTTGCTTATATTCTTGTGAGGCTAACGCTTAGAGGTACATGCCGCTTTTAATCCTTTCTTGACTTATGGCATGTAGTTCATGGCCTTCTGATGAGCGTGAAATTCACCTGTTTAATAATCGATAATTGTAGTATAAGAAGTGAATTTCGGTTGATCAAAATACCACAAACTTTGAATGTTGTGGAATATTTTACTTGGCAAGTTTACCAAGGTCGAACACAGGGAACAATGATTTTTAGTTGCGTGGTTTTTAAATCAAATTAAATAATTAATAAATGCTCGATTAATTTTTGTGTGGATAAAATATACAATGCTATGAGATGCAAATGCAGGGAAATATACGGAGATGATTAATTTGGCCCAAGATCTGTGATTTTCACGATTTAAATCATCAATTAATAAGTCAATTAATCCTCAAAATCACATCACAGATCGAAAGAGATTAGGTCCATGAATGTTTGACAATCAATATTTCAGAAGCAGGTCAAACAGATTAACGTATCGAAGTTTTATCCTGCGAGAATTACTCGACCCCTTCCTTATTAATCACCCCTAAAAGGAATTAATATCTTTATATCAGGTGAATCGTGAATTCAACCATAGGTCTAATTCCTTGAAAATAACGTTCAAGCATTAGCGGATCAATCTTAACATCTCCTTAAATAAAGTCTCAAGGAATTAGATTATTTTACCTCCTCATGTATACCCCTATACATATCAATTAATTAATTAAGAAGATCAATAATCAAGAGTGACTTAATCAGACAAGATCTCCGAAAATGGGTCCCTGCAAGTTAGATCAACTTTTCTCAATAAAGTAGCACTCACATGTCAATTTTCAACTTGCACAAGTCAACAACAATCCTCAAATAATAATTCTGATAAAGCAGCCTCAAATGTGTCGACAATTTATGCAAAATGATAGAGCATGAAATAAGCTTCGAAATGACATATTATATGCTTAAAACATAGTTCGTATGAAAACGTTATGCTAAAATGAAATTTCAGGGACTAAATAGAAAATAAAACAAAGTTTTCTTTCAAAGTAGTCCTTTCAGGGGCTTATCTGTAATTTCTGAATGTCGGATGGGCCCCTGTGCAATTTACCCACTAGCGGGGGTATATGTATAATTGCATAAAGATACGAGGGATTCTATGCAATTTTTCCAAAAGCGCACGTGCACAACACGTGAACAGGAGGCTCGGAGGGGAGGAGAAGGCTCGGGAGAGGCTCGGGGATCCCGAGCCTGTGGTTTGGGCCCGGCCTGAGGCTCAGAACCCCGAACCGAAGACTCGGGGGAGAGGCGGAGGCCGGTGGGGCGGGCTCAGGCTCGGTTGCCGAGCCTCGAGGTTTGGAGGGCCCCGCTACGTGGCGCGTCCTCAGCCATTGGATCAAGGGCCTCCTTCCTGATCCAACGACAGTTGTACGCTGCGATGGAGGATGGAGCTCAGGGGCAGCAGGGCCTTGCGCGTGGGGCGGCAGGCTGAGGGTGCGGAGGGCGGTACGGTCGGCGAGGCGCGGAGGAGGGGGTGCGGCCGGTAGACCCTAGGTCGGTCGACACACGACCGACGGGGGGAAAGGTCATGGCAGAGGCAGTGCGGCAGCGTGGCAAGGTGCTCCTGGAGTCGACGCACGGTGAGGTGCGCTTGGAGGCTTGGCCGGTCGACACACGACCGGCAAAGCCTGAAGGCGGCGATGGAGGAGCGGCCACGACGGTGGGGATGGGAGACCTGCAAAGTTAGCATGAAGAAAAAGAACGAAGGTGTCTGGGCTTGATGTCGAGGGCGTGGGAATGGGAGCTAAGCTCCGACCTTTGCAAGGTCGGAGGTGCGGTGGACCTAGGAAGGGCGTGAATAGGACTAATTCCTCTGGGCGAGGAGGAGGGCGAAGACGCAGACCTGGTACAAGGGGATTGAGGAAGAGAGGGGGAAATCGCCTGGGAAGATGGCCAGATGGTTGTCGTTCCTTGCCGATTTTTGCTCGACAGCCGGCGGCGCTCGAGCGGCGGATAGCTCTTCCGCCAACAAGGAGTTGAAGCTCCTTGGATCACGCCGACTCTGCACTTAGCCTCTTAACACGATTCTGGAGTTGTCACCTTCCAAGGTGCAAGAGCTCGAGTTTTGGAGAAAAATGGCGGATGATCACTGCGGCCGGCGAGGGCGAGATTTATAGGGGGAAGGTGGATCAGTTACGCGCGAGGGGGAAGGAGAAACGGCCATGCACGGTGGCTTGATGGCCGTGCACGGCGGAGGGGGAAATGGCTGGAAAGAGCTCAAGCGTGCGTTGGGGGAGAAGGCCTGGGTCACGTGCTAGGCACGTGACCTGGGGTGGGGCGGCTGGAGAGAGAGTGGGGGGTGCCACGTGGCATGCCCAGGAGCTGCCACGTGGTGCCCCCCAAAAAATTCAAAATTTGTAGACAAAGAAAAATAGAAAAGAAATAGAATGACATCACGGATCGAAAAATTTCCTTCATGAAAGTTGTTCGTCTCGAACGAGATCTACAACTTTCATGAAGGATCCATGAGCAAAAGAGGTCACCTATGAGAAGTGGTATTTTTGGTGGTTCTCCACGTGTATAGAAAACCGAATTTTGAGAGTTTGTATTTTTTTGGTGGTTTTAAAGAGGATAAAAAATCTAAAAAATATAATAAAATACAAGAAAATTAATTACACACTAATCTAAATAAAGAAAATAGGAAAATAAAATAAAAGTAAGAAACACACAACTTTTGTACAGACCGACAACAGACACTCGGACTTGGTCAGTTTCTTTGATTTTAATTTTACTCTGGATTTGGATATTTGTGTTTCTTAATAAAACTTTCATCAAAGAACAATAATGAAGAAGAAATAAAATTAAAAGAGTTAATTAAGAATATAAGAACTGAGGTCAAAAATAGCAAAAAGTTAAAATGCGCAAAAGAGGCCCAAAACCCAACTTTCACATATGGACTCCGAATTTTATGAAATTGGTCTTGTTTTGAAGGTATTTGAAAATGGATTACTTTAAAAGTGAGTAGACCAAAATCGGACACTGTATGTGGGAGATATGCTCATTTTAGTCTGTAAGATGTGAAATTTGACTTTGGGATTATTTGACACTTATTGGGGTTAGTAATTTTTTTTTGTATTTTTTTATTTAATAAGGTTAGTAATATCTACACAATGGAGGTGGTTTTGGATTAATCAGAGTTAGGATGAATTAACTAGAAATAAGAGAAGTTAGCGGCTTTTTGGGCTATTTTACACTTTTGATTTTTTATGCAATTTATGCATGATGAAATACAGATATTATTTACACATGCATGATGGCTAATAATGCTCTATTAATGATTAATTACAAGTGAATTATAGGGGACAGAGCTTAAAAGATCAATTTTAACATGATGAATATGAGATTCATCATACCCCTATACTTAGACCATGCTCGTCCCCGAGCATGAATGAATGACTTAGTTGAATACATTCCTGACTGTGCATGTGAATTTTCAAGGCTTAATTCATAGAAGACCCTTAATTTGAACGACCCTAAAATTCTGGGCTCAACCACGCTTTAATCAAAGGGAATCCAACCTCTCTAATTATCACTCTCTTTTTGTACATATAATATAAGGATATGAACTTAAGTGTACTGCATTTCATGAGAGTCGAGTCGGGGCATCACTCAAAGTTCTCATCCCAAAGATCCTCCTCTAGACCTAATCCTCAACACTAGGGAATAAGTCTATTCTTGCTTCAGTCAACCGTCTCATTAGTTTGTCAGACTTGAAAGTGTAGATGGACGGCCAAATGATGGGGGGCATAGGATTGTGTCTGATTTTCTCTCGCTTTCATTGGAACAAGGTGCCTCTCGAGTGCCTTATTACTCAACACATGTATATTTTTATTTTGTTGATCAATGTGTCCGTCAAGAGAATTTGGAGTCGCCTGCACTTGTTTTTCTGGGAGTACACCGGGGTGTGTCTCTTTTGAGTATCTAAGATACCTTCAACACCCAGACTTGTATCGCTTACAATGCAGGGCCCTTTTATGGTGTCAGCCTGACTCCTTGGTCCTAATTAGCGCTTGGTCCAAGTGGACACTTTGAGAATATTTGGAAGTGCTCGCCATTGGTGGAAGCTCATTTGGAATTTGACTTTGGATGATAGAGCTTTTCTTTAATATTTCTTTTTCTTTTCTTTTGTTGGCTAGCTCCACTGCTTTTACCAAAAGTTGGCGCGCACTGATCAACAAATTTCATTAAGTTTCATCACACCCTGGCACTTAGGTCAATATCAAAAAGATAGCATATGAATCTTATTCACATACTGGCAAGGGTTTTTGCTGACACTCAGGTTTTCTGAAGCCTTCATTAACTTTATCCCATCCTCAAATATCATTAGATCGGGTCTAAACCAAATCTCTAGTCCTAGTTCCTCAAGTGATATCTCAACTCATCTCATCAATCATGCAGTTGTGGGAGTGATTGTGTTGATCATATTCTTTTTGAAGGTAGAGATGAAGAGTGCAATATAGCGTTCAAATCTTTCAATCTAGGGAAGTGTGGATTAAAAAACCCTAATGACTAAGGCATGCTAACTCTGAATCTCAAGATCTCAGAAATCAAGTGTCTTCAAAAATCCTCAAGCCTTGAGTGATGGTGAATGTGTCAGGAATATGTCAACCAAGGAATGCATGAAATGCTTGATGAAATGCAAAATATTTTTTTGGGTGTTTTTGTTTTTGTTTTTTGGTTTTTTTGTTTGAAAAATAGGTATTATACACACTACTTGTACCCATCCCTGATGTTAGATAAAAACGATTAAAGTACGAGCTATAGATAAAGTAGATAAAATATATACAAACACACCCCCCTATACTTAGCTTGTGCTATGTCCCCATGGCACAAAGTGAAATGTTGACATAGCTCGTACTAAGTATAGATGGATTACAAACAAAAAGAGGAGAAGTGATGTATAAACAATGAAATCGGTCCCCTAAGTATCGGGGATCGAGAGCTGGTAGATGGAAATACAGAAGAGTGTAGGTTCCAGAGAGGTGTGCTATCTGGGCAGATAAAATTTTTCGTCAAAATCTATGCCCTGAGTGAAGGAGATCTGTTCAACTTGTACTAATTGCTCGTTGGATTCGACAAAATGTTTAAGCAGCTGACCATTGACCATAGATGTTTGTGTGCTATCTGCAGTCTCTGAGATCTTAACACTCTCATTATTGTGTACCTCTCTTACAATGAAGGGTCCCGTCCATTTTGATTTCAATTTCCCTTGGAAAATTTTCAATTTTGCATTAAATAGCCAAACTTTCTGCTCTGGGACAAAGATCTTTGTTCGAATGTTCTTGTCATGCCATCTCTTTACATTGTCCTTGGAGATGGTGCTATTTTCATAAGCATGATTTCGGATTTCAGACAGTTCATTCAAATTTATATCTCAATTCTTCTTTCCTTGGTGACAGTTCCAATTAATCTTTTTGATTGCCCATTCTAATTTATGCATGAGTTCTGCGGGCAAATGGCATGGATTTCCATAAACCATTCGAAACGGGGAGGTGCCCAATGGGGTCTTATAAGCCGTCCGGTAAGCCCATAGAACCTAGTCCAGTAGTTGGGACCAATTCTTCCTGTCAGGGCGGAGGAGCTTCTGTAAAATTCCTTAAACCTCCCTGTTTAACACCTCGACCATGCCATTGGATTGTGGATGGTAAGGAGTAGCGACACGGTGCTCGATGCCGAATTCCTTAGTCAACTTCTTCACCTCCCGAGTGACAAAGTGGCTTCCCCCATCACATATCAAAACTTTTGAAATTCCAAACCTCGAAATAATGTTATCTTTCAAAAACTTGCAAACAGTTTTGCTATCTGCTGCTCGAGTAGGGATAGCCTCCACCCATCTAGATAAATAATCTACCGCGAGAAGAATATATTCAAATACTTGACTATTAGGGAATGGGCCCATAAAGTCAATGCCCCATGCATCGAATATATCACATATGATCACTGGTTGCATAGGCATGGCATCTTTGGAACCAATGGTTCCTCCCATTCTCTGACAGACGGGGCATGACCTAACGAAATTGTAAGCATCTTTAAACAAGGTCGGCCAGTAAAATCAACATTGCAATATCTTCTCAGTGGTTCTCTTCCCAGAGTGATGTCCTCCCGCCTCCAAGGTGTGGCAAAGATTGAGGATACTTTGGTATTCCTCTTGAGGAATACATCTTCTTCATATGCAATCCGGTACTTCAAAGAAAAGGAGCGGATCTTCCCAATGATAGTGTCTCGCTTCAGATATGAGTCGATCGATTTTGTTTTTGGGCCAACCTTGAGGAACTTCCTTGGTGACAAGATAATTTACCGTGACTGCATACCATGGAAGTGAGTCAATAGCAGAAATTGACTCGTCTTGGAAGGTTTCACGGATGGATTCAGATTCCGGAATTTTGTTATTTTCGATCCGTGATAAATGATCAGCCACGACATTTTTAATTCTAGGTTTGTCTTTAATCTCCAAATCAAATTCTTGAAGCAGTAGAATCCATCTCAGAAGTCGTGCTTTTGCGTCCTTTTTGGTCATTAAGTATCGAATGGCTGAATGGTCCGTGTAAACTATCACCTTTGATCCTAGAAGTATAGATCGAAATTTTTCCAAGGCAAAAACCACAGCAAGCATTTCCTCTTCGGTCACAGTGTAATTTTTCTGAGCAGGGTTTGCTTGCGTAGTGAATAGCATATGAGATTCCATCTTTTCGTTGTCCTAATACCGCCCCTACAGCGAAATCGGATGTGTCTGTCATGATCTCGAAGGGAAGAGACCAGTCGGGAGCTTGTAGGATGGGAGTCTCAATGATCCTTCTTTTGAGTAATTCGAAGGCTTCTAGACACTTATGATCTACCAGGAATTCGATGTCTTTCCCAAGAAGGTCAGTTAGCGGTCGGGCAATTTTTGAAAAATCTTTGATAAATCTCCTGTAAAAACCGACATGCCCTAGAAAAGACCGTACTTGTTTCACATTTGTGGGCGACTCTAGTTTCTTGATCACATCAACTTTGGCAGGGTCAACCTGCATTCCCTTCTTGGAGATGACATGCCCCAATACAATGCCCTCTTTCACCATGAAATGGCTTTTCTCCCAAGAGAGCACCAGATTTACTTCCCTACACTTTTGGAGGACTCGATCCAGGTGCGCTAGACAATCATCGAATGAATCACCATGGACCGAGAAGTCATCCATGAAGACCTCCAGGAAATCCCCAACCATGTCGGTAAAAATTGCAATCATGCATCGCTGAAAGGTGTCGGGGGCATTGCAAAGCCCAAAAGGCATTCGCTTGAATGCGTATGTGCCGAAAGGACATGTAAAAGTGGTCTTTTCCTGGTCCTTGGGGGCGATGGCTACGTGATTGTAGCCCGAGTACCTGTCTAAAAAACAGAAGTATTCTCTCCCTTCCAATCTCTCCAGGATTTGATCAATAAAAGGCAGCGGAAAGTGATCCTTCTTTGTTGCGGCATTCAGGCGCCTGTAATCCACATAGACACGTCACGACGTAGGTACCCGTGTCGTGATCTCCTCTCCCTCCTCATTGGCAATAATCTGAAGTCCCGACTTTTTCGGGACTACATGCAAAGGTGACACCCATTTGGAGTCGGAGATGGGATATATGAACCCAGCTTTACCCCATTTTTCGATCTCAGTCTTAACCTCTTCCCGTAAGTTTGGATTTAATCTACGTTGGCATTCATGGGAGGGTTTAGCATTGTCTTCCAAGTAAATATGGTGTTAGCATAGGCTGGGTTTATCCCTGGTAGATCAGACAATCTCCAGCCTATAGCCTTGCGATTTTTCTCCAAAACATTAAGCAGGCGGATCTCCTGCTCTTCAGTCAGATGTGAATTGATAATGACCAGAAATTGTCCTTTTTTTTTCCTGCAAGGAAGGCATACTTAAGTGTAGGGGGCAATGGTTTGAGTTCAGGAAGGTCAATGATGTCGCTCGAATCTGGTCCCCTCAGTGATGCTTCTTGTTGTGATGTGGATGCTTGCAGTGCATCCATATTGGCCACCATTGTGGTTATTTCTGGGATCGGATCGCTAATGATGGAATGTGGTGTGGCAAGCGTTGCGTCCGATTTGTGTACCTTACTCAAAGACTGTCCATAAGGGGAATGGACTGACAGGTCCAGAGGGGCCTCTGAGTCTCCTAGAGTATAGGTAGATGCATGAATGAGCTGGCAGACTAAATCATCAACAATTTCCTCTCCAGATGAGGTTGATTCTATCATAGTGGTTGGGTTTTGTCTCTAGGGACCAACTGTTGCTTCTGTAATTTCAGTTTCAATTTCTGATTTTTAGACTCGGTGCTCGACTCAGTGTCAGGTCTTTGGAACCTAGTTTGCTGCATTTTAAGTTCAACTTTTCCAAACTGGATTCTCCCGGATGTGTAATCAAATATAACTCATGCGGTCCTACAGAAGGGTCACCCTAGTATCATCTGGGAATCTTTCCAATTTCTAGGGACATCCATGTCAAGAATTGTAAAATCCACTGGGTAGTTTTGTCCCTCTATGTTGATGACAATATTTCGAATCTCGCCCCTAGGTCGCTTAGTTGATGTGTCTGTGAATTGAAGTACGGCTGCAGATTGCTTAAGAGGACCTAGATTTAGATGCTCATATAGGGTTGTGGGCATGAGATTGATGGATGATCCATTGTCTAACAATGTTCTTGCAAACTTGATTTCCTTGATGTAGCTAGTGACAAAGTGAGCACCCATGTCTCTTTTCTTCCTTGGCAGCTCATTTTTTATAAGATGAGATGTGGCTACTGAGAGTATGTGTTTCTTTGTTTGGCTAGGAGTTTGTTTGCTGGCCCTAGTTGGTGTGCATCTCACCTTCAGGTATTTTCGAAAAGTCGAGTCTCTTTCTATCATCTCGTCTAGGGATAGAGTGACCTTAATATTTTCCTTACATATGCGGGCCATCTCTTCATGATTTTTTTGGTTTTTTATATTTTTCTTCTTTCCTGCCGTAAGAGCACGGGAGAAAGGGATGGACTTGTTGTGATGAAAAACATCACTTTTATTGAATGAAATTTTTTTTACAGGACTCAGACTCGGACTAAAAACAGGGAAATTTGTGCGCAGATGTGGCTGGTGTCTTGGTGGCATTTCTCTGTCTGACTCAGACTCAGACTCTCCATTATATCTGGGTGGTGTGGGTGGGACTTGTTCTTTCTCCTTCTGTCTTCCTTTGTCAATTCCCCCAGGGTTGTGTGAATTGGTGGACACTAGGGCTATGTCTTCGTGTTCCTTCGCTCGATCAGGCATGGTTACGGTCCTTCCGCTCCTGAGAGAGATATGATAAGAGTTATTATTTGAGGAGGGCTTAAGTTCAGGTACGGAATAGTCAGAGATTAATACCTGATTGTGTCCAAGGCTATTTGGGTTAGCCTGGACTTGGGCTGATGCAAATGCAGGGAAATATACAGAGATGATAAATTTCGCCCAAGATCTGTGATTTTTCACGATTTAAATCATCAATTAATAAGTCAATTAATCCTCAAAATCACATCACAGATCGAAAGAGATTAGGTCCATGAATGTTTGACAATCAATATTTCAGAAGCAGGTCAAACAGATTAACGTATTGACGTTTTATCCTGCGAGAATTACTCGACCCCTTCCCTGTAAATCACCCCTAAAAGGAATTAATATCTTTATATCAGGTGAATCGTGAATTCAACCATAGGTCTAATTCCTTGAAAATAACGTTCAAGCATTAGCGAATCAATCTTAACATCTCCTTAAATAAAGTCTCAAGGAATTAGATTAATTTTACCTCCTCATGTATACCCCTACACAGATCAATTCATTAATTAAGATCAATAATCAATAGTGACTTAATCAGACAAGATCTTCGAAAATGGGTCCCTGCAAGTTAGATCAACTTTTCTCAATAAAGTAGCACTCACATGTCAATTTTCAACTTGCACAAGTCAACAACAATACTCAAATAATAATTCTGACAAAGTAGACTCAAATGTGTCGACAATTTATGCAAAATGATAGAGCATTAAATAAGCTTCGAAATGACATATTATACGCTTAAAACGGAGTTCGTATGAAAAAATTATGCTAAAATGAAATTTCAGGGACTAAACTGTAAATAAAACAAAGTTTTCTTTCAAAGTAGTCCTTGGAGGGGCTTATATGTAATTTCTGAATGTCGGAGGGGTCCCTGTGCAATTTACCCACTAGCGGGGGTATATGTGTAATTGCAAAAAGATACGAGGGCTTCCATGTAATTTTCCCAAAAGCGCACGTGCACAACACGAGAACAAGAGGCTCAGAGGGGAGGCGAAGGCTCGGGTGAGGCTCGGGGATCCCGAGGCTGTGGTTCGGGCCTGGCCTGAGGCTCGGAACCCCGAACCGAAGACTCGGGTGAGAGGCGAAGGCCGGTGGGGCGGGCTCAGGCTCGGTTGCTGAGCCTCGAGGTTTGGAGGGCCCCGCTACGTGGCGCATCCTCAGCCGATGGATCAAGGGCCTCCTTCCCGATCCAGCGGCAGTTGTACGCTGCGATGGAGGACAGAGCTCGGGGGCGGCAGGGCCTTGCGCGTGGGGCGGCAGGTTGAGGGCGCGGAGGGCGGTACAATCGACGAGGCGCGGAGGAGGGGGTGCGGCCGGTAGACCCTAGGCCGGTCGACACACGACCGAGGGGGGGGGGGGGAGGTCGTGGCGGAGGTAGTGCAGCGGCGAGGCAAGGTGCTCCTTGAGTCGACGCACGATGAGGTGCGCCTGGAGGATTGGTCGGTCGACACACGACCGGCGAAGCCTGAAGGCGACGATGGTGGAGCAACCACGGCGGTGGGGATGGGGGACCTGCAAAGTTAGCACGAAGAAAAAGAACGAAGGTGTCTGGGCTTGATGTCGAGGGCGTGGGAATGGGAGCTAACCTCCGACCTTTGCAAGGGCGGAGGTGCGGTGGACCTGGGAAAGGCGTGAATAGGACTAATTCCTCTGGGCGAGGAGGAGGGCGAAGACACAGACCTGTTGGTACAAGGGGATCAAGGAAGAGCGGGGAAAATCGCCTGGGAAGATGGCCGGATGGTCGTCGTTCCTTGCCGATTTTCGCTCGACAGCCGGCGGCGCTCGAGCGGCGGATAGCTCTTCCGCCAACAAGGAGTTGAAGCTCCTTGGATCACGTTGACTCTGCACTTAGCCTCTGAACACGATTCTGGAGCTGTCACCTCCCAAGGTGCAAGAGCTCGAGTTTTGGAGAAAAATGGTGGATGATCACTGTGGCCGGCGAGGGCGAGATTTATAGGGGGAAGGTGGATCAGTTACGCGTGAGGGGGAAGGAGAAACGGCCATGCCCGGCGGCTTGATGGCCATGCATGGCGGAGTGGGAAACGGCTGGAAAGAGCTCAAGCGTGCGTTGGGTGAGAAGGCCTAGGTCACGTGCTAGCCACGTGACCTGGGGTGGGGCGGCAGGAGAGAGAGTGGGGGTGCCATGTGTCACGCCCAGGAGCTGCCACGTGGTGCCCCCAAAAAAGTTCAAAATTTGTAGACAAAGAAAAATAGAAAAGAAATAGAAGGAATCTTGGATCGAAAAATTTCCTTCACGAAAGTTGTTCGTCTCGACGAGATCTACAACTTTCATGAAGGACCCGTGAGCAAAAGAGGTCACCTATGAGAAGTGGCATTTTTGGTGGTTTTCCATGTGTATAGAAAATCGAATTTTGGGATTTTGTATTTTTTTGGTGGTTTTAAAGAGGATAAAAAATCTAAAAAATACGATAAAATACAAGAAAATTAATTACACACTAATCTAATTTTTTTTGAATTTTTAATAAATAAGAAAATAGGAAAATAAAATAAAAGTAAGAAACGCACAACTTTTGTACAGACCGACAACAGACACTCGGACTGGGTCAGTTTCTTTGATTTCAGTTTTACTCTGGATTTGGATATTTGTGTTTCTTAATAAAACTTTCATCAAAGAACAATAATGAAGAAGAAATAAAATTAAAAGAGTTAATTAAGAATATAAGAACTGAGGTCAAAAATAGCAAAAAGTTAAAATGCGCAAAAGAGGCCCAAAACCCAACTTTCACATATGGACTCCGAATTTTACAAAATTGGCCTTGTTTTGAAGGTATTTGAAAATGGAGTACTTTAAAAGTGAGTAGACCAAAATCGAACACTGTATGTGGGAGATATGCTCATTTTAGTCTGTGAGATGTGAAATTTGACTTTGAGATTATTTGACACTTATTGGGCTTAGTATTTTTTTATATTTTTTATTTAATAAGGTTACTAATATCTACACAATGGAGGTGGTTTTGGTTTAATCGGAGTTAGGATGAATTAACTAGAAATAAGAGAAGTTAGCAGCTTTTTGGGCTATTTTACACTTTGGATTTTTAATGCAATTTATGCATGATGAAATGCAGATATTATTTACACATGCATGATGGCTAATAATGCTCTATTAATGATTAATTACAAGTGGATGATGGGGGACAGAGCTTAAAAGATCAATTTTAACATGATGAATACGAGATTCATCACCTTCATCAATGGCATCTTCAACATAAGATTTTCAATAATTCAACAATGTAGGGGTCAGATAATGCATTTTTCAAATTTTTAATTTTTTGATATTTTTCATTGCTTCAGGAAATGGAATATTCATATAAGGAAATTCAGAGTTCCTAATTGCATAATTATGTACATATGGTTGGCCAAAAGAGAGGCCACAATGCAAAATAGGTAAAAGTTATCAACATGACCTTTGCCTTTGTAGTACTTTGCTAGAAGTGCTGGTGGCGCGGGCTCCTCTGGACTGGTCCTTCTGGGGTATGGCTCTTCTTTTATTTTTGGAAATTTTTATTTTTCTATTTTTTTTATGAATTTTCTCTTGGTGGTTATTGATGGTTGGTGTTACTCCTCCATCATCTTCTTCCTCGCCAGGCTCTATTGTTGGACCAGTTGATGCAGAAGACAACTCGCTAGAAGATGCTTTATTCTTCCCTTTGGCGGTGGATGAGACTGCAATACTCTACCTCTCCTAAGAGTCACAACATTAGATAACATATAATCTAAAATACTTGACTCAGTTAGATCGGAGGAGACATCACAAAATACATGCTCTTTACATTTAAAATTGTTGGGGTTCACCTCAACCTGTGTTGGAATGGGAGTTTTTGTAGCGGTAAGGTCGTCGAGCTTCTGACTCATCTCTTCTAGGCCTTTAACGAGTTGGGACAAGAAGTCTAGGGATGGGTTCATAGGAATTGCATCGAATGATTCATCATGCTGAGCACATTGAGAGTGATATCGTTGAGGTTGCTGATGGGGATATTGAGAATTAGAGTGAAGAGGATGTTGTTGCAGATGAAATTGAGGAGGAGGAGGAAGCTGATACTGGTGAGCATACACATACTTGTGATGTGGGTGGTACTGGCGGTACGCGGGCTATTGGTAATTTTGATTCTTCCTCCAGTTGTTCGGTTAGGGTGGTGGAGGTTGTTGTTGCAAAGGTTGGTTCTGGATGAACCTTCCACCTGAAGGTTGGTGGTATGGCCTTATCGCCAATGGCTGGCCCAACTAATGTACTCCTGGATTGGCCGGTTGCGCAACATTATTCCATATGCCATTGATCTCTTTTATCTTTGGCGATGGTAGAAAATATGGATCGTAAGAAGGGGGTTGCAACTCGTACACAAAAACATGTTGCCGCGGTGATGGTGGAGTCTGCTCAGGAGCCTCCATGTAATATGTGTGCTGGACCTGAGGTTGCCCTCAACTCGACTAAGGAAGTTGTGGAGATTGTGGTTCCTTCGGCTCAGCAGGAGTTGTGGCTAGCTCACTTGCAGACGAGGCATTGATGGTACTGACTAGCAGCTCCATCTACATGGAAATTTGATCCAGCTTGTCAAGATGTTGGGTCCTATGTTTGATCACGGACAACTTCTCAAGGTCTCGTGATCGCTTCTCAATATTATCAACCTTGGATAGGTGACCCCCAATGATACTGAGATTGGAGCTCTCATCCCTATCCACTTCTTGCATTGCCGCCTTGTGAACTGACTTGTGGAGGATATAGGGCAGCTTTGGGTATGCGTGTGATGAAGACAATGTCACCTCTACTTCGGTCATTTCCTCGAAAATCTTCCATACCACATCTTCATCCTTATTAAAATGTGATCCCCATAGGTGGCATCAACAAACCTCTAACTCTCATTATTCAATCCCCCTAAGAAATGTTGGCCCAAATTGGTCCGAGGGATATCATAGTGGGGGCATTTTTCTTGCATGTCCATGAATCTCTCCATGCTTCATGTATTGTCTCATGTGGGCCTTGAGAGAAATTGTTGATTCAGACTTGCCTTTGACTGAGCCGGCCGAGAGTGTAGAACTTGTGAAGGAATGCAGACTTGAGTTCCTCCCAGGTTCTTACAACCTTTCCCAAATGGTTGACACAGTAAAGGTCCTTGTCTTGAAGGTTGAAAGGAAAAGTTTTCATCCTGACTGCACCTAACAGAATGTTAGGGTAGTGTATGGTACCACAGATAAGAGAAAACTGTTGAGGATGAATGTAGGGTTCATTCGCAACGTTCTCCTGGAATGTGAGAAGAAGAGCAAGGAGTTGAGTCTTAAGCTCAAAATGTCCATGAACCTGTGGAATCTGAATCCATCCTGCCATCTGGCCCGCGCCACAGATATAGGTCTCTGTTAGAGTAAGCTTTGGAGCCTCTCTGCTTCCCTCACCTTCTAGTCCTCCATGATGTCCATGTTCCTATTCATCATCACCTCCTCTTCCTCCCACTTTGTTCTCTCTCTCTCTCTCTCTCTCTCTCCTAATGTCATTTAGCATTTCTTAGAAGGCGACCAGGGCGAGAGCTGATCTGTCAGTTGTTGCAGCATAGACTAGATCGAAGTGAGCAATTGTGCATTCACTATGTTATGATCTGGTTATCCATGATCTGGAAGGCTCAACCCATTCCCATTCCCTTGAGGAGACATCTCTGATTCAGACTCAGAGGAATTGATCTATACGGGGTCCAGGTTTGATTCTGCATAGAAAGATGCATCCAGTTCAGACTGAAATTCTTCGACACTAGATGGAAAAATGGATGATCTAGAGCTAGGGTTAATTCCAAATGTGTGCAAATGGAGCATTGGATATGAACTGAAATTAATCTCCTCCACAAGGGTGAATAGTGGGACAAGAGTGATCCCAGATTATTGGAATATAGGAAGAATTCGAGGAGTCTGGAGATCAGTTCACAAGGTCCGAACTGGGTTTTCGGGAATCACCTCGAATTATTAAAGTTTTCGAATTCATGGAGTCGATGTGGGTCTCGATGGGGTCCCAACTAAACCATCCATGAGATGACATCTTAGATAGAAGCAGATTAGATTTGGAATGGAAAATAGTGATGAACAATAGATGAAATGAAGAGGAAGATATTGGAAGGCTCAAAATGAGCAGGGCAAGTAGTAATGAAAACGGATGAAATAAATAAAGAAGGTGCAAGTGCACAGGACTGGATTTTTGACCTAAATTCTAAATTAAACAAACACCAAGGCAAGTGGATTCACTAACTCAAACCATGTGAAGCCATAAGAGTTCGTCTATTTTCATTTTTCAATTTTATTTTATTTTACATGCAATCTGATAACAAGTCCTTGGAGGCTGACCCAATAGGAGATTGAGTACTATCAGAAAGTATCACGTACTTTCCACTTTCTTTATAACTTGTTGCCAGCATTTTTTCAAGAGAGTCCTTGCTATTGGGTCTGGATCCACTACTCAGCTAAAGAATAGAGGAGGGACCCAATAGGCGAAACCAATACTTCCCCCAAAATTGAGGTATTCAGACGCAGGACGATGAGACAGACACCCCTGTGAATGGATGGCCTAAGCTCAATACTTCGGACCAGGTCAGATGTTCTACACAAGGTGAGAACACTATCATCGACAAGGCTACTTGCCTACGTATGATAGAAGCACCAATACTTTGTAAAACTAGTCAATAATGGGGCAGTATTCAGGCTGGGTTTTAGGCTCTAATTCTTATGAGTCGTGTCAAATTCAGTCTAGAATGTACCTGAAAACAATATGGGCTTTATAAACCCCAAACAATGAATGTTCATTACAATTTTTTTTTAATCAAAGTTTATTAAACAACCCCCTTGTTTTAATTTTTGGTTTTCACTTTTTTTTAGTATTTTTCAAAATAATTTTCCTCATGATTTTTTTGGATTTTCACTAAATTCCTAAGTGATACAAGACTAAGATAGAAGGCGGAAAAATTGTGCAAGTGGATACTAGGATGGAAATCACACTGTAGTATTTATTGATACATGCTTAGTTAGGAGACTTATAGTGCTTCCAGACTCTCTCCATGCGGGATGAAGGTCAAGGAATTTAAATCTACACTATATGAGATGCAAACTAGTGAAATTACTAAGAAGGAATTGCTATTATCGTGAAGCAAAAATTAAGTTTCATATAGATCCAAACGTAGAGACTATAGGTGCAAGAAGATATTAGGTGTTTGGACCTAACTTACTCGATCAAGCAACTCCTAAAAATCTAAGGGCTCATTCACATAAAAAAATAAAATAAGGTGAAAAACTAAAAATATCAGAAAACAAATAAAAAAAGTGGGAAATAGGGAGAATAAAAGTGTAGAAAGCGATAAAATGCGAGAAAATCAATGAGGACCCCGGGTGAACAATCACTCGGGAAATGGATCTCAGAGAGTGTGAATGTTAAAGTGTCCTTGGGTGCCCAAATTATTATAAACTACTATTATAAAAAATAAAACATCTCTCTCTTTCACTAAAATAAAAAGAAAATTCTATGTTCGAGCTCTTCTCTCTCTCTTTCTCTCTCTTTATCTTCCTTACTCTCTCCTATTAGCTCAGCCGGAGAAGGAGCCAACCACCTAGTAGCTTGGATGTACTGGCTTCCTAGAATTCCACCTTCACCACACGGTCCCTCTCAAGAAATTCAAAAAAAAATAGGTGGTCAGAAATAGATAAACAATTATATATAAAAGGAAATAAAAGACAAGGAAAATAAGGTGAATAATATATACAAAAATTCTATCCTACATTGCTCCCCAACGAAGGTGACACTTTGTTATAAGCATCGAGCATAGATTCCTAACATCCAGTCTTGGAGGGCTTGTGGTACCTGATAAGTCAGGCCCGACAATCGCTGTATTGGTCACTCTCGCGGTACTTATAACATGCATAATCACTCAAACAAAAATTCAATCCACAATAATGATAATGCAATGCAAAATGTGTGAGCCAAAATTGATTTTTATTTTAACTCTACAAAATATGTGTTAGTGTACAAGTGTAGAGTGTCGAACCTCAACAAGCAATGAGGATAGGCTAATAATTATTATATAAAAATAAAAAACAACTATTTTGTACTTTTTTTATTTTTATGGATTTTAGTTATATTTATTTTTTTGGATTTTAGTGTTTTATATTTTTATGTTTTTAATTTTATAAATTTCTTTCTTTTTTTGGTTATCTGGTTTTTAATTTCTTTATATTTTAAAGATATAGTAAGTATATATATGTACTAACATGTATAATATAACACTATATAAGATATATATATACAAAAAATATATATATATATAATAGAAAATACAAATAAGTACAATCCTTTTTATTTTTAAGGGCTTTAAGTATATTTATAGGTATTTATAAATAATACATATTAATATTATACTATATAAGAAAAATTAAGTATATATACTATGGAGAAACTTCAAATGGTGTGGGGTCTCACCACTTTTATAGAGAGTCATCCATCTCATCCTTCTATTTTCAATCGCATGGCTGGAATAATGATGTACTAATTATAATACTTAAATGGATGAATACCCATTTTGATCATTTTGTCACATTCTAACTATAGAATGTGACAACCATTAGACCTAATCTCTCTCTCAATTAATCAACATCGACTCTCTCTCTCTCATGGTCATCCAACACCGATGCTCTCTCTCTCACACACATGCATGACTAACCGTCGGCAGTGTCAACATCCTCCTCCACATAAAGCTTTTCGATGATGGAGCAGGTGTCCTGGAGGATCAAGATGTTGAGGAAGGAGATGTTGTGCATCTTATGCGTGGTTGTGTCACCAATGGTGGTAGATTCCCCCCTTCTCTTTCAACAGTGGGGCACGATGTGACAACGTTGTAGGTGATGACGATCCAAGGCCCATCCGAAGGCGTTGCTTCCTTCTATGAGGATGACAAGGTCAAAGACGATGAGGAGGAGTGGTGGAAGGGGAGTAGATTTGCATTGTTGAATACATTTTTTGCATTATTGACATTTTGTTTTACATATTGATTCAGTTTTTTTAAAATCTCATTATCGATGTCTTATTTTGTAGAGCTCTACGTGAAATCTATAAAGCGAACATATTTTTTTACAAATGTAACGAGAATCTTACAAATCTCAAGGGCACGAAGGAGCAACCCAAAAAAATTGCAAAGATTCATGCAATTTTACAAAGGGAACATACACATTAATAAAAAAACGTGATTGATGGGTTTACAAAAAATACTTGCAAAAAAGAGCTCTAACTTTACAAAGAGCAAAACAAAATTTACAAAGTCATACATCGATTAATGAAAAACATTAAATGATAATGTAGAAAATTATTAACAAAATTACGAAGAGAAAATATATTTTGACAAAAACTCGCAGAAGTTTACAAAGATATGGTTGAACCCAATTCATACAGAGCAAAATTGGAAATATATCACTAAAGGTATTAATGAAAAATATAAAATCCAAAATAACTAAAATGGCAATTCAAAGCTACTAAATGAAATTCAGATTTACAAAAAAAAGTTGACAGGAATACCCTTTTGGATAAGATTTTAGATGCAACCGTCAGATTGAAATCTGACGTATCTGATTGATGGCTAACCACAATATTGGTGAGACCCTACCTCATTTGAAGGGGTTTCTATATACTCTATAGGGTTTTATATTTAGAAATATAGTTATACATAGTCAAACTTTATAAAATAAAATGTTTTGTGTTTTCCTAGTTTTTCTCTATTTTTATGATTTTTGAGGTATTTTTTTTCTATTTTTAGGTATTTTAAAAGTTTGGAATATAGCCAAGCAAGGGAATTAATAATAGACTGAATATTTTAGGGTTTTAAAAATAGAAAATAAGTTCAAAATTTCCTAAAACAATTTTTAATATATGATATATAATATAAAGAAAATATACAATAGAAAAATAGTTTTTTTATGTTATGGATTTTTGGCATAATTTATAGTATTAGGAGGGATTTCAATTTTTTGGGTATTTTTTTTGTGATTTTTGGTTTGCAGTTATAAAATTTAGTAAAAATGTACTATAATGTTTTTGACTTTTTAAACATGATATTATATTTTTTGTATTTTAAAGCTTGACAAGGAATGAATAACACTTAAATGATTTTTAATAAATGAAAAAATGTAGCGAAATGCTAAAATAAAATTATGGTGCGAACACACACAATATGAACCATTTACTGCGATTTTTCCAATATTTTACAAGCACATGAGATATTTAAACAAAAATAAAAAGACACATAAGTAACTACATGCCTGGCATGGGTACTTATGCAATAAAAATAAAGTACGAGGGACCTTGTGCAAAAATACCTAGAAGTTAACACTTATTTACAAACTTCTAGGACTAAATACAAATATAGGAACCCAGCAGGGTATCCTTGCAATTTGCCCACCTCACGTGGGTTGCCACATGAGGTGAGCTAGCGTGCACTGAAAACAAATATCCAATAAGTATGCGGGTCCACTTGAAATTTTTACAACATTTTTAATTTATTATTTACAAGACCAACTTTTAAATAAAAAATGGTGGAGGGTTACTAATAAATTTAACCACTCAAAGGTTCGGATCAGACAGTGTTGCGTGTGCCACGTGACTGATCTGATGGTCGGGGAGGTATACTACTTTGGTTGAATTGAGTGGCCTAGATTAGATATGGGTTGAGTTGATGATCCAATGGCTATGAGGTCAACTAGAAGAACTGGGAAGAAGGTCTTCTTCCCCGATCTTCTATTACTCTGTCCTCCGGCCTCCTTCTTCCTCGTTGATGGTCCCAATCACTTCTTGGGACCTTGTCACATCTACAGGAGGGTCTAGTTGAATGTGGGCCCCATTGGAGGGGCCTAAAGCTTGGAGCTCCTGGAGATTGGAACTCTTTGTTGAGCTTCAAACTGGTGTTCCAAAGGTTGATTTGTTCCTATTCCTACACAAAAATGAAGAGAATCTCGAGGGGGACTCCCTCGACTCCCAAAGATGTTGTTGCGTACAAGGGACAATGGAGATGATAGAGCTCCGGTGAAGGTGACGCAAGTAGAGCTCGGGGACTCTAGTTTTTGCAGAATCAGAGGTAAACATATGGGGGAAATTCAGAGAAGGTGATGTGGTTTGAAGGCGGTGGAGGAAATGAGTCAAATCACGGTCGACGACAGTGGAATTTCAAGCAGGATCTTAAGGCTCCAACAAATCTAAAACTCGAAATAAATCTAACTTACAATCTTAGAGATCAAATGAAAAAATACATTACCCTACTTTAACTAAAAGCTTCGAAATTAACCTAAATTGGCAGCTCATACCTACGTGAAACAGGGAGTAGAAAACCCTCATTGGAGCTGTGAAACTCGACGATGGTGGACTAGCTCCATCCACTCCTTTTCCATGCCGACAAGTCGGGGAGTCTCATCTATCACCCAAGACTCGAAACTGAGGTTCATTTTGAGTTATGAAGAAGGAAGAGGGGTCAAAATTGAAAAGGGAGTGAAGGAGCTTTATTTATAAACATGGTGGAGGAGGCTCATTAACCTAGGGTTTCTAATCGATCGGGGTTATGTACACGGGGTAGAAGGTTTCGTTGTGGAATAGGGTTGATCAGAGAGTAGTTCGCGTGAAATATCAGATCGAAAGGAGTGATGGGTCACCCAGGAAAAAGAAAGAAGATGGGGATTCCATCGTTCTGACATGGTTGGTAGTTTGGGTCAAAGAGTTGAGCTGGGGTCAACAAAGGAAACCCCCCTGATTGGTCCACGTGAACCAATCAGGAAAGTCGGGGTACTAAATCCCTTTTAAATTCAATATAACTAATAGATGATTTTATTAATTTTAGATTAAAAGATAATGTTTATTATTTTATGTAGTATTTTATTATGATTTTTATTTATTTTTACAAATTAATTTATTCAAGGCTAGTAATTATATGTGTATATATAGGTATATATACTTGTATTTTGTATATTTTATTTTTTTTATATTTTATTATTTTATATACATAATTTTTATATTTAAAACTTATTTAATTAAATAATTACATATTTTTATTGTATTTTTTTGAATTTTTTTGTTTACATAAATAAATAAGTATATATATTATATAAGTATATTATAGGTGTAATTACCTATATTAAAGTGCATTGTTTATTTTAATGTTTTTTAATAGTTTTATTTTATTTTTATTATTAAAATGTGTTTTCTGTAATATTTACAAATATTTAAAAATATGAGAAAGTTAAAAATATAAATAATAAATATATTGGATATTATATACATGTATATTACACAATAAGGGCCCAAAATTGGCTTCTGCATCTTAACTCTAAATTAAATGAAACCACCTTCATTAAATATATACTTTAATTTTATGAACAATCAAGGTGAGTTTGGCCAATTTTGATTCAGTATGGAGAAGATACATGTCTGTAAATTTTTCTTTGCAGCTTTTTATTCTGTGAGTCCAGAGCACGTTGTGCATTATTTTTGAGTGAAATAAAATATTAATTTTTATTTATATTTTTATATACAATATTCATGTTGAGGGTTTATTAACTTGAGGTATAAAAAAATAAAATAAAATAGGTCCTAAAAGTCTATTATTGATGAATAAAAATTAGGGTTTAAGTATTTTCTGTACAACTGGTCTAGCCTATCTCCCCCTACTTTATTCCTTATCGTCCAAATCATCATGACGATTGGATCTCAGGGTCTAGGGCCACTCAGTGTCTTTGACACTTCATTTTTTTCTTTTCCTTCCTTTATTACTTTATTTTGGAATTAAATGAAGTATTTTATATAGCATACATGTATCAATTAATGACTTTTATTTATTGCTAAGCATATGCATGCATTTAGATAGAGACTTAAGACCAAAATAAAAGAATGAAGGTGATGAAATAGAGATTCATCAGATGGTCAGAATATTCTCAATTAAAAATAGGATAAAAAAAGAATTAGATAGTGAAATAAATAATGACAAAAATAAGATGTGTCTACTCCATGCAACAAACCGATGCTCCCAGGTAATGACGTAATTTGAAACGCACAAGGGATGGGACACCTAATGTTCGGTCTTGGAGGGCATGTGATGTCCAACAAGTCAGATTCTGCAATTGATGTATTGACGCCTCTCTTGACTCTTGGTACCCAATCCCAAATGCAATCTCAATAATTTTCCCACAATAATGATAAAGCAATATAATGAAGTGAGATAAAATTTAGTATACCCTACAAAATGTATATAGTGACAAGTATTAGGGGTCGAACCACAAAGAATTACATGAGGTAGAGCAACAAAATGAATATATAACTTAAGACAATTTGTATTATTGTTTTTAAATTTTAGATGTTTTGTGAGTTTTAATTTATATATTTTGTTATGATTTTAATCTTGCAAATTTTAACTTTTAATTTTTAAAATAAAGTAAAATACAGGATAATATAAATATATATACTTTATGAAGAGAAATAGAAAGGGGTGTTCTTTATATTTTTAAAGTTTAGTAAATGAACTTAAAATTTCAAAACGAAAAAAAATTGGGTTTTACAAATTTTTATCTATTTTTGGAATTTTTAGGGTATTTTTGCGAAATTTATAGATTTTTAAATAAGTAAATACATAAAATAAAGAGAGCGGATATACAAAAAATGAAATGGGCTTAGTAAATATCTATCAAATCAGATTGATTCCCAATTCAATTTTCCTAGATACTAGATAATACAAAAAAATCAAAACATAAAACATATTTTGTGACTTTTTGCGAATTTTTATAATTTTATTAGGTTTTCCATGATTGGGATTTTTTGGGGGTATTTTAAAAAAATATTTGAGCATAAGTTCAAATATAACTAAGTAAAAATACATGAATGTTTTTGGAATTTTTCAAAATATTTATAATTATTTATGGATTTTTAATGCTAAATAGGAGAAAATGTAATGTTTTTCTATTTTTCATAAATAGGAAAATAATTTTACTTGCCTTGCGAAAAAATATGTGATAATATAGGGTAGCACTTAAGATAAATTTCCTATAACTTTTTAGATGCAAAAAATGATATTTTTAATAAATAAATTATAAATACAAAATGAAATCTGCAATATAGCAACCTCATAACAATTTCTATAAGGCTTCAGATAATTTAATAACTATTCAACAAAATCCAGGGGCATACATGAAATATTCTTACATTTAAAAATATAAGCCATGTGGTTAGGGGTATAAATGCAAATAATGAAATTACAGAACAAGCATGCAAATTTACCAAACATAATTCAACTAATATTAAGAGTTTCTAGATCAAATAATAATACAATACTCGGAGGGGGTCCACGTAAAACTCATGTCCCCTCATGCGTACAGGCACATGAGGTAAAATGGAATGGACTAAAGTGCAATAAATTAAAAATCTAGGATCCTTATATTAAATATTTCGAAAATTTTACAACTATAGATGAAACTTTATAAAATAAATATTAAATACAAAAAGGCAGAGGAAAAAGTGTGCAAAATACCCCCACACACGATGGTAGGCAATTGCGATGTGTTCACTTATTGAAGTACACAAGCTGGACGGTCAATGACAATTCGCGGATGGAGGACGAAGATTAGATCCTGCCCTCTGATCTGGCATGCCCTTGGTGCTTGATTGGACGACTACTGCTCCACCTGATGTTTGTTCTTGATCTGATGACCATGAGAGAGTCTGGAAGAACAGGGAAGAAGCCTCTTTGGGTTGAGCTTCGATTGAGCCTCTGCTCACTCCAAATGGATTCGTGGGCTACATAGATGCTCTACAAAATCTTGAAAGGGTTTCACAGCTGATGGATGGTTCAAAAAGCTCCAGACCTCATCGGTGGAAGCTTGGAGGGTCGAGCACCTGGAGATGCAAACTTGGATGATTCGACCTCCCGATGAGGTCCTTTCAAGATCTAGCCTACACCAGAAGCTTTAGGGATCAAGGGCAAAGTTCCTCAACCCATGGATGAGCAAAAATGTGGTATGGAATGGTAAAGCGGATGTGCTCCGACGAGAGGCAGAGAATGAGCACGGATCTCCCTGATCTGTGCAAGATCAGGGGTGAAGAATGGATTGAGATGACATAGGGTAATGAGACAAAGGTGTGAGGGTGGTCAGTAGGTCGGTCAATAGTCACAAATTAGGTGAACAAAGGCCGAAGCTCGAAACTTCGACGAACTACGATCTTGAATTTTACGCTAAAATAGATGGAGTTTAAGGAAATAAAAAGAAGATATATACTATTTTTACTCCTAGGATTCGAAATAGTAAAGAAGGAAGAAGATCACCTGCCTGGAGAGGTTGGGAGTAGAACCACCAGAAGAGGTCCCCAGCGATGGTTGAATTTCCACCTCGGCCCTTCCTCTGTGCACCAATTAGGAGACTCCACTTCATGTAATGAAGGGCAAGCTCTAAGAACGATTTTTGGGGAGAAAAGTTATATTGGAAGGATTAATTTTCAAAATTGTCGAAGGAGATATTATATACAAAGTTGCTAGGGAAGATGTCTTTTATTAGGGTTTTCACTTGAATCAAAGGTTGACTTGGGTCACTCTTTGATTCACGTAAAGGTTGATGCATTTGTGAAGAAATTTCATGAAGGATTCAAGCATGGATCAAGCTTGATTTGAGCCCCAAAATTTGGTGAAAAGAGGAAAAAACATAGTAGGGACCTGTCCATAGAGGGGGTGGGCTAGTTGACCTAAGTAAACCCATGCCACCTCTTCATTGGTCCACGTCACCTACAAGAAGACAAAATAGAAAAAATATAAATAAAAGGAAAATAAAATAGAAAATGATTTTATTAAATAAAAATCAATATATGAAATTTTTTTCTTATTTTATGTATTATTTTTAGGTGATTTTTATTTATTTATATCAACCTATTTATTATGTGTTAATTTTTATGTGTTAATTTTTACAAGTGTATTTATAGGTATAAATACCTATGTATTGTGTATTTGATTTTTATTTTGTATTTTAAATTTTCTTATTATATAGTTTATATATTTATAATACGTTTAATTATATATTTACATATTTTTATTTCATTTGTTTGGACTTTATTTATATACTTAAATAATTAGATGTATATTCATTATAGGCATAACATACATGTAAATTTTAGGTAAATTACATATTGGGTCCTCATCTATGGGCACAATCCAAATATGGGTCACAATCTTTCAAATGTAACAAAATGGGTCCAGATTCCATTTTTATAAACGGCACCGTTAGAAAAGAGAGAGATGGACTAAGGTGTCCATTCTCAGAAGTCGTATTCTTAGAAATGGAAAATTTAGTCCATCTCTCTCTTTTTCTAACGGTGTCATTTATAGAAACAAGGTCAGGACTCATTTTATTACATTTGAAAGATTAGGCCTCATTGGGATTGGGTCCATAGATGAGGACCCAATATGTAATTTACCTTATAATTTATTCTATTATTTAATTTAATGTATGTTAGTGACTTTATTTTAGGTTTGTATTTTTAATATGTTTTATATAATATTTACAAGCATTTATAAATATAAAATGAGTAAAAATGTAAAGAATAAATAAAATGAGTAAAATGTATAGGTGTTTAACACAATGGGAACCAAAAATAACTTTCATATCTTAACTCTATTTTTTAATGAAAACACCTTCATTAAATAGATAATTTAGTTTTGAAAACAATAAAGGTGAGTTTGGTGAATTTTGAGTTCATATAGAGGAGATATTACTCATTAAAGTTTTCTTTATGGGTTTTTCATCTGTGTGTTTCACTCATACTATATCTATGTATTTTTGTGTACATGTCTTTTGTTGAAAATATCATTATTTGGGGTGTATAAGAGTATGTATAAATTAGTGTAAGTTTTGTTGTATATGTAGTGTATTGGGCATATAGGGCTTCTAAGTGTCTGAGTTTTTTGTTTGTACTTCCCTACCCTAATCTCTGTTGGACATGCGAGCCCACGGCGTGCCATTATGCAATAAATGTTAATGCAAATATCATTCCCTGATCTGAAATGAAGAATAACTAATTTCCATAATAGGTCCCTTAGTACAATTAGGGTTATGTACCATGGCCATCTTGATGATCATACAGCTGTTGATTCAATTATTGAATCATAGAGGCTGGTGCTATGATGAATATATAAAGAGTTAGATTGAGAACTCATCAGGCACCGTCAAATGATTATTAAGAGATGATATCCAGCCTGAGTAGGAGATGGCAATCCTTTCTCATTTAGGATGATATCTGACCGACCTCTTGATGCAAGTCCTCTGCATGGGAATAGAGATTCGGAGGTGTCAGATTAGTTAGGTCAAATAGTTGACTTAAGGAGAACGAGATAACCAAAGTCCTATGTCGTATGCTGTCATGATATAGGCATGCATCCTCTGACCGAGACATATGGGCTACTATATGTGAGTATGTACATTCGGCAGACCAATAGGTTGATGACCTAATCAAGGACTATACACCGGCGTGCTGGTGTGCATATAAGGGCATATGAGTTATACGATCTCTCAAAGGGATCATACAGGTTCATTATTGAACCGGAAGACATGAGCTCACTCATGAGATATTGGGAAAAATCAAATACCGTGCACGGTCGTCTCGCTTTGGAAGCTTGACTAAATTTGTAGGTTTGATATATACTTTTGGAAAGTATATGATTAACACCTGGGTATGATATGTGCTTTTGAAAAGTATATGATCGATACCAACTCCCAATAATCAAATGAGAAACTTAATGATAAATCCCTGAAGTAGACAGTGTAAAATTGATCTTATACTTCGGGATTATTCTGGGTCTTCCAGTATGCAGGATGTACATGTATTGGGAATACCTGAGGGTGATGTGATCATAAACGATTTTATAACTATGATGCTTCCATTCCTAGGGAGTGATGAAATGGGTCTGGATTTTAGTGACTCCTCTCAATAGAGAAGTAAGCTGATCTTGGACTAAATATTGGACATTGATCTTAATGTGATTCAGATGCAATGAGAAGATTAGATTTGCGGTCTTGATTTAATCAAGCATTTATGGGAAGCCCGAGATCTGGATTTGAGATGTGATCTCAATATCCAAGTCACTATACGTGGAACAATACAATCGCCATGTCCTTATCTCCAAGTATCCATGAAGAAAGTGTGTTATCCTTGAAAGAGTTCAAGATAATTTCATTGTTGATAAATGTGTCCGAGCACTGAGAAAATGGATAACTAATTGTGATTTAATTAACATAAATAATATGAATTTGATTCATATTATAAAGAGAGTTATCTTAGATAATTAAATGAGATTTGATTATCAAAGATGTGAATAATGTGAATGTGATTCACATTATTTGCGCACATGATAGAGATCCAAGATGATTAAATATGATTTAATTATCATAAATATGAATAATAGAGATAGAACTATCCATATTAATCATATATATTATAAATGTGATTTATAATATATAAGAGAGAGCAATTTGTAATTTACATTTGTTAATTAAATGTTGATGTGAATTGGATTAACGTTAGACAATTAATTGAAAATGCAATTCACTTTTTATTTTGGGTTGTGAATGTGATTCACAATTTTCCAATGGCAAGATTGCAATATTCAAAAAATAATTATGAATAATTTTTGTTGAATAATTTACAACAAGTGTTGTTGTAAATCTTGGAGATTTCCATGGAATAATGTAATCTCATGAGATATCATGAGATTACATGAGACTGCCACCAAATCCCATATTATGGAAGGAGGCAATCTTCATTCCATAATCTCCATTCTTGATTGATTTAATTTGGGATTAAATCATATTGATTTATCAATATATATTTAATCTAAGTTAAATTAATTGTTGTTGGTTTTTACCAACACAAATCTTAGCCTTTAAAAGAAATACAAATCAATGTAAGCCATTGGATTTGTGTTACCCATGGATTGAGATCCATGTATCCCAAAATATTATAAAAGAAGAGGCACCCCTTTGCTCTTCTTTACACACAAGAGAACATAAGTCTCTCTTTCTCTTTCTCTTTCTCTTTCTCTCTCTCTCTACACGTCCTCTCTCTCTCCCTCATGTGGTCGTCCACCATGGATGCCATGGAGAGGTTCTCCATCGTCGCAGCATCGTCGTTATGTTGCCCGATCGTTTGCTCGTGGATCTATGTCTCCTTCGGTGCATCTCGCTCGTGAAGAAGACGTCGTATCTCGTGTGCCGAGATCAGGAGATCTGTCACTTGGATCATCAATATGGATTGTGAGAAGCACGCGTTTCATTAACACGCTCGCAAGCGTCTCCTCTGTCGGATCGGACTTGAGACATGAGGTCTCTTTTTTTAGAGACTCGATCACAACCACGCTTCAAGAGGTAATCCTATTACTTGTTTGTAGTTTAGACGAAATGATCCGGGAAGTGTTCTTGGATCATGTGGTCTTGCCACATGAATTTTTTTTAAATTCCGCTGCATAGAACAACTAGTGCGACTAGTCGTTTCTCATCATATTCGACGACGCTCACGCTCCCGTGATGCGCTTGAGGATTATCCCATATCTTTCAAGTGGTATCAGAGCCTTAGATTGAAGGTTTTGGATACGATCCGTAAACCTAGGACGACTTGGGTTCGTTAAGGTTGCGAAAGTTTTTGTCGCATTTCATTTTCGCACATCTGTTTAGTGAATAAATTCGGCCCTGTTTAAAATGTTTAAACACTAATTAATCACTTGGATTTTGTTCCTCATTAAATAAGGAAACCATATGATCTGAGTTTACGTAATTTGGATTCTGTTTGCTCGAGATATGGTCATTTTAATCAACATGTATTCACTGTTGCGGGAACTGTGACTCTTAACATGATTAATGAGTTAATTATTGTTTTAATCTACCTAGAAATGCGTGAAATATCACTTAGGTTCTGTCATAAATCAAATTAGAAATCTTCAAAAATTGATTTTATCTAATTTGGATTTGAATTGATTGAGATATGTTAATTTTAGTAAGTAGGGGTCACTGCTGAATTTACATTCCTAATCAAGAACCATGTGATTGTCAATTAGTGAAATTAATTGTTAATTTCATGAAATAATTATGGAAAATATTTGAGAAATGCTTAATGATGATTATTTCCTTAATTGACTTGGTCTCAATCAATAAATTGATTAGATTTGATCTAGATCATAATTGGAAACTCAATCAACAAACAACTTGCTTGAATAGGATCGGGAATTTGTCTAGCAAATTTTCTTATAATCAAATTGGTTTTGATTATTACTATATGGTATAATTTCGGTTGAAGAACCGATGATCATCTCAAGTACACATTGAATTATTTGGAATTATCCTTTCCTGAGGTGGATATGATGTCTAGTCGGGGAGCGTTGGGGTAGCGGGTCGCACTGATTACGGTCTGTCCCACTCCCACCGGTATTGGCCATGACAGCGGGTAGGGACTCGATAATGCCGAAGAAATCAAGGTGTATTTTTCTAATTATTAAAATGCGAATTAATACGTACTTTGATATAATATTGTATATATATTCAAGTAAAAACAATCAAGTTTGTTGATTAAATTGGATTGATAATTGCTTTAATAAGATTGAATTAATTATCCAATTAAAACACTCTATTGTGAATAGATGTGTATTTCCCTTGAAAGAATTAATTATATGAATATGATTCATGATAATTAATTAAAATTTGAATATGAGGTGGAGGATCACATAAGTGACATCCATGATCTCCCGTCAAGGCGAAAGGTTTCCGTCGCCAAGGATTACATATAGGAGACGCATGTCCGAAGTGACAACTCCTATATGCAAGTGCATCTGGATCGGGCTCTTTGCTTCTTGAAAGAGTAAGGTCGTATGCGTAGTGACCCCAATATCGGATCCTCATATTATTGGGGCGATACTGGATTGCGCATAGCGAGTACTATTCCTGTTGACGGTTGGTTCGATTAATGACGGGTCAACATCACCTTAGGGGTGGTGGACCCAGGTGTTAAAGACCGAATTGGGAGATGCAAGTTGGACTTGCAAGGCGAAATGTGTTCCCACTTCTTTTTATCCGAGTTACATATTCTCATATTATTGGGATGTAACAAAGATAAGGAAGGAGATCCTAGATCTTGCTTGAGATATAATGGTAAGTATATCTCTTACATTGAAAGTGATTAAGGGAATAAACTTTCAGTGTTGACAAGGCAAGACAACTTTGATATAAAAATTCTAAAATCAAAGTAAAATGTGTGTGTGTGTGTATATTTATTTATGCAAATTCCTTATTTCAGATAAACATTCATTAAACTCACTCAATACTATACTCAATAGTAATCAGTAAAATATCATGGATTGGATCCATGATCAAGATATTGTACTTGTAGTTGTACACATAATGTATGTGATTGCAATGTGCAATCTTACTCATAATAATGAGGAATGACAATTAAATAGACAACAGGACTACTACCCTAGGGTTTGTATGTCTCGATAGTCTTGATCTCTCATCGAATGTACTTTGGAAGTGGCATGTCGATGATAATCATAATTGTCAATTAATCCTTATAAAATATAAGAAGATGTTCTGGCATACATATGTGCTCTTGACATTTAATCATGTGCATCATGCAGAATGGTGGCTCTATAAAAGATGATGTATTCAAATTGTTTGAGTACCTACCTGAACCAATGTTTTAAGAGTGATGTAGATACGATGAGTGTCATCATTCTACTGTATATACTCTGGTCATTCATGATACTTCATATTATTCATATTGTATAAATTTAATGAAGCACATGCATAAATGTTGAAATACTCTTATACTGAAATTTTTTTGATTTCGACATAAGAGATCCTCTGTCTTGAGCAATGGATGCTTATAGATAAAGGAAGCACAGTGGAAGCATGGGTTGGACCCACGTGAGAAGTATAGTCAAAGAGTTGGTTGTACTTCTGTGACTTCCATATGACATCCAAAGAGTTGGATGAATGCCAATACTGCAATAAGTTGATGTATTGATAGTATGACTATCAAATCTATCTAGAATCCTTAGAGAAGGAATCATATAGTACATCAGAATAATCTACATATAATCATTGAAATTGACTTACTTATTTGATAAGATAAAGTCTAATAATTGTATCTCAATCTTCTAATGACACTTGCAATTGGTTGCATATATATTAGAATATTAGAAATTTGATCTTAAAGTTTAATGGTCATCCATGTTGGAATTGATGCAATTGTTGCAACAATTTCCACTAGATCAATAGACTTCATATTTTCAGTGGGAGCCCTTAGTCTTAGAGAATGTCTCTATGACCTGGATATTAGAATACATTCATTATTTATTTCTAAATGTTGGAAATAAACATGAATTCTTGAATAGACCTATCATAAAGTGTTATGATGGAGATATTTCACATAGTAATCTAAAATCTTGTGGACTCTACTAAATTAGAAAATTAATAAATGATTCATTAACATTTCTAATATTGAAATTAAACATTAAAAGATCAATAGGAGAATGAAGATCATTTGATAATGATCTGGCATGAAGCCTTAGACATTTGTCTGTTGATTTGATCAATAGACTAGGGAGAGATGAAACTTTAGATTATCTAAAGTTTTAAATCTTACATACTTGTGAATATTGTATTCAAAAGTAAAAATGTCCAATACACCCTTCCTTGGAATGGTTTAAGATGTCAAGGTATTCAAGATCTCATGCATATTGATGTATGTGAATCATCTAATATCAGAATAAATATTATGGATACGTGATATATATTGATGATTATTTGTGATATGAGATTTCTTCTCTTCACTTAGAAACCTTTGAAATGTTCAAAGATTCACAAGTTTGATTTAGAACCAAAGTTCGAAGGAAGATTAAATGAATTTGATCTAATCTATGTAGTCAGTACCTATTAGATGAATTCATGGAATACCTTATAGAGACATGAATATTATTTCTATCTCACTCCTCCTAATTAATCTAAACTCAAGAGAGTTGTAGGAAGATACAATTGGATCATGTATGACATGATTTGATCAATAATGATTTTTAGCATAATTACCTATTAGTTTCCAGGTATGTATGTAGTAGAGACTACAATATATATCCTTAATAAGGTTCCAAGCAAGTAAGCTGGAATTTAGCACTTGAAAGTGCTACTTCATAAGGAAAATAAAGGATGGTATTGGATACCTACTTTATGACCTTGAGATTCATAAAAGATCTCATCATTGAGAATATGATTCTTATAGGATGACTCTCTTGAGAATCAAGATGAAAATGAAGTAAAGGAACTCATTTAATCTTGTGATGATAATGAGGCTCCTAGAATCGAAAACTAAAAGGACAATTAAAGATGAAACACTAATACCTCTTCAAATAAGTTTAAAGAAGGATTCCATGTGTTAGTTGAATCTGACAATGATCTAACTTCATATGATGAAGCTTCTAAAGATCATGGCATGGAAAGATGGATGTTAGCAATAAAGTCTAAAGTAGACTTCATATACAAGTGTTGTATATGGACCCTCGAGAATCCACCTATATGGGTAAGACCCATTTAGGTGTAAATGGATCTTCAAGAGAATGAGGGAACCTGATGAGAAGGTAGAGACCTTCAAAGCACATTTCGTAGCCATGAGCTACATAGCGAAGAGAAGACATTGCTTGAGATGAGACTTGCTCTTCAGTGACCATGCTTGAACCCATCAGAATATTGCTAATTATAGTTACACAAACTGACTTTGACATCTTCAAGATGGAAGTCAAGATTGCATTCCTTTATGAATACCTCTCCGATGATATTCACATGAAGTAGCCCCAGGGCTTCATGGTAGAGGAAAGCAAGGTGTGCAAGCTAAAGAACTCCATCTATGGACTCAAATAAGCTTCTTGTAGTTGGAACATTGGATTTGATGAAATCATAAATTTTATGCTTTCAGATAGAATCTTAATGAACCGTGTGAAGCTTAGTGGGAGTGTCATTGTGTTCATCGTGCTAAATGTAGATGATATACTAATCATTTGGAATGATATAAGGATAATAATAAGTGTTTTATAGACTGGCTATTCCATACATTGAGATATGATCTCAAGGATACCTCTTAGATCTTAGTTCTGAAGATGTTCAGAAGCAAAGAGAAGAGGGTATTGGGACCGTTACATTAATGGTACGCCTTGGACATTTCCTTTTTTTCTAGAAAATTCCAAGAAAGGCTTCTTTCCCTCAAGATATGATACTGCCTATCTAAAGGGATAGCACCTCAAAGAGTTGAGGATGTGAATGCAAAAACTGGTTGACCTTGTGCATCAGTTCCGAGAAGCCAGTGTGTGCTAGATGTGTACAAAAGCCAAATGTCTGTCATGTAGTAGGAGTAGTAAACTAATACTAATCTTATTATGGTGATAAAACAATTTATTGCAGTAATAACAATATCTTCATAGAGGACAAGACTTTTGATATAGTGATCTCAAAGTCTTATCTTCAAGAAATTAAGACTTTATAGATAGTGATCTAAAAGGTCTTAACTGCGAATACCTTAGAAGATAGAGATCTCCAGGAATTAGGGTATTTTAATAAGGATAATAGAAATTACATACTGGTTAAATAATTATTGAAATGTAGTGTCAAGGACACTATGACTGATATGATTGAGTATTGGTTGCATACGATGCAACATTCGCATTGGATGCGAACACTGTTACTAGAAGATATGCAAGTGCCATAAAAGGACTTGGCATAATCTCTCGGGAACGTAGTAACTGATCAGCTTACCTAGCTATTTTTTCTAAATAGCCTATGATTGTCACATGAGTGTATGTTTAAACAATTAGCCCATTAATGGCTCTTTGTGCTAGTGAGAGATTGTTGGACATGCGAGCCCATGGCGAGCCATTATGCAATAAATGTTATTGCAAATATCATTCCTTGATCTGAAATGAAGAATAACTAATTTTCATAATAGGTCCCTTAGTACAATTAGGGTTATGTACCATGGCCATCTTGATGATCATACAGTTGTTAATTCAATTATTGAATCATAGAGGTTGGTGCTATGATGAATATCTAAAGAGTTAGATTGAGGTCTCATCAGGCACCGTCATATGATTATTAAGAGATGATCTCCAGCCTGAGTAGGAGATGGCAATCCTTTCTCATTTAGACTGATATCTGACCGACATCTTGATGCAGGTCCTCTGCATGGGAATAGAGATTCGGATGTGTCAGATTAGTTAGGTCAAAGAGTTGACATAACGAGATTGAGATAACCAAAGTCCTATGTCGTATGTTGTCATGATATAGGCACGCATCCTCTGACCGGAGACAGATGTGTTACTATTGTCTGAGTATGTACATTTGGCAGACTAATAGGTTGATGACCTAATCAAGGTCTATACACCAGCGCGCTGGTGTGCATATAAGGGCATATGAGTAATACAATCTCTCAAAGGGATCATACAGGTTCATTACTGAACCGGAAGACATGAGCTCAGTCATGAGATATTGGGAAGAATCAAATTCTGTGCACGGTCGTCTCGCTTTGGAAGCTTGACTAAATTTGTAGGGTCGATATATACTTTTGGAAAGTATATGATCAACACCTGGGTATGATATATGCTTTTGGAAAGTATATGATCGATACCAACTCCCAATAGTCAAATGAGAAACTTAATGATAAATCCATGAAGTAGACAGCGTGAAATTGATCTATACTTCGGGATTATTCTGGGTCTTTCAGTATGCAGGTTGTACAAGTATTGGGAATACCTGAGGGTGATGTGATCACAAATGATTGTATAACCATGACGCTTCCATTCCTAGGGAGTGATGAAATGGGTCTGGATTTTAGTGACTCCTCTCAGTAGAGAAGTAATCTCATCTTGGTTCAAATATTGGACATTGATCTGAATGTGATTCAGATGCAATGAGAAGATTAGATTTGCGGTCTTGATTTAATCAAGCATCTATAGGAGGCTCGAGATATGGATTTGAGATGTGATCTCAATATCCAAGTCACTATACGTGGAACAATACAATCGCTCTGTCCTTATCTCCAAGTATCTGCGGAGAAAGCGTGTAATCTTTGAAAGAGTTCAATATAATTTCATTGTTGATAAATGTGTCCGAGCATTGAGAAAATGGATAATTAAATGTGATTTAATTATCATGAATAAGTTGAATTTGATTCATATTATAAAGAGAGTTAACTTAGATAAGTAAATGAAATTTGATTATCAAAGATGTGAATAATGTGAATGTGATTCACATTATTTGGGCACATGAGAATAGAGATCCAAGATGATTAAATATGATTTAATTATCATGGATATGAATAAAGTGGATAGCATTATCCATATTAATCATATATATTATAAATGTGAGTTATAATATATAAGAGAGAGCAATTTGTAACTTACATTTTTTAATTAAATATTGATGTGAATTGGATTCACATTAGACAATTAATTGAAAATGTAATCCACTTTTTATTTTGGGTTGTGAATGTGATTCACAATTTTCCAATAGCAAGATTACAATATTCACAAAATAATTATGAATTATTTTTGTTGAATAATTTACAACAAATGTTGTTGTAAATCTTGGAGATTTCCATGGAATAATGTAATCTCATGAGATATCATGAGATTACATGAGATTGCTACCAAATCCCATATTATGGAAGGAGGCAATCTTCATTCCATAATATCTATGCTTGATTGATTCAATTTGAGATTAAATCATATTGATTTATCAATATACATTTAATCTAAATTAAATTAATTGTTATTGGTTTTTACCAACACAAATCTTAGCCACTAAAAGAAACACAAATCAATGTAAGCCATTGGATTTGTGTTGCCCATGGATTGAGATCCATGGATCCCAAAATATTATAAAAGAAGAGGCACCCCTTTGCTCTTCTTTACACATAAGAGAACATAAGTCTCTCTTACTCTTTCTCTCTCTACACGCCCACTCTCTCTCTCTCTCATGTGGCCGTCTACCATGGATGCCATGGAGAGGTTCTCCATCACCGCAACATCGTCGTTATGTTGCCCGATCATTTGCTCGTGGATCTCCGTGTCCTTCGGTGCATCTCGCTCGTGAAGAAGACATCGGATCTCGTGCGTCGAGATCAGGAGATCTGGTCGCTTAGATCATCAATATGGATTGCGAGAAGCACGTGTTTCATCAACACGCTCGCAAGCATCTCCTCCGTCGGATCGGACTTGAGACAGGAGACCTCTTCGTATAGAGACTTGATCGCAAACACACTTCAAGAGGTAATCCTATTACTTGTTTGTGGTTTAGACAAAACGATTCGAGAAGTGTTCTTGGATCATGTGGTTTCGTCGTATGATTTTTTTTTTAAATTCCGCTGCATAGAACAACTAGTGTGACTAGTCATTCCTCGTCGTATTCTATACGACGCTCATGCTTCCGTGACGCGCTTGAGGATTATCCCATATCCTTCAATCTCCCCTTACCTTATTCTTTGTCGATCAAGTCAATATTAACTTAGTTGGATTTTTGGGTCAATCAGTATTTATAATATTTCCTTCATTTTTCTTTTCTTTTCTTATTCATTTATTTTGTATTTAGATACTTGCGTTTAAAGCGTTATTTACAAAATAACAATTAGTGTATTAATTTGTACAAGTTAGATGTATTTACATGTATTTATCTAGAGATTTAAAGGTAAAATAAAAGAATAGAGGTGAATGAATGGGTATTTATCCTATACATGTTCGTATTGTTTTATCGTTTTTTATTTAGGTAGACATATGTACATAATGGATTTAATTTCATATTATTTGGAGTTAAGATGGATTTATCAATACAACTTTCTATTATATCTATGCGAATATATATAAAGATTTAATTCTATTTTGGATTATATTCTTAGACATATTTGCAAAATAATATTATACAATTAGTCATTTTTCTTTAAGTAACATTTTTATTGTATCATTTTATGTAAATTTATTGGTGTTTTTTAAGAATTTAGACAAAATTTATAACATTAAGTTAATAGATCTTAGATTTATTGAATATATCTTTTTACTAATTATATTTATTAACATAAAAAAATCATTTAAGTTTCGAATTAAAGTGAATTGAGTATGACTTTGACTAGTGGATTTCACCGCTAAATCAGTTGAATCTCAAATTGATTAAATTCCTAAGAATATAATTTAGGGTTTTTATAAGTTGTGCCCCTCTGAGATCTTGTAATTTCAGTTATGCCCCTCCCTTTTTAGTAATATCAGTAGTGCCCCCGACTTTTTGGTGTACTGTCACTTGTGCCACTCAGGTTAGTTGTCGTTCATTCCCAATGCAACGGACGTTAACTTTGGGGACATAACGGAATTAAATTAAAAATAATACCTAAAAAGGTCATTTTATCGTCCTTTCTTCCTCCTTCCCCATCTTCTTCCTCTTCTTCCCCTTCTCTTCCTCCACCCCAGCCTCATGCTCATGTACAGTCTCCTCCCCTGCCCTCAGGTGCGCCCTCTGCCCCAAGATCATTCTCCCGCCATCGCACCGCCCATGTGCCTCCCCCTGCTTGAGCATCTCCCCCAGCCTCCACCCCTCGCCTCCAGGTTGCCCCCCCCTGCCCGACCTTCTCCCCCTGCAATTGCCACCCCCGTGCCTCCCCTCCCCTGTGCCTCCCCCTGCCCCCGCCGGCCCCCTACGCCTCCCCCTGTCCACGCCGCCCCTGCGCCTCCCCCTCCCCTACGCCTCCCCCTGCCTCCGCCGGCCCACTACGCCTCCTCCTCCCCTGCCCGTGCCGCACCCTCGCCTCCCCCTCCCCCTGAACACGCCGCCCCCTCGCCTACCCCTCCCCCCGCCCGCGCCGCCCCTCACCTCCCCCTCCCCCTGCCTCGTCGCCCCCGCGCCTCCTCCTCTCCCGCGCCTCCCCCTACCCTCGTCACCCCCCGCGCCCAGGTCACCCCCTGCCAGCCGTCGTCAAGAACCTGGAGAGGAAGGGCTGAAACACGAGGGCTTTCATTATTTTTTAAGTTAAGATAAATTTTTGACTAATTGATTCATGAAAATTCACTGAAAAATCAATAAAATTCACTATTTGATCCGTAATGAGTGATATATCCGTGAAAATGCAAAAATGTTAGAGATTCGATTGATGCATGAAGGTATAACTAAGAGAGAGAAATTATGAAGAGAAAGGAAGAAGAACAAATGGAGGAGGAAGAAGATGAAGAAGAAGTCTGGACAATTACACCCCTCTTAATTGCACCATGGTTTGAAGAAACCATGGTTAAGTTCGACTCAGTGAATTTTAAAAGTAACAAAGGGGCACACGTGATAGAACGCCAAAAAGTCAGGGGTACTACTGATATTCCTAAAAAGGGAGGAGCATAAATGAAATTGCAAGATCTCAGAGGAACACAACTGATAAAAATCCTATAATTTAAATATATGCACACACAATCGTGCATATATTTTTACAAGCGTGTTTTATTTTATTAGTTCAATATTAAATATAAATGAGATGGTGCATGTTTGGTATTTATCTTTACATATTTGTAATCACAAATAAAGTATACTTAATTTACAAATAGCATATAATAGTCGTAAAAATTAGGATTTTTTTGGCATTCTATATTACTTCATGATACTACTTCATGGATATTTTCTTGATCTTTAACTTTTTCATTTTTCCATTAATATAAAAAAGAACAATAAAATGTATTTACGTGAAATTATTATATTTTTAATTTTTTTAATATAGATATGCACTAAAGTTTAAATTAGAGCTTATCGAATTTGATTATAATCAAGATAAAATTGAAATAAATCTAAAATAATTTGATAGACTTATCAATTACATTAATGCATCATTTCCAAAAAATATGTAACATCTAATTGGATAGAGGGATAAGGAAGGGGGAAGGGTGCTTGGGTGGAAGCGGGTATATATCGGAGAACCATTCACCGATCGGTAAGCAGTTTGCTGCTAGCCTTTATTTTGCTTGTCGTTTACGGGTGGGGCGACTGAGAAGGTATTTTTCAATAAACGATTGGTCGATTGGCGAACGGTTCACCAAGGCATGCCTTGACTCGGTTTGATGTCCAATGCCTTCCCAAGGAATTTACCTAGCTTTGGTGCCCAATCAAGAAAATTGCTCGTGAAGGGGGTGGCCAGAGTAGGGAAGAGAAAAAAAAGGAGGCGGCTAAAGAAGGGCGCAAGGAGAAATTTTAAAAAGTTACATCATGCAAATTTGCCCAGTTTGGAATTCGAAAAGGCAATATTGGCACCATTTATCCTCTATATTTTACGATGAATGGGCATCGTGTTTACAACGATGAATGATCACTCATGTAAATTTTGTGCTTTTTGGAGGCATATATGATATGTCAAATTTTTGATGAAGTGCTTACAGAAATACATGGAACTTTGTGTCGCATATGATTAGATGCGCCAGCATCTGTTACTTACTTGAATGGTCTCATCTCGAAACATCAGGATTGCTTTCAACAGCTTAAGTTTGCCGAGATGACCATTAGATATCGCACAAGTAGGGCTTTAACTTGAGCCAAAATGGAGGCCAGATATCATTATATAGCCATCTCTATGCTGGATTGGTTGTGCTGAAGCCTTACTCGACAACTGTTCTACATGAAATGCGATGTTCGGTTCCATTTTTTCTTTATTGATCTTAGTCCTAGAAAGCTTTAGAAATCTTCATTAGGTAAGCACATGGTGCCAAACATTTGCATAATCATTTATACGTATATGTTTCTAATCATGGATGCATTGATTAGAGGAAAGTCGATTTTTTTGTGGGGAGCTTTAAAGAAGACCCAGCTATCACCATGGCCAGCCTCGCATTTATTGAGAAAACCAAGTCCTACCTTCTGCACCCCACCCTATTTAGTATCGGCCGCACCCACCAATGCATGTGTCCGTCCCCATCATGGCATCACTTGCGCTACGACGGTCGGCACCTTAATCAAGGAAGCCTGTGAAGGGACGTGGGGCATCATGTTCGGTGGATCCAATCAGACGTTTCGTGGTATTACCTATCCCCATCAAAGGCCACGTGGGGGTTGTCAAAGAACTAATCATGACGTTGAAACATCAAAGAGGTTGATGCACCCAAGTTGCAACTGGAATAATTTACGGGGGGGCCGGGGTAGATACCAACAAGAGACTTGACAAGGTCCTTGGTGGAGAGTGATGTGAACGACGCATGGTTCCAAGATTACATTCCTGAGACACAGTGGGCTGTGCAAGAGTTATTTACCTTGGTGATGTTAGGCTAGGGGGTTAAACCTCCTCTTAGGAGATTTATCTCCACAAACATCTTTTTTTCTTTTTTACGTGGTGTTCATTTTTCTCTCTTTTTAATACATTAAATAAGTTATTTTTTTATTTATTCTAAAAAATAATATATTATATCATCATATCATCTAAAAAATATAAGGGTTAAATGGGGCTGTCCCTAAGAAGAACTAACTTGGCTCCTCCCGTCCTATTTTGCCCGATTCTTTTTATTTTTTTTGAAAATTTCTTCCATGGAATTTCATCACTATATCCCTATATTATGTCGTTAAAATTTCATGCGAAACAGAGACTCCTACGGCCTTCATACAGACAGTCATTTTTTAATGGTAACAAAATTGCTAAAAACGACCCCTTCTGGATGGAGGTCGTAGGAGTCTCTGTTTCGCGTGAAATTTTAATGACATAATATAAGGATATATTGATGAAAATCCACCGAAGAAATTTTTCAAAAAATTTAAAAAAATCGGACGAAATACCGTAGGGGAAGCCAAGTTAGCTCCCCCCATGGGGGCAGCCCCATTTTACCCAAAATATAAACTACTCAACTTCTACCTACTTTTTCAAACTTTAATACAATTGTATCACAAGAACTACTCACCTTTCCAAACTTTAATACAATCATATCACAACAAATCCACCCACAGTTTAACCCTCTATCGAAACACCGAACCACAAAAACAGGTTACCCCCTACCAGTTTACCTCGGAGTAAACCGCGTACCAAACGCACCCTTAATGGTTATCTCATGGAAACTATTTCCCAAAATAGGTACGGACTGAAAAATATTCCTAAAAAGGAGATGTATCAGCAAACCATTTGTCACTCGTCAACGTGACACGGCAAACACTTTGCCGTGATGACATAGCAACGACGACAAATCATTTGCCATGTCCATTGTTGCAAACCGATGATGCCATGTAACCACGACAAACCGTTTGCCGTGCTACGTTGACGAGCAGCAAACGGTTTGGCAATACATCCCCCTTCTGGGAAAATTTTTCGATCCGTACACATTTTAGGAAATAGTTTCCATGAAATACCCATTATAGGAAATAGCGACGTTTAACCGATGGGGGGACGGGGGAAAATTTTACCGAAATGGGACGGTGCGAAAATATCTCCCAGAATAAGGATATATCGGCAAATGATTTGTCGTGGTGTGACAAACCATTTGCCGCGCTACATGAACGGACAGGAGGGGGCTGGGATTCAGATTTTTGTACCGTCGTAGATTTTGGGCATCCATGTGGCACGGTAAATCAATTGCCGCGCACGACAAATCATTTGCCACGTGTGAAACAGGAAACGGTAAATAGCTTGCCGATATATATCTATTGTGGGAATTATATTCAAACCGTCCTCATTTTGGAGATTTTTTGGTGAGAGATCCACATTTTGGGGATTCCTTCGTTTCTCTTTCCCGGGAAGTGCAGATAACAAACATGCGAGTGTGCCCCTGTCAGATCTTCTGCTGCTGTCAAGAAAATCTCAAGTGGACGCATATGTCGGGGTTGTGCTTAGTAAGTAATGCTCTACGACTGAAGATACACGCAGAAGATAGATATAATATAAATAATGATGCAGAGGTGAATATGGGAAGGTTACTGGCAGATATTTAGCTGCTGCGACACCTATAAAGATGAAATCAGGCAGAGATAGGCTTGTCCTGGACAGAAATCATCGACAGACGGGAAGAATTGCCTGTTTCTGTTTTTTTCCATAAGACGTGCAGGGATTGGATAAGCCATTTTAAGATAAGTGGTCATGTCCTGATTCTTATCTTTTAAATCAATTTGATTTTGATTTGTGTGTTCTTGAACATGTTGCTCAAGTCTTCTTTGTGTCATATACTATATAGTATCACACTATATCTCATATCGCATATATACTATATTTTATCACATTTGTTTTGAAAAATTATCACCTATCAACCCAAAAATGAGCACTTAATATATATCCCAGCATATTTATTATCCGTTACTTGAAGAGTAAGAAAAATGGTGTAGGATGAGATAATGAATAATATGGTCTATTTTCGATTCTCATTTTTTAATGATGTTTACAATTTAAAGAGGATTATTGGTGCAACTTGTTGCCCACTTGTCCGAAGTTTTGATGTTTTGTTGGGATAATTGTGAGATAGGTGTGAGTCATTCCTATTCATCTTTATTTTTTTTGAAATGATATTTTTAGAAATAAAGATCGATTATTGCGGAATAAGTAGTGCGAATGGTGGCACATAGTATAATCACTATTTAAAAGGAAAGCGATAATGGACGGCAAAATAATTGTCAAAGAAGGAATGACAATTTTTTTGCAAGCTAAGTTGTGCTTAGAAACATAATGGAAGCCAATCGACAGCACTTTCTAACTCCAATGAAGAGAACTAAAAGTCATCATACCTAGAAATAGTTTGCTTATATCACCATTTTGTTGCCTTGCTAATGTTGATAGAAAATGCATCCATGCATCGTCGACTCAACAAATTTTGAAAGCTAGATATCTATCTGATGTGAAGCAAAACTAAAATATATCTATTTTAAATTAAATAATATACATTTAAATCATAAAACTACATCTATGAAACTCCCAATACTCCCGATCAAGCTGAAACATAATGATCGATCATGCTTATCGTGAAACTATGTCTCTCAAAGGCAACTTGGATAAGTTTTTTGGTAAAGATGCTAGGAATCTTCTCTATAAAATAAACATAAGTGTGAAGATGCTAGAATTCTTCTTTGTAAAATAAACATAAGAGGTTGCAGCATATTATTCATGTAATGTATCACTGGAAGAAGAATGTTACGTGATTATCACATCTCAACTGCATTGGGAGGGCACATCCACAAGAAGATAAATTCCAACTGAGACGGCCCATGTCATTTATGATGACTCTACTTTTGGTTGAAATTTTTTTAAAATAATTATTAAAAAATCGAAATTAATTAAATATATATCATGTCAATGTATTTAAAAAATATATATCTATGGCCCTTTGGGTGCCGATTTTGATTACCAAGTCCAAATCGGCACCTAAGGTGCTCATTTGAGGAGAGGACCGTTGAGAGCTCTCCCTAGATCAGCCCCTAAGGCGCCGTTGGCGAAATTGCCAACAGTCCTCTTAATTTCCCCCTATGACCTCCCCCCCTCCATTTCCTCACAATTCCTCTCATCTCTCTCAATCTCTCCTCGTTTCTTCTTCTCAATCCTCTCAATTTCCCTCGAGCAACCCTTCCCTCATCCTGGATTCTGTTATTCTTATTCGAGTAGGAATAAGAATTTCTTTTCTAAATATTTTTTCGTAAATATTTTTTGCAGGTTTTATCAACAAAGGAGAATATTTTTTGCGGATGTTCAATCATATCTCTCAATTTCTTATCAGATATATTTGTTCACTTTGAAGACACTTGTTATTCCAAGTAAATTTATATTTATGCATATTATTTTTTGATTCTAACCTTTAAGTAGATGTGAAAATTTAGGTATTATCAAATAAATTTTATTGTTGTTTAAATGGGTATTAAATTTAGGATGTTTTATATGTTACAATGTTTGAATAAACTACCTGTGACGGATGTAAATAATTGTTAGTAAAAAATGAATATTAGATTATAATTTAAATTTTACTTAGAATTTAAAAAATAAATAGTAATAGTACAAAGCAATTAAATAGTATAATAAATATATATATCTTTGTGGAACATAAATATTATCATTAATGTATGTGGCATATTCTGTGTTTTAATTTATTTTGTAAATTATTTTAAATATTTATAACTATAAAAATCCTTAAAAATATTTTTATCAAAAAATATAAAACTTATGGAATAAATTTACAACGTATATTTTATTGTAGATTAATTGGAGAAATTATTGCTTGGCTTGAATATCAAGTGTCGAGAAAGGTGTAGACACAACGCAGGTCGGAGCTGACTTGTCGGACACCGCAAGCACCTCCGAGATCGGACATTAGATTCCTTGTTCCACGCGCTTTTTAATTTAAAAATAGTGCACATTTTGGTGTCATTGATTATGTATTAATTTCTATGTGATTTTAATATTTAATGTTAAGATCAATTACTCTGTTGAAGATGGAATTAATTAATAGTTACATTAATTTTAAAACAAATGTAATATCATATAGAACATCAGGCTTTTTATTAAACAATTATTGTTTATCATATAAATATTTGAAATTTAAAATACTACATCCTTTTAAAAATTAAATCATTATTAAAAATTATTTTAAATGTACATTGTTATTATGCTCTTAAATCAAATCAACTAATCAAATCATGTATTTTTTCTTTAGAAATGGCATCCAACATTGTTCCTGTCTTATTATATTGGGATGGATCAGTTAGTGTCTCAAATGATCACGTAGACTATATTGGGGGCAATGAGCATATGGTCATATTACCATGCCAATTAGCATACTTTGATCTATTGGATCAAGTTTCTAAAGCCATTACTATCATGCTCGATCAATATAGTCTTACTTTAACATGTACATGGTTGTATGAAGAATCCACATTATACGCAATAGGAATTCACGATGATGAATCCACCATAACAATGATGAATTCAATCAATAATGTGAGGTTCATTCACCTTTTAGTAGAAGTTGCTTCTCTTAGTCCAAAATATATGTCATCATCAACGAGGTAACATAACACTACAAATAGACGGGTCTTTAAGGACGCCCATGGAGGACGATTACTTAGAAATCGTCTCTTTAAAAAATATATGGAACGGTTGCAAAGCGTCTGTCCCCCTTGATGACTAGAGGGGACGTTTACAATCAACCGTCCTTTTTCAATAGTATGCGAGGCGACCGTTTAGTAATTAACCGTCTCTATCGAGTGCTATTGGGGATGGTTGTGTGACCGTTCCCAGCGACTCCTACATGGGATGGTTAAGACCTTCGCCTCCCGTTCTCTGTGAACATCTCTTTAAGTTCAAACGAAAGGGACAGTTGTGACCGTCCCATTACGTCGCATCCAGTTTTAGAGGCACATATTTTTGTTGTTTCGGAGCTCATAAGGACGGTCTTAAGTAAACCGTCCCTGATCGTTATCATAGGGGATGATCAAATGACCGCCCTGATGGATTTATACTATCAAACTGCCGCCTCCCACCGCATTCTCCATTCTTCCTCTCCCAAACCCCTCATCATTTCCCTCCGCCCGGACTCTCCCGCCACTCGGCCGTCGCTCAAGCCTCTCCCAACGTCACCTCCATTGTCAAGATCTCGTCTTTCATCTCCCTCTCTCGTCACACTCCATCTTATTCTCCATTATATTTCCATTTCCTTCGAGAAAAATCCAGTAACTTAGGATATATCTAAAGCATTTTTTTTCAAAATGTTAATCTTAGATACAAGAATGACGACTTGATTAGGGTTTTTATACATAGTAATGGTGATTTTCTTGTTCATAGATGGTTGTGTTAGATGCAAATTTGTGACTTGTGCTATATTCATGAATAAAAATGTACAAGAATCGTGATCACTATGTGGTTGTTTTAGATGCAAGAGTGATTGGTCTACCATTATGCGGTATTAGATTCATCAAATGATTCGTATATGGTGTATGATTCACTATATGATTTTTGATTCATATATGATGTTTGATTCACTATTGGTTTTAGATACTCCATCAATTTGATTTATTATTTGTAGCACTCTAATTCAAATATAATTCCATGCTTTTTGTGTGTTCGTTTGACTGTGTGTGGATATGTGTGCATTGGTCCCTTACACTACTTTTACGCTACATTATAGTTCTTTGTTGCCCATCCTTTTGGAGGAGAATCACGAGTCAATTTCAAGGATGGGTCTTTCCCTTGGAGGTCCGAATGAGTATCGATCATTGGAATCCAACAAATGATGATGTTACGGACCTGATTTTTTGCAAATTTTGGTGAGAGAACATGCTAATGTGAATATAAAGTTATGAGGATCTTTAGTCCTTTCATGGAAATAGCTGAGAGCTATCTTCAAGGATCTTTTGATATGTTTGAGTACATAAATGTTCTTGCCTCTGTGAGAAACTCATTCAAGCGTCTGGTGAAGAGGAGGCTATGAAAAGTTAATGTACTTTTTATGAGTCCTGCAATATCTATCGGCCTAGAACACCTTTATTGTTGAAGTTATTTTATGAACTATTGTCCCTATATACTAGAAAGGTGATACTGGATTTTGATGGTTACATTCAGTCTTGTTATAGCTATTATCAGAGAGAATGCATGTGGTTAGATGTGGATCTTGCAATAAGGAAACTCTGTGCGTTACCACCTTTTGTGGCATCATTTCTTGACAATATCTTAAAGGCATAGTTTTTTGTATCCAACATTGAACAATGCATCAGATTTCTGATTGATTATGTCGATTGCTATGCTCATGCCGGTGCTCTTCAGCCTACCGAATTACTATTGGGTTGTAATATCTTATCTAAATCGTACCAGAGGAGGGCTACTGAGGGCCTATGAAAATCTAAACTTCCATTTCAGAGGAGATGTAAAATCCATTAGATTGATAATTACTTGCAAGTATTTGGACTCGTTTATCTAACCTCCAAAATATGGATGCATAACTTTTAATTTTGGAGGATTTATCATTGGTTGTCGCTTCTGTGGATATAGACTTCTTGGCATTTGAGGGCATTGTGATACAAAGAGTGTTCAGACTACGGTGGTTGATTGACATTCTGTAGTTCATTTAGGCTCCCCGACATAGGTGGTTATCGGTGGAGTATATGCAGCGTCGTGAACTTGGAAAAAGAATTCTATACGATGGATCATCATCCTCTGCTGTAAAAACGGAAGGAAGACCACAGTTAGTATATACTTAGTAATAGATGATTACAAGTTGTAAGAATTATATGAACTATGTATGTAATTAATTATAATCTTTTTTATTCTTTGCACTTAGATGTTGAGTTTCATTCAATATTAATGTTTTTGTGACTTACATTATTAAAAATAATTACTTTTGATCTTCACATTGATAATCGTAACATTTAATTATCTATTAAGATATATATATATATATATATATTAATTTGTGTGGTATAGGGAAAAAGGACAAGAGTTGGATGAATAAAAGATATGATGATTTGGTGACGTATAAGAAAGGTGTCAATGATTTTTTAGATTGGCCATTTCGCTGTGAATTGCTATACAATTTAGTTGGAGGTGATGGAGATAAAATTCAATGTCCTTGCTTACGATGTAAAAACACTTTGTTAAATAATCGTAGAGGGTTTACGAGCATCTTATATTGAATGGGATTTGCTATATTACACCAATTGGACTTATCACGGAGAAGGTCTTCAACATGTCGTGGATCTAAATTTTGATGCAAGTAATGATAACAATCTATTGCAAACATATGTCAGCGATGGGATACTAGAAATGTTAGATGATATTCGAAGACCTATTTCAGAAAGTTTAGAAAATATTCTAATGTTTTTCGTGAAAAGTTAACAGAGACAGAAACATGTTTGATTCTGGGAGTTGAAATGTCTCATATTAGATTTTTGTTAGAGTTATTTAAGATGAAAGTTAAGAATTGTTGTACAGCGGTGATGATGTCTAATGTTTTACACCCAACTTGAAGGATTTTAAGAAATACTGACAGCTTTCCAAAAGATTGGAAGGATGCAAAAATCAAGGTTCTGATTTCTTGACTTAAATTATGAAAAAATTGATGCATGTCAAAATGATTGAATCCTATATTGGAAGGAGAATTCAAACTTACAGTTATGTCCCACTTGTAATGATTCTAGATTTAAGGAAAATAGTGGAGTATAGCGGTGAAAAAAATAGAGAAGAGCTTGCGGTTCTTCCCTCTTATATCTCGGTTGCAACGTCTTTATTCATCATTTAAGACTGCAAAATGGATGGTATGGCATAGTAACATCAAAAAGAAAGATTCAAATGATCTTATTTGACATCCTTCATATTTAGAGGAGTGGTTACAATTCGATGAAGATATCCTTCATTTGCCGACGAAGTCAGAAATATACGATTAGAGCTTGCTTCTGACAGTTTTAATCCATTTGAAAATATGAGTATGAGCTACTCTATTTAGGTTGTAATACTAGTAACATATAACCTGTCACCTTCGATGGCAATGAATTCTTCATCTATGATGATGTCCTTACTAATACCTGAGCCAAAAGGAGCGGGTAATGCAATAGATGTTTACTTGTAGCCATTAATAGATGAACTTAAAACCTTATGGAGGACCGACGTGCAGACTTACGATGCTATGAAAAATGAAAATTTTACGATACGTACCTCACTACTTTAGACCATTATTGATTTCCCAGCATATGCGAATTTGTTAGGTTTGGAGTATAAAAGGCAAGCTCGCATGCCCGATTTGTATGGAAAACACCCAATTCACATGGCTACCTGCAAGTATGAAACATTTTTATTTAGGCCATCGACGATTCTTACCTGTAAAATATAGATGGAAAAAAGGAGAGAATGACAAGAATTTTGATGGGCAACCTTTCAGACGTCGAATAAAATTGATTCGAAAATCAAGAGACGCAATATGGCATGAGAAAGAAAAGATAGGTAGAATTGAGATGGATAAAATGAATAAGAAGAGATTATTAGGAGCTTGGCGGAAATAAAGTATTTTCTTTCGAGAATTGTCATATTGGAAATCTTTACAAATTCATCATAGCCCAGATGTAATGCATATAAAGAAGAATGTTGTGGAAAATATCCTTGGAATATTGAATCTTTCAAGTAACACGAAGGACAGTTTGAGATAAAGACATCATTTGATGCAATCTGGAATTCGGCAAGAGTTACACCCAATTGAGTCAGATAATTCTAGAATTAAATTACATGATGCAATTTATATGTTATGTAATGATGAGCGAGAAAGAATACTAGTCTTTCTAAAAAAAATCAAAATATCAGACAGATTCTCATCTGAACTAAGCATATGCATAAATGACGCAGAAAGGAAGATATCGCTATTAAAAAGTCATGATTACTACGTACTTATGCAGATTTTTTCCATTAGCAATCAGAAGAGTCCTTCATTTCGATATGATGCAACATTCAATCAAACTAAGTCGATTTTCTAAGGTGCTATGTTCGAAATTATATAAGGGAAATTAATATATCGATTAGAAATGGATGTTGACATAACCTTATGCAAGTTGGGGCAAATATTTCCTCCTTCACTTTTTGATATAATGATACACCTGATTGTACACTTGGCATGTGAGGCACGAGTTTGTGGACCTATACAGTATCTGTGGATGTATCCAATTGAATGATTCCTACGAAAATTAAAGAATATGGTCTTCAATAAGGTAGCATCGGAAGGGTGTATTGTCGGGAGTTACTTATGCGAAGAATGCATTATTTTTTGTGACATGTACGTGATTGACGAAAATAGTATGAGATTCAACAAATTTGAGCGAAATGTTGAAGGCCACGTAGGAGAAGAAAATCCAAATATACTTTGGATTTTTCAACAAAACGGAAGAGAGATACTTAAAAGTACGCGTCGGTCACTCACGGATGAAGAAGTAGATCTTATTCATTATTATGTTCTTATGCAATTAGATGAAACTGAATATTTTTTTGAACAATGCAATTCAAATAGATCAAACAAATCTGACTTCCTTCTATGGTTCGGAAAGTGAGTGGAACACATGAAAGAAAAAAAGGATGATTGGTGGAGTGAGAGTCTTGATGTTCTTAAACGACGTCCATATTCGTAAGTTGTTTCTCACGCTGGTAATATTGTAAATGGATTTAGGTTCAGAAAAAATCGGTGGAGGAAAACAAAACAACACAACTTTCAGGGGTGATAGTGAAAGCAGAGCTCTCCAATGATATAGATGGATATTACAGTGAGATTGTTGGTATATTAGCAGTCAGTTTTACACACTAATTAAGATGTATCCTATTTCAATATATTTGGTTTGATATCGGCCATCAAGGAAATGGATATAGAAAGGATAAAAATAGATTTATCTCATTAAAACAAACATGTCGATTGCAAACAAATGAACATTCGCTCTCGCAAGTCAGGTGGAGGAAGTCTTTTATGTCCCTAACAACTCCATAAATAGATGGATTATATCTATCAGAATAATACCTCGAGATTTTTTTGATGTAGATTAAAATGCAAAATTTTTAAACAATGATGATGCATATCAGAATTGTACCAACTAATATTATGCCTTATATACTTGGTAATGATAGTTAAATAAAGATAATTTTAAAAATATTTTTCTATTTATCATGACAAATTTTAATTATGTATTTAATGATGATTGGTGTCTTGACACATATTTTGCAAAAATAATGTTCTTTTTTAGGTACGACACCTCGTCCAAGGCGGGTTCGGGAAAATCCCGAATCCCGAACTTACTCCCTAACCATGTGTAGAATCTTTAGATGGGGGTAGTGGCAGTTCTCAACGTCGATGTGGACCATCCCAGTATAGGTTTCTAGACCGCCTTCCACTTGGGCAGACCTTGCGTGTTGAGATTTAGCGGGGGATGCCGTTGGTGAGAACTCTATGGAATTCTAGAGCTACCTATGTCAAGTGTCACATGTCCATGTTCCCATTACTACCCATGACATTCGTCAACTTCCTCAATCTGTGAAGATCACTATTTTATCAGACCAGGAGGTAAAACCTTTAATTTTTACCATGTAAAGGAGGAGATTCTGATTTTTATGAATTCATTGCAAGTTGTATTTTCTTGGGATCAGGATCCTTTCATTGATAGACAGATCCTTAGTCACGCAGCAGAGATGTTGGGTCGGTATAAAGGACGCATCAAGTCGAAGGTTAAATCTTGGCTATTTTTATATCAATTATTCAATGTCCTCATTTTTTATATTACCTTTATCATGCAGTATTACAACACTCAAATTCCTTACGATTAATTAGTTCAAAATGTTCCTCCAAGTGTGACTCCCGACCAGTGGAGAGAACCAATCAACTTCTGATCTAGTGAGGAGTTTGCGGTATGTAAAGTACTTTTTATTTACACATTAATTGTACTAATTTCAAATAATATCAGACGATATCGATGAAAAATACTGCGAATAATGCAAAGGGATTTAGGTCTACACATAAGATGTAAGGTAGAATACAAATCAACTCAAGCATGATTTTGTAAGTTTGTTAAATAGCTTCAAGATAAAAAGATACAAGAAGTCTGAAGAAATAGTTTTTCTTTCGATATTTAGGAAAAGGAGAATGAGAGAGAGGCCACTCGGATAAAGTTTTTCATGGGATCAAAGAGCTGAGTCATCGGAGGACAAGTGGAATGGGTCAATGATGCATATGCCCCCATTCATGGAAGTAAACAAGGATTTTTCCAAAATTGACAATACATTTTTTCCTCAATTCAGTTTTAAACCAAATATGTAGGAGGAGATGATCAAGTTCACTACGACCGACTCCTTAGATAGTACGGATATGAGAACCTTACCGCTATCTGCTAAAGAGGCATTGGTCCAAGCCATAGGTCCAGAACATTCTGGATGTATACGACGTGGTGGAGGGGGAGCGATGATATGAACAGGGTACAGTGGTAGTGGGTCTGCATCATTGTCACAATGAAGCGAGAATGAGAAAGAGTTTGAGAGAAAGATGTGAGGCGTCAAGGCCAAGATGTCTGCGCAGGAAGAGGAGATGGTCAGGATGCATTCTGACATGGCGAGGATATCCGCACAGATGAAGAGATTGCCAAGATGCATTTGGACATGGAGAACGTCATGCCTACATTCAACATCTCAAGAGCCAGGCCAACTGATGAACACCACCTGATCACTTCTTTAATTCCTGCAAAAGAAATCAGAGAAAAAGTATTGGTCGTTGTATCGACCAGGTGAGCTTACCAGAAAAGATTAATCTTAATTAATCTTCTTTATTTTATTTATACTCCTAAACAAAGTGTATAGCGGTTTTGTACGGGAGTGTCGAACTCAGGGAGGCAAACTGTTTTAAACTAGGAAAATCAATGGAAAACCTAAGGATAAGTGTTCCCTAATTTTTATGGTATTTTTAGGAATTTTTCTGAATTTTTATTTGATTTTTATGGATTTTATATTGTTTTTGCAATTTTTTATTATTTTATGATTTTTATTATTATTAGAAATTATTTCAATTTTTTATTTGATTTTAGTTTTGTACTTTTTAGATTTTTAAAGGTTTTTATTATTTTTATGGATTTTTAAGGGTTATTAAAGATTTTTATGATTTTTGGTTTATTTTTAATGGTGAAAAGGTAATTTTTATTGAAAACAGTGTTGTTTTTGTGATTTTTAATGATGAAAATAATGCCAAAATATTTTTATTTTATTTTCTGTGAAATCTCAATGAAATTCCCTTTAAAACGATATGCTATACGTTTTTAGGGGATTTTTATTTATTTAGTTATGAATTTTTGAAGTTTTTAGGTATTTTTGTGTATTTTGTATTTTTTTTATTGATTTTTTATTTAATTTTTATTTTATTTTGGGTCTAATATGTAAAATATGGTAATATAGACTAACTACAATTTTTATATGATTTTTAAAAGTATTTTATAATTTTTATGGGGTTTTATATGTGTATATAGGGTATTCTATAGAGATAGGGGTATAAATGTAATGAAACTGTAACAGGCAGGGGCACTTTTGAAATATATGAAACGTTGAGGGCCTGTGTGCAAAAAGTTCAGATCATCATGCGCTTCGCAGCAGCTGCACCTCTGGAAGGACTAAATCGCAAATATGAAAACCTGCGAGGGTGTAACGGCAAAAGTCACAGTGCTCCACGTGATCTGCACGCGCCTCCAACCGACGAGGACCTGTTCGTAATATTTGAAACCTGCAGGGTGTGATATGTAAAATTCACCTCAGTCACGTGCTCTGCACGCGCGCGTCTGTTACGCTAACTGATTGACACCTGGCGCCTGCTGGACCGTTCGATGGCGGCGATCTGACGGATATAATTTGGGCGCTAGTCAACGATCCGGATCGGATCTGGACGCGACTACGGCGATCGGACGGCGCTGACGCTATCTCGATGAACAGGGACGAAGGTGGTCGATGTTGAGTTTCGATCGTCAAATTGAAGCGCTCCTCGACTCGATCCTCGTCGCTGATAGCTCGAACACCTTCGTTTCACTCCTCCGCACCAGCTGATCGTCGAATCATCGACTCGATGGAGATATCGGAGGATCTGGAGGTGGAAGTTCTCTAAGCTGCTCCTGTATCTTCGATAGGACCTGGAGATGTGAATCGAGCAGTCTATACGCTCCAGGAGGCCATGCAACTTCCGAACGTTGTCAGACGTTGACGGAGCTCCCAACGATGAAGTGCTCGATCGATTATAGCTGAGGCGTCGTCGGAATGGAACCCTGCGACCTGCAAAACAAAGTGATACTGGATCGAGGGATCTACACCTCGATCCGATAGATCGTAGCAGCGATGATAAGGATAGTGGATGAACGGGCGAGGCTACGTGAAGTGGAGGAAGGCCTCGAAGCTCCGGCCGTCGGATACGGCCGGAGATGGTCAGAAATGATAGGAGATGGAGAAGCGGATTTCGATAGGCGATGAAGGCGGAGATCGGATAAGTCGGATCAAAAATGAATCGGATTTTCGACGCAAAACTACAGAATGGAGGGAGTGAGAAGAGAAGGGACTGGATTGAGGAGAGAATGGAGGAGAGATGAGGAGATAGGAGAAGGATCTGACCTGGAAGGATGATCGGAGATGGTGAAGGTTCGGCGGAGGGGATCGCCTGGGAGAATGGAGCTCTGGCGAAGCTCCAATCGATGATTGCCTCGACGTGCGGCGGCTCACGGAGGCTGAGCACGCGCAATGGCGGAGCAGAGCTTCGCTACGGCGCGGCGGCGTGATCTCGCCAATAGCCTCTCCTCTTCCTCGCTCAGACGGAGGATCGGATGGGAGACTGTCACTCTCCTCTCTCTCTCGACTCCGGAGCTCTGGTGGAATGAAAAAAATGGCAAATGGCGGATGGGTTGAGCTCGCGGGGGTTGACATGTATTTATAGGAGGAGGAGAAATGAATCTGGACAGAATCGCGGTCAGGTGGGGGTAGTTGGCCGAACTGCTAGGAGGTTGGAGGTGGTTAGGGTAGTTGGAGACGACGGAGGCGAGGCAATGGCGCGAGGAAGACGAAGGCGGACTCAGAGCAGGCGACCTCGTTCGGGATGAAGAAGAAGAAGGTGAACAGTGCTGGGCGGCACTGTTCACCTTGGACCGGTCAACCGCCCAATAAAAAATAATAAATTAAATAGAAATTAAATATAAAGTATATATAAATTAGTTAAGTTATTAATTAATAAGTAATAAATAATTCTTATTTATTTAATTAATTTTTATTTTATTTATTAATAAATTTTTTTTTTTATAAATTATTTTTATAAATATAAATACATTTTTATATATTTTTTATAAGTTTATTTAATACTTTTAAATAGATATGTATATGTTTACTTATAGGTATTTTACCTATGTATATATATTTTTTATTTTTATTTTATTTATTTTTTTTTAATTTATTAATTTTTTTTATTTTTGGATTTATGTTGTTAATAAGTTATAAATATTATCCATATTATAAAAGGATTTTTTTTATATTTATGTTTATATAAATAGCATAGGTAAGTTATCTATGTATGCTACAGACCTATATGTATATATTTTTTTAAAATTATTATTTTTTTTATTATTTTATTTTACAACATTTTATTATTAATTCTTTTATTAATTATAACATATATTATAAACATTATTTTACAAAATATTAATTTATAAAAATATGGAATATTGGAGAAGATAGGTACTATGTACAAGAAGAGCCAAAAACCTAACTTTTGCATATGGACCCCAAAAATTATGCACCCAATTTCATAAAATAGTTTAGGAAATGCTATATACAATTAAAGGTGAGTTTGGGTGATTTGGAGTTTTTATTTGCAAGTTATGGGTCTGTGAAGTTTAGATTTTGGCTTTTTTTATTTTGTGTATAAATTGTACAATGAGTATTATTTTTGGGCAAACTCAATTTTGTATTTTTATTTAAATTATTATCTACAACTTTGATGAAGGAAGTTTTCAAGTTTGAAGTGGTCTTGATGATAAATAAAATAAGTGAGATATTTACATTATGGAGAGTGGATAATTTATTTTTTTGGTCTTGGTTTTCTTTGTATTTTTATAGGTTAAGATCCTTATCTCCCCCTACTTATTTCTCTTGTCGACCTGGTCAATATTGACCTGGTCTCGGGGTTAGGATCAGTCTGAATATTTTATATCCAGCCTTCTTTTTTTTTATTTTTATTTTCCTTTTTCTCTTTATTCTTTTATTTTGGTGAAAATAAGTGTTAATTATATAATATTAATATTTGTGGTTAGAATGTTAATTTCATGGAGTTAATGGATATTTACATGCATTTTACCAAGGATTTTAGCCAAAATGAAAGAATAAAGGAGATGAATCATGGATTCATCATTCCCCTATACTTTACCTTTGCTAGTCCCTTAGCAAACACTTATTCTATAAATAAGTGCAAGCAAAAAGAAAAAGAAAAAGGAAAATAAAAGAACTTAGAACATGATTGTTTCTTTAAACCGAATTTCTCTTCGTCCAAAATTTGGAGCCTGGATTTAAACCTTTGGATTAATAGTGTGTCGGGACTCTATTAGACTTAGGATTTAAGCCTCGACAGCCCTCAAGTTCCATAAATCCTTATCCAGATCCACCTCAACAGCCAGCTCAGATCCACCTATCCATCACGCAAACTTTTCGGCTTTGAAAACAATTAGTACTGTGTGTGAAAAGTTTTAGCTCTTCCTGCCCTAGAGAGTCGAAGAAACCGCCCATACGGCTACACACTTCCATTGGGTCCTTATCCAACAGCTCAGTCCTCGAGGAGGGAGGTATTTCCTTCTGAGGTCAGGTCGTGCTGTGTCCACAATCGAATAAGATAGGAAGTAGAAGAAGGAGAAGAGAACTGGAGTGTGATCAGTGTAATCACATCTCCGGTGAAGCCTGGCCAGTTTAGCCAAGTCTCCACGAAGACATGCAGGCTTTTCTGAAGCTCGGACCATTGTGGTCATTTTTGGAATTGGTGTATTTGGCTTCTTTGGTAGTAATGATTGTTGCACTGCATCGGTCTTTTGTGCCCCGACGGATATAGCATCTTTTTAGTCCGCCCATTTTTTGGGGTCTTAGAAAAATTGTGCCAGCAGATCCTTCCCTCATCCGAAGCTTTGTTTCAACCCCAATCTCTCCCGTCTTTAGACATCACCACCACCAGATAAGGATGGAAACGCACCACCGAAATGGATTGCCCTTCGCAAACCCAGGCAGGTCGAGCTAAGTGCAGAGTGCATGAGTTCAAAATTGATTCAAATGGAGAAGAGTTCAACGGATGACACCAGGTGTCCTACTTAGGCACTTTCAAGTTGAATTCCGAACACGGTCTCATGGAACCCAAAGAATTAAGTCAGAAAGACCTGAAGAGTCTCAATTCCCGATCCTAATAAAGTCCCTCTTGAATTAAGTGGATTAAGGCCTAAACCAAGCTCCATCTCTCGGACTTAGATCCATGCGGTTCGAGAATCAAACTTGTTCTGAAAAATGCTAATGAATGCAACAATTTTTTTATGAGGTAGATTTTTCGGCTTAAATGTTTTAAGTGATTTTTAAAGGATTTTGCAAATTTTTATTGGATTTTAAACTTTTCAATTTTTAGGGGTATTTTTGTAAAAGTTAGTGGATTAATTTGATTTACACAAATTTTACACAGATTTTGTGTATTTTACAAAGGATTTTATACATGTTTTATATACAAGTTATACGGCTTTTATACAAGATTTTTATGGGGATTTTATTTATTATATTTTTAAGGATTTTATCAAAGAATTTACAACTTTTTTATCTACAATTTTTTTAAGCCATTTTTTATAAGACATTTTTACGGTTTTCTTGCGGCTTTTAAAAAACCAAAATATAAACCCATACTTTTAAGAAGCCTTATTATTAAAAATACGAGAAAGTACGAGTTATGGCTTCTAAAGTATATATAGCATATATATACGACACCCCCCTATACTTAGCGTGAACTATGTCCTCATAGTGACCAAAGAAGCGGCAAAGGAAGACATAACTCGGGCTAAGTATAGATTGGTGAAAAGAATCCTATACTACAATGACACAAAGAATAACGAATGAATGAATAGAAGTCGATCATCTCCTCTATACTTAGGATCAAGTGATCCTAAGGATAGCAGACTCAAAACCGAAGATGATCGAGGTCAAGAGAATGTACACAACTCAACGGCTCGGCTTGTCCCCCCTATACTTAGGGTAAAATATCCCTAAGTATAGAGACGAAAATCAAAGGTGAGGGACAAGTGAGGGAGCAGACGATACAAAAACGACGACAATCAAAAGGCGTATGAGCGAGATCACCCCCCCTATACTTAGGGTGAAGCACACCCTAAGTATAAGCAACAACAAGGGTGATCGAACAGGACGATACAAGCAATAACACGGTATCTGCACCCCCCTATACTTAGGATAAAGCACATCCTAAGTATAGCAAAATCTAGATGAACCTAAGGGTGTAAGACAAACAGACGGAAGAATGAACAAGTATAGAAAACACGTATATACAAAGCAGACAGTGTTGAGGTGCCTCTCAACGAGCGCTAGAGTTTACGCCCCTAGCTGGGCGCAAAGGCTAGGACAACGCAGTGTCGAGGTTTAGGATGGCATCTGTAATGCGAATGCCATACTGTCGTTGCAGTCTCGATGCGAGAACAACAACGAACTCAGCAAAGTTAGAAGAGACACCCAAATAATCGATCAGGCAGGTGTTGGCTATCGAGAAAAGATAAGAGATCATAAAATCAAGGATTGGTAGCACAAAAGAAATTGTCGGCTCAATATCAGAATATAGTGAAAGGGTTGAGCCGAAGAAATCGAACGTGGAGAAAGAAGGATCAATGAAAGAATCTTCCACGTTAATCACCGTCTCGATAAGGTATGGAAGGTCTAGATCAAGTGACTCACTATGAAAATAGGTATCCGATGTTCCTATGGTAGAAAGATCAGATAAATCATCGAATATCTCAAAGATCGGCTCATCCTCGCGAACGTCATCGAGGAGAGAAAACTCATATTCCGATAGATCGGACGAATCAGGATACTCAAGATAATCTTCATACTCGATCTCGACATCCGACAGATCAGATGTATATCCAGAGAATGGGATCGAGTAAAGAGAACACATCTCCCGCAGATAACCCTCGGGGAGATGTGACAAATCAGAAAAACTCGAGAAAGAGAATGAACGATCATACTCGAATAATGGATTCTTTCTCGAAGTCAGAGAAAAATCGTCCACCGTCTCAGAGAAAACATTCTCAAAAAGATCCAGGTCAAGATCGAAGAGATCGTTGACCTGCCAGATTGAAGCAAGCAAATCTTGGGCTAGGAAGTCAGTCAGAGTTCCGACCTCACAAGACGGTGAACCCGGATGATGAGAATCAACAGATAATGCCGCGAGACCTGGCTGAACTGTAATACAACTCATCATCATAAGTCAGATAGAAGAATACAAGAAGAATGAAGGGAGGGAGGGTGGGAACTGGAAAAGAAGGTGACTGTTAATGATTCAAAGATCAGAGATCTGGAAGATAAAGGACTCTCACCGCAAATCAAACACAAAGCAAACCCCGAATTCACCAACTCAACTCTGGTGATGACCGTAAGAGTTCGGTCGTTTATCTTTTCGATTTTAGGTTGATTGGCAAACAACGTTCTCTCAGATAAACGAGATTAGATAGGTGCCCAAGACTTCAACGTCGTACTGTCCCGAGTTCTCGCCAGGAATCACCTAGTCTCAGCCAGTATGGAAGTAAGTACGGACCGTTTCCGGCTACCCGTATTCCTTAAGGACCGAGCCTTACGCAGTGTCCTTTAAACCTCCCACTCTGCTAAGTAAACTCGGACCGTTTCCGGCTACCCGAGCTTACCCACTGAAGATAAGGTGATTGAAGACGTGAACTAAGTAGTATTTCGATAAAAGCCCGGACTCTGGCTCTACCTTATGTGTCGTCTCTCTCTCGCTGATCTGGAGATTCGATCGATGATTCGGTTTTTCGGGGATTGCTCTCCCAAATCAAGTGAGTCCTTACGTTTATTTTAGTGTCAGATAACGTTAGCAGTCCCTGTTTTAATTTTCGGTTTTCACTTTTTTTTGGATATTTTCAGAGAAAAATCGTCTAACGTATTTTTGTCTTTTTCGGGATTGGCCCTAGATACAAGCACCTAGGTGTCGAATCCTATGCAAGCATCTAACTAAGCTAACCTACGATGCGCAGAGAAGGGAAAAATCGTAAAACTCCTAACAAGCACCTATCTCGGAAAAGCCGCGGAAAACCGTCGAGAAAATCGCGATCGAGAAAAGCCGCGGTGGGTGCTCTGCTCCCCCAGGAGTACAGCCCTGGTGAAACAGACCCCGAGAAACGTACAAGTCGGGATGCCTTTACGAGGCCCCTTTCTACGACACTTTTTATATGCTTTTTTTTTTACAAGAAATTACAAGAAATTCTAAGCTAATTGGTTTCGCGGTTCTGAGCTGCGCGGCTCGAGCTGTGCTGCACAAATCAGAAACAAAAAACCGTAAAGTCAGAGAAATAAAATCGCGAAAATTAAAGCTATCCTAAGGTCTTCGCGATCTCCTAGCGCTGCCTCCCCGGCAACGGCGCCATCTGATGAACACCACCTGATCACTTCTTTAATTCCTGCAAAAGAAATCAGAGAAAAAGTATTGGTCGTTGTATCGACCAGGTGAGCTTACCAGAAAAGATTAATCTTAATTAATCTTCTTTATTTTATTTATACTCCTAAACAAAGTGTATAGCGGTTTTGTATGGGAGTGTCGAACTCAGGGAGGCAAACTGTTTTAAACTAGGAAAATCAATGGAAAACCTAAGGATAAGTGTTCCCTAATTTTTATTGTATTTTTAGGAATTTTTCTGAATTTTTATTTGAATTTTATGAATTTTATATTGTTTTTGTAATTTTTATCTATTTTATGATTTTTATTATTATGAGAAATTATTTAAATTTTTATTTGATTTTAGTTTTGTAATTTTTAGGCTTTTAAAGGTTTTTATTATTTTTATGGAATTTTAAAGGGTTATTAAGATTTTTTTAATTTTTGGTTTGTTTTTAAAGGGAAAAAGGGAATTTTTATTGCAAACAGTGTAGTTTTTGTGATTTTTAAAGCTGAAATTAATGCGAAATTATTTTTATTTTATTTTCTGTAGAAACTAGATGAAATTCCCTTTAAAACGATAGGTTGCACGTTTTTAGGGGATTTTTATTGAGTTAGTTATGATTTTTACAAGTTTTTATGTATTTTTTTTGTGTATTTTGTATTTTTTTTATTGATTTTATTATTTAATTTTTATTTTATTTTGGGTCTAATATGTAATATATGGTAATATAGACTAACTACAATTTTTATATGATTTTTAAAAGTATTTTATAATTTTTATGGGGTTTTATATGTGTATATAGGGTATTCTATAGAGATAGGGGTATAAATGTAATGAAACTGTAACAGGCAGGGGCACTTTTGAAATATATGAAACGTTGAGGGCCTGTGTGCAAAAAGTTCAGATCATCATGCGCTTCGCAGCAGCTGCACCTCTGGAAGGACTAAATCGCAAATATGAAAACCTGCGAGGGTGTAACGGCAAAAGTCACAGTGCTCCACGTGATCTGCACGCGCCTCCAACCGACGAGGACCTGTTCGTAATATTTGAAACCTGCAGGGTGTGATATGTAAAATTCACCTCAGTCACGTGCTCTGCACGCGCGCGTCTGTTACGCTAACTGATTGACACCTGGCGCCTGCTGGACCGTTCGATGGCGGCGATCTGACGGATATAATTTGGGCGCTAGTCAACGATCCGGATCGGATCTGGACGCGACTACGGCGATCGGACGGCGCTGACGCTATCTCGATGAACAGGGACGAAGGTGGTCGATGTTGAGTTTCGATCGTCAATTGAAGCGCTCCTCGACTCGATCCTCGTCGCTGATAGCTCGAATACCTTCGTTTCACTCCTCCGCACCAGCTGATCGTCGAATCATCGACTCGATGGAGATATCGGAGGATCTGGAGGTGGAAGTTCTCTAAGCTGGCTCCTGTATCTTCGATAGGACCTGGAGATGTGAATCGAGCAGTCTATACGCTCCAGGAGGCCATGCAACTTCCGAACGTTGTCAGACGTTGACGGAGCTCCCAACGATGAAGTGCTCGATCGATTATAGCTGAGGCGTCGTCGGAATGGAACCCTGCGACCTGCAAAACAAAGTGATACTGGATCGAGGGATCTACACCTCGATCCGATAGATCGTAGCAGCGATGATAAGGATAGTGGATGAACGGGCGAGGCTACGTGAAGTGGAGGGAAGGCCTCGAAGCTCCGGCCGTCGGATACGGCCGGAGATGGTCAGAAATGATAGGAGATGGAGAAGCGGATTTCGATAGGCGATGAAGGCGGAGATCGGATAAGTCGGATCAAAAATGAATCGGATTTTCGACGCAAAACTACAGAATGGAGGGAGTGAGAAGAGAAGGGACTGGATTGAGGAGAGAATGGAGGAGAGATGAGGAGATAGGAGAAGGATCTGACCTGGAAGGATGATCGGAGATGGTGAAGGTTCGGCGGAGATGAAGGATGCGAACGCCCTGCGACCTGCAAAGACAAAACCACCTCTGGATCGAGGTCTAAGCCTCGATCCGATGGATCGTAGAAGCGGAAGGGGAACTGGATGGACGAGGCTACGTGGAAGGGAGGGAGAGCCTCGGAGCTCTGGCCGTCGGACACGGCCGGAGGTGATCAGAGATGGAAGAGGGATGGAGAAGTGAACGGTGATGAAAACGAAGGTGGAATTGGATGAAATCGGATCGATTTTGAGGCAATTTTCAATCAAAACAGAAGGGAATGGAGGGATTGAGAGGAGAATGGAGGGATTGAGAAGAGAACGGAGGAGATAGAGAAGGAGATGGGATTAGGATCTAACCTGGAGGAGGAAGAGGTAGTTGAAGGTGCTGCGGAATGAATGCCTGGGAGATGGAGCTCGGAGGAGCTCCGCAGTGATCGCCTCGACGCGTCGGCAGCTCGCGGAGGCTGGCGCGCACGATGGCGGAGCGGCAGGGCTTCGCCTAAGGCGCGGCGATCTCGCCGATCCGACTCCCTCTCGCTCGGCGGAGCAGGGACGCTGGAGGCTGTCACCCTCGGGCCTCTCTCTCTCTCTCGCTCGAGCTCTGGTGGAAGGAGTTGCAAATGGCAGATGGAGGAGCTCCTGGATCCTCGCCTCGACGCGTCGGCGGCTCACGGAGGCTGAGCACGCGCAATGGCGGAGCAGAGCTTCGCTACGGCGCGGCGGCGTGATCTCGCCAATAGCCTCTCCTCTTCCTCGCTCAGACGGAGGATCGGATGGGAGACTGTCACTCTCCTCTCTCTCTCGACTCCGGAGCTCTGGTGGAATGAAAAAATGGCAAATGGCGGATGGGTTGAGCTCGCGGGGGTTGACATGTATTTATAGGAGGAGGAGAAATGAATCTGGACAGAATCGCGGTCAGGTGGGGGTAGTTGGCCGAACTGCTAGGAGGTTGGAGGTGGTTAGGGTAGTTGGAGACGACGGAGGCGAGGCAATGGCGCGAGGAAGACGAAGGCGGACTCAGAGCAGGCGACCTCGTTCGGGATGAAGAAGAAGAAGGTGAACAGTGCTGGGCGGCACTGTTCACCTTGGACCGGTCAACCGCCCAATAAAAAATAATAAATTAAATAGAAATTAAAATATAAAGTATATATAAATTAGTTAAGTTATTAATTAATAAGTAATAAATAATTCTTATTTATTTAATTAATTTTTATTTTATTTATTAATAAATTTTTTTTTTTATAAATTATTTTTATAAATATAAATACATTTTTATATATTTTTTATAAGTTTATTTAATACTTTTAAATAGATATGTATATGTTTACTTATAGGTATTTTACCTATGTATATATATTTTTTATTTTATTTTATTTATTTTTTTTTAATTTATTAATTTTTTTTATTTTTGGATTTATGTTGTTAATAAGTTATAAATATTATCCATATTATAAAAGGATTTTTTTATATTTATGTTTATATAAATAGCATAGGTAAGTTATCTATGTATGCTACAACCTATATGTATATATTTTTTTAAAATTATTATTTTTTTTATTATTTTATTTTACAACATTTTATTATTAATTCTTTTATTAATTATAACATATATTATAAACATTATTTTACAAAATATTAATTTATAAAAATATGGAATATTGGAGAAGATAGGTACTATGTACAAGAAGAGCCAAAAACCTAACTTTTGCATATGGACCCCAAAAATTATGCACCCAATTTCATAAAATAGTTTAGGAAATGCTATATACAATTAAAGGTGAGTTTGGGTGATTTGGAGTTTTTATTTGCAAGTTATGGGTCTGTGAAGTTTAGATTTTGGCTTTTTTTATTTTGTGTATAAATTGTACAATGAGTATTATTTTTGGGCAAACTCAATTTTGTATTTTTATTTAAATTATTATCTACAACTTTGATGAAGGAAGTTTTCAAGTTTGAAGTGGTCTTGATGATAAAATAAAATAAGTGAGATATTTACATTATGGAGAGTGGATAATTTATTTTTTTGGTCTTGGTTTTCTTTGTATTTTTATAGGTTAAGATCCTTATCTCCCCCTACTTATTTCTCTTGTCGACCTGGTCAATATTGACCTGGTCTCGGGGTTAGGATCAGTCTGAATATTTTATATCCAGCCTTCTTTTTTTTTATTTTTATTTTCTTTTTCTCTTTATTCTTTTATTTTGGTGAAAATAAGTGTTAATTATATAATATTAATATTTGTGGTTAGAATGTTAATTTCATGGAGTTAATGGATATTTACATGCATTTTACCAAGGATTTTAGCCAAAATGAAAGAATAAAGGAGATGAATCATGGATTCATCACCAACCCATCCACAACACGACTCAGGGATGATGAAGTGGACAACGAGGAGAGCGAGGAATAGTAGAATGTGTCTTACAATTTATGTTTGTAAATATATAAATTTCGAGATATTTAAAGTAGTTTCATGAGTTTGGAATGTATGTAAACTTGAAATATTTCTTAATTTATTTAGAATAGATTCCTTTTTATTGTTGAATATTTTTTGTGATTTGGTTGCATTAGCAAGGAAAAGATTGTAGTGCAGCTAATATTTTTCCACCACTAAGAATATCAGAGGCAACGGTTATGACACCATCCCCTCTTCCATTATAAGGGATGGTCTCGATTGTCTCATCCGTTGATGTCGGAGTTTGCTGATCCATTTCTAGGAGACAAAACGATCATAGGAGATGGTTATGACCATCCCCTCTGATATTCTGTACCCGTCTCTGAACCCTATAATCTGGGTGGAACCTTTGGGTACAGTTATAGCACCATCGCCTCTTCCATCATAGGGGACGATCTCGATCGTATCCTCTGCTGATGCCGGAGTTTGCTGGTCCATTTTTGAGAGAGGTGAGATCATTACAGACGGTTCTCACCATCCCCTCCGATCTTTGTACCTGTCCCTAAACTCTATAACCTGGGTGGAACCTTTGGGGACTGTTATGGAACCATCCCCTCTTCCATCATAGGAGATGGTCTCGACTGCCTCCTCCATTGATACCAGAGTTTGCTGGTCCATTTCTGGGAGACGCCCGACCACCTTCGATCTTCTGTACCCATCCTTGAACCCTATACCTGGGTGGAACCTTTAGGGACGATTATGACACCGTCCTCTCTTCCATCACAGGGGACGGTCTCAACCGTTTCCCTACGTTGATACTAGAGTTTGCTGGTCCATTTCTAGGAGACACGAGACCACTGGATAAATTCTAATCATCCCCTCTGATCTTTTGTACTTGTCCCTGAAACCAATAAAGACATTTGGGGACGGTTATGTCACCGTTAGATATAATCATAAAGGATGGTCATGGCACCGTCCCAGATACGATCATAGGGGATGGTTTCGGAGAATCACCTCTATGCTCTGCTATAGATTATAAATGACGGTCGTCGACTGTCCCGTCAACTATGCACGAACGAGACGGTATATGTCTGTCCCTACCGTATAAGAATAGAGGACTCTACGTATTTACGTCCTCTTTGATCAAATGAGATGCATGAACTGCGGATGACTCTACAACCGTCCCAATGGCCTAAAGGGACGATCTTAATACTTGATGGGACGAGCGTCGGCCATCGCAAAAGAAATATCTTCTTGAAGTGCAATCACATGTAAATTAAGGTATAATCATGTATTTCTCTTCTCTAAATTGATAAATGTATAATTCAATCTGTCCAACAAATGATTCAATGTTTGAGGATATCGAGGGTCCCTCATAAGTAAATGATGAAGATGTATTGTCGACACCAATATTTGAAGAAGAAAGTGAAGAGTCTGAAAATGAATCTCATTCATTGGAGGAAGAAAACATAAATAATAATAATACTTGTCATATTTTGGATACGGTTCACAAGTGTTAGCCTTAAAAATGAGGATCGGGGACACTTTTATTGTGTGAATAATGAGGTTTTTGATGAAGTATTGATGGAAGAGTTACCCATGTGTTTGACCATGAAATTGCATAGGCAGAAGATGTAACCTTTGTAGAGAGAAAAGGTGGTCCTACCAATGATTCTAGATCAGGTCATTGATCATGTAGGAGCTACAAGTCGAAAAAGGATTTACAACTACAAAAATGGAGTATGAAAAATCATGTGCAATATAAATCCAGAGCTTAAAAGAAGTAAATTTTGACTATTGTATGTATTTATGAAGATTGCGAATGGCGTTTGCATGCATCAGAGAGGAAATCCCGTGAGGACTGTTGTATTTCAGGATATAGAGGAAATAGACACATGCATAAATCTTGTACTTTTAATCAAACACCATCAATGCACATCTGTAATTATAGCACAATACATATTATCTTCGTTTAGATCACAAGTTAGTATGACCCCGCATGCAATTATGTATAAAATAAAAGATGAGTTGAAGATCGAGATTAATTACATGACAACTTGGAATGCTATGAGACGTGCCATGGATATTGTTATGAGAATGAGGATGAGTCCTATCATAATATTTGGAGATTCATTCATGCTCTATAACGACACAATCATGGAACTTATATGTGGTTCAAGATAGAAGAGGGTGAAACAAGACACTGTATGTTTTCAGAGATTGTTTGTTTCATTTGGACCTTGCCGCAGAGCATTCAAATTTTGGTTGGTCCATTTTAAGTATTAATGGAACACATTTATATGGAAGATACACATGGAATATGTATGTGACCACAACGAATACTGGTATATTTCCACTCGCATTTGCTATAACATAAAAGAACGAGAACATTTTGGCATGGAAATGGATTTCTTAATTTGTTAAGGAAAATCATTGAGCGTAGGTATATCTGTTTTATTAGTGATCAGTTTCCTGGGTTGAAAGATGTCGTGGTTGATTTATTTCCACCAGAAGAGGGATTCACTCATCGCCACTATCTTCGGCATATGCGTGCAAACATGCACTGAGTTGGACATAAGACTCACACAATTCACAATAGATTTTACACTGATGGGGAGGAGCTGTACGAAAATAAGTTTAATAGTATGATGCAAGATATTAATATACTTGATAGAAATTCTTTCGAGTGGATCGTATCTCAAAATAATTGTGACTAGACTTACTGGGCATTAAGTCGAGATAATGGACATCGTATAACGTATGACAACAAATTTATCGGAAAGTTTCAATGGAGCCTTCAGAGGAGCACATGGTTTGCCAGTCATATCGTCGATTCTAACAATATTTATCAAAATTATGGTTATTTCAATGATCGTCGTGAGGAGTCAGAGGGAATGAAAACATATTTGACCAAGAAATACAAAGACCTACTGGAGATACAAACCAGAGAGGCAAGACTATGTCACGTACGATGATTTTCACTATCACAATTTCAAATTTGCGATTGCGATGAATATACATATGAAGTCAACTTAAATAGTTGAGAAAGTGATTGCATGTGTTACTTTATGTATATGAAACACTTTTTATGCTCACATGTGATAGCTACAACTTCACATACGCGTAGATGGAGAACTACGACCTTTGCTCATAGTATTATTTCATTGATTATTATCGTCAATGTACAACTTCTTCTTTCATCCGATCTCAGATAAGATTTACTGGAAGCAGAAGATGACACTATTATGCTACCTCTAATTATCGGAAAGAGGAATCATGGATGTCTGATACAGGGAAGATTAAGAAAATGAAATGGATGAAATGTGTATGCGACCAAAATTATGTAAAATCTGCAAGCAAACTGGTTACAATAGATTAAGTTGTCCACGAAGAAACTAAGAACTATTATGACCATAATTGTGTAAGTGCATTTAATTATCTAATAAATATTTTCTTTGTAAATGAATTTTAATTTATTTTATAATTATTTAGTATCATGTTTATTCAATAAATGTAGATGGCATAGATAAATTGAGTACATGATCCAGTAGATGCATCGGTGTTGTACATGTAGAGTGAGCATTGGTCTTCACAATCTACCAACATGGTAAGTAATTAAATAATAATTATAACTTCCATTGGGAAAAGGTAGTACAAGCTATGTTTTGAACTATTGGATTTTACATATTCGGTTTATAGAACATAATGAGTTGCTCAACAGTATTTCTGAGAAGAAGAGTGCAGTGATAGAATGAGGGTTAGAATTATCAGGATTCTCATACGTAGAGAAAATGAGAATGGTATAGATGGATCCTTCATTGTTGACTAGTCAACTGCAGTGGTGGCAACCTGAGACCCATACTTTTCACCTTCGATTTAACAAAGCACAGTTATATTACATGATATGGGATTGATCAGTGGGTTAAAGGTTAACAGTCATCCTGTTATTGGTTCTGATGTTCCGACAAGGGGATATTATGCACTATGTTTGAGTTTGTTAAGTGTTATACCCACTCGTATAAAGAGTGGCAATGTGAAACTATCATAGATACATGAGGCATTCTTTAGTCATGATGATCTGTTACTGGATATCAAAGATGAACAGAAAGCAATACGTATAGTTTGGGCATTTATTTTTTTATCATATAAGATAAAGTGTTCTTGTAGATAGAACCGGAGATATGGTGCTACTAAGGTAAGAATTTATAATCCTAAACTCGAGATCTCTAATGTTTAACACATCCACATCAGTAACACTTCCTTTGTTTCGATATATATCTACTCCATTTACATGAATTAGAAGAATGCACTCAATTTGCTTAAGGTGCTACTTCTTTAGCTCACATGTTTTCTGAGATGGAAAGGGGTGCGAAGATCGACATTTCGAGGATTTATAGCTTCTTTATGTTTTGCAGGTATGTAACGTGTTCTATAATGTTTCGAGTTCTTGATCGCATTGTTTCCATTTATGCCATTTAGCATTTTCAATATGCAGGTTTGGACATGGGAGCATGTTCATGTAGGAAGGCCATTGGTGTGACCTGGTATGCAGATCCATGGAGGATAATTGGCCTTAAAATGGATAGGTATACGAAGTTTTAAGGAGACCGTTCAAATTGCAACACTTGTATTTTATCGTAACGAGTTCGATATGCAATAGGTTCATCAAGTAGATATTCAAAAAAATTCCATGTTTATAAATTCAAGTAATGTCTTTTTTTAATGATTGTAGATGAATTGGACACCCTACATTGAGGGAGAAATAACATAATTGCATTATCTTTGTAGAAAATGGTCGGGCTATTTGGATGAGTAGAGTGCCCCTAATCTGTTATGATATCATAGTTATGCACGTACCTAATCGTGTAATGCATCAATTTAGGATGCGACAACATATCCCTGCCTCCGTTGAGAAGATAAACGTTATTTCTCGACGTAATAAGATAAGAAGTACCAACATCCTAGATTGATCTATTATACATCGACAATACAGGGATGGGAGGATAGAGAAATAGTAGTTGCATTTGAGCATGGGGCTGCAAACAATGAGTTTTACATGCAATGGTACTATAGTATAATAAGAAGGTGGATCCAGACACAAATTCCATATCCTATAATAGCTTACCAATCACCCGATCGATAGAAAAATGCCGGGTATATTACATTTTATTCTCAAGAAGAAGGAAGTATATTAATTGGCGATCCACTATCTAAGAGAGTACGATCAAAAAGTATGATCGAGAATATCACATCTAACATACAATGCTCCCGTGTTTGATCTCTTTGCTGGGAGATGGTTCTAGATAGCGTGGCATGTATCCTTGGTCAGCACATGGATTTTTGAACAATGATTGCGCTGCCTCTTCTTTCTGCAGACTGTGGTTCGCTTTTTGAGACCTTTCTACAAAAGAGGGATGTGTGCCAAGGCTTCCAAAAGAGTAAGCTGAATGGTGAACTTGTCTAGCATATCTTTCATCAGATCATTCATCTGATTCTTTTTAGAATTTTCTTTTTATCTCCTTTATCCAAGCGAAGTGCTTGGGGAAAAAGTATATGTACATCCCCCTTGTTAATCTGTACAATTGGAGGATCATAGGAAAAAGAAGAAGATTTTTTTTGAAAATGGGGACTTGTTCTATGTAAATCAGAGATAGACTCATGAGATCTAGAATGATCAACTGTCTTATATTTATTTCTCTTTTTAGATTTTCTCTTTTATACATTTTTTTGTGTTTTTCTATCATCATCACTGTACAAGAAGAATGGTAAAGCAGCTACAGCGGCATCAGACTCTGGCTGCTTCTTGTCCAGCTTGGTGGCATCAGCACCACCATCTACATCCTCTAAGGGATAGATGAGATTAGAACCGCCATCATCAGGCTCAACATGCTCGCTTTCATCGTCAGGTGTTTCTTCCTCGAGCCTATTTAAGTCTTTGCCTGCAGGTATCCTACCGCTCCTAAGAGAAATAAAATCAACTTCATCACAGTAAAGAGAATCATCTGAGAATACCTATGACTGGAGGGTGGGTTCTGCCAAGTATACCTGCTCTGACTTTCTCTTCAAACTGTTCGGGTTTGACTCAATCTGAGTAGGAATAACATGCTTCCCTTTTACGAGATCAGTAACATGGTTTTTAAACTCATCAATTTCTCACTGAAATGCAACCTGCTGTCCGGCTATCAATCTAGCGAGATGCTCTAGAGATGGGTTATTGTGGAAGGGACCATGAGATCCGGATGAGTCACCTCAACGATACTAAGGCTGCTGCATAGCTGGCTGCTATCGTGGAGGGTAAGACTGTTGATACTAAGATGGATATGTGTTCTGTCTCCACTGAGCGGGCTGGTACTAGCGAGGAACAGAATGCTGCTGATGTTCTCTCTTCTGCCCGTCTATGTCTATGATGGCTGCTGGGAAGATGTACCTCTTGAAGACCAACAGAAACCAGGATAATCGTGACGAATCCCTGGTTGTTGTTTCTAGTTGTACCATATCCCATTAAACTCTATCAATGGCTCGGACATCTCAGAATAAGCGAGGGGTATTGAAGCAAGCGGTTGATCGCTCTGATACACCATCAACTAGGTGTCAGATGATGGTGTCTACTGATTCTGCGAGTAAGCTGGAGACTGGTGAGTCAGCTCAGAATGCACATGGTATATATGCTGATGTGGTAGCCGTGAAAGAATTCCTCGATCTTTGCCACTTGAGTCAGTCTGTGATCTCGAAGATCATGGAATCTATCTGAATTTCTTGAAAGCATGTGATTTGCATCCTCATATCACTAAGACATCTCTCAAGCTCGTCAATTTTATCGAGCTTGTCCAAGTTCTGGCACTTTTTCTCAATTATCTCCATTCGATCCAACTTATGGCAGATGATCCCTATATCACCTTATGAGGATTCGAAATGAGAAGAAACAACAGAAGAAGGAATCCCTTTGATGTGTGCCATGCGGGAATGCTGGTGGTAAGTCGGTGGCTTTGTCTGACTGTAGAACCTAGTCTAAGACATCGTAGTGTAATTCTCAGCCATCTCCTTGTAGATGGCCTAGACTTGGTCCTCATGCTTGGAGAAATATGAATCACCGCAAGAAGCATTCACCAGCCCGAACAACTATGGTGTAAGCCCACAAAAGAAGCTCTGAACTGGGTTCTGCTTTGAGATATCGTGGTGGGGACACCTACGAATGAGCTCTCTAAATCTATCCCATGCCTAATGGAACTGCTCATTCTCGATCATGGTGAAGTTGCTAATCATAGATCTTGCAGCATTCGTACAACCAAGTGGGTAGTACTTATTCATATATTCTGTTCTTAATTATTCCCATGTAGAAACATATCTCCCCAAATGCTTAAGCCAATAGGCTACTCTATCCACGAGGGAGAACGGAAAGGTGATCAGTTTGGTCGTGTCCTCATTCACATGTAGATCATGCACCGTACTACAGATAAGCTTGAATCCCTCTAGGCGCAAGTGCAGCTCCTCCGTAGATAGCCCATAAAACTTGGGCAGCAAACTGAATGGTCTGTGGTCGGAGCTCAAAATTGCCATGGATGGTAGGAACACAGATCCACCGGTGTATAGTCGTAGCTCCAGGGTTGTAGAGTTGCTTCATTGTGTGGTTCGAATCAAGTGGAGGTCTCCCTGCTCCATTTTGTCCACCAACCTCAACTCTTGGGATCTCAACATCAGGAGTCTCTCTCTGGGCTCTCAACTGTGTTAGGTCAGCTCTCTCTTGCGTATGCAGTGCTTTATCGTGATTCTTTTTTCAGAAAGGATGATTTGTGGCTCCTGAATGATCGAATTTCATTTTCGTATAAAAAATGCTAAGAACGTGCTAAGAACACGAAGAATGAATGAAGAACACGAGGAACATATTTTTATCTTAAAATTTCAGCAAGGCTTCCCCTTTGTAAGGGGTGATATTTATATGAAAATTTTGACAGAATTTCCTCTTATATTGGAACATATTTCTATGAAATTTTTGTTAGAGTTTCTCCTTTTATCGGGACATATTTTAAGAGAAAAATAGAAAGAGTTTCCTTTATAAAATCACCGGGAGAAAAACAACAACGAAACTGAAGGAATATAATCAAACAGAAAGAGATGGTAAATCAGTAGACATCAAGCGTCTTAGGTGAGTGAAGGTGTGACAAATCACATAGTTCACTGACGTGCATAGCCGTCTGCACCTAAGTTGGGTATTACACAGATTTCTCCATCAAAACAACTATAAAAGTGGAATCGAAAGTATAGAACCATAAGCGATGGAGAATCAGAAGATACCACGCATCTTAGGTGAGTGAAAGTGTGACGACTCACATAGTTCACTGGCATGCATAGTCGCACACACCTAAGTAGGGTGTTACACTTATTTCTCCTTGAACCACAACAGAAAATGAGTCAGGAAAGGAAGATGAATCGAAAACTAAGCTAGAAAAAGAAGATGAATCGATAATCTAGCTCAAGTTAGAGTACTTAAGAAGCCAAGTAGGAGAGTATCGTACCTTCCTCCTCCTAGTCCTCCGAGCAGCGCTTCGCTAGCGCTCCTTCCCCGCCTCCCTCTCCTCCTCCCAAACTCAACCCTAGCCCTCGGGGTAGTGGTGATAATGGAAATCGTAGAGAATGAATGGGTACGGGGTATTTATAGGCTCCAGAAAATCAATAACCATGTTTAGTAAACGAAGGTTTAGACCTTAATTATGTTTATCGGCACATGGCTTTGGTCCATGGTTTTGGCCAAGTCAATCCAAAACTTAAGGCTTAAATTAGAACTTTCCAAAAGATTGTAGATTCATTAATGATGCTTAAAAATCACTAATCATCATTAACTTTCACTAATCGCGATTTAACTTTCGCAGCTCACACTTAACTTTTGCTAACTATTGATTACTGTTTGCTAATGGTCATTAGCGATCCTCAATCCATCATTAGTTTCTTTAATTATATTAAATTAGTCTTAATAATAATCATTACGAGTTAATGACATCTTAAGCATCATTACTTCTCTTTCTTCCGAAACGCATAACAATTCAAAACGAAGTCTGATTCAAACGAAATAAATTCTATTGGTTTCTTTTTGAAGAGACGGATCTTATGATTTAGGATCCGATAGACGACCAAGTTCAAAGCTTTACATCCGGTCATACACAATGGCTGAAGGTTTAGAGACCTCCACCAGCTCTTTCACTCATCCTTCTATTCCTTTTCTAGATTGAGATGTTCACCTCGAGTCAATTCACTCCATTTACAAGTCTTGAAGCATATTCATGAACCACTGGAGAACAAATCGGCATTCAATCCATCGCCCTCAAGCCTTGGCTTCCTTGCAGGATCAAATCATATGAGGATCAGTGTTACATGAGATCAAACAATGTTGATGAACTATCTATGAGGAGCACTTCCGCTGTAGATCTAGAAATAGCAGGCATATCCTTGGGGCGTTGAACATCAACTATCAACCAATCGAGCATCTGATTCGAAACATATGAAGCAATAGACATTGGTTGATGCTTCGTGTTGTAGTTCACACCGCATGCTTGACGGGGATTCACTTTAGATTCTCTTTGGAGAGATTTCTGATGTCTCTTCAATCCACACGAGATTATTTGGTTGAAACAACATGCGAGCGGGATACATTATGTACACAGGATAATAGAAATTAAAAACATAAAATAAAAGTAAAATACTTAAAATATAGGTAGATATACCTATATGTATACTTGTAAAAATTAACATCTAATAAATAAGGTTATAAAAATAAATAAAAAATACAATAAAATAGTTAGAAAAATTAGAAATATCTTTCATGTTTTAACTATTTTGAAATAAAACTGACTATAATTTATTTTTGAATTAAAATTGATTTTCATTTCTATTTTGTTTTCTTGCAACCTTCGTGGCCCATTCAGAAGGAAGAGTTCACTTCCCCGACCTCCATCAGAAGCATGTCGTTGGGAATTCCGACGATGGTTTCCTTGTCTGTGCTGATGTCCAGGAAGCGCACGCTACGCTACTTGATGTACTCAGGGAGAAACAACCATGGGCGGATCGTCCTCGGGGGAAGCTGCGTTGCCCTCCTCGTTTCCACTGCCGTCAACCTCAAGAAGAGGAGGAGCAGAAGGTCCATGGGGAATATTGACTCCCCCTCATCTTCACGCTTCGGCCCGGCCGGATAGCCGCAGTGTGCCATGGCCTTGAACCCCAGCCAAAAGCAGCGGGAATGGGGAAGAAGGTCCTATTGTCGTGGAGTAATTTTTGTGTTGAACTCTGTTGCTTAGACCCCACAAAATAACCATTGAAATGGTTATTGCTGCCGCGCAGGGAGTGCAACAGTTTTGCAAGCTTGAAAATTGCAATTCTGCCCTGATAATATTTTATAAAATCTTAAATACTTGATTTATCGAGCGATCTTTGATCTCATGTTATATTAGCTTTATTATCAAAGCTAAGGTATGACCAGTAAAATATGAGAGAATGAAATCTGGAAAATATCTTCGTCGCAATCTGGAAAAGGAACATTAGCACACGACGCGTCAATGAAAGGTATATTAGTCTTCAATTTTTTAAATATTTACTTTTAAGTATGTTTCATTACGCACACTTTTTTTGTGATCATAATATAGATGTATTTACTTAACGAGTCCTCATTCCTGATCAGGATTGGAATGTGCAGCTGTTTGAAAAAAGCTATTGTGTTAAGAAAGGCTTCTAAATGTCATTTTGTATTCTTTTGGATTTTGCAAGTTTGATTCACTGATCGGATTTTATTTACTGTAACATCGTAGACTTAGATCTCTGAATTATTATCGAAGAAATTATCCCTTACCGTTTATTCGATTCGAACTCATATGAACTATGATGATAATTATCTAAATTCTTAAGCCAATATTATCAAGTAATACTCTTAAACTCTCAGAACCACTCCCTCACTTTGTGAATATTTACAACTTACATATGTATACTTAAATTAGAGGTGCTCATGGGGCGAAAACCCGTTGCACATGTGCTTGACCAGTATTTAGTTATAGCAAAAGTTTGAAAGGTAATAAAGTTAATTTAATTGATAAAAGCGGTACAGTAGACCGTTGCATTTGACTCTGTCCTCTTTTTTTAATTGCGTCCGGAAAATATAGTTTCATCCTTATAGGCTTACTTTATTGGTAAAGATTATTTAAATTTTTTTGATAATTTTTACAGTGTACAATACAATGTGAACTGAATATGCTAAATAAATAATTTAATGTAACCTATATATCGTTGTAGTCTCGTTTATTACAGTATGATTTATGTGTGCCCCCATGCCCTAGTTTATGTATCTGATTTCAGGAATTAATATAATAGTAGTATTGAAAATCTTTTACTCTCTTCTAATCTTTTGTTGATATTTTAATTCTACTTAGGAACTTTTGGAAGGTGGATTTCAATATTTGTTTTACAGCATTACGTACACACGTAATCAAGTTAATTTAGTTGATTAGAATGGTATAATGTACTCTATTAACTGTAGTATTATTTGCACTTGAATCCCTGTTTTTTTGGATTACATGCATGAATTATTATTTAGTCATTTGGTCTTTACTTTATTGAAATTTATAAATGAGAAAAACACGTCAAGGAGATCATAGCATACATGTTTTATGAATTTGTTAAATCACATATACAAATTTATATGTATTAGCATCCTGGCTCTATTATCTTATTATATATAATGCTTACAATTTTATAGCTTAATATATATAATACTTAGAATTTTATAGCTTGAGTTTCGGTATAATCTATGTCATGGTAAATAAGGTCCTTGCAACATTTTTTTATGGTGGTTGTTAGTGATGGAAAAGTAAAGAAACTGAGCACATACCTTAGGAATGGTATCGGAGAAGAGGATGACAGATGGTGAGAAAGCAACAAAGGCTAGACGGTAGCAACCGTCTACAGGAAAGATAAACAAATATGCATCAGCAAAATACGACATGGAAAACTGGCAGACGGATTATAGTAGTGATGGAAAGGTAGAACGATTGGGCACATACTTTAGGAATGGTATCGGACAAGACGATGATGGACGGCCAGAAAGCAAAGGCATGGCAGTAGCAGCCAACCACCGGAAAGATAAACAAACATGCACCGACAAAATATGGGAAGGAAAGCTGAAAGACGGATCACAAACAAACATCATAAAGCATACCCTAATTTGCATGGAAACAAATATTTGTCGGCCAACAAGTTTTGCCGAATATATAGATTTGTGCATCAAGTGTCCATGGAAGATGGGTACGGGTAGTGAGTTATAGCAACAGGGAGATGTGAAACAACAACTCACCTTAATGATTTCAAATGGCAGCAACAACAATGCGAACATGATAGCAAGCGGAGGATGAAGTTGGACGGAAGCTCGAGGATGGCTTGCAATTGTCGGCATCAGCAATATAAGAAGATTTAAGTGCATGGGAAGAATGGGATGAGCCTTATGCGGACGCCACGCATGGGATGTAGAAAGTGCATGGGATCTCTAGAGCATTCCACGAGCAGTGACGGAGACAAGGGGGGACGGGTGGGTGCTTAGCCCCCCCAAGTTTCAATGAATGTCTCAATTTTATATGTTTTGCATAGAAAAAAGTATAACCATTAATACGTTGTATACATTGGATCTTATTATTTTTTGAAATACAAACAAACTTCAATAAGTACAAACATATCTATAAAGTAAGATTATTAAAATAATCGTCAAATTGTATTATATATAGAGTAATCCCACTCCACAAGGCACCCAAGGGTTTCAATAAGGGAAAATGGGGTTGCCCCTAGAGGGAACTAACTTAGCTCCTCCATCCCATTTTTCTCATTTTTTATTTTTTTTGAAAAATTCTTCCTTGGATATTCATGGCTACATCCCTATACTATGCCATTATTTCGTGTGGAACATAGACTCCTATAACCTCCATTCAGACAATCATATTTTAATTGTAGCAAAATTATGAATATCGAATCTATCTGAATGGAGGTCGTAATAGTCTTTGTTTCACACGAAACTTGAATGACATAATACAAGAATATAGTTGTGAAAATCCATGGAAGAATTTTTCAAAAAAAATAGGAAAAATAGGATGGAGGAACCAAGTTAGCTCCCCCAAGGGGCAACCCCATTGTACCCTTCAAATAACTAGATACAAATATAGGTAATCATTATATCTTAATCCTATTTAAAATGTGAACATATATACCTATATAGATGTTGACGGTTATGAAAATTATTTTACAATATCTTTAAAAATAGTTCTGAATAAAACAACTTACATATCACAGATGGGTAATATAATAAATATTTTATAAATTAGCTAATATATATTGAATGGTTGACATGACACATATTAAACGTACTTATTTATATATTAAAACAGATATAAAAATGCAAAATTTTGTTATAGATTGTACACATAATCTACAATTATATTTATATATTAAAACATACATATCTAAAAGATATTCACATCCATATCTATTTTAAATTGGATAAGAATACATGTGCCAAAATCAATACTAATAGATATGGATACAATAGAGGAAGATATGCAGAAGTATTATTTTAATTTGTTAGCATCCATACGAGCAAAATATTGCATGGTACTTCTCTTTATATCTTAGATTTTTAATCTTTTTTATAATATCATCTTGTAGGTGAATTGTTTACAAAATTATTTATAGTTATATTTGTTTAGTAAGCATACTTAGTTGCGTCGAATTAATTTAATACACATAAGGAAGATGCAACGATAATACATATTAAAATTTTTACTTCAAAAGAATGGAACACATGCTTAAAATTTATTCTAATACCTTTTGATTTTGCTTTAACTTTGTGATATTTCGAGATAAGATTTTAGATCCAGAACTAATCGAAATAGTGATTTCATTTGTTGGTTAATTATTCAGAAATGTTTTAACATATAGGCGAGTGTTATGATCCCAATGCTATTGTGGAGGATGAAAGGGTAATCCAAAAACAAGTTCACAAAGAGCTTACATGATGAGCTCATAATGCCAAAATGATAGGGAGGGAATCAACGACGAGTTTCTCAAGCTTAATGTGGATGAAAAGAGAAAGCATCTAAAAATGAGCTTGCAGTAATTGCATGAACTATTAGCATCTGGCTAATGATAGTGATGGAGTATGAGGAAAAGTTTATTGGAATGTATGTTGAGAATAAGGTATTTAAAAGAATAAATGATTAAGAAAGAGTACATTTATGAAAACATAAATTTTTATATTTAAAAAGTTAGATTTGATGGCATTACTTAACATACATGAATAATCACAATTTTATAAGTGTATTTATGTACAACCTCTTAAAAAATATGTGAATCAAATTCTTTGCAATCCTTTCTAATAAGTTATATGATCTCTAAACCCTAGGTGGTATGGTGGTAATATAGTGTGCCTACACCTTAAAGGATCTAATCCCAAGGGGACGCTTCGGATCCCCAAATTATCGGGCCTACTATGAAAAAAAGTTATATGATCTTTGAAATCCAACAAGCATTGGTAGTGAAAATTATAAGTGATGATAATGAGAATTACATAAATAATATCTCAGCCCCCTAAGTAGATATTTCTGACTTCGTCCCTGTCCACGAGGGCATGTTAAGACCCCATGCAAATAGGAGAGGACCCGTAGCAATATGGAAAAGGCATGAGGGAGAAATCGAACATTTGCTACACTAACAACCACGAAGCTTTAATTTGTAGTAAACAAATGAGAAAAGGAACAAATAAGGAAATATGACAAAGGCGGCATCCATAAGATTTCTCTGCCGGAAATTTGCTACAGTACCAGCAAATATTTATGACCTAAATATTGATATGATTGATATGTTAAGAGCGTATATCGAAGTGGCGACCTGATCTACCCTCACTACAATAGGAGGTGTCCTTGTGGCGACTGGATTGAGCAACCGAAGAAATTTATGTGTACTCCTAAAATATGCGCGCGTATAAGCGAGGAGTGTCAAGATCAAAGAGGTACGATAATGCAGTACATAGTATAGTTATGGTCTAAGTATCCAATGAAGTGTCTGTCTTATTATTATGTTTTTATGATTTTTATTTTATATTTTATGTGATTTTTTTTATTTTTTTATGATTTTTATTGGTTTTGGTATTGTGCCATTTTTTATGTTTAATATTCTAATTTTCTGATTTTTAATTTTTATTTGATTTTTAGTTTGTATACTTTTTTTATTGATTTTTAATAATAGGAGCGAATTAGGTATCTAAAAGTTTGTAAATAAGAACAAAAATGATATTTTTAGATTTTTAATATACAAATGAAAGGCGCAAAAATTGATATGTCAACATTATAAGTCTAATTGTTGGCAGATATATCTGCCCTCTATTTCCCAGAATTGGTACTGCTGCGTACAGTCAGTTTTTCTTCTCATCATCCTCAGGATGATGATGATCATTCCCTCAATTAGGGTTCGGCAATGATCTCCGTTGGACACATTAGGATCCTTCAATATGATTAACATAATATTGCCATGTAATTTTACGCAAGAGTAACATAATATAGTTTAAACTGTGAAGAGATTAAAATAAAGACTGGATGCTCTTGCTTAGGGATGAGCATTGGGCTGGGCCGGCCCAACTCAACCCGAAGCCCAGCCCAAAAAGCCTGGCCTGGCCCAGGCCCAAAGGAATATCAGGACGGGCTTGGGCCCAATATTTAGGCCCAAAAATTTTTTGGGCCGGGCTCGGGCTTGGCTCGGCCCAGCCCGACCCGGCCCAAGGGCCCGACCCGAAAAGGGTCCGAATCCTTTCTTACATCCTACATGTATGAAAATTCTCACCTATTTCATGTGCACTCTCTTCCTGTATCATGTCTTCATACAATGTTTATAAATCAAGAAAGTCAAGCGTGTGACATGAGTTGATGATCAATGTATTTCAATTAAAAATTACTTTTCCTTAGTTAGTATTTGGTTTAGATTCTTTTGATTATTCTTGAATTTGTTAGTATTTATTTTTTTCAATCAAAACATTTTCTATTATTGTACATTTATCCAATATGCGTCTTATTCCCATTTTTTAACATGTAGGATCTGGTGCACCTGTTATTGTTAACTGGGTAAGTTTGGTTCACTCTTTCAATTTCTATAAATGAGGGACATTCATGGTATCTAGCATTGAGTGCAGTGTAAATTCGGATTTGGTAGAATTGAATTTTAGTTGTTTCACAAGTATTATGGTACATGTTTTAATCAATTTTGGCTTGTGTAACTTGAGTTGAGATTAACTTGAAATAAAAGAGTCAAAGTTAATAATATCTAATTGGGAGATGGGCCGGCCCGGCCCAAAAGAATTGGGCCGAGCCTGGGCTTGGGCCGAACAAAAAAAATTTTACGGGCCTAAGCCCGGCTCAAGGCTCAAAATTTTTAAGCGGGCTTGGGCCTGAGCCCTTCAAAGCACGGCCCAGCCCGACCCATGCTCATCCCTACTCTTGCTTGATCAAGAGTAAATTAGTAACGCATGAAATATTTGACGAGGACAGGATGATGTCAGATTGACACCTCTGACATGAGACATTGCATGGCTGCTGATGAACTCCAGACTAATCAATGCATGACTCTACCGCCGCATCATATGCATGTCTAATGTCCGCAAGAACAGTGAGGATCGCCAGGAGAAATCGATCGACGGTGGATTGTAATTAGATCAAAAGATCGCAGCAACTTCAGGTTACCAGAGAAGCTTGCGATAGTTGAAACAAAATCGATTTTGGTTGAATAAAAGAAGATAAAGAGAGGTTTGTCCTTTTCCGACGGCAAGGAAATGAAGCAATGCGAGAACAGGAGCGGGGTAGTGGACTCTGAGGGGGCCATGCGCAAGGCGAAGCTGCGCCGACCCACATCGTGTACCTTGATCTTGGATCCTACGGCTCCCGCCCGTCCACCGGATGGATTCGTGAACAGCTGCCATTCTCCCTCTGTCGTGCCCTGTCAGTCCTATGTCGGCCGTACCGAGATTCACCGGTACAAAGGTGAGAGCTCATTAGAAATAGTTTTTTTTTCTGATGAACCGGCGGCGCGATCACAAGGGTTTTGGGACCGAGAAGGCATAAGACAGATGTGGTAATGGTGACATGACTACAGGGAGGGGAGGCTGAGTGGGACAAAGAAGCAATGGAGGGTTTTGCGCGGGGACAGGGATGGGGGTTTGTTCGACCGAGAGGGAGGTTTGTTCGGCGGAGAGGGAGGCTGCATGGAGGACTTTGAAGAGGGAGTACTGGGAGATCTGGACATGACTGGCTTTAAGCAGATTGGTAGGGGTAGAAATGGAAAGATAGGTGGGAAAGGCGGGGATATCAATCGAAAAGGGTAGAAATGGAATTTTCGCAACGGAAATTAATGCCTTTACACTCTTGAAGATATGTTAATGGATAGAGTTTTTTATCCCCTTATATGAGTGAATTTCGAGTTTCACTTTCACGTTAGAGCACTAGTTGTTGTGATTAAACGACCACAATCGAAATAAAATAAAATAAAGCTCACGGGCAACATCCAGCTCCATTTCTTAAAACACTCGTTCTAAAAAAAGTCTCTTTTTCCTCCACGGCAATGGCTCCACCTCGCGACCACATCAGCGTCCTCACCGATGAGGTTCTGGACGACATCCCCTCCCTCCTTCCCACCACGAGGCGGAGCGCGACCACCTCCATCCTATCGTGTCGTTGGAGGCATCTATGGACAAGTCCCCTTCCTCGACTTCCCTTCGACGATGACTTCTGTCGTTGCCCTACCGCCATTAAGGATTGCATCCATATCCCTTCCTGCTTCTGTCTTATTCTGCCCCCGTTCTTGCAGGCTCTCAACCTCTACACTTCCACCATGTGCAACTTTCCGTGTGACGACGTCGTTTTGGGTGTCTGGTCACTATGATGCTTGACCTCATCACAATCCACAACGCCAAGTTGTGGGCCCTTCTCTTGATTTGCCTCAATCTCCAGAACCTGGTCATTCTCCACTGCCAGAACTTAAAAGCATAAAGTTGTCCTGTCTCTGACCCCACAACTGTTGTTAACATGATCATTAAAGTGTACATTAAACAATAATTTTCATGATCAATACAAATCAATACATAAAAGATTAACAAGAATATAATCATGCATATCTGATCCGTATAACAATTACAAGATACACGCAAGAACCGATTAAACCATTTATAAAGAATATTAGGGTGAGATCCAGGAAAGATAATGCAATAAACAATTACGGCAAACAAAATGATTAGACATGAGATCACTGATGCACTGTCCTTAGAGAGGATATCGGTCCCACAATACTGGTGCAATGGGTACTAGCGATCCACTCCCAGGATACGACGGTACACGATCGCCCTCGAAAGTACCTCAGAGAAATATGAAGCCGAGAGAAGCAAGAAGAATTGTTGTTGCAGTAGAGAAAAGGCTGAGCAACTGCAGTTGGGATGTTTTCTTGCGAGTGAATAAAATGGCATTCAGGTGAAGGGTAATGAAGACCTAGGGCATGGTTTTTTAATTTTCTGAAAATGCCTCCCAGCAGGCGCCTCTTCGGATTCTGAAACGACGGTCAAATCAAAGTCGTTGGAGTACAATTGAATTCCTTCCAAGTGGTTGAATCACAAATAATCTGTAGAATTAATTTATTCAACCCGTTAATGAAATCCACAACGAAGGTTTTGAGATCTGAATTGACTCTCTCGAGCCCGAGCCGATGATGGAGTCGGAGACGGAGCGGAGAGCGCGCGTGTGTGTGTGGTCCTCCATTCCTCCTCTCTACTATTTTACAATAGCTTTGGGGTTTGAACTCATATATAAGACCACCAAAGTTTAGAAACAGTAGATGTGATACAAAACTTCGACCCAAACTACATCTTGTTTCAAATTTGAGAATTTCCAACTTCCCTCCAAAGACATTTGATTTCTCAATTGAAATCAAATTAAAGTCCAATGTAATTGCATATATTTACCAAATTAAAATCTTTACATTAATATTAAATACAATAATTCCACACGAATTCATCAATTTGAAATGAGATTCAGAGAGATTCAAAAGACATCTTTCACACTTTGCTTTCAGTAAAGGTACCTTTCGATTTGAATATGTACCTGAGTTTACTACTTTCACTTTAACAAGAATGAAGTGAACTATGTCTTGAACTTCAGACCTTAGTGTTAAAGTATACGGTAAAAAAAATAAAGTGTGGTTCTTTGTACAATCTTCAGGATTGGTGCTCTTAAAGGTCATGCACCCTTGTTCTGTTTCATGAGTATGTTCAGGAAAGACCATCTTCCTTTAATTACGACCCACAATAACACACACATAGGTGGCATTCTCCAAAGATGCATTCTCCAAAGATGCACTGTTAACATCCTGCCCAACGGCTTCAACCCATTCAGAGCCTATGCTCTTCCTATACTTGTAGCTTAAATGGCACTCAGGCTTCCAAGGATAAGACAATCATGCATAAGAATTAAAATAAGAGTGCCAACCAGTTCTCCAAATAGCTTGTTATTACCACATTGAACTTACTTATGAGATCTCCACTCAGATAGGCTGTGTTGCTATTGTAGAGGAACTCTCAATGGGTCTCTGTCCCATCCCAAGCCTAGACTTTAGGACTAAAGATCTATCAAGTTCCATAGTCAATAGATCTGTCGTGCTGTCTTTGGATCTAATTAGGACTAAAGATCTATCAAGTCTCTTAGTCGATGGATCTGTCATGTTGTCTTTGGATCCAACAAAATCCACAGTCAACACTCCTCGAGACACCAAATCTCTTAACGTCTTAAGTCTGATTTGGATGTTGATGAATATCCATTTCATCATCTTTATTCTATCACTTTGACCTTAAAACCCCTAGCTAATGCACGTAAATAGCATTAATTTCGACAAATTAACATTTATTCTTTGTTGTATAAATATTGTATAAAATGTTGTTTTAATGCGAAAATTATAGAATAAAGAAAAGAAAAGAAAAAGAATAAAATGCCAAAGGTATTTTATGACTCTAAACCCCGAGACCAAGTCAAGAATTGAGTTGGTCGACAAGGAATAAAGTAGGGAGAGATAAGGGTCAAAAATCATCTAAAAACCTTATCCTTTTAATTCATCAATAAGGTATTTTTGGGACCTATTTTATTCTTTATTATTTATTCATCAAATAAAGAAACTTTATCATAAAAGTTGTAGATAATAATAAATAGAAAAATACAAAATTAAATTTGCACAAAAAACATTATACTTTTTATACACAAAATAAAAAGCCAGAACCCAAAATTCACAGACCCATATCTTCCAAATAAAAACTCAAAATGCATAAAATCAACTTTAATTGTATATAAATTTTAATTAGCTATTTAATGAATGTGATTTTACTTAATTTAGAGCTAATATGCAAAAGTTATGTTTTGGGCCCTTATTGTATAATGTACCTGAATAAAATATTCATTTTATTTATTTATTATTAGTTTTACCATTTTTAATTTTTATGATTTTGTAATTATTATTTATAATAAATGTAGATATTTAGAATAAAATAAAATCATAAAAAGCAGAAAATAAAATAAGTATACGAAATACATAGACAAAATACAGATACTTTTTCCTATATAATCTATACCCCTATTTATTCAAGTATACAATTAACATCAGAAAAATAAAATAAAAATATATTTATGTACATAAAAATAAGTTATAAATATATAAATAAGAGAACACAATATAAAATCAAATATACAAAATAAAATAAAAGATGCAAAACATAGATGAATAAACCTATAAACACACCCTTAAAAATTAACTTATAAAAAACAAACCCAGAAAAAAAAATAAAAATCATATTAAAGTACTATATAAAATAAGGAATATTTTTCATCTTATACCCAAAATTTCATAAAATCATTTACTATATTTAATTAATATTTTTGAGTAATATGTGCCCTTTTGTCCTATAGCGTCCTAGGTGGCCCAATCAACTTCTAGGGGAATGCTGAGACCCGGTCAACTCCCCATCTCTTATTCCGACTTCTGTCAGATCCTTGAGTCCCTCCTTTTCTCAATTTTTTCTAGGCTGCCAGGTTGATCAAATCACCTCGAGACCTTCACGGATTCTCTTCCCGGTCACAATATCCTCTAACTCCGGATCATTAGATCCTTGATCTTCATTGAGCCTTTCAATAATTCACCTCGAAGTTCATCAGACCATTTTGCCTATAAATAAACAACCTGGACCTTCGTTCCTACTTGATCCCTCTTGGAGCCCTTAATCGTGTCCTTTTGTGTTTGTGTGTAGGCCAGGTGAAAGTTGCACCTTCCCCGTGCCTAGAGAGCGTCGGAGCGAGGAGAGGAGGCGATCAACGGTGGTTCTCTGACCACCCTGCTCCCTGCCCACAAAGCATGTATAAGAGCTGTGAGATTTCATTTCTTAGGTAGATTTACTTCATATTATTTCACTTCCGTAAGTAGATTAGGTTCTTATTGATCGATCGCTGAATACGATGTATAATTTGGGCTCATTGTAGTATGCGTACTTAGCGAATCAGTCAGAACCGAGAGAGGATCTCTGTGAAAACTATCTCGGCTTTAATTTATATCCCGGACAAGTCCGGGGTCGAACACAGGGAGGCAAAGGAACAATTCGGATTAATTTAGAAAACATAGGTATAGATTTCCAAATGGTATTTTTTTTATTTTTTTATGCAAAAATCAATGAGAATGCAAATGCAGGTGGATTAAGAAATTAATAAAACACACAACGTAGCCAAATTAATTTTAATGTCAAATTAGTCCAATTTAACCAAATTATATTCTTCCTAGAAACTTAATCCAATGATGAATGTAGAACACATTTTTTTGGAATTTTAGGGGTTAAAAAGCAATAATTAGAAATGTACACTTTTTATGGGTTTTTAATCATTTTTTCCCACAAACAGAATGCAAAATTTATGAAAATTTTATTGAAATTTAAAAATGATGCAAGGAAGCTATATCATTTTTTTGGATTTTTTGACAAAATATGATTTTTTTGAATTTTTTAATGAAAACAAAGTGACAGTGACTAATTAATTCCTAATAAATCCAAAGAAGTAATTTACTCAGAGTGAGAATTATATCAAAAAGGTATTTTTATATGCAATCTAGGAGAATTAAAATTTAGCAAAAATATTAAGTGTGGATTTAATTAAAAATCAAATATCAAAAGCACTCTACAATTTATTTCAGGCACAAAATAGCTCCAATTAATGTGAAATTTGAACATTAATTAAAGCGCACTTCAAGGCATCATTCTTATTTTTTTGAAATGTTTCGAGCAATAGTGAGTAAGATATGAATTTATGGGTCCAGATTGTGTAAAATATAAAATATTTCAGTTAAACAATTTTAGTTAATTACTTATATAAACAAAAATACAAATAAATATTCAAATGGTAGATAATTTGTTGCTCAACATCATGCTATTTTTCATTGAAATTAAAGATGTAATAGTGAGGTCCAAATTAAAACATGAACAGAGGGTTATCAACGCAAATCCAGCAAACAAAAGTTATAAACAAAACACATACATGGACTGTTTTGTAATTTCAAAAATATAGCAAAATAAAAATGCAATTTTTACAAAAAAATAATGACCTTCTTCACAGACTGCGGCACGCGGTGGGGGATTGGGGGCGCGGGGCGGCAACGGCGCTCGGCGGTGCCGCGGGTGGCGGAGACGGTGTCGCGGGTGGCAGTGGGGGCCCTGCGGTTAGAGGCGGTGTCGTGGTGGCGGAGACGGTCGCAGATTGGAGGTTGAGCCCGGCTGGGGGGCTGGCTGGGGGGAACTGCCCGTGGGTGCGGATTCCGCCGCTGTCACGCCGGTGGAGGTTTCGGCTGCTGGCGGTAAGGACCGAGGAGGGCGACGGTGCCACCGACGGTGGAGGTTGAAAGGGGGACCGGCGGTGGGGACGCATGATGCGTCCCTATCTTTTTTTTATTTTTTTGATTTTTTGTGCTATGTTTTGTGTTTTTTTATTTCAATTTTTTCTATATTTTTTTTGATTTTATTTAAACAGGGGATAAAGCAAAAGAAAATAAAACTAAAGATGCGGATGTGATGATGGTGGTAATGTGATGATATGGAATAAATAAATGAAGGTGTATGGGTTATAATGTGATGTGATTAAAAAATGAGAAAATAGAAGCTACGACAAAAAGAAGGGAATAATACCTACGATGGAGACGGTCGCCTATGGTGTGCTCACGAGAGCACGGTCTTCGCTCGAATCGCCGGCGAGCGATGAGCTCGAGCAGCGCATGAATGCAACTGCGATGTTGTCCAAGAAGACAACGATCTCACTGGAGAGAAGGCTGTCGTCGCTCAACCGCAGTTGCATCGCTGTCACCTTTTCAACTCTGGGAACTAGGCTCTCCTCACATAAAGATGGATCAAGTGCAAATCGAGGAGGATGGGATGTATAAAAAGAGATAGAAAATGGAGGTTAGAATGGAGGTGGAGTAGAATGGAGGTTATTAAGATGGTGGGGTTGAATTAGAAGTTAGAAAAAAGGGTGGAATAATGGAGTTGAATGGGTGGTTATTATAGAGAATGGGAATTAAATAATAAAGTAAATATGGTAAAGTAGGCTACTAAAATACAACAAAATACAAAGAAAAAAATAGTGGAGAATTTACAAAGGAAGACATACGACATGTACATTTTTTGTTTGCTTTTCTAATTTATATAATTTTTGTCTTTTAAATAAGAGATATTTACAACAGAAAAATACAATAAAATACTAGAATCAAAATACAACACAACGATGATTTTTTTGGATTTATTAGTAATTAACAAAGATAAAATAAAAAATGAAGAAAGAGTGAATATATACATAATATACAATGTACATCTAGGCCCCAAAATCCAACTTTTGCAAATGAGCTCCGACTTTAATGAAACTATTTTCATTGGATAGATAATTTTCAAACTTGAACTTTAAAAGTGAGTTTGGTGAATTTGGAGTTCATACGGAGCAGGAATTTGGCTGGAAAGTTGGACTTTACGGCCTTTTATCTTTGGGATCTAAGAGTACTTATTTGAGGTGAAATTTATTTTATATTTTTGTATTTTTATGTACAATTTTATGAACACGTCAGAAAAAGAATTAGCCAAAAAGAAGTTGAAATGAATTTATTAAAATACATGAAGTTTTGAGTTATTTACAGGTGAAAAACTCCTTTAATTTTGCGGCTTTTTATTGTTAATTTATTTTGTACAATCTATTATACAATAATTAGTGTGTTTTATTTACAAGAGTCATTTTTTTAATTTATTGATTTTATATGCATTTATTTGGGATTTTACTCGGGGATTTTGCTAAGATCAAGATATTGAGATGATGAATCGTGGATTCATCACTTATGCAGTAGAATCGTAGCTTTTCCAAATTTTTCGTTTGCCAGAGCCGCTAGGGCCCCGACCATTTCACCAAGTCCCTGACTGTATCTGCCCACATTTTCCATCTCATCACCTTCCCCTGCATGTTCTTCATCTGATTCTCCATCTGGACCAACCTCATCGACACCCTATCAGTAACAGGGCCCCTACTCCGCCGCCAGTGAAGCCCCTTCCATTCCATCTATTCCCTTTGCATCCTAGCTTCATTTATGGTCGAGGTTTATTGCCTCGATCCAGACAGTGTCTTCGTGCAGGTCCCGGCTTCAAAGAACTCGATTTGGGTTGATTTCGAGCCTGCAAGGGGTATCCCAGGTGCTTCACTTTCCACGCTGAACCAGGACCCCATCACTGGGTTCTGGACCTTCTCGTGCATATCATTCTATGAGAATGAGCCTTCCAGTCGTGTAGAGCCCAAGATCGACATAGAAGACCATAAGAGGAGCGAGCATTCACGGATCGAAGGTTAACGGAAGCACCGCTCTTCCCTGTTCTTCGTGACCAGCAGATACCGTCTAATGAAGGGGGCTTTTTCAGTTGTGATCCCAACCGTCCATGCCACACATCCCTCGGCCGTTGATGAAATGCCAAGATCAGATCTGAAGTGTCAATCGACGAAAGGGTATCATGAGATGACAGTGTGTCACGTATATAAGTGAAATCCATCTGCCCATCCATCTTCGCACATTTGGGGTAAATTGCAAATCTCGCCTCACCACTTTTTGTATTTATTTATTAGTTATATAAATAAAGTATATAGTGTAAATAAATGAGGATATTTTGCATGAAGAGCCATATAGTTCTTGCATATTACACTTAAGTCCTCATCCACATCAACCGATAAGGCGTGGACTTTTTGCAGGAAGGCCCTTGTGCCTTTTGTAATTTATTTTTGGTGCTTTAAATTTGAACAACATTTATAGAGTAGTGGTATATTTTCACCTTAACCCCTACATTTATTTTATTTTCATTTATGCCCCTACCAGTTCATTGATTTTTGTTGATTTTTTTTCTATTTCTTACATATAGAAATTGTATTCCAAAAATTACCAAAAATACGGTTAAGCTCTTGATTGCACACACTTCCACACTTCCATGCCATATTTTTATTTTTGTAAATCAGGACTTTTTAATGTTTATTAAAAATCAAACAAAGAACAAATATTCCATGTTTAGATTTTAAAATACCAAAATAATATAAAATATTTTTGAAAAATTCCAAAAATATATGTTTTGAGTTTATATAATTATTTTACAACTCCAGAAAAAACCCTAAAAATAGAAAAAGAAAATACATAAAAATTAAAAAGATCCAAATCCAATATAAAAATATTAAAAAAACCCATAAAAACTAAAAATATAATTTTCTATCTCGTATTTTTTTTATATTATTATCTATTACAATTGATTTGAAGAATTTTGGTCTTATTTTGCTATTTTTAATCTTTATTTCAATTTCGACCAATTATTGAATCCCTAATTTGGGATTTTTTACTTTAAAAATCCATTAAAATTAGCAAAATTTCCTAAAATTTACAAAAATGGTAAAAAAATATTTAAAAACCAAAAATGGTTTTATTTCTTATATTTTGGGCATTTATTAGTATTTATAATTACATTATCCTATATTCTACATATAATCTTATATCCTATATTATTTATATTTAAAAGAAAAAGAAATTAAAAATTTGAAAAATATAAAAAGAAAAAAAATCAGGAAATCAAAATCAATTTAAAAAATATAAATATAAATATAGATATAGATTTATATATAAATATATATATATATAATTTTAAAAAAGAAAACCTAAAATAGGGAATAAAAGACAAGTTTGAACACACTAAATATTGATTAATAATAAACGTAGGCTACTCGGTTTTCTCTTTGTGGTTCGACCTCTACTTGATTGCTTACTATACACTTAGTTGTGTAGAGAATAATACACTTTAACTCCATTTTTGTTATTCATTACTTTATTTATATTGTGGGTTAATTGTTGATTGATCATGAGTTTCTTGAGCGGTCAATGCATCGACATGATTTCTTGCCTTGTGAGATTCCTAGACCCTCTCTAGATCCTTGTCATCAAATGGCGCTGTTACCAGGGAGCAATGTGTGCAGCCTATTTTATGTACATCCATTTGTTCATATATTGATGCAAGTAGTGTTTCGTTTCATTGTGCATATTTATTCATTTATTACTTGTACATAACTCATTTTGATACTTTTATTTGATTATCTGCGCTAATATACCTCTCTTTGTGAATTTGTTGTGAGGGCCTGCTACGCGAGGACAACTTCTTAGGAGGTTGATGTAGCCAAGCTTGGTGGAGACTGGTGTTCAGTCTTTGACTAGTTGGAGAGGCAACAAATGAGGTAAGGAGACTACACACGAGGTCCAGTGCCTGGGTGTCTGTTCCCTAGGGGCCTCATCGTAGTTTTTCCATATTTTCCACCACCTTCTTTTATTTTGTTTCACGATGTTTTGAGTTTTCCGCCTTATTTTCATTTGTTTTGTGTGTATGAGCCCTTAGCTTGTAGGTTGCTTGTATCGGTAACTAGGTCCACATCCTTAATAAGAATTGCATGCTCCTATAGTCTCTTACGATTGGATCTAGTCAAATAAATAAATGTTGATTATTTGGACTTCAGACCATGTGCCGAGAGAGTTCACATATAACGCTTGCAGGACCCGTTGTGGTAGGCACCGAGTGGTATCGAAGATCGGAGTTTTGGTCCCCCTTCTAAAAAATTAACATATGGTTCTTCACGTTTAATAGCAGCTACTGTCTAGGGTGGTTTCGTCGATTGCACACCATCATGTAGATAGGTTTAAAAATTCTATTTTTCATACCACATGGAGAGAGCTGGGAAGCACTGTAAGTCCTCTAACTCAAATGCACCAATATATTAAATTGGATTTCCATCATCGAATCAACTTGCACAGCTTTTTCGCTATCTCCTTCTATTTTGATCACTTAGGATTCAAATAAAAATCTACAAAAATCGTTAGGCGCTTGTATGCAAAATACACAAAAAAGTGAAAATAAAAAAATTAAAACAAGGGGACTGCTAAATAAACTTTGACCTTAATTAAAATTTATAATGCACTATCATTGCCTTGGGTTCATAAAGACTTTATTGTTTTCATGTACCGTTGGAGGGATCAAAACCCATCCCACGAGCGAGGCATGGACCGCTAAGGATTAGAGTCAAAAACCCAGTCTGTAATTGCCTTGTGTATCACTTACATTTTCGAAGTAATGGTGCTTCTATCGTACATGACCGAGTAGGTCCTTGTGAGCGATGGTGTTCCCTACTTGTGTGGAACATCCACTTCGTCTGAAGTACTGAGCCTAGGACACACCCTCACGGGGTGTATGTCTCATCAGTTTGCATCCGAGTAGATCCTTGCATGCTCAAGTGTGATTCCATTGTGAGTGAGGTCCGAAATAGTGGTTTCGCCTATCGACTTCCTCCCTCTATTCTTTTGGCTGAGTAGGGATCTGGGAGGGATTACAAGGACCTCAAAAAGTGTAGACTACATGTTACAAAGGTTGAGGACAAGTACGTGGTACTTTTCTAGCAGTACTCTCTCTCCTATAGGGTTAGCGTGCTAAGGACTTGTTATAAGATATGCCTGAAATAACAACTCTAAAAATGAAAAGATAATAAATAACCGATCCCTTACGACTTCATATGGTGTGAGTTGGTGAACCCAACTTTGTATTGTGTTTTTATGGATCTACAGTAAGGTCCAAAGATAAAGTCTCGCACATTTGCGTATATTTTGTCATATGTGTCTTATTTTTGACCCCCTGCTCAGTTCGAGCCTTTATACTATTTTACACTCCTTTTTATTCCTCATTGACTACCATATCTTTCTTCTTGCATCGATCTTCTCTTGCTCCATGATGATGATCCATGGATGGCTTAGTCGAGAATTCGTCGACACCCACATCGATTCCATGGACTAAATTCGAGGCGATTCCCGAGAACCCGATTCAGACTTTGCGAACCAATCACCAAAACTCCTCATTTTCTTCCCACCATCCTTTATGACCTAATAAACTGGGACCACTCTTGTCCCGCTCTTCGCCCGTTGTGAGTGGAGGTCGATTACAGTCTACATCTCTATTCCATTCACAACTATATTGGATTGGCCCTAATCTCATATTCATCATGGTAGTTGGAAATTCAATTTCAAGTGGGCTGATTGGGATTCTCTCCTATTGCAGATAGAAGCCAGCCTGGTCCTGGATCCCAATCCATAAATCATTTCTTCAGACTCAGACCAAGAAATGGCTCCCCAAGGGAAGGGCAAGGGGAAGCATCAATCCCAACCAGAGTAGGGACAGATGCCAAATCAGAATCAGGTGAATGATCAGTTGTTGGCTTCCATCCAAGCCATACAACAACAATTGACGGAGCAGGTCCTAGCACAAACTACATTTCAGGACATGCTGAACAACGTAATGAATAGACCAGTATGAGGAGGAGGTGGGGAAATACCCTGTGATAATCTAGATCTAGAAGAGGGGGCATGGAATGGGAACTCGAATCCTATGTTGAAAGAAACGTACAATCCAGGAGACGACAGATGACATAATGGATTCACATTCCACCAATCCGTGCTCATTTCGAGCTCAAACCCTAGTTCCTTGCGCTCCTCCCCTCATTTCGCGGGAACACCAATGAGGGCCATACATCCACCTGCAACAGTTATCTCTCATCTGCAAGATAAACCACTACACTAACATCTCGTTGGATGTAGTGAAGATGACTGCATTCTTCTTCAGCTTACAAGACAAGGCCCTCTATCGGGTCCATCATTTAGGAAAGGTTGAAATGACCTGGGAGGAACTAAAATCCGTGTTCCTTCATATGTTCTACCCTCTCAGTGGACTCAACTAGATGTGGGTCAGGATCAATAACTTCTCTCAGATCATCCACGAGTCTATCCATGAAGCCTAGGAGCGATTTACAGATCTCTAAGAGGAATGACCCCACCATGAGATACCGAGGACCAGTCTAGTCCAACACTTTTTCAGGGGCTGAACGTAGAGAGCCAGAGACTAGTGGAGGCCGCCTGCTGAGTATCCCATTTTAACAAGGATGAAGATGTGGTATGGCAGATTTTCGAAGAAATAGCCGAAGGAGAGGCCACCCTATCTTGATCATGTGCCTATCAGAGACAACCTCAGGTCCTCCAGAAGTTTGTTCATACGGCAGCATCCCGTGAGGCAAAGAAAGATGAGAGCTTCAACCTCAGTATCATCGGGTTCCATTGTTTGAAGGTTGGCATTAACAAGAAGCGGTCGCGGGATCTTGAAAAGCTCACTGTGATCGAAGAAAGGACACATAACCTAGATAAGCTGGACCAAATCACCAAGCAGTTGGAGCTACTGGTGAGCACCATCAGTTCTGTCTAGTTGATGACACCATCGTCAGAAACTCCTATGGAGAAGAAGGAAGAACCGTCACTGCCACATCAGCCTCAGTTAAGTCAGCAGCAACCGACCATCCAGCACGTATAAACGTGTAGGCGCCCAAACAGGTCCCACAGAAACAACAAATAGCGGTCTACCAGCCAGACTGCCTCCCATCTTCTGATCCAGCATTTCCACCACCATCCCTGATTCAGGAAGTAAATGGTGTATGGAGCAGCAACACACAGTTGACCCATCCTACAGGACAACATCAGGGCCAACCACCTGCCAACCAACCTTACCACCAACCTCAGGGTAGTCGTTATGCACAATCCTCCCAACCTCAGCTTCAATATCAGTACCACCGGTCTCCATAATATCACAACTGGAGATAAATCACAGTAATGCCCACAACCGCAGTACCGTCATCCATAATCATACCATAAGTACATGACTGGACAACAACAACGATATCCCCCTCCTCGATATCAATAGTATCAGCTCCCTCCTCCTCCTCATCAACATCAGCAGCCTCAGCCTCCCAACCGTCAACAATAGTGTGGTTTGCACGTTGAAACTTCTAGGGCAGTTCCAGTGAACCCAACCATGGATTGCTTGGCCCAACTTGTGAAGGGTCTAGTTGAGATGACCAAGAAGATCGATGACCTAACCGACACTAAAACTTCTATTCTGGTGCAGGTCAAACTAAATCCCAATAATTTTAAAAGGAAAGAGCAGATAGAATGTGATGCCCCGTCTATGCCTGTAGAATCAGATGATTGTAATATTGCTTTATCTAATGCCATCACTCTCAGGAGTAGTAGGACTTTACCTCCATCTGTTGCAAGCCAAGGGAAGAATAAAGCTTTGACAGGTGAATCGTCATCTTCTGCATTAGTCGCACCGACTACAGGTTCAGGTGAGGAAGAAGAAGGAGGAGGAGTCATGCCAGCTCTCATCCACCACCATCTCCACCACCAAAAATAAAAAAATCAGAAAAATCAAAAAGACCAAAAAGATGATCGCAGTCAATGTGAAGCCGCGCCAGCCATGGAAGAGCCAGCAACATTAGCCGATCCTACGCCAGCTGAAGGAGCGGAGACTGCTCCTTTTGCTTTTCCACCAGCAATAGAATGTTCACCTTCAGCATGTATACCTTTTTGTGATCTGGATGTACAGAATTTTGTGGATAAGAATTTTATTGTAAATAAGAACACTGCTTTCGATTTCAGCACTATAAATATTCCTTTTCTTGATTCAATAGAAAAATCCAAAAAAATGTAAAAAAGTGCATTATCTGATCCTGGAGTTGTGGATATTCTTAGTAATTTGACTATTGAGATTCCGTTGATGAAGCCATGGAATACATGCCTGCGGTGAAGAAAGGTTTGAAGGAAGCATGTACAAACAAGCATCTGCCTACCCATAATGAAAGACGCCAACAAGTAGAGAAGCATGTCCTCACCATGGCAACATTTGCAGCCATCAGCAATCTTCCTCAAAAGATGCAAGACAAAGGAGAACCATTGATCAGATGCAAGATTTTTGACCAAGTCTTCGAGCAGTCCCTTCTTGATAGCGGTTCTTCCATCAACCTCTTGCCCTCGTCATTACAAAACGAATTCAGGCCGGGTCCGTTGAAGCAACCACACATGATCCTTCAGTTCACATATCGATCCATCAAGCGAACCCGAGGTTTGCTGGAAAGATGTTGTGGTAAAGGTGCACGATATGCCGTTGTTAGACATACGAGACCACGACGAGCCATTATGCAATAAATGTTATTGCGAATATCATTCCCTGATTTGAAATGAAGAATATATAATTTGCATAATAGGTCCCTTAGTAAATTAGGGTTATGTACCATGGTCATCTTGATGATCATACAACTGTTGATTCAAATATTGAATCATAGAGGTTGGTGCTTGGATGAACATCTAAAGGGTTAGATTGAGGATTCATCAAGCACCATCAAATGATTGTTGAGTGATGATCTCCAGCCTGAGTAGGAGATGACAATTCTTTACCATTTAGGCTGATATCTGACCGACCTCTTGATGCATGTCCTCTGCATATGAATAGAGATTCAGAGGTGTCAGATTAGTTAGGTCAAAGAGTTGACTTATTGAGATCGAGATAACCAAAGTCCTATGTCGTATGTTGTTATGATATAGGCATACATCCTCTGACCGGAGACAGATGTGTTACTATATGTCTGAGTATCTACATTTGGCAGACCAACAGGTTGATGATCTAATCATGGTCTATACACCGGCGCGCTGGTGTGCATATAAGGGCATATAAGTAATACAATCTCTCAAAGGGATCATACAGGTTCATTACTGAGTCGGAAGACATGAGATCACTCATGAGATATTAGGAAGAATCAAATTCCGTGCACGATCATCTCGCTTTGGAAGCTTGACTGAATTTGTAGGTTTAATATATATTTTTGGAAAGCATATGATCAATACCTGGGTATGATATATGCTTTTGGAAAGTATAAGATCGATACCAACTCCCAATAGTCAAATGAGAAACTTAATGATAAATCCATGAAGTAGACAGTGTAAAATTGATCTTGTACTTCGGGATTATTCTGGGTCTTCCAGTATGAAGGATGTACAGGTATTGGGAATACCTAAGGGTGATGTGATCATAAACGGTTGGATAACCATGACGCTTCCATTCCTAGGGAGTGATGAAACGGGTCTGGATTTTAGTGACTCCTCTCAGTAGAGAAGTAATCTAATCTTAGTCCAAATGTTCGACATTGATATGAATGTGATTCAGATGCAATGAGAAGATTAGATTTGCGGTCTTGATTTAATCAAGCATCTATGGGAGGCACGAGATCTGGATTTGAGATGTGATCTCCATATCCAAGTAACTATACAAGGAACAATATAATCACCCTGTCCTTATCTCCAAGTATTCTCAAAGAAAGCGCATTATCCTCGAAAGAGTTTAGGATAATTTCATTGTTGATATAAGTATCCGAGCATTGAGAAAATGGATAATTATATGTGATTTAATTATCATGATTAATATGAATTCGATTCATATTATAAAGAGAGTTATCTTAGATAATTAAATGTGATTTGATTATCAAAGATGTAAATAACGTGAATATGATTCACATTATTTGGGCACATGAGAATAGAGATACAAGATGATTAAATGTGATTTAATTATCATGGATATTGAATAATGTGGATAGCACTATCCATATTAATCACATATATTATAAATATGATTTATAATATATAAGAGAGAGCTATTTGTAATTTGCATTTGATTATTAAATGTTGATGTGAATTAGATTCACATTGGACATTGAATTGAAAATGTAATTTACATTTTATTTTGGGTTGTAAATATGATTCACAAATTTTTTTAATGGCAAGATTGCAATGTCTATAAAATAATTGTGAATTATTTTTGTAGAATAAGTTGCAACAAAAGTTGTTGCATAATCTTGAAGATTGCATTATAGAGATGAGAGCCACCTTCCATATACATGGAGTGGGCGGACACCTCTCCTATTAGGAATGTGTGGCCGTCCCCTCTTTCCAACATGGATGGAGGCACTCTCTCTCCTACGATCTCCATGAGATCTTGATTTAATTTGGTGATTGAATTATATTGATTTATCAATATATAATTAATCTAAATTAAATTAATTATTGTTTTTTTTACCAACACAAATCACAGCCATTAAAAGAAACACAAATCAATGAGAGCCATTAGATTTGTGTTGCCCATGGATTGAGATCCATGGATCCCAAAATATTATAAAAGGAGAGGCACCCCTTTGCTCTTCTTTACACAATGAGAATATAAGTCTCTCTCTCTTTCTCTCTCTACATGCCCTCTCTTCTTCTCTCATGTGGTCGTCCACCATGGATATCCTAGAGAGGTTCTCCCGCAGCATCATCGTCGTTATGCTGCCCGATCGTTTGCTCGTGGATCTCCATCTACTTCGGTGCGCCTCGCTAGTGAAAGAAGACGTTGGATCTCGCGTGTCGAAATCATGTGATTCGCCGCTTGGATCATCAATAAGGATTGCGAGGAGCACGTTTTTCATCAACAAGCTCGCAAGTGTCTCCTCCGTCGGATCGGACTTGAGACAGGAGGTCTCTTTGTTTAGAAACTCGATCGCAACCACGCTTCAAGAGATAATCCTATTACTTGTTTGTGGTTTAGACGAAACGATCCGAGAAGTGTTCTTGAATCATGTGCATTCGTCGCATGAAAATTTTTTAAATTCCGCTGCATAGAACAACTAGTGCGACTAGTCGTTCTTCGTTGTATTCGATACAACGCTCACACTTCCATGATGCGCTTGAGGATTATCCCATATTCTTCAAGTGGTATGAGATTCTTAGGTCGAAGTTTTTGGATACGATCCGTAAACCTAGGACGACTTGGGTTCGTTAAGGTTGCGAAAGTTTTTGTCGCATTTCATTTTCGCACGTCTATTTAGTGAATGAAATTGGCCCTGTTTAAATGTTTAAACACGACTTAATCACTTGTATTTTGTTCTCCATTAAATAATTAAACCATAGGATCTGAGTTTACATAATTTGAGTTCCGTTTGCTTGAGATATAGTCGTTTTAATGAACATGTATTCACTGTTGCGAGAACTGCGAATCTTAACATGACTAATGAGTTAATTGCTGTTTTGATCCGCTTAGAAATGATAAAATATCACTTAGGTTCTGTCATAAATCAAATTGGAAATCTTTGGAAACTGATTTTGTCTAATTTGGATTTGAGTCGATTGAGATATGTTAATTTTAGTAAGTAGGGGTCACTGCTGAAATTACATTCCTAATCAAGAACCATGTGATTGTTAATTAGTGAAATTAATTATTAATTTCATGAAATAATTATGAAAAATATTTGAGAAATATTTAATGATGATTATTTTCTAAATTGACTTAGCCTCAACCAATAAATTGATTAGATTTAATCTAGATCATAATTAGGAACTCAATCAACAAACAACTTGCTTGAATAGGATTGAGAATTTGTATAGCAAATTTCCTTATAATAAAAACTGTTTTGATAATTACTATATGGTATAATTTCGGTTGAAGAACTGATGATCATCTCAAGTACACATTGATCTATTTGGCATTATCCTTTCCTGATGTGGATATGGTGTCTAGTCGGGGAGCGTTGTGGTAGCGGGTCGCACCGGTTGCAGTCTATCCCACTCCCGCCGGTACTAGCCATGACAGCGGGTAGGGACTCGATAATGCTGGAGAAATCAAGATGTATTTTTCTAATTATTAAAATTCGAATTAATACGTACTTTGAGATAATACCATATATATATTCAAGTAAAACCAATCATGTTTGTTGATTGAATTGGATTGAAAATTGATTTAATAAGATTGAATTAATAATATCCAAGTAAAAAACTCTATTATGAATAAACATAATATTTCCCTTGGAAGAATTAGTTATATGAATATGATTCATGATAATTAATTAAAATTTGAATATGAGGCAGAGGATCACATAAGTGACATCCTTGGTCTCCCGTTAAGGCGAAGGATTTCCGTCGCCAGGGATTGCATATAGGTGACGCCTGTCCGAAGTGACAGCTCCTGTATGCAAGCGCATCTGGATCGGGCTCTTTGCTTCTCGAAAGAGTAAGGCCGTATGCGTAGTGACCCCAATATTGGATCCTCATATTATTGGGACGGTATTGGATTGCGCATAGCGAGTACTATTCCTGTTGACGGTTGGTTCAATTAATGACGGGTCAACATCACCTTTGGGGTGGTGGGCCCGGGTGTTAAAGATCGAATTGGAAGATGCAAGTTGGACTTGCAAGGCGGAATGTGTTCCCGCTTCCTTTTATCTGAGTTACAGATTCTCATATTATTAGGATGTAACAAAGATAAGGAAGGAGATCCCAGATCTTGCTGAGATATGATGGTAATTACATCTCTTACATTGAAAGTGATTAAGGGAATGAACTTTCAGTGTTGACAAGGCAAGACAACTTTGATATAAAATTCCTAAATCAAAGTAAAATATGTGTGTATATATATATTTACATATATATTTATGCAAAATTTCTTATTTCAGCTAATTCTTCATTAAACCCACTCAATGTTGTACTCAATAATAACCAGTATAATATCGTGAATTGGATCCATGATCAAGATATTATACATGCAATTGGACACATATTGTATGTGGTTGCAATGTGCAAGTTTCCTCATAATAATGAGGAATGACAATTAAATAGACAATAGGACTACAACCCTAGGGTTTGTATGTCTCTATAGTCTTGATCTCTCATCGAATGTACTTTGAAAGTGACATGTCGATGATGATCGTAATTGTTAAATAATCCTTATAAAATCTAAGAAGATGTTCTGGCATACATATGTGCTCTCGACATTTAATCTTGAATGGCATGGTTATCTACATCATGCAGAATGGTGGCTCTATAAGAGATGATGTATTCAAATTGTTTGAGTACCCGCCTGAACCTATGTTTTTAAGAGTTTAGATGGATGTAGATATGATGAGTGTCATCATTCTACTGTCTATACTCTGGTCATTCATGAAGCTTCATAATATTTATATTGTATGAATTAAATGAAGCATGTATAAATGTTGAAATACTCTTACATTGAATTCTTTTGAGTTCAACATAAGAGATCCTTAAGTCTTAAGCAATGGTTGTTTAAGATGCATAGAGCGTAGTGGAAGAATGGGTTGGACCCAAGATGAGAAGGATAGTCAAAGAGTTGACCGTACTTCTATGACTTCCATATGACATCCAAAGAGCTGGATGAATGCCAATAATACTGCAACAAGCTGATGTGTTGATAGTATGACTATCAAATATATCTAGAATTAGAATCGGATAGTACATCAGAATAATCTACATATAATCATTGAAATTGACTTACTTATTTGATTAGATAAAGTCTAATAATTGTATCTCTATCTTCTAATGACACTTGCAATAGGTTGCATGTATTAGAATATTAGAAATTTGATCTTAAGGTTTAATGGTCATCCAAGTTGGAATTGATGCAATTGTTGCAATAATTCCACTAGATCAATAGATTTCATATTTTCAGTGGGAGCCCTTAGTCTTAGAGAATTTCTGTGTGACTTGGATATTAGAATACACTCATAGTTTATTTCTAAATGTTGGGAATAAGCATGAATTTTTGAATAGACCTATAATAAAGAATTATTATGGAGATATTTCAGATAGTAATCTAACATCTAGTGGACTCCACTAAAATAGAAAATTAATGAATGGTTCATTAAGATTTCTAATACTGAAAATTAAACCTTTAAAGATCAATAGGAGGATGAAGATCATTTGACAATGATCTGGCATCATGTTTTGGACATACGTTTGTTAATGAGATCAATAGACAACTAAGAGCTGAAACTTTAGAATGTCTAAAATTTCAAATCTTACATACTTGTGAATATTGTATTCAAAAGTAAAAATGTCCAATACACCCTTCCTTGGAATGGTGTAAGATGTCAAGGTATTCAAGATCTTATATATATTGATGTATGTGAATAATCTATATTAGAATAAACCTTATGGATATGTGATTTTTATTGATGTTATTTTGTGATATGAGATTTCTTCTCTTCACATAGAAACCTTTGAAATGTTCATAGATTTCATAATTTTGGTTTAGAACCAAAGTTTGATGGAAGATTAAATGAATTTGATCTAATCTAGGTAGTCAGTACCTATAAGATGAATTCATAGAATACCTTATAAAGATATGAATATCATTTCTATATCACTCCTCCTAATAAAGCTAAACTCAATAAGAGTTGTAGGGAGATACATTTGGATCATGTGTGACATGATATGATCAATGGTGAATATTAGCATAATTATCTATTAGTTTCCAAGGTATATATGTAGTAGAGACAAAATATATATCATTAAGGTTCCATGTTGATAAATCGGAATCTAGCACTAGAGAGTGCTACTTCATTAGGAAAATAAAAGATGGTATTGGATACCTACTTTATGACCGTGAGATTCTTAAATGATCTCAACTGTGAGAATATGATTCTTATAGGATGACTCTCTTGAGAATCTTACTCATTTAATCTTGATGAATTAGAAACTAAAAGGACAAATAAAGATGAAATACTAATACCTCTTCAAATAAGTTTGAAGATGGATTCCATGTGTCAGTTGAATCTGACACCGATCTAACTTCATATGATGAACCTCTAAAGATCATGACATGGAAAGATGGATGTTAGCAATAAAGTCTAAAGTAGACTTCATATATATATAGGTAAGACCCATTAAGGTGTAAATGGATCTTCAAGAGAATGAGGGAACCTGATGAGAAGGTAGAGACCTTCAAAGCACGGTTCATAGCCATGAGCTGCACACCGAAGAGAAGACATCGCTTGCGATAAGACTTACTCTTCAGTGACCATGCTTGAACCCATCAGAATATTGCTGACTATAGCTACACAACTTGACTATGACATCTTCATGATGAAAGTCAAGATTACATACCTCCATGAATACCTCTTTGGGGATATTCACATGAAGTAGCCCCAAGGCTTCATGGTTGAGGAAGTAAGGTGTGCAAGCTAAAGAAACTCCATCTATGGACTCAAATAAGCTTCTTGTAGTTGGAACATTGGATCTGATGGATTCATAAATGTTATGATTTCAGATAGTATCTTGATGTACCATGTGAAGCTTAGTGGGAGTGCTATTGTGTTCATAATGCTATACGTAGATGATATCCTAATAATTTGGAATGATATAAGGATAATAATAAGTGTTTATAGACTGGCTATTCCATACATTGAGATATGATCTCAAGGATACCTCTTAGATCTTGGTTCTGAAGATGTTCAGAAGCAAAGAGAAGAGGGTATTGGGACTGTCACATTAATGGTACACCTTAGACACTTCCATTTTCTGGAAAATTCCAAGAAAGGCTTCTTTCCCTCAAGATATGGTACTGACCTATCTAAAGGGATAGCACCTCAAAGAGTTGAAGATGTGAATGCTAAAACTGCTTGCCCTTGTGCATCAGTTTCGAGAAGCCGGTATATGCTAGATGTATACAAAAGCCAGATGTCTGCCGTGCAGTGGGAGTAGTAAACTATTATTAATCCTACTAAGATGATAAAACACTTGATTGCAGTAATAACAATATCTTCATAGAGGACAAGACTTTTGATATAGTGATCTCAAAGTCTTATCTTCAAGAAATTAAGACTTTATAGATAGTGATCTAAAAGGTCTTAACTGCGAATACCTTATGAGATAGAGATCTCCAGGAATAAGGCTATTCTGATAAGTATAAATTGGAATTACATACTGGTTATAATAATTATTGAGATTTAGTGTCAAGGACACTATGACTGATATGATTGAGTATTGGTTGCATGAGATGCAACATTCACATTGGAAACTGTCACTAGGAGATATGCAAGTGCCGTAAAAGGAATTGGCATAGTCTCTTGGGAACAGAGTGATTGATCAGCTTACCTGGATATTTTCTCAATAGCCTATGATTGTCACATGAGTGTGGATTTAAATGATTAGCCCATTAATGGCTCTTTGGGCTAGTGAGAGATTGTTGGACATGCGATCCCACGGTGAGCCATTATGCAATAAATGTTATTGAGAATATCATTCCCAGATCTGAAATTAAGAATAGATAATTTGCATAATAGATCCCTTAGTAAAATTAGGGTTATGTACCATGGCCATCTTGATGATCGTACAGCTATTGATTCAAATATTGAATCATAGATGCTGGTGCTTGGATGAACATCTAAAGGGTTAGATTGAGGACTCATGAAGCACCGTCAAATGATTGTTGAGAGATGATCTCCATCCTGAGTAGGAGATGGCAATTCTTTCTCATTTAGGTTGATATCCGACCGAACTCTTGATGGAGGTCCTCCGCATAGGAATAGAATTCAGAGGTGTCAGATTAGTTAGGTCAAAGAGTTGACTTAACGAGATCGAAATAACCAAAGTCCTATGTCGCATGCTGTTATGATATATGCACACATCCTGTGACTGGATACAGATGTGTTACTATATGTCTGAGTATATACATTAGGCAGACCAATAGGTTGATAACCTAATCAAGGTCTATACACCGACACGCTAGTGTGCATATAAGGTCATTTGAGTAATACAATCTCTCAAAGGGATCATACAGGTTCATTACTGAACCGGAAGACATGAGCTCACTCATGAGATATTGGGAAGAATCAAAATCCATGCACGATCGTCTCGCTTTGGAAGCTTGACTAAATTGGTAGGTTTGATATATACTTTTGAAAAGTATATGATCAATACCTGGGTATGATATATGCTTTTGGAAAGTATATGATCGATACCAACTCCCAATAGTCAAATGAGAAACTTAATGATAAATCCCCGAAGTAGACAGAGTAAAATTGATCTTATACTTCGGGATTATTCTGGGTCTTCCAGTGTGCAGGATGTACAGGTATCGAGAATACCTAAGGGTGATGTGATCATTAACAGTTGTATAACCATGACGCTTCCATTCCTAGGGAGTGATGAAACGGGCCTGGATTTTAGTGACTCCTCTCAGTAGAGAAGTAATCTAATCTAAGTCCAAATGTTGGACATTGATCTGAATGTGATTCATATGCAATGAGAAGATTAGATTTGCGGTCTTGATTTAATCAAGCATCTATGAGAGGCCCGAGATCTGGATTTGAGATGTGATCTCAATATCCAAGTCACTATACGTGGAACAATACAATCGCCCTGTTCGTATCTCCAAGTATTCGCAGAGAAAGCGCATTATTCTTGAAATAGTCAGGAAAATTTCATTGTTGATATAAGTATCCGAGCATTGAGAAAATAGATAATTATATGTGATTTAATTATCATGATTAATATGAATTCGATTCATATTATAAAGAGAGTTATCTTAGATAATTAAATGTGATTTGATTATCAAAGATGTAAATAATGTGAATGTGATTCATATTATTTGGGCACATGAGAATAGAGATCCAAGATGATTAAATGTGATTTAATTATCATGGATATTGAATAATATGGATAACACTATCGATATTAATCACATATATTATAAATGTGATTTATAATATATAAGAGAGAGCTATTTGTAATTTACATTTGATTTTTAAATGTTGATGTGAATAGGATTCACATTGGATATTGAATTGATAATGTAATTTACATTTTATTTTGGGTTGTGAATATGGTTCACAAAATTTTTTAATGGCAAGATTGCAATGTCTACAAAATAATTGTGAATTATTTTTGTAGAATAAGTTGCAACAACAGTTGTTGCATAATCTTGGAGTTAGAGATAAGAGCCACCTTCCATATACATGGAGTGGACAACCACCACTCCTATTAGGAATGTGTGGCCATCCCCTCTTTCCAACATGGAAGGAGGCACTCTCTCTCCTTTGATCTCCATGAGATCTTGATTTAATTTGGTGATTGAATTATATTGATTTATTAATATATAATTAATCTAATTTAAATTAATTATTGTTGATTTTACCAAAACAAATCTTGGCAATTAAAAGAAACACAAATCAATGAGAGCCATTGGATTTGTGTTGCCCATGGATTCAAATCCATGTATCCCAATTTATTATAAAAGGAGAGGCACCCTTTGCTCTTTTTTACACAATGAGAACATAAGTCTCTCTCTCTTTCTCTCTCTATACACCCTCTCTTCTTCTCTCATGTGGCCGTCTACCATGGAGGCCCTAGAGAGGTTCTCCATTGCCGCAACGTCATCGTTATGCTGCCCGATCGTTTGCTCGTGGATCTCCGTCTCCTTCAATGCACCTCGCTAGTGAAAGAAGACGTCGGATCTCGTGTGTCGAGATCAGGAGATTTGCCTCTTCGATCATCAACAAGGATTGCGAGGTGCATGTGTTTCATCAACACGCTTGCAAGCATCTCCTCCGTCGGATCGGACTTGAGACATGAGGTCTCTTCGTTTAGAGACTAGATCGCAACCACGCTTCAAGAGGTAATCTTATTACTTGTTTGTGGTTTAGACGAAATGATCCGAGAAGTGTTCTTGGATCATGTAGTTTCGTCGCATGAAAAATTTTTAAATTCCGATGCATAGAACAACTAATGCGACTAGTCATTCCTCGTCGTATTCGATACGATGCTCACGCTTTCGTGATACGCTTGAGGATTATCCCATATCCTTCAGCAGTGTCCTTTTGATTTTATGATCCTTGATATGGACTCCCCTGCATCATTACTATAGACCCACATTATCCTTGGATGACCATTCTTGCACACCGCAGAGGTCGTAGTTGACTACTGGTCCAGAAGGATCACATTCAACTCGAGCAATCACAGAGTTACAATAGACATGGTCAGTGAGCCAAAGGTCGTATCTGATGAAAGTCATGCACACCGCCTGAAGCAGACTGTGACTTCAATGACGAAATCCAAGCTACAAGACTCTCTTTGAACAACATATGGACCTTGAAAATCCTCTCTCCTTAGGAGGAACATGAAAGCACAGTCGATACAAGCTCTGACAACACTTGGGAGACAGAATCAAATTTGCTTATGCATCTTTTCAAATGATTCACTCCAGCCCGAACATGATGAACCACTGCAGATTGGTTCGGCACATTGTCAGCAGAGCAGCAAGCCACTAAGGTAAGCAACGCCTCTAAAATGATGGCAGATCATCCGCCTAGCGGGATAGCTTCTGAAGTGCCCGAGAAGCAGGCCAGAATAGAACCATAGTTAAATCCACTTCCGGTAGGCCTTAAGTTGCTTTCCTTGTAGGTGAGGAGAAGATGTATCTGGTCATCGTCAGTAGCAGGCTGACCCCAGACCAAGAATCTCGACTTCTTAAGGTTATAGAGATAAATTGCAAGTCACTTGATTTGCACGTCAGACCTCTTCTGGATAAATCCTGCTCTGTGCTCACACCATATCTTTCTGGAAGAAGATGCCAAGCTGTCCTGAGAATTCCAAAGAAGACTGAACAGAAATATGAGGGTCGTCATCATGAAAGAAATTATGAAATGGTGTGATGCAGGTTTTATTTACCCCATCTCCGATTCAAAATGGGTGAGCCCTCTGCTTGTAGTTCCAAATAAATCAGGGCTCACTGTGGTTACAAATGACAGAGGAGAGGAGATCTCTACTCGGGTCTGACATCCAAGCATGTATGTGTTGACTACCGCCGTCTTAATACAACAACCAAGAAGGATCACTTCCCCTTGCTGTTCATTGATCAAGTACTGGAAAGACTAGCCGGCAAGGAGTTTTTCTACTTTTTGGATGGGTACTCCGGGTACAATCAAGTGGCAATCTCCCCTTAGGACCAAGAGAAGAATACCTTCACTTGCCCTTTTGACACCTATTCTTTCAGAAGAATGCCCTTCGGACAATGCAACACACCGACTACATTCTAAAGATGCATGCTTGCAGTTTTTGTCGAGATGATAGGCAGTTTTATTGAGGTATTTATGGACGAATTCTCCAACTATGGTGATAGATTCGATTCTTGTCTCGAACACATGGACATAGTACTTCAGAAATTTCATGAAGTCAATCTTTTGCTATAGTGGGAAAAGAGCCACTTCATGGTCAAAAATGGGATTGTGCTGGATCACATCATCTCCAAACGTGGCATTGAGGTTGAGCCGGTGAAGGTGGATGTGATTGCCAATTTAGAGCCACCTAAGACTGTCCAAAATGCGAGGTCATTTCTGGGGTGTGTGGGTTTCTACAGGAGATTCATTCATGACTTTAGTCGCATTGCTCGACCTCTCACAGAGATGTTATGCAAGGAGACTGAGTTTAATGTCGATCAACATGTTCTCTATTCATTTAATCAACTGAAGGAGCTAATCACTCAAGCTCCAGTCCTACAACCGCCTGATTGGTCTCTTCCTTTTGAGATCATGATAGATGCATCAGACTTTGCAGATGGGGTTGTTCTAGGACAAAGGAAAGACAAGGCACCCTATGCCATTTACTATGCCAACAAAACACTAAATGAAGCTCAATGAAATTATACTGTCACAGAGAAAGAATTGTTGGTTGTGGTTTTCACCCTTGAGAGGTACATATCCTATTTTCTTGGATCTAAAGTCACCATCTATACTGACCGTTTTACTATCAGATATTTACAGCAGAAGAAGGATGCCTAGCCTAGACTTATCATATGGATCCTTATCCTCCAGGAGTTCAATTTGGAAATCAAAGACAAGCATGGGGTTTAGAATGTAGTAATAGATCACCTCTCCAGAATTTAGCAGCAAGAGCCTCCACTGAGCAACACACCCATCACAGACACCTTTCCTGATGAATCGATTATAGCTGTGGATTCATTCCTTTTGGTATATCGATATTGTGAACTACCTCGTCTTGAGTGTAGTTCCACAAGATTGGACGAAGCTCAAAAGGACAAGTTCATATCCACTATCCATTTCTACCAATGGGAAGATCCTCTCTTATTCAGAGAAGAAGCATACTACATTTGGCGTAGGCGTATCCCTCAGGAGGAGCATCACAGTGTCCTCAAGCATTGTCATTCACTCTAATTTGGTGGGCACCACTCTGGATATAGAACGACAGCGTAAGTATTGTAGTATGGCCTCTGGTGGCCTACTCTATTCAAGGATGTTGCAACATACTTCAAGCGCTGCACTGACTGTAAGAGATTGAAAGGTACCCTTACAGTTAAAGATTCAATGCCCCTGAAGTTCGTTCAGATTGTATATGTGTTCTATGCTTGAGGCATCGATTTCATGGGACCCTTCCCCAAGAGTTAGGGATACAAGAACATCCTTCTTGCCTTTGACTATGTGAGTTGTTGGGTTGAAGATATCCTCGCTTGAGCCGCAGAGAGCCATACAGTTTGTTGCTTTCTGAAAGAGAACATCATCTCACGGTTCAGGATTCCGAAGATACTGATATCAGATGGGGGTAGTCACTTCATTAACAGAGAGGCCAAGAAATTAACGAAGGAATACAACATCGAGCATAGAGTTGCATCTCCTTACAATACTCAGACTAATGGCATGGTTGAATCATCAAACAGAGAGATCAAGACGATCCTCCATAAGCTTGTAAAGCCGGATAGGAAAAATTGATCCCAAATCTTGGACTCAGTCCTTTGATCATACAGAACTGCTTACAAGTCTCCTTTGGGCATGTCTCCCTACCCTCTTGTATATGGGAAGCCAAACCATCTGTTAGTAGAGTTGATTCATAAATCATCGTGGGCAGTCAAGGCCGATCTCCCACCAGGGTTCAGCCCCAAAGTAGTCTATGTCTCAAGGCCTCAAGCTACTAACCTTTGTCGAGCGGCCACGCTTTCTTATAAACCAAACCTTCACGAAGAAATACTACTATATAACATCAAGATCAAGGATGTCGAGGCGCGTCATTCGAGGCTTTGTAGCATTCTCTTGCCCTGAGGATGGCGAGTGAGTCGCGGTCAAGCCGTCATTCGTGGGTGAACAATGGATCTAGGAAAAGTCGAAGTGTGCATAGCGAAAAGATCGACTGCTATTTCTGGGTCAAAGAGCGCCTCGGACGCACCAACCATGCTTACCAGAAAAGATATGAGACAAAGTGGAAGCGTAGGGAAGTCCACATGATTCGATCCTCCCGTAGGTCACACCCTACGAAAACCTTGGTACATGAAATGATTGTGGCATTACAATTTGGACTCACAAAAAGTTGGTCAGAAAATAAAAGAGGATCTGAATATGCTCTTGGTATTATGAGACTATGCATATGATAACACAATGATGTACAAGGAGAAGGTTAAACACTGGCTTGACCGACACATCAGATGAAAGACCTTCGAGACTGGATGGAAAGTGTGACTATTTGATGCAAAGCTGAAGATACTCCCGGGCAAATTAAAGATTAAACGGACAAGGCCATTTAGAGAGCAAGAAATGCGTGACAATGTAAACATTGTGATATCTGAATTGTCTCCAGATGCACAATAGTTTGTCTTCAACTGCCAGCTACTGAAGCCTTACCTTGAGCATGACACTTTCCTGGCCGTTGTCGATTTTGTCCAAGTGATATGCACTGAAGGAGCATCCACAACCTCAGCAGCATTGAAAGATTCAGATAACGTCCCTCAAAAAATCTTCCTTTAGTTTGCTTATTTTCTTATTTTCTTATTTTCTTTTGTAGTTTCTGCTCAGTTTTCCTCATTCATTGCTTCTATACTTAGGATATGCTTCATCCTAAGTATATGGTGCATGAGTGTTGTAACCTATCCATTCTTTCTCTCAACAACTGCCAATCTCTTGTTGATATACCTGTCTATACATAGGGATATCTTACCCTAATTATAGGGGGAGATAGGACAAATGGTTGAGTTGTTCATCCCATCCCTTGACCCCTCCTAAATGTAGATACAGTTTGCTATACTTAGGATTAATTGATCCTAAGTATAGGGGGACAACTGACTTCTCATTCTTTCATTCATTAAGTATAGGCTTTTCTATACTTAGTTGTGTTATACCTTCTCTTCTCCCTTCGATCTATGAGGGCATAGCTCAAGCTAAGTATAGGGGGGATCATATACACTATGTATATACTTTAGCCATAACACGTACTTTCATATTTTTAATAAACATGGCTAAATTACTATTTATATACAAACATATATGATTCATTAATAAAAAGATGAATATTATTCCTCAAATTATTTTTGTATATTTCGTAATTAATAACTCAAGTAAAAATATTTTGCAAAATGTTTGAAAAATAGTTTGAAAATCTAGTTAAAAATATTTAGAAAATTGTTTGAAAAAATCAACTTTTGTAAAAATGTTTGGTTTGTAAAAATTTCTTTTCTTTATATGAAATAAAAATATTTTGAAAACGTATTTATAAATGGTTTGGAAAATGGTTGCAAAAATATTTGAAAAATCTATCTATACTATTTGAAAAACCTTTGTAAAATGATTTTCAAATGTTTGTAAATGGTTGTAAAAAGTATTTGCAAAAATTCTTTTGGACTTTAGTTTTCAAAACAATTTGTAAAATCATTTTCAAATAAATTTAAGGAATATAGCCATCACAAAAAAACTTTATTAGCTATATATACACATTTATAAGTAATTATCATATATCCCTTATGTAAATTCTTAAAAACCCAAGTCTTGTAAATAATTGATGCATCCCCCTGTGTATATTTGTACCTACTTTCTTAGCAAAAATATTTTATCTTAAAAAATCCCTAAAAATTAGCAAAATAAAAAATTCCAAAAACATTTGCAAAAATCTTCTTCAAAAATTGCATTAAAATTTGCAAAACTTTTAAAAAATCCATAAAAAGTCAAAACTAGAAAATGGTATCACAAAAAGATTTTCTTGCATTGTACATAGCATTTGTATTTTTCGGAATAGTATAGACAATTGAACAAGCCAAAATAAAGTCCGGAGATTGGAGCTTGGAATAGACCTTAATACACCTAATTTCAGAGGAACCCACTGAGGACTGAAAGTGGAAAAGTTTCAGGTTACCTTGACTTAAATATTAGGTTTCATAAGACTATGTTCATGAGTCAATTCAATGTGCTTAAATAGTACCCTTCATATTATCCGTACGACTCTTGGGACAGTGACTTGATTGTAAACCTCATACCTAGAACATAGCTCAACTCAGATGGACTGTTGAAAAATCTTGGAGTCTAAGTAGGGACGATGCAAGCCCACTTCGTCAATGGTGGCTCAAGAACCATTCTTGGGGATTGCTGTCATCAGTACTCTAATCCACTTCTTTTGGTAACAAGGATATCTAAAGATTGGAGATGAATTGTCTACCGGCACAACTTTTCCAAGACCCCGAAACAATGGGTGGAACAAAAGATGCTATATCAACTGGGCATAAACAAGAATGCAAAAGCTGTACAAAGTCAAAGAAAGTATCCAAATAAGACTACACCAAAAAAATCGAGCTTCTAAAAAAAGCCTGCTTCTTGGTGAAGAATCAGTTACACTGAACGACTTCACAAGGGAAAGAAGACTACACTGGTCCATTACCACTTCTCTTCCCATTCTTCTAAATTCTCTACCCCTCTCAGTTGTAAAGACCGAGAGTAAGCGACCTTAGAAAAAAATACCTGTCTCCATGAGGATGAGTTACCAGAAGAGTAGATGCCTTGATGGTTCAATAGTTTTTGTGAAAACCCGATTTTTTTTTCAAAAATCTGGAGTATTTTTGACATCCAAAAAATTCAAAATCATACCATTACATAGATCTCGTCGAGATCTTTCCAACGAGCCCAAGAACACCTAATTCCGATATTCCTAACTCAAGTTATCGTTGTTTTAAGAACCATAGTCGGGACCCATATATGGATCCGAATTGGATCCGAATCGAGATCCAAATTCACCTCTCCTTCTATAAATAGGAGATGGTAGGCTGCTCTCTAAAAGCCCTAGCCACCAACATCCTTCCCTCTCTTTGGAGCACCACCATCTTGATCGATTTCATCATTGGAAGGCCGCCGTCGACATCGGAGAAGGAGCTCCGATCGAAGATCCGTGACCACCACCACGTAGGAAAGCTCGAAGTCACCTTCGTACACGCATTCGTGCTACGATCGAGAGACGGAAATATCATTTCCATGTGAGAGGAGATCCCGAGGGAACATCCTCGGAGGTAACGATAATACCCTCCTTTTGCTGTTGGTTTCCGCGTACTTTTGTTCCCATATACTTGAGCATGTTTTTTTAGAGCCACGATTAATCCTATGATGTGCATCATATACTAGTAACGAAGTTCCCTTCCCTCTGGACGTTGGATTCCACATGATTTCGGACCTATATTTTTCCTTCCATTATTAGTGTGCCACACTTGTTCTTGAAGTGTAACTAGTATATTGGAACATATGTTGTATAGGGAATTCCTAGATATATCACTCTGTGAAACCAGATCGCACAGCTTGTTGCATTTATCCTCGATGCATATACGTAACAAGAAAAAAAAGATGGAGGATATAATTATTTGTTTGCTATGTATTCCTCGATATAACATGACTGTGCTTATCCTTACACAACTGAAAATATGTTGATTCATATGTGATATGCGTAAGTTCTTCGGCAGTAGAATTTGATAGGCAATACGTGCACACATGCTCGAAGATCTGCCTACAAGAGCCATACATATTATGTACATGCGATGCACAACCGTTGTCTTTTTTTTTAGAAAAAAAACTGTAACGTCAGCATTTAAAGACTTTTCCAATTTGATGAAACTCAATATATTATAATGACGTTATGAACCATGAATACAAAAGATTATTATATCATTTAATGTTTTCCATTGTATACATCCGTGTCACCTTTGAATGTAGATACATATAAATTCATTCCTTTCTTTACAACAATATTCTCCTGAAACTTAAAAAAAAGATGCGTTTATATTTCACAAATCTTGTGATATTCACAGCATTAACTAGTCTGCAATAACAAACAACAGATTACGTTACAGTAGGAGACTTGTCAATATGCAGCTAGCACTATAATAAGATCTATTAATACGAAAAAGCCCCATCTTTAAGAGAATTGCAAAGTATATATATTTGGCAAAAAAAAAATTTGTGCGTGTTACGAAGTCCCCCGTGGATTATAAACTCTCGCATAACCCACCCCATTATAGAGGGATGCCTTCTAATTTAATTACAGTGTAAAGTGAACTTGATCGATAATGATAAAATCTGCACTGTAGTGGTAAAATGTGACTGAGTGGCTCTTTATATTACAAATGTTAGTCCAAACTCAACCTTTCCATAGTATCTTATCAGTGTTGACTTTATATTAGTGATGGTTATCATTTCGTAAGTGAGATCTCATAGTATCCGGATAGGTGGAGGTAGGTGTTGCAAGGGATTGGACATGCACCCTTACCTCTCGGGTAGATGCCATGAAGGTCGCGACCCCAATGGACGAGTTGGGTGACGCGTTGCACCTAGCAGCCAGGTAACAACCGGAGTCGCTCGACGGAGTAGGCAGGTGGCGCGATTGGCGTTCTTGGTTTCACACTTATACACAGTATTAAGACTCCGAGTAGAATTAGGTGGGGCCGCATCAAATTCTATTTGGAGTAATATTATTGTGAGAGGTGTTCCGGGATATGGTTTGAAGTTGGAGAATTTGAGGTTAAAATACTTGGAGGTTTATCCAAGATGACAAACAAGTTCCCGCGTAGCGGAGGCCTGCGAGTCGCGTACTTGCGTGTGCTAAAATAATACGAGAAAGGATAAATAATTTATGATCTATGCCAGGTAGGGTATATCATTGTGGACTCTAACCAACTTGTCAAAATATCAATGATCATTGTGGTAGAACTTAAACGATTATATTTTTTATAAAATCAATGTGATCGAATGTGCTTTTAAATTACTTGGCGTTCTTTCTGAATTGTTTCAATACATGCATATTCCATTAAATAAAATTGGATATACATTCTTTTCTTACCCCTACTTTAATCGTTATAATAATTGTCTCGTTACTGGGTAATTGCTCATAATGTTACCCTTGTGTGAATCCAACAGGTGTAGCAACAACCGCCAAAGTAGCGCTCTTTTGAGAAGATCAGACTTTTCTTCGTCATATTTGCATCAGACAGGGAGCGTCCTGTTTAGAGTAATTTATTTACTTCCTCTTTATTCTATGTTATTACTAAGAGACATTGTAGTGAGATATGTGGGGAGTTTTTCTACAAAGTTTGAGATTTTCTAATGTACCTCATATCACGGACATGGACTTGATGAGTATAGATGAGAATGGATGTTGCATTTTCTTTCCATTTCATATTATTCTCATGTTGTTATTTATTTTTCAAATATTAATCTAATATGCATAAGATGGTTTGCTGAGTATCGTAGATCATGGGCGTATTCGGACCGTAGGTCCGACGCTCCCGTCTCGTCGGTTTCGGTAGCCGGAGGGGCGGGGCGTCACAGATGGTATCAGAGCCCGATACCCCATTCTCTCTTTTGCATATTAGAATTGTTAACAATATTTGAAATATAAATATAGTGACAGAGTCTTCTGACCTTGTCGTTAGTAAGGAGAATAATTAAAGTCCTGTTTAAAGTGTCCATTGTCTCTCTAACCATAGAAATAAATTTTAATATAATGAATCTCGCAGGGAATCATGCCGCCTCGTGTTGACCCTGATATTGCACAGCAGTTGGCCTTGCTAGTTCAGGCAGTACAGGGTATACAACAACGTCAGGGGGTATTGGAGCAAAGGCTCCTCCAGCAGGATGATTCCTCGTACCAGCCCTCTCGTGAGGAGGAGGGCAGTGTTCACCCTTCGGTGTCTCTGGACCCGGAAGGATCAGATGACCTAAAGACGCTGCAGAAACATCAGACGACCTACGCAGCATATCAGAGATCTAAGGTGCCACAATTCTTTGGCACCGGCACGCCAGATGAGGCTGAGCTATGGCTGGATCACGTATCTAAGGTGTTGAGGATGATTCATGCTCCTGAAGAGTCTTGGCTTACATTTGTAGAGTTCTCACTAGCAGGTTATGCTGAGCATTGGTGGTTCGCCACCAAGGAGCATCTGGAGGATCCCATAACATGGGAAATTTATCTTGATGAGTTCCGTAGTCAGTTCTATCCTGATCACTGGGTTGAGGATCAGAGGAGGTTATTTGCTGAGCTGAAGCATGGATCAATGATGACCCAAGAGTACCTCATTCGTTACACTGAACTCTCCCGCCACTCACCAGCGACTACTGCTTTTCCTGAGGAGAATTTACAGAAGTTTATCCGGGGACTGCGTGATGATGTGCAGCACCAGCTATATGCATTAGATTTCACTTCCATCAAGGAGGTAGTTGCTAAAGATACCAAGATGGAGGCAACCCAGAGTCGGCTTCAGGGGAGTCCATCACATTTCCAACCACCTCAGCCTGGGAGATCTGCCCTTCGAGATTTCTATAGAGCTCGTAGAGAGCGTCGTTTCCACCCAATGGCTACCACTCCTACCATTAGCAGATTTACCCCTACACCTACTTTGGGGCAGGGCTTGGCAGGTCGTGGTACTACTTCCTCTCGCTCTTCAGAACATTCACAGAGTCGCAAGATAGGAGGCGCTAGTCTTGTCTCGAGAGGCTCCTTTTCTCAGCCAGGAGACCGTAGGTGTTTCCACTGCCAACAACCGGGCCATTTCAAGGCCAAGTGTCCTTTACTTGTCGGTAGCTCAGGCAGTCATCAGCCAAGTGTACGGCCAACTTTCTTACCTGCACAGTCACATGGATCAGCTTCTCGTCGTGGAGGTCGAGGCTTTCAACATCCTCCACCACGACCAACCTTCAGTGCTGCAGGTTCTAACGCCCCAACACATCCGCGGGGACAATTGAATGCAATCACACAAGAGCAGGCCCGCGCCTCAGGAGCTGTAGTGCGAGGTATGATTTCAGTACATGGTATATCCTTACATGCTTTATTTGATTCGGGAGCTACGCACTCTTTTCTATCACATCGATTAGTGCCCAAGTTAGATAAAGAGCCATTCTGTGTTCCATCTCCATACTACATCAAGGGCCCAAGGGGCCAATTAATCATAGTACGACAAGCATTGGAGAATGTAGCAGTGCAGATCGGCGGGCACATATTGCCCGCATATCTTTTACTCATTCAGTTAGAAGATTTTGATGTCATCCTAGGTATGGATTGGCTCGAGCAATATCACGCATGCCTTGATTGCTTCGAGAAGACGATAATGTTTCGTCTCCCAGGCATACCCACCTTTGAGTTTGATGGACGTACCTCAGATAGTGAGGTCTTATATGTACCAGCATTGAAGGCCCAACACATGCTCGATCAGGGTTGCATAGGTTTTCTCGCCCATGTTGTGGAGTTACCTGTCGAAGATCGTATGATTGAAGACGTCAAAATTGTACGAGATTTTCCTGATGTATTCCCAGAGGAATTACCTGGACTACCGCTAGAAAGGGAGATCGAGTTCGAGATTACTTTGACACCCGACACGCAACCGATCTCCATTCCTCCATACAGAATGGCACCAGCCGAACTCAGGGAACTCAAAGTACAACTACAGGAGTTATTGGAAAAGGGATTTATACATCCCAGTACATCACCTTGGGGAGCACCGGTCCTCTTCGTAAAGAAGAAGGATGGGTCTATGCGCTTGTGCATCGATTATAGGCAATTGGATAAAAGGACGGTAAAGAACCGTTACCCACTTCCACGAATAGATGATCTTTTCGATCAGTTGCAAGGTGCAGCGGTATTCTCAAAGATTGACCTGCGATCGGGTTATCATCAATTGAGAAATAAGAACACGGATGTGCTAAAATCTGCTTTTCGCACCAGATACAGCCACTATGAGTTTGTGGTTATGCCGTTTGGGCTCACGAACGCACCTGCTGCGTTCATGGACACGATGAACAGAATTTTCTGTCCATACTTAGATCGTTTTGTGGTGGTGTTCATTGATGATATCTTGATCTGCTCACATGATGAGCATGAGCATGAGCAGCATCTGCATATTATTCTTGAGACACTTAGAGAACACAAGTTGTATGCAAAATATAGCAAGTGTGAATTTTGGCTTACCGAAGTAGCTTTCCTCGGTCATGTAATTTCAGGAGCAGGGGTGGCGGTTGATCCAGCCAAGGTAGAGGCAGTCATGTCCTGGGAGCAGCCCAAGACAGTTACTGAGATACGCAGCTTCTTAGGCCTCGCCGGCTACTACAGGCGTTTTGTTAGGGGCTTCTCGCAGCTAGCTCTACCACTTACTCGTCTGACACAGAAGGGTGTTCCTTTCATTTGGAGCGACAAGTGCGAGCTGAGCTTTCGTACGCTGAAAGAAAGACTGACCAGTGCACCGATTCTCACCCTTTCGTCAGACCCCTTAGACTTTACAATGTATAGTGATGCATCAAAGGAGGGTTTGGGAGCCGTGTTGATGCAACGTGGTCATGTCGTGGCATATGCATCACGACAATTAAAGAGTCATGAACGGAACTACCCTACTCATGACTTGGAGTTGGCAGCTATAGTCTTCGCGTTGAAGATATGGCGTCACTATTTATATGGGGTCACGTTTGAGATTTTTACAGATCACAAGAGTCTCAAATATATCTTTGACCAGCGAGAGTTGAATATGAGGCAAAGGCGATGGATGGAGTTGTTGAAGGATTATGACTGCACTATCTCTTACCATCCGGGTAAGGAAAATGTAGTAGCAGATGCTTTTGAGTAGAAGAGCACATACCGAGGGCACCACAGCATGGCAGCAGACTTGGGATATGCTCGCAGCACTTAGTGAGTGGCACCCCTTTGACAGTACTACAGACGCTGTAACTGTACCTGCCAAGTATAGTGGACTATGGGATAGGATTATGCATGGTCATACAGATCAGAAATTACAAGACTTATTCCATCGATGCCTGAAGAAGGAGTTTGATGGATTCAGAGTCTGTGAGTCCATCTTATGGAAGGGGGACCGTGTCTGTGTCCCTGATGATGGTGAGTTAAGGAGAGACATCCTAGATGAGCCTCATTGTTCTACATTATCTATCCATCCAGGGAGCACCAAAATGTATAGAGACCTCCGTCAACACTTCTGGTGGGAGGGGATGAAGAGAGATGTTGCAGAACATGTTACTCGTTGCCTTACGTGCCAGTTGGTGAAGGCAGAGCACAAGCGTCCTCGTGGCTTGTTACAGTCACTTCCTGTTCCGTTGTGGAAATGGGAGAGTATCTCTATGGACTTCGTGACATCCTTACCTCGTACAGTAGGTGGATATGATGCCATTTGGGTTATTGTGGACAGATTGACCAAGTCCGCACATTTCACTCCCGTGAACATGACATGCACTCCGGTAGATCTGTCCAAGCTATATATTCAGCATGTTATTCGCTTGCATGGGATTCCCAAGGAGGTTGTATCTGATAGAGACTCTCGTTTTACATCGCATTATTGGGAGAATTCATGAAGGCCCTAAAAACCGAACTATATCTTAGTTCAGCCTATCATCCACAGACTGACGGGCAATCAGAGAGGACGATTCAGACCCTTGAAGACCAACTCAGAGCATGTGCCATTGAGTGGCAAGGATCTTGGAAGGATCATCTTCCTTTAGTGGAGTTCACCTATAACAACAGCTACCATACTAGTATTGGTATGGCACCTTTCGAGGCATTATATGGGCGAAGATGCACTACTCCCTTGTGTTGGCAGGAAGTGGGTAACAAAGGTAATTATTCGACTCAGATAATCGAGGACACAACAAGAGCAGTGGAAACGGCTAGGAAGAAACTATTGACTGCACAGAGCCCTCAGAAGAGCTATGCTGATCAGAGACGTCGTGATCTTGAATTTGACACCGGAGACTTTGTATTCTTAAAAGTATCTTCAATGAAAGGTATTCGGAGACTTGGTGTCAAGGGCAAGTTGGCACCATGATTCGTTGGCCCTTTCGAGATCTTATCTCGTATTGGGAAGGTAGCATACCGAGTAGCATTTCCCCTCACTTGGCAGGCGTGCACGATGTATTCCATGTGTCAAACCTCCGGAAGTATATTCGAGACCCTCGACATGTGATTAGATATGAGGATCTCGCGGTTGAACCAAATTTATCTTTTCCTGAGGCACCCGTGCAGATTTTAGACCGGGCAGTCAAGAGGTTACGACGGAAAGACATCCTTTAATCAAGGTATTGTGGCAAAGTCAGAACGTTGAGGAGGCCACTTGGGAGCCTGAGGCAGATATGCGACAGAAATACCCCTATCTTTTTGAAGGTATGTTCACGAAACCCTATTTCAATCCTCTTTAAGATTTTTATGGGTTTCGTTCTCTTTAAGATTTTTATGCCTGAATATACACCACATTCAAAACATAAACATTAAATCCTATGTCTCGAGGACGAGACTTCCCTTTAAGATTTTTATGATGTGAAAACCCGATTTTTTTTCAAAAATTTGGAGTATTTTTGACATCCAAAAAATTCAAAATCATACCATTACGTAGATCTCGTCGAGATCTTTCCAACGAGCCCAAGAACACCTAATTCCGATATTCCTAGCTCAAGTTATCGTTGTTTTAAGAACCATAGTCGGGACCCATATATGGATCTGAACTGGATCCGAATCGAGATCCAAATTCACCTCTCCTTCTATAAATAGGAGATGGTAGGCTGCTCTCTAAAAGCCCTAGCCACCAACATCCTTCCCTCTCTTTGGAGCACCACCATCTTGATCGATTTCATCATTGGAAGGCCGCCGTCGACATCGGAGAAGGAGCTCCGATCGAAGATCCGCGACCACCACCACGTAGGAAAGCTCGAAGTCACCTTTGTACACGCATTCGTGCTACAATCGAGAGACGGAAATATCATTTCCATGTGAGAGGAGATCCCGAGGGAACATCCTCGGAGGTAACGATAATACCCTCCTTTTGCTGTTGGTTTCCACGTACTTTTGTTCCCATATACTTGAGCATGTTTTTTTAGAGCCACGATTAATCCTATGATGTGCATCATATACTAGTAACGAAGTTCCCTTCCCTCTGGACGTTGGATTCCACATGATTTCGGCCCTATATTTTTCCTTCCATTATTAGTGTGCCACACTTGTTCTTGAAGTGTAACTATTATATTGGAACATATGTCGTATAGGGAATTCCTAGATATATCACTCGTGAAACCAGATCGCACAGCTTGTTGCATTTATCCTCGATGCATATACGTAACAAGAAAAAAAAGATGGAGGATATAATTATTTGTTTGCTATGTATTCCTCGATATAACATGACTGTGCTTATCCTTACACAACTGAAAATATGTTGATTCATATTTGATATGCGTGAGTTCTTCGGCAGTAGAATTTGATAGGCAATACGTGCACACATGCTCGAAGATCTGCCTACAAGAGCCATACATATTATGTACATGCGATGCACAACTGTTGTCTTTTTTTTTAGAAAAAAAACTGTAACGTCAGCATTTAAAGACTTTTCCAATTTGATGAAACTCAATATATTATAATGACGTTATGAACCATGAATACAAAAGATTATTATATCATTTAATGTTTTCCATTGTATACATCCGTGTCACCTTTGAATGTAGATACATATAAATTCATTCCTTTCTTTACAACAATATTCTCCTGAAACTTAAAAAAAAGATGCGTTTATATTTCACAAATCTTGTGATATTCACAACATTAACTAGTCTGCAATAATAAACAACAGATTACGTTACAGTAGGAGACTTGTCAATATGCAGCTAGCACTATAATAAGATCTATTAATACGAAAAAGCCCCATCTTTAAGAGAATTGCAAAGTATATATATTTGGCAAAAAAAAAATTGTGCGTGTTACGAAGTCCCCCGTGGATTATAAACTCTCGCATAACCCACCCCAGTATAGAGGGATGCCTTCTAATTTAATTACAGTGTAAAGTGAACTTGATCGATAATGATAAAATCTGCACTGTAGTGGTAAAATGTGACTGAGTGGCTCTTTATATTACAAATGTTAGTCCAAACTCAACCTTTCCATAGTATCTTATCAGTGTTGACTTTATATTAGTGATGGTTATCATTTCGTAAGTGAGATCTCATAGTATCCGGATAGGTGGAGGTAGGTGTTGCAAGGGATTGGACATGCACCCTTACCTCTCGGGTAGATGCCATGAAGGTCGCGACCCCAATGGACGAGTTGGGTGACGCGTTGCACCTAGCAGCCAGGTAACAACCGGAGTCGCTCGACGGAGTAGGCAGGTGGCGCGATTGGCGTTCTTGGTTTCACACTTATACACAATATTAAGACTCCGAGTAGAATTAGGTGGGGCCGTATCAAATTCTATTTGGAGTAATATTATTGTGAGAGGTGTTCCGGGATATGGTTTGAAGTTGGAGAATTTGAGGTTAAAATACTTGGAGGTTTATCCAAGATGACAAACAAGTTCCCGCGTAGCGGAGGCCTGCGAGTCGCGTACTTGCGTGTGCTAAAATAATACGAGAAAGGATAAATAATTTATGATCTATGCCAGATTGGGTATATCATTGTGGACTCTAACCAACTTGTCAAAATATCAATGATCATTGTGGTAGAACTTAAACGATTATATTTTTTATAAAATCAATGTGATCGAATGGGCGTATTCGGACCGTAGGTCCGACGCTCCCGTCTCGTCGGTTTCGGTAGCCGGAGGGGCGGGGCGTCACAGTTTTGTCTGGGAAGAGCTGAACAAATCCACACACATGGTTCTATCATCTCAAAGTAGCAAGAGTATGCAATTGTGAGGATGGTTCTGACCTGGTTGTGATTTGGACTGGATGATAGGAGTATGGAATCTTGAGGGCTGTTACGTCACACTTCTCGACTTTAATAGGGTTATGAACACACCATTAATCCAAAGACCTTCTCTGAGCTCCAAACCTTGACTTTGTCACAGACAAGTTTAAAGTCGACTATTGTTGCAATTTATTTCGTTTTCTTTTCTTTTTTTATTTTTCATTTTCTTCACTCCTTGCATAAGTGTTTGCTAGGGACTAGCAAAGGAAAGCATAGAGGAGTGATGAATATCCATTTCATCACCTTTATTCAATCATTTTAGCCTTAAAAATCCTAGCTATGTATAAAATATAGTTTGTAGTGCCAAAATTATATAATAAAGAAAAGAAAAGAAAAATAATAAAATATCAAAGGTATTTTATGACCTTAAATCCCGTGACCAAGTCAAGAATTGAGTTGGTCGACAAGAAATAAAGTAGGGGGAGATAAGGGTCAAAAATCACCTAAAAACCCTATCCTTTTAATTCACCAATAAAGCATTTTTTGGGACCTATTTTATTCTTTATTATTTATTCATCAAATAAAGAAACTTTGTACATAAAAATTTAAGATAATAATGTATAGAAAATTACAAATTTAACCCAAACTTCATAGACCCTTATCTTCCAAATAAAAACACAAAATGCACCAAAATCCTTTTAACTGAATATAACTTTTAATTAACAATTTAATGAAGGTGGTTTCACTTAATTTGTACCTAATATGCAAAAGTTAGGTTTTGAACCTTTATTGTATAATATACCTGAATAAAATATTCATTTTATTTATTCTTTATTATTTTTACAATTTTATATTTTTATGAATTTGAAAAAAATATTATTTCTAATAAATTTACTTATTTAGAATAAAATAAAATCATAAAGAAAACACAAAATAAAATAAGTATACAAAATACATAGACAAAATACCTATATTATAGCTATATAATTTATACCCTTATTTATTTAAGTATACACATAACATCAGAAAAATAAAATAAAAATATATTTGTGTACATAAAAATAAGTTATAAATATATAAAATAAGATTACAAAATAATAAAATCAAATATATAAAATATAAATAAAAGATGCAAAACGGAGATGAATATACTTATAAAACACCCTTAAAAATTAACTTATAATAAATAAACCAAAAATAAATACAAATTATATTAAAATACTACATAAAATAAGGAACATTTTTTTATTTTATACCAAAAAATTAGTAAAAGTATTTACTACATTAAATTAATTATTTTCGAATAATAGGAGCCCTTTTGTCCTATAGCGTCCCAGGTGGCCCAATCAGCTTCCAAGGAATGTTGATCCCTGGTCAACTCCCCATCTCTCATCCTGACTTCTATCAGAGACTTGAGTCCCATCTTTTCTCGATTTTTTCCAGGTTGCCAGTTTGATCTAATCACCTCGAGACCTTCATGAATTCTCTTCCCATCACAATATCCTCTCACGCCGGATCATTAGATCCTATTGATCTTCATCGAGCCTTTCAATAATTCACCTCGAAGTTCATCAGAACTCTTTGTCTATAAATAAACTCCCTAGTCCTTCGTTCCTACTTGATCCCTCTTGGAGGCCCTAATCGTGTCCTTGTGTATTTGTGTGAAGGCCAGGTGATAGCTGCACCTTCCCCGTGTCTACAGATCATCGGAACGAGGAGAGGAGGCGATCCACGGTTCTTCTCCGACCACCCTGCTCCCTGCCCCCAAAGTAGGTATAAGAGTTGCAAACTTTCATTTCTTAAGTAGATTTACTTCTTGTTGTTTCATTTATGTAAGTAGATTAGGTTCTTATGCAGTAGAATCGTAGCTTTTCCAAATTTTTCATTCGTCGGAGCCGTTAGGGCCTTGTCCATTTCACCAAGTCCCTGACTGTATCCACCCTCCCTGTCCATCTCATAACCTTCCCCTGTGTGTTCTTCATCTGATTCTCCATCTAGACCAACCTTATCGGCCCTAATCAGTGAATCGGGGCCCCTACTCAGCCGCTCACCGGAGCCCCTTCCATTCCATCTATTCCATTTGCATCCTCGATTAGATCCGAAGTGTCAATCGGCAAACGGGTATCACGAGATGATAGTGTGCAACGTGTATAAGTTAAATCCATCCCGTCGTCTATTTCCACATGTTTGGGGTAAGTTGCAAATCTCACCCACCATTTTTTTGTATTTAATACTAGTTATGTAAATAAAGAATATAGTATAAATAAGGATATTTTGCATGGAGACCCCTATAGTTCTTGCATATTACACTTAGGTCCTCATCCACGTCAGCCAACAGGGCGTGAACTTTTTGTAGGATGGCCCTTGGGCCTTTTGTCATATTTTTAAGTGCTTTAAATTTGAACTGTAGTTATAAAATAGTGGTATATGTGCAACTTAACCCATGTGCTTATTTTTATTTGCATTTATGCCCCTGCTAGTTCATTGATTTTTTCTATTTATTACATATAGAAATTATGCTCCAAAAATCACTAAAAAATAGGGTTAAGCTCCTGATTGCACACACTTCCACTCCATATTTTATTTTTACAATTTAGGACTTTTTAGTATTTATTAAAAATCAAACAGAGCATAAATATTCCCTGTTTATCTTTTAAAATACCAAAAAATATAAAATATTTTAAAAAAATCCAAATTAATATGTTTTGAGTTTTAGTAATTTTACAACTCCAGAAATAAAAAATCCTAAATATTATAAAGAAAATATATAAAAATTAAAAATCTCCAAAATTCAGTATAAAAAGATTAAAAATCCCAAAAATAAATTTTTCTATCTTTTAGTTTTCTTTAAATTATTATCTATTTATTAAAATTTATTTTATGAACTTTGGACTTATTTTGCTATTTTTAATCTTCATTTAAATTAGGCCAATTTTGACTCCTTCATTTGGGGTATTTTTTACGTTAAAAATCCTTAAAATTTTGCAAAATTTCCAAAAAATGCAAAATATAGTAAAAATATTTATAAACCAAAAAGATTTTATTTCCTATTTTTGAGCATTTTTATTAGTATATATAATTACATTAGCTTATATTATATATATAGTTTTATATATCTTATATTATATATATTTAAAAGAAAAAGAAATTAAAAATTCGAAAAATAAATATAAAATAAAAATCAGAAAATAAAAATGAACTAAAAATATAAAAACAAAAAATATATAAAAAAGTATAAAATAAAAAAACCTAAAAAGTGGGATAAAAGACAAGTTTGAACACACTACACATTGATTAATAATAATCATAGGCTATGGTTTGCTCTCTGTGGGTCGACCTCTACTTGCTTGCTTTCTATACACTTAGTTTTGTAGAGAATAATAAATTTGAACTCCAGTTTTGCTATTCATTGCTTGATTTATATTGTGGGTTAAGTATTGATTGATCATGGATTTCTTGAGTGGTTAATGCATCTACTTAATTTCTCGCCTTGTGAGATTTCTAGACCCTTGATAGATCCTTGTCATCAGATGTGTCTTCTTGTTTTCTATTTGAACTCTTGATTTTGATAATTGTGGTCATGTTATCACAATGTGTTAGAATCGCAGGAACTGGCTGACCAACCATGGGAATTTTAGAAAGAAGTTCCCTTAACCATCCAACCTCAATTCCAGTGGTGTCCAAAGCACACAGCTCATCCTCAAAAGTAGACTGAACTAGAATGGTCTGCTTTACAGACCTCCAGGAGACTGCACTACCTCCAAGGGTAAAGACATACCCAGTAATAACATTACTCCCAGACTCCTCTATCTTCCCTATTCATCTTGCATAACTATATCTTTCTAGTACACATGGATGTTTACTATAATGCAAACTAAGGGAAATAGTTTCCTCCAAGTACTTCCGTACTCGATCCAGAGCCTCCTAGTGAGTACGGTTAGGACAACTAGTATATTTACTCAACTTTGCAATTGAGAATGAAATATCAGATCTCGTGCAATTTGCAAGATATATTAAGCTTCCTATCACTTGTGGATACCTTAGCTGAGCAACACGTACTCTACTTTTGTTCTTAAATAGCATTTTGGATGAATCAAAAGGAGTGCTTACAGCTTTGCAATATTTATATCCAAATTTCTCAAGTACCTTCTCAAGGTAATGAGATTGAGAAACTACAATCCCATCAACTGAGCTTGTCAGTTTGAGATCCAAGATAACATCAACAATACCCATGACCTTCATCTCAAACTTGCTACTTAAGAATGTTATAGTCTCATTAATAATCCTTACATGTGATCCAAACAACAATATATCATCAACATACATGCATAAGACAATACACTCATCACCTTTCACCTTGGAATATACACATTCATCTGGTTCATTAACCTTAAAGCCACATGATAAAATAATTTTGTCAATTTTTTTATGCCACTGCTTTGGTGCTTGTTTCAATCCATAAAGGGATTAAACAAGCTTGCAAATCTTTCCCTCATTCTCAGAAGTCATAAACCTATTAGGTTTATCTATATAGATCTCCTCCTCAAGATTGCCATGCAAGAAGGCGGTCTTCACATCCATCTGATGGATAGAGAGATCATATACATATGCCAATACTTTGAGATCCTGATTGCAGTCATCCTAGTAACATGGGAATATGTATCAAAATAATCGATACCTTCCTTTTGCCTAAAGCCCTTAGTAATTAATATGACTTTATATCTTCAATTGATCCATCAAACCTAATATATGTCTTAAATACCCACTTACACCCAATGGTAGAGCACATTTTCGATAAATCAACCAGTTTCCAAGTTCCATTAGCCATAATAGAATCCATCTCAAATTCGACGGCTTCCTTCTATTATTTTGCTTTAGATGAAGTGATGGCTTCCTTGTAACTTGGTGGATCATCCTCCATCTGGTAGACAACAAAGTCATTACCCTGATCCTTGTCTATCCGTAATCATTTACTCCTCCTTGGCTCAATTTTTTCTGAAAGGTCATTGGGTTCAAGTCAAGTCTCAACCCCCACATTTGTGGTCATTTCCATCTGATTTAGAATAGATCCTGAGTGTAGGCAACATCATTGGTCAGATTCTGAGGAACCCCAATCTTCGTAGGGAATACATCCTCAAAGAAGATAGCATCACGGAGTTCAACAACAGTGTTGACATCTATATGCATAGCTATTTTTCAAGTAACTTAAGAAGACTGCATCAAAAGTTTTAGGACCTAGTGAAACGTCCATTCACAAGTATTACCCAACAATAGTTATAAACAAGCTGCATGATTAAACTTTCATACAATTGGCAAAAGAAAATTTTCCATTCATATAAAAAATGTCCACAACTTAAGACATTAAGAATAATCCAATTCTTATTTATTACAACACCAGTAGAGTAGATGGAGAAATAATAAAAGTAAACTGCCCAACTAGGTAACGACCACAGAAATGGTTCTCAGCTGCGCTGCCAAAAACTCTCACCGCGGTCTCCTACTCGAGATTTCCTATTGGATTTCCAAGAGGGGTAACTTCTGAGTCAAATGACTCAGTAAGGATATAACAGAAATTTATAAATGAAAGGAAATTTTAGTAGGCAATGCAAGTGCAATAATTATAAAAGTATAATGAAAACATTCTAAGGAACTATAATAGAAAATCTCTTATTAAGTTACATGCAATGAGTAACATTTTGACACTTTACACAATTAATCTACCTTTTAGATTCCTTTAATCATGGCTTTATTTATTTATTTATTTCCGGACTCACCCGTCAAAGGAGAAAGTTGCGATCCTTCAGCTAGTCTGGTTGATAGTACTATGACACTCGAGACATGAGACATATAGCCCAAGGAACCATGATTTTGTCAACCGAGTCTGCCAGGAGAGTCTTACTCGCCCCAAAACAAGTGCAACAAAAGCGGATCCATGTAGTGCGATGCACGCGTGCACCCACCTCAATTCCACTAGAGTATCTACCACCACCAAACTCTATGATGCCCCTCGAGTGGGGGTGACTCACTGCCGGCTCAGCCGGACCACAAGGGTGTGTACCCACCTTGTCATACTTATCCTTCCATTCCACGCATGCGTCATTACCCGCATGCATGTTTTATTTTACTTAATGATTATTAATCTTAGACATGATAATTGTTTCCAGTAACATCTCGTTCTTTAAGTTACGACATGTTCGTAGATATCTTTCAAAACACTTCATGTATTGAAAAATTTCCACCGAGCTGTTGTTGTTATAAAGGCTCAAGTCATTCTTATCTCATTCAAAACTTCTCAGTGCCGAGTCAAGGCTATAAAGAACCACGTTCAGACACACGATATATATATATATATATATGAGTTTGAAAACATTATCCAACTTCAAAATGTTAAATTTATGATATTACACTGTAGGTGATTACAAATTGTTGGTTATCAAGCCCTACTATGTGAATAGCCACAAGAAAATTCATAGGAGTAGCCTTTCAAAACTATGCCATAAAGTAGAATTATCATTTTCTTTTGAACTATTAGATCTACAATATTCTAAACATTAACTAGTTCTTACCCATATTCAGAACTACTTCAGGGGCGACTCTTAATGGCAATGGCACAACCTTGCATTATAACTTATACAATATAATCTTTCTTATACTATGAACTCACAACAGATTTCCTAACGCACTGAAAGAAAATTCAGCTTGATTTCAATAGCACACCCAATATCATGATCCCTTGATAAAGTGTAACACTTATGATTTTAATAATTGTAATATATACAGACCTAGACTTTACGTATCTCATATAACTGATATGGAAGGAACAATTAAACTATACCTTCGTACAAAAAAATACAGTTTCTTACATATTATTTTTGCTCAATACAAAATTTCATCCTTGGTTCATTTGTTTACTAAGATATCAAATTTACCAAAAGTGACGTATGGATATCATTCTGTAGTAAGTTAAATCAAGATCAACGACACATGCATTTGTATATTGGTAAACTTATGTATAATATTCAATATGGTTATTTTATAAACCAAGGATAAACATAATTAAGGAAACAAAATTGACGTTCAATTTATGAGATAAAATTAACGCATAAAATTCCCCGTTACTTCAACCTTAAAAGGAAAGAATCAATAAAAAATTTTCTCTAATAAATACGTAAGATATCCTCTATGAATAAATCATTGTCCTTTTGATTTAGAAGATAACATCTTAGCACGAAAAGTACAACTGAAACAAAATCATGGGCCTTAAGTTTATTCACAATATTATTCAATTTCATCGTAACATATGTGTTGATGTGTGTTTGTGTAATATCACCTCTCATGCCAAAACTCATCATTTTATACTTATAATTTTTTTTACAGATTCTAAGGGTGCAAATGGTTTGAGTAATTCTATACGTATCAATGACCTTTAATGGCATCACTACTTCTACTATTGGTGTATGTCATCATTATCACAAACATCAAGGAAAAAGAAAACTCAATAACAATTGTACTGTTCATAAACAAATAAAAAGACTACCAACAACAAGATGTGATCATGGGGGGGGGGGGGGATCAAAATCGAGCAAACATCCCTGAGAATGACAATCTCCAGATCGTAAGGTACGTGAAAAAGACGGGGAGAAAGTCAAGATCCGTTACCTTCTCGTGAACCTTTTGATCCACACCCGATTAATGACCTGAGTGCTGCAAATCCTTCCCCTTGCGACGATGTTCTTCCTCCTCTCCTTGCAATGAAGCTCTGGAACTTCATGTATCGCCAATGAGAAGACCCTCTTCCTCTTGTCACTCTAAGGGAGAAGAAAGAAGGGAGAAGAAAGAAGGAAATGAACTTTGGAAGGAGACACAAGAAGGAAAGGGATCAATGAGAACTTAATGATAATTCAATGGGTAAAATAAGGAAGTATGGGTGTCAAAATTGAGATGGAATATGCTCAAAAATATCTCCCCAACGTGTAGAATAATTCAAAATCCGTGGGTCCAAATTTTCGTAAATGTCCCCGACTATGATTCACTAAAAAGGTCATAACTTTTTCATATGAACTCGAATTCATGCATTTTTGATCTCGTTGGAAAGCTTGCGACGAGACACTTCGTTTGAGTATGATATTGTATATGTTCTAATATATTTAGAAAAAGCTGAAATTTTTGGGGCGTTACATCTATCTTCTTTCTCTTGTGTTGTGGGACTAAATCCTTATTGAGACAGACCTACACTTTGAGATATCTTAAGCTCGGTTTCCTATTTCTCTAAAATTCAAAAGGACACTTTTCGATATGTCTCAGAGGAACCCTATTCAGAATATGGCAAGACATATTCAAGGATTATTCCCACATATAGGTTGGAAGTCCAGAACTTTGTAGGAGAGCATTGATCATGTCAATTAAGGTTTTATTTTTCCATTCTGCTATCCCATTTGATTCTGGTGAATATGGGACAGTAACTTCACAACTATGCGGAACAACTTGCATTGTTCATCAAATAAGTTAGATGTATATTCACCTCCTCTATTCGATATAAGGCATTTAAGCACTCTTCATGTTTGTGTCTCAACCTCATTTTTAAATATAAGAAATTTCTCTAAAGCTTCATTCTTGATTTTCATTAGATACACATATCAGTATCTACTATTATCATCTATAAAGGTGATAGAGTATTTCTTATTATCTCTAATCAACACACCATTAAACTCACAGATATTCATGATCACTAGATCCAAGATCTCACTATCTTTTGAGACATACTGAAAATATTTCCTAGATGTATTTGCTTGTATACAAATTTCACATTTTTGAGTTTTACCAACAATGTGTTTAGGGATCAACTCTAAATTTATCATTCTTTTTATTGAATTTAAGTTCATACGCCCCAATCTACCATGCCACAGATCACAAGATTCTAAATTATTAACAATATGAGATACAAAATTAGAACATTCAGAACTTAAAACATTCACTGAAACAATGTTTACTGAATCACATCTAATTCTAAACAACAAATCAAAATCTGCTACATAATCTTTTCCATAAAAAAATACCATGTCTTAGAATGACGATTTTATTACATTTAAATTTCAATTCAAAATCATTTCCAACTAAAATAAAGTCAGAGAAAATATTTTTCTTCGCGTCAGGGACATGCAACACCCTCTGCAAAGTTCAGACGCATCCAGAGGAGAACCTCAAGTAGACTTGTCCTGACCCAACACCCTGGCCGGAGAATCATTCTCCATCTTCACAGTCTCGCCACTGTAGATCTGATAAGAAGAAAATAAAGTTATGTCAGAACAGATATGTACATTGGCTCTCTTATCCACGAACCACTCATTTGGGTCGTGGATATGATTTGGTTCAGGTTTTACAAAGACATACCCCTCGTTAGCCCCAAGTCCTGCAGTGATTATGTTAACTTGTGAACTCTCATTTGTAGTCTTAGGTTGAGCCTTTAAGGATGAACAATTCTTCTTCGAATGGTCATCCTGATTATAGTGCCAACATGGTTTATTCTTTGCCTTTTTCTGGATCTTACCCTTTGGTTTCATTTTATTGTTGTTACTACCCGTTTCCCTTCTTATCTTTGCCCTTCGAGTTCATGAAATTGACCTTAGCCTAAATATCAACAAGAATCACGTGTTTTTGTTTCATGTGTTCCTCCTTTATGGTGATTGCCATCATCAAGTCATCCATAGTAATGTTCTTTTTTCTGTTTCATGGCCATACCGAAGTTTTTCCAAAACTTGAAGAATTTTCTATGATACACATGACCTGAAACTTCTATTTAAGTTTCATCTCGGTATCTTCTAGACCATGTACTATGAGTAAAAACTCGTGCGCATGTTCAGAAACGGAATTCCCTTCAGCCATAGAAAAATTTAAAAACTTAGCAATAGAGTATTTCTCAATACCGAGATCTTCGGTATTATATTTATGGTCTCATTCTTCCCATAGTTCCTTCGCAGTCTGCGTGGATGAACAATATATGTCAAACAACATGTTGGACAGATCCAACAAGATGTAATCATTACATATACGGTCGTGTTCCTTCAATATAGATTGTGTCTTCTAACTATCGGATGAGGAATTTTCGTTTTCTATTGTAGGGCATTCGATTTCAAGCATTGAGATTAATCCTATAGTGATTAACCAGCTTTTCATATGTTGTTGCCAATGCTTGAAATTCTGACCACCGAATTTTTCAAACATTTCGATCATGTTCACTCTTGATTTAAACATGGTTTCCGACATGATTCAAAATTCAATTTCGAATATCCTCTCTAAAATTGTTGTTAACATGATCACTAAAGTGTACATTAAATAGTAATTTCCATGATCAATACAAATTAATGCATTACAAATTAACAAGATATAATCATGCATATCTGATAAATATAACAATTACCAGATACATTCAGGAACCAACTAAACCATTATAAATCATATTAGGACGAGATCTAGGAAAGTCAATGTAATAAATAAATTAACAAAACAATAAAATGGTTAGATAAGAGATCAACGAAGCATCTATGAAATGGATTGTCCTTAGATATGGGGCACCTCTTCGAATTCTGAAATGACGACCCAAATCGAAAGCTATTGGAGTCGAGTTCCTTCAAAGTGATCGAACAACAATTAATCCGTAGAGTTAATTTATGCAACCCACTAATGAAATTCACGACAAAAGTTTCGAGATCATAATTCACTCTCCCGAGCCCGAGCTGGTGATGGAGCGGAGCGGAGTGCGCGCACATATGATCCTTCATTCCTCCTCTCAACTATTGCTACAAGAGCTTGGGGTGTGAACTCTCACTAAAAGTTCTAGAAACACTAAATATGATACTAAACTTCCACCCAAACTACATCTTGTTTCAAATTTGAGAATTCTCAACTTTCCTTTCAAAACCATTTTGTTTCCTAATTGAAATCAAATTAAAATTCAATGTAATTACGTAGATTTACCAAATTAAAACCTAATTAAATTAACATTAAATACAACATCAACTGACTAACCTGACAGTGGATGGATACAAATTGAATTGGTTGGTGCTCAGGAACGTTTACCTCAGCTACCTCGCTATCTGGGGCTTCAAACTAAACGAGTTAGAGCTGCAAGGTGCGACAGATCATAGAAGCCCGGCTTCACACAAATCTTACCTACCGTCGTTCGTATTAGGTTCTCGAGAAGTGGAAGCCATTCGTCGCAGCTCTCTCGCACGTGGAGACCCTCTTCGTAGATGGGAGCTTCTTTCAGGTTCGATGCCATGCTTTCCGATCACTAATATCATCATAATGATCCTGCATGCCTTTATCTATTGCTTCTTACATGTCTACAAACGAGTAGGTGTCAAATTTTGAGAACATCAAGGTCTTGAACTGGACTGAAATCCATAAAACTCTGGCTCGTTGAAATCCTTCATGACCTTTCTCGCGGTGTTTTGCCCGTCCCCGACAAGGTTACATTTCAAGGTACATCTAGTTTTGCAACACATGATTACCCAAACTATGGATAGGTATCCCAGTCAAAACACAAAATTAATTGTAGTAAATCAATCGCTGCTCACAAAAATACAATGAATAACTAAGAGCTGTGGAATTAATTATACTGTCAAACGAGATTTTTCGAATAAATATATGATGCAAATCAAAGGTCCACAACATAATCACGAATGCAAGGGTAGAAATACAAAAATCAGAAATAAGTAAACTCAATTTTCTGCAATAAAGGCGAAAAGAGAATTACCAGACCCACCATAGTTATGGGTAAAATCCACCCAAACAATTATCGGTTTTCAATGAATGAGGAAGTTCCAACGGATGATGTTGCTTTTACCCCAGGAAGGGATTGAGGACACATCAATAATCGAATGCTTCCCATGCCATGAGGGCCGTAAATATAACTTAACTTCAAATAACAAATTAATTGGAAACTAATTATAAAATAATATCAAATTTTACAAATTCAGTTTTAAAAAATATTTTTATAAAAAATCCGAACTCGTATGTAGACATAATATCAATGGATAAAGTTGTATCTTTGATAAAGTCTAATAAATCAAGTATAGGTTTGTTTATACCAGCAACATGTATACTATATATATCATGGATTTTGAGAGACCCAAATATATCAAAAGATTTCGAAATTTGGAATATACAAATATTAACGGATAAAGTTATAACTGCAATTCACAAATTTCTTGACCAAATGTTACATACATTTTGATAGACACAAATGTATCAAAAGATTTCGTAATTGTAGATAAATTTTAATAGACCCAAATGTTATATCTCATGGATTTTGATAAACCCGAATGTACCAAAAGTTTTCTTAATTTTAAAATTTCAACAAATACCATCCAATATGATAGTTCAGAAAAGTATATCACGAGATTAGGTCATATCAGTATTACGTACATAATATTTCTTGACCAACTAATGCCGGTGCTGGAGTATGCTCGTCAATAATTTCAGTCAATAATTTCAATCTAAATCGAGGAGATTAGAGAAAAGAATATGGGTTTTTACACCCATAGTTTCTTAATAATTTCAATATTACGTACATGACTCTTCATAATCACGAATTACACCTAGAATCCTGAATAATACTTAACTTCAGGGATTTTTACACACATAACTATACATGCTTTTGCGATAGGAGTGTTATGGGTGTATGATTAGATGAAGTGCTGACCACTATGCAGGATTCTCGGTGTAATTCGCAATTATGGAGGGTTATGTACGTAATATTGAAAGTATACAGTGTAATGGGTGTAAAAATTCCAAAAGAATAAAATTGCAATTACATGGGTAATTACAAATATTTCCAGTCAACAGCCCCACCATATATATTTTGTTTTCCATCACGGGTATCCATCCGAAAACACTCTCTATAATTTAATACATTAAATCACCTATTTGTCTTTCAATTATCTTATTATCTAAAAGCTATAAAATACTCAACTTTTAAAGATATAAATTTTCTTTGCATGATTAGATTTAAAAACATTTGGCATAAATCTCGGATATTCTTAAATTCGATATATTTGTATCTTAAATACATTATGTGCACCCATATGTTCGGATTTTTTATAAAATAAAAAAAATTTTAATATCAATTTTGACATCATTCTATGATTACTCCCTGGTTATTATTTTACTTAAAGTTTAATATTTCGATGTTTCTTATTGCATGCAAAGCATTTGATTGTTGCATATTTGAAGGATGTTTGACACGTGTAGATAAGTTTAATGTGTCCTCTTCCATCCCACTTCACTTCCTCTCGCTATCTCGGTAAAAGCAACAATATCGAGAGTAAACAAACCGGATAGAACTTCCTTAGTTGTTGAAATTCAATTATTGTCTTGATTCGATTGTGGTTTATAAATAGTGTCGAGCGTTGAGCTCATATGTAGCCGGTCTCGATCCCAATTTTTACCGTATTCGATTTGGGCAGGGCTCAAGCCGAACATGCGCGGACTCAGGTTGATCGTCTCATCCCCTACTCCCCTACTCACTTGTTGTTTTGTATGTAGTGGCACCTCGGGGTGTTCGTGGAGCGAAATAGCTGCCCCTTTTGTAGATCATGACCCAGCCCGAACCACGTAAGATCGACGAGTTCACCCACTTCAATCTAAATGGTTATCGATTAGGTTAGACAACCATTTTGTGAAATAGACGGCGGATTACTCACGGGTATTTATGAAAATAGAGCAATGAGATCAACGTATGAAAATGAATAAAAAGGAGATAGTAGAAAAATATCTCTATAAATTTGGTACACCTGTGATGAATACTCAAATCTTTTTCCTTGTTTGATCTTATATGTACACATTAATCATAGCATGAATGTAGATCAAACAAAAGTTGGTACGAGAAAGGTGAAGAAACAGAAGCAAAAGTGGAGAAGCCCGAGCTACTGAGCTATGATTTGCTTTCAATGTGTAAATAATCATATACATATATGGATATATGTGTTACCATACTTTTATCCATTTTTAGTTATGAATAAGGATGCAAGAAAATTATATTGAGAAAATTATATTTACTTATGTAAGAACTACAATATCTTCTTCCTTTTTTAAAGGATACGTATATAAGAAGAAGACAGATTGAATGCAGATAATATCAGAAAGTCTGAATATTAGTTTAAGTATTAATGTATTGTAGAGGTAACACCTAATACAGCTATACCAAATAGATTCAGAAGAATGTGTAAAAGTTTTATATAGTTAAAAATAAGTATATAAATCTCATTATATATATGAAAAAATTTACGATTAGGTTCTTTACGAATATCAAAATATAAAATTGATCTGTAATATTTATCTCAATATGATTTAGAGAAGCTATAATTTAATAATTAGAAATACTAGATCATGAATAAATTTCAACAGTCTAGAAATCACGTTAAAACAAATGTTAATGATAGGAAGGGACATTGTTACTTCTGGAAGTTTATGAACGAAAATGAAGTTGGTTGTCTAGGTATATGCACAATATCGAATTTAAAATAATAAATCATGCCTCCTGCATTTAACCATAGAAGATGTCCCCTACACATTTGGAGTTGCAAAGACAATTCAAAGAGCTAGTGGACGCCGGTCTGATGTGTCCAAGCAAGGCCCCATATAGAGCACCGGTGTTGTTCCAGAAGAAAAAGGATAGGAGCTTGCGGATGTGCATGGACTACCGTATGTTGAACAAGGTGACGATAAAGAACAAGTACCCCATCCCCAATGTTGAAGACATATTTGCTTGCTTGAGATAGGCCAAGTACTTTTTGAAGATGGATCTCACGTCGGGATACTACCATGTACGCATCAAGGAGGGAGACGAACCGAAGACAGCATATGTGACACGTTATGTTCTTTTGATTCCTTATTATGCCGTTTGGGTTAACTAACTCTACGGCTACCTTGATTAATGTTGTCCTCCACGAGCTTATCAATTCTTTTGTTGTGGTTTACTTGGATGACATAGTGGTATACAATAGGATCTTGGAAGAACACGTTAAGCATCTGCGGATGGTGCTTGAGAAGCTAAGGCAAAACCGGTTGTACGTGAAGCCGGAAAAGTGCGTCTTTGATCTGGAGACCGTCTCCTTCCTTGGATATATCATTGGCGGAGGCACGATATGTATGAAGCCCATGAAGACTCAGGCTACAGAGCTGCGATCCTTGGATTGGTGAACTACTACATTAAGTTCATTAAAGGATATTCCAAGAAAGCGGTGCCCCTTACATACCTGCTTTGGAAGGATCAACATTGGAGATGGATTAGTTTGTCGGAACCTTATTTGGACCTAGATTTAAGACTCAACAGCCTTTAAGTTCCACCAATCTATGATCAAGACACCTCAATAATCCAGATCAGAACAAGTCTATATACACAAACTCTAATGACCGTGAATCTTTCCTTGTACGGTGTAAGTGATATGTAGCTCTCCACCTCAGAAATGACAAGGCAACAACCTCCCTCAGCAAGGTAACTCTAATGCCCTAGTCTAGAAGCTCTTTCCTCGAGGAGCGGGGTATTTCCTTCTAAGTTCAAGTTCAACCGGCTCAAGAAGATGGGTAAAGAAGAGAATGGACCGTGGCCAGTGTAGCCACGTATCCCTGGGAGCCCAACTAGTGTAGCTAAGTCTCCCGCTGCAAGCTTCATGAGATGAGAAGGTGTAACATAAGCTTTCTTTATTTAACTATATACACTCCGGAAGGCATTTCATTTTCTATCAGTCCTGCCATTTTTTTTGGAGTTTTTCTTTCTTTTGCACACATTTTTTTGAATGGGCATGTACACCACATATCTACATGGTGTAACATATATACATAAGGACTTTTTCTTCTTGAGCCAGTAGACTATCCATCATTTGAAGTATTATTGCAACCCACAACTCATGTCTTTAGACTCAACACAGCTAGACCAAGTTGAGGCGCACTTCCCTCCCTAAAGGAAGATGAGAAGTTCCGCCTAGAAGTACTACCCTCGTATGCTACCCCAAGCCAAAGGAAACTGCCTCCTCACCACCTCATCCGTGTGGAGCTGACTGCTGAGTGTAAAGTGCTGGTCCAAGCAAAGGCATTATTTGTGAGAGTCATGTGTGCGTTGTTAAATGTTCTACTTAGGCTTATCAATATGACATGTAATCATAGCCTAGTTGACTCAAAGAATTAAGTCACCAATGGACCTGAAAAGTCTTAACCCCAAATCCTATAAGGTTCCTCTTAGAATTAGCTGGATTAAGGTCTTAACCAAGCTCCATTTTTCAATTTAATTCCAGACTAGTTTAAATGTCAACTATGATTCAGAAGAATGTACAAATATATACAAAAATCTTTTTATGCAAAGTTTTTGAAAATATGCAAAATTTTTGAAAATGTTTGAATGCATGCATGCATGAATGCAGGAGTTTTGCAAACTATTTACAAACATTTACACAAGGATTTTTGCAAACTTTTATTTTTCAAATATTTTATAAGAAATTTTATACTATATACATACTTTTGATATAAAAGTATTTACAAACTTTTCACACTCAAAATATTTTTACAAACATTTGTACGAAAGTAATTTTATAAATAGCTATGTATGTGCAAGAAAGAATTTTATGTACAGGAAAATTTTAAAATTTTTATGATTTTTAATAAGTGATTTTTAGCCATTTTATTTATTAACACACTCACGCAAAGTACGAGTTATGGCTAAAGTATATATACAATATATATGACACCCCCTATACTTAGCTCGGATGATGTCCTAAGAGTGATCAAAGAGCGATGAAGAAGACATAACTCGTGCTTAATATAGGGAAGTGAAAAGAAGGGCTATACTACAACGGCGAATCAAAGAATAGAATGAATAGAGCTCGGTGATTCCCCCTATACCTAGGATCTAGTAATTCTAAGTATAGCAGACTATACATAAAGGAAAAATCGAGTGATAGAATGTACATGGTCTACCTCCCCTATACTTAGGGTAAAATTTCCCTAAGCATAGGCAGCAAAACAGAGGTAGAAAGAATCAAAAGAATAATAAGAAATCTGATACCCCCTATACTTAGGGTAAAGTACACCCTAAGTATAGCATAATCATAAGATACAAACGGGGTGTTAGACAAAAGAATGTGTGATATGGACATATGGATCTATACAACACGAAAGAAGGTGATAATCAGGCATGAGATGTAAATGATGTGAATCAAAAGACCAAATCTCATGCAAAATGAACCAGGGTGGCATCAACCATCAACGGATCATGATCTAGATATGGCTTAAGGCGCTGACCATTGACATGAAAGGTAGACTCAGATGACATATCATATATGTCGATACTACCATTGTCATGCACCTTTCGGATCAGGTATGGTCCTTTCCACTTACTTTGTAATTTCCCTGGAAATAATCTAAGCCTGGCATCAAACAACCATACTCTCTGATCTAGCTCAAACTGTTTATGTCTGATATGAGAATCATGCCATATCTTTACTCGCTCCTTATGATGTAGGCTTTTTGAAAAGGCTGTATCTCTAAGCTCCTCCAGGGCTGCCAATTCTGCCTTCCTTTGATCACATATACTCTCTGGATCCGGTAATATCTTAGTGACAACCCAAAGTGACTTATGCTTAATCTCAACCGGTAAATGGTAGAGCTTGCCATAAACGAGACGAAAGGGAGATTTCCCCAAAGAAGTCTTGAAGGAAGTCCGATATACCAACAAGACCGAGTTCAAAAGCTGTGACCAATCCTTTCGGTCTGGGTGGACTACCTTCTGCACTATTGTCTTGATCTCCCTATTCGATACTTCAGCAAGACCATTGGTCTGAGGATGATATGGAGTGGTGACTCGATGGTCTATGCTGAACTCGTTAGCAAGGCCTTTACCTTGTCATTGATAAAATGAGATCCCCTTCAGATATCAATACTCTAGGCACCCCAAACTGTGAAATGAAATTCTTCCTAAAAAATTTGCAAACAGTCTTAGCATCTACGGTTCGGGCGGGAATGGCCTCAACCCAATGACTCATATAATCAACAACCAACGGAATGTACTCGAATCCCTGACTCTTAGGAATAAACCCATGGAATCGATGCTCCATGCGTAAAAAACCTCATAGAAGTGAATGGGTTACATCGACATCATATCACGCTATCCACAAGTGCCCATCCCCTGACAGTCAGTACACCTCTTCACAAATTCATCAGAATCCATGAAGAGGGTAGGCCACCATAGGCCGGATTGGAGCACTTTCTGTGCTGTTCTCCTCCTAAAATGATGTCCTCCTGCCTCGAGCTTGTGGCAGTAAGTGAGGACGCTGTGGTGCTCCTCTTGAGGAATGCACCGACGCCAGACACTATTCCCTCCTTCATGATAAAGGATGGGATCCTCTCGGTGGTACGACTTGGCCTTCGCAAGGATGGTCTCAAGTTGCTGCCTGGGACAACCTTGTGGAACTTTCTTGGCAACAAGATAGTTCACAATATCGGTGTACAATGGGAGAGAGGCGATATCAAGGATCACCTCATCTGGGAATGTCTCTGTAAAAGGTTCAGTCTGCTCAGATTCCTCAAGATTTTTCAAAAGAGAGAGATGATCCGCCACCATATTCTTGACTCCAGGTTTGTCCTTAATCTCAATATCAAACTCCTGGAGTAGAAGGATCCATCTAGTTAGTCTCGCTTTGGCATCTTTCTTTGCCATGAGATACTTGATGGCGGTATCATCAGTAAAGATAGTCACTTTGAATCTAAGAATATATGATCTGAATTTGTCTAAGGCAAAAACTTTTGCTAGCATCTCTTTCTGCGTGACGGTATAGTTCCGCTGAGCAACATCCAATGTACGACTATCATAGTGAATGGCAAAAGGTACTCCATCCCTCCTCTATCCTAGCACAACCCCTACGATAAAATAGGAGGCATCCGTCATGATCTCGAATGGAAGAGACCAATCAGGCGGCTAAAGGACATGAGCCTCAACAACTAGGTTTTTCTGAGTCTCAAACGACGAAGGATACTTATCATCTACAATGAACTCGATGTCCTTCGTCAGCAGATCAGTGAGCGGTTGGGCAATCCTGTTGAAGTCGTGAATAAAATGTCGGTAGAAACTTACATGCCCCAGAAAAGTCTGCAACTACCGCAAGTTGGACGGTGGATTGAGTTTCCTAATGATATCCACCTTAGCCGGATCAACCTCCATACCTCTGTTGGAGATGATATGACTAAGTACAATCCCTTGAGTCACCATGAAGTGACTATTCTCCCAAGATAAAATAAGATGGTCCTCTATGCATCTCTGAAGAACGCTGTCTAGGCAATCAAGACAAGCATCAAACTAATCTCCGTGGACCAAAATGTCATCCATGAAGACCTCTAAACAATTACCCATCATGTCCGAGAATATGAACAACATGCACCTTTGGAATGTCACTGGGGCGTTACATAGACGAAAGGACATTCGTCTGAAAGCATATGCCACAAACATACATGTGAATGTCGTTTTATCCTGGTCTTCGGGCTCTATGGCCACCTGATTGTAGCCAGAATACCCATCAAAAAAGCAGTAGTGACTCTTCCCAGCTAGCCTCTCTAGGCAGTGAGAAATGATCCTTCTTGGTGGCCTGATTCAATCATCTGTAGTCCACACAGACCCTCCAAGAAGTGGGTACCCGGGTAGCTATCTCCTCTATAGACTCACTCACAACTGTAGTGATGCCCATCTTCTTGGGAACCACATGCAACAGACTAACCCATTTGGAGTCGGAGATGGGGTAGATAAAATCAGCACTCCACCATTTGGATATCTCTTTCATGACCACCTCTCAAAGATTCGGGTTCAACTGACGTTGGAACTAACGCGACGGCTTCGCATCTTCCTGGAGAAAGATATGGAGGGAGCATAGAGCTGGACTTATCCCATGGAGATCACCTACGCTCCATCCTATTGCCTTGCGATTCTTTTCAAGAACCTCCATCAATCAATATTCTTTCTCTCCAATCAAATCTGCCGTGATAATGACTGGGTACATCTCCTGCTCACCCGCAAGGAATCTATACTTCAGTGACTGCGGTAAAGGCTTCAGTTCAGGACAACTGGTATCTGGTAAATCTAGATTCTTAAAGGTCTGAGTGAAGGCAACCATCTGAATGAGAAAACTCTCGTTGATCATGAAAAACTGGTGAAGATGACCCTGCTAGTATATCTATGCTCGGTGCTGGCTCGGTCTCCACCCTAGCTGCTGGCTCTGTGGGAATCAGACAAGACAAATATCATCGAAATCAACCCAGTCTATGTCTGAATCAGAGGGATCTGAATCAGAATCACAAGATCTATACCCTGCCTCGTTATCCTGAACGCAGTCATCAACCTCAAAAGTGTCCTCGGCCAAGAGTGTGCTCTCCAAACTCTCCACTGTTGGAAACTGTAAATCCACAACATCTGAAGGTGAGAGAAGTGCTCGTGAAATGGGATCGGACCAAGCATCTTCAACATCAGTGATCACAAAGTCGCACTCTGATAACCAACAAAAGTCGAGGATCGTATTAATCTACAAGGCGGATCAATAGTCGATGCGTTGACCACTCAATAAATCCCAGTTATTCAGTAATTAACCCACAATGGAAATAATTCAATTCATGGCAAAAATGTGGAATTAAAATTTATTTTCTCTACCATAAAATGCATAGCAGGCAAGCATGTAGAGGTTGAACCACAGAGAGCAAAATGGTAGCCTATGGTTATCTATGTACTACCAAGTCATTTATCTATATAGATCTTTTTGTGGGTTTATAATTTTATATTTTATATTTATGTATACTTTAATTTTCTGATTTTGTATTTTCTTTTTATATTTTTATCTTTTTATATTTCTTTTTTATTTAAATATAATATATATGTATATGTATAAATACAATATAAGGTATTTATAGATACTATATAGATAAAATATGTATAAATAGTCAAAATATAGTAAATAATATATTTTTGCAATTTTTATATTTTTCTAATTTTTTTATTTTCTTGGAATTTTTACTAGTTTTTATGTATTTTTAAAACCAAAAATATCTCGAATATGGGTTAATAAAATACCCGAAATTGATTTGGGTTTTTAAAAATAATAACTATGTCCCAAAATTACTCAAATTAATTTTAATAGATAAATAATAACATATAGATAATTATAAAATAGAAAAACTTATTTCTGGTACTTTTGTAGAATTTTTATATTTTTTGTTGGATTTTGGAGCTTTCTGATTTTTATTATTTTCTTTTACTAATTTTTGGGGTTTTTGTTTTCTGGACTCAATAAATGCTAAAATATACTATATATAATTTTTTTGGAATTTTTCAAAATGTTTTTATATTTTTTGGTATTTTATAGTTTAGACAAGAATGTTTAGGCTCCTTTTTAATTTTAATAAATGGATATATGCAAAAAAATACCAATTAAAAATAAGGATGTGAACGTGTATGTCATGAAGAATTTAATCCTATTTTTTTGGATTTTAAGGAGCACGTTAGCTATTTTTAATAAATAGATAAATAACACAAAAATACATGTCCTATCAGAGGTATTTTTGTAAACAAAATAAAGTGAAGGGTCTCTATGCAAAACCCCCAAAAAATATAACATTTATTTAATTTTTAATGACTAATTCACAATTATGAAACCCACCAGGGCGTTTGTGCAAATGTACCATCACGTGGGACAACACATGACTCACACAGGGAGGGACCTAAATACAAATACAAGAAAGTTCGAGGACCTCAAGGCAATTTTCACAAAATATTTATAACGTGCAATTCAATTTATTGGACCAAATAATAAATACAAAAACTAAAAGGGTTTACATGCAATTTTACCACCTCATGTGGGACGGCACGTGAGGTGATATGGACTGAACCTATTTGTAATTATAAAAAGCACATGGTCCTTTATACAAAATTTCCACTTTATTTAATATGCTACATTTTATTTACAAGATAAAACAAAGAATACAAAAATGCAGGGCTAGGTTTTGCAATTTACCCCATTAAAGGCACGTGCCAACAACTGGATCTCCTTCACTTTAACACGTGTCGCCCGCGCAACGGTGGATGACGCTTCATGGATCAACGGTGAAGATTAGGTCGCACGTAGCGATCTAAGGGCTGAAGTTCGCGTGATCCAACGGTTGACGATCAAATTGGCACATGCATCTGATCCGACGACGGAGAAGCACGGTCGATGAACAGGGAAGAAGGTTCAACTGGGCGAACTTCCTCTGGCGACATTTCGCTCCTCCGGCGGTCTTTGCAGCTCAAAGGTGTCCAGACAGATCCGCGGCGAGGTCCTCTCTAGGCTGGAGGTTTCAGAATGGTCTGAGGGTACCCAGAGAGTCCCCACAAGATCGGAGAAGGTGAGGTACTCCAGGTACCTCCGATGGAGCTTCAACACACCTCCAGGGATCGTTTCGGCATTTGGGACATGCACTAGTGAACTCTCAGGTCGAGGGCAAATTACCTTGACCCAATTAGGTGTGGAATGGAGCGAAGGATGGAGTGGGCGACACTTCTCCGACGAACGACGGAGCTGGAGAAGTGGATCTCCAGATACACTAGGGATCTGGGGGAACGAGAGTGTATGGGGCAAAGGGAAGCGTAAAGAGAACGATGTGGGGGCGAATGGATGACGGAGCAACGGAGATGGCACGCGGAGGAGCTCGCCGGAGCTCAACTCCAACGAAGTACGTGTGGATCACTTAAGACTAATTTACTTAACTAAATCCTAAACTAACTACGGGAAATTAAACCTACGACTAAGAAAAGTAAAATAAATGAAAAATGGGCAGCTCTTGCACATGGGGGACGCCCAGGGAGCATGGTGGTCAGAGAACCACCGCGGACCGATGCCTCGTCCTAGCCACGCCTTCTCCAAGTGTGAGGGGGCTCTCAGCTGTCATCTGGACCTCAACTCACTCTCAAGAGCACTCGACGAAGCTCAAAGGGGGATCAAACTCGCACAGAAGAAGGGTGCGATTACTTATAGACAAGGACGACAGGGGCTTATTTGGTTAGGGTTTCTGCGTGAATCGAGGAGTGTTTGACCATGAAAAGGTGCCCGCATGATTGAGGATAGATTGAAGAAGGTTTTTCATGAAGGAAGCAAGAAGAGAAGATCAATGGATTGGAAGAGGAAATTTGGAGAAGACGGGGGATTGACGTCTGACACGTAAGGTGGCTGGAGACAGAGCAGTTGACCAGAGTCAATAGTTGACACGTCCTCATTGGTCCAACTCAGCTGTTAGAAGACAAAGTAGGACCCCAATACAAAAATAATTAATTTAAAATAATGAATGATTTTATAAGTTTTTTAGTATAAAATAAAAAATACTTATTTTTTGATGTAGTATTTTTATTATGATTTTTATTTATTTATTGGCTTTATTTATTAGTAGTTACTTTTTATTAGAGTATTTATAGGTATATTCATCTATGTTTTGTACATTTTTATTTTTATTTTGCATATTTTATTTTATTATTTTTTATTTTATATATTTACAACTTGTTTTTGTGAGTATAAATGTATTTTTATTTCATTTTATAATGTAATTTGTACACTTAAATAAATAGATGAGTATATTATGTAGGAATATTTATAGGTATTTTACCTATGCTTTATATACATATTTTTATTTTAATATGTTTTGTTGAGTTTTATTTTAGTTTTTTATTTTCAATAGGCTATATACAATATTTACATTATTATAAAAATATAAAGAATAAAGAATATGTTTTCCCTTTTATTTTTATACAAATATAATCATAGGTATTTTGTCTATGTTTTCACAAAGATTTATTTTATTTTGCATTTCTCTTTTGGTTTTATTCTAAGTTTTATATGCACCTAGGTTTTAAATAACATTTACAAAATTTTAAAAATATGAATTTGTATAAATAATAAGGGATGAATAAAATGAATATTTTAATCGGTAGAGTGTACAATAGGGGTCAAAAACCTAACTTTCAATACAGCAACTCCAAAAAATATAAAACCTCCACCATTAAATAGGTTGTGAAAAATTATATACACTTAGAGTGATTTTGATATGTTTTGAGTTTTTATTTGAAAGATATAGGTCTGTGAAGTTTGATTTCTGGCTTTATATAAAATTTACACAGTGTGCTATTTTTATACAAGCTCAATTTTGTATTTTTATTTATATTATTATCTGCAACTTTTATATACAAAGTTTGTTTATTTGATGAATAAATAATAAAGAATAAAATAAGCATAAAAAAGGCATAAATAATGAATGAATAATGGCATTTTTATTGTATTTTGGCCCTTATCTCCCCCTACTTTACTCCTTGTCGACCAACTCAATTCTTGACTTGGTCTCAGGGTTTAGGGTCATAGAATATTTTCAATATTTTCTTCCTTTTTCTTTTCCTCTCTTTATTCTATAATTTTGGCATTAAAACAATATTATTTACATAATAAATGTAATAAATAATGGATGCGATTTTGTACAAATTAATGCCATTTACATGCATTAGTTAGGGTTTTTAAGGCCAAAAGGATAGAATAAAGGTGATGAAATGGAGATTCATTACCCCCCTATACTTGCCTTTGCTAGTCCCTAGCAAACACTTATGCAATAAGTACAAAAATATTAAAGAAGAAAAGAAAAAGTAAGAATGAATAGAATTGTTTTTAGTTGTAGAACTTGTCCTTACAAAATCAAAGTTTGGAGCTCAGGTTAGACATTGATGTGAAAATGTGTGTGGAACCTGGTTGGGAATGATAAAACGCAGATCTACCTTTTTAATGTGTCGAATTGACGATTTCTTTGTAGTCAGATAAATCCGGATCGATCAAAAATAAACCGCACAAATCGATGAATCATCGAATGAATTAACGTGCGATTTTATGTTTATTTAACCTGGGCAAGCTCCAGGGTCGACTCAAGGAGGCAAAGGAACAACTCGGGATCAAGTTAGAGGAATTAAACTGTGGTTTTCCAAGTGGGATTTTTTTAAATTTTTTATGCAATAAAATGCCAAATGCCATGATGCGAATGAACTAGGTTATTAAGAAAATCAACAACTTAGCCAAATTTAATTTTAATATGAAATTAGTCCAAATTGACCAAATTATATTTTTCCTATAAACCTAATTCAATGATTAATACAAAATGTATTTTTTTTTGGAATTTTTGGGCTTAAGATGCACATATGAAAAATACAAACTATTTTTGGGTTTTTACACCACTGCAAGAAGCCGGGGCACTGGAGGCGTAATTGCCCGGATTACCTGAAGTCGGTCAACAAAGGTAAAGCCCCAGTAGGTATGAAATCTACTTTTATCATTGAAATAGGTTTTCTCGTTGGACGAGAAGGAAGTTGGGTTGTTGATTCTGGTGCTTCTGTTCATGTATGCAATTGTTGCATTTGTTTCAGGAAACTAGAAAACGTGAAGAAGGGGAGATAGTCATCCAGATGGGATCTGATGCAAGTGTTGCAGCAGTCGCCGTCGGGACTTGTCGGCTATCATTATCTAGTGGTAGAGTCCTAGTACTTAAAGGGTGTCTTTATATACATGAGTTAGGAGGAATTTGATATCTGTATCTAACCTAGTTAGAAGTGGACATTCATTCCTTTTCTGTAATAAGTTAGTCATAAATCATTATGATAAATATATTGTAGATGGTATTTTGACTTCTGATGGACTCTATGAATTGTGCATTAATGAGCATATCATGAATGTTACAACAACTAATAAAAGCCCTAAGAGATCCAGGGATAATAAAAATCATTCAAATATGATTTGGCATCAAAGGCTTGGTCATTTATCTGTTGATAGGATCATTAAAGGATGGACCTTTGGATTTTCTACAGGTTCAATCTTTACCTACCTATGAACATTGTATTCGATGTAAAATGATCAGGATGCCTTTCCGTAACAAGGTTACAAGATGCGAAGGTATTATTGACCTAATACATACCGATGTATGTGGTCCCTTCAGTATCGCGACTCGAAATGGGTATCGATATTATTTGACATTTATTGATGACCATTTGTGATACGGGTTTGTCTGCCTATTACGCTATAATTCTGAAACATTTGAAAAGTTCAAAGAATTCAAGACTTTGGTTGAGAACCAAACCGAAAGGAAGATTAAACGAATTCGATCTGATCGAGGTGGCGAGTGCCTCTCAGATGAATTCAAGGAATACCTTAAAGCGAATGGAATTGTCTCCAATCTCACTACTCCTGGAACTCCCTAACTTAATAGTTTTGCTGAAAGATGCAACAGGACCATCATGGATATGCTCCATTCAATGATGAGTAAATCATATTTACCACTTAGTTTATAGGAATATGCAGTAGAGACTGCAATATATATCCTGAATAAGATTCCTAGCAAATCTGTACCTAATACTCCTCATGAGCTCTGGTATGGAACCAAACCTAGTGTTAATCACTTGAGGGTTTAGGGTTGCTTGGTTCATGCGAAGAACGTGGATGCAAGTAAGCTGGAATCTCGTACTCGTGAGTGTTACTTCATTGGGTATGTTAGAGATGGTATTGCATACCAACTCTATGACCCTGAGACCCAAAAGGTTTTTGTCTCTAGAGATGTGAAATTTCTGAAGGATGATTTCCTTAAAGGTCAGGACAAAAGTGAAGTAGAGGAACTCATAGAATCCCCTGAGGATTCTGAGCTTCCTAAACCTGAAACTGAAGAAGTAAATAAATATGAAACACCCATACCTCTTCGAAGGAGTTCGAGGGTGGTTGCACCACCTGAAAGGTATGGATTCCATGTGTCAAGTGAAACTGATAATGATCCCACTTCATTTGATGAAGCACTCGCGGATCATGACATTGATAGATGGATGCTAGCAATGAAGTCAAAAATTGACTCCATGCATAAGAATGGTGTATGAACCCTAGAGGATCCACCGAAAGGGGTAAAACCCATTGGGTGTAAATGGATCTTCAAGAGAAAAAGGGGACCTGATGGGAAAGTAGAGACTTTTAAGGCACGACTCATAGCCAAGGGCTACACACAGAGAGAAGGCATCGACTACGATGAGACATTCTCTCCTGTGGCTATGCTTAAATCCATTAGGACACTGCTAGCTATAGCTGCATATCTTGACTACGACATCTGGCAGATGGATGTCAAGACAACTTTCCTCAATGGATACCTCGAAGAGGATATCTACATGGAGCAGCCCCAGGGCTTCATAACTGAGGATGGCAAAGTATGCAAGCTGAAGAAATCCATCTATGGGCTCAAGCAAGCTTCTCGTAGCTGGAACATCAGATTTGACAAAACCATAAAGAGTTATGATTTTGTGCAGAATCCTGATGAACCTTGTGTGTACAAGAAGCTTAGTGGGAGCGCCATTGTGTTCATCGTGCTTTATGTAGATGACATACTTATCATTGGGAATGATACATGGATGATGACCAGTGTGAAGATTTGGCTATCCCATACCTTTGAGATGAAAGATCTTGCAGAAGCCTCTTACATCTTGGGTCTGAAGTTGTTCAGAAATCGAGAAAAGAGAATATTGGGATTGTCACAACATGGATACATTAAGAAGATTCTTGAACGATTCTGCATGGATAGTTCCAAGAAAGGATTCCTACCCTTAAGACATGGTATCCACCTGTCTAAAGGAATGGCTCCTCAAATTGTTGAGGAAAAGAAAGCCGTGGCTGGATGCCCTTATGCATCAGCTGTAGGAAGCTTAATGTATGCCACGATGTGTACTAGGCCAGATATCTGCCATGTAGTGGGAGTGGTAAGTCATTACCAATCCTGCTATGGAAAACAACACTGGAATGCAGTAAAGAACATATTCAAATATCTGAGACGGACGTAAGATTACATCTTGGTCTATGGAGATGGTGATATCCAAGTCTTGGGATATACAGATTCTGACTTCCAATCGGATATTGATGATCGAAAGTCGACATCAGGGTTTGTATTCCTGTTGAATGGGTGGTGTTGTGAGCTAGAGAAGCAAGAAGCAGGACACTACAACAGATTCAACAACAGAAGCCAAGTACATTGCCGCATCAGATGCTGCAAAGGAGGCGGTGTGGTTGCGCAAGTTCGTCCTGGAGCTTGGCATAGTTTCCTCTGATACTCCCATCCTGATACTCTGTGATAACACGGGAGCCATTGCCCAGGCGAAGGAACCCAGATGGCATCAAAAGAGCAAGCACGTGGAAAGGAAATACCACATCATTCGGAAGATTCAAAAGCATGGTGACATCATCATCACCAAGGTGGCCTCTACCGATAACGTTGCCGATCCTCTTACCAAACCTCTGACACAGAAGGTTCTCGACCAGCATGTAATGAGTATGGGTTTAAGGATTGTTCCTGAATGGTTCAGAGGGCTAGTGGGAGATTGTTAGCAATGTGAGCCCGAGGCGAACCATTCCTGCAATAAATGTTATTGTAATAAACGATTTATCAATAAACGTTATTGATTATGTTTCACTCCCTTTCTGAAATTGATTGAATGAATGCACTATAAGGTCCCTCTGTACAATAAGGGTTATGTACCATGGCCAACTTGATAATCATGCAACTGTTGATTCTTTGATTGAGTCAAAGAGGCTGATGCTTGGATGAATATCTAAGGAGTTAGATAGAGGACTCATCAAGCATCATCAAATGATTGTCAAGTGATGATCTCCAGCCTGAGTAGGAGATGGCAATCCTTTCTCATTAGATATCTGATCAGCCTCTTGATGCAGGTCCTCTGCATGGGAATAGTGATTCAGAGGTATCAGATTAGTTGAGTCAATGAGTAGACTTAACGAGATAGAGATAACCAAAGACCTATGTGAAGGATATTGAGAATCCTCAAGCGCATCACGAAAGCGTGATGATCGTATCGGATACGATCGGGGCGACTAGTCGTACTAGTCGCAAGGTGCAGCGGATTTCAAAAAATTTAAATCAAATGATGAAACCACATGATCACGAAAACACTTCTCGGATCGTTTCATCAAACCACAAAGTATAAGGAATACCTTTGAAGCGTGGTTGTGATCGCGAGATCCCAAACAAGAGATCCTCCTGTCTCAAGTCCGATCCATGAAGAACGCACTTGCGGGCACGATGATGAGTCGCGTCCCTCCCGCAATCGTCGATGAAGATCCAAGCAATAGATCCCCTGATTTCGTCAAGCGAAATCCGTCGTCTTCCTCTACAACAAGTAGCCACGAAGAAGAAGGAGATCCTCGAGTCGTCGAAGGCGAAGGCGAGAACTTCTCTCCTTTCTCAACAATGGTGGTCGGCCACCCTATGGAGAGAGAGAGAGAGCACGAGAATGAGAGGGAGAGAGAGAGAAGTAGAGTAGGCGTCTACTTGGTGTGCTTTCAAGGGCTAAGGCTACCCTCTTTATATATTAATTTGGGATCCAATGGATCTCAATCCATGGCTCTCATGGATCCAACGGTCATTGTAATCCAAGAGCTATCCAACGGCTATGATTGTTGTTGGTTAAAAACCAACAACATTAATTTATATTAAATTAAATATGTGTTGAATTATTATCAACAAAATTTAATTAACATAAATTAATTTATCAAGAGATAATAAGTCAATAAATAAGAGGAGACAACAACCCCTCCTAAAATCAAGGAGGCGTCACCTATGACTAAGTCATAGGTGACGCCACCTATGATTATAGGTGGTTTTGTCTCCTTTTATTTATATTGTTATTTCTTAATTATTTGCAATAATTATTATTGCGGTAATATCCACCAAATTAATTCCAAATTAATTTGTTAATATTTCAATCATGCCATTGAAAAATATGTGAATCATATTCACATCCCAAACTAATTTGTAAATTACATTTCCAATTAATTAACTAATGTGGATCCAATCCACATTAATAATTAACAAATGTTATTTATAATATTTCTCTCTCTTGATATATTATAAATCTCATTTATAATATACGCAGATATTCTGGATATCACTATCCATGATCTGCTTATCCTTGATAATTAAATCCCATTTAATTATCTTGGACAATCATTCTCTTAACATGAATCTTATTCATATTGTTCTTGATAATTAAATCTCATTTAATCATCAATACCTTCTTGCTTGAACACTAAATTCATCACAGGAATTATTCTTGAACTCCTTCAAGAATAATGTGCCTTCTCCACAAATACTTGGAGATAAGGACAGGGCGATTGTATTGTTCCATGTATAGTGACTTAGATGTTGAGATCTCATCTCAAATCCAGATCTAACGGACCTCTCATAGATGCTTGATTAAATCAAGACCGTATACTTAATCTTCTCATTGCATCTGAAATCACATTCAGATCAATGTCCAACATTTGGACTAAGATCAAGTTACTTCTCTACTGAGAGGAGTCACTAAAATCCAGACCTGTTTCATCACTCCTTCGGACTGGAAGCGTCATGGTTATACAATCGTTTATGATCACATCACCCTCAGGTATTCCCAATACCTGCACATCCTGCATACTGGAAGACCAATGATCAACCTGAAGATGAAGATCAATTTTATACTGTCTTCTTCAGGGTTTGATCACCAAGTTTCTCAATCTTGGTCATTGGGATTTGGTATCGATCATATGCTTTCCCAAAGCATATATCATACCTTCAAATTCTTGTCATGCTTCCAAAGCACGACGACCATGCATGGAATTTGATCGGTCCCAATACCTCATGAGTGAGCTCATGTCTTCCGGTTCACAAGTGAACCTGTATGATCCCTTTGAGAGATCGTATTACTCATATGCCCTTATATGCACACCAGCTCGCCGGTATATAGACCTTGATTAGGTCATCAACCTAATGGTCTGCCAAATGTACATACTTAGACATATAGTAACACATCTGTCTCTAGTCAGAGGATGTGTGCCTATGCTGTGACAGTGTTCAACAAAGGACTTAGGTTATCTCGATCTCGCTAAGTCAACCCATTGACTTAACTAATCTGACACCTCCGAATCACTATTCCCATGCAGAGGACCTGCATCGAGAGGTCGGTCAGATATCAGCCTATGCGAGAAAAGGATTGCCATCTCCTACTCAGGCTGGAGATCATCTCTTAATAATCATTTGACGGTGTTTGATGAGTCCTCTATCTAACCCATTAGATATTCATCCAAACACCAGCCTCTATGATTCATTTAATGAATCAACAGCTATATGATTATTAAGATGGCCATGGTACATAACCCTAATCGTACAGAGGGACCTTATAGTGCATTCATTCACTTAATTTCAGAAAGGGAGTGAACAATCGATAACTTTTATTGATAAAACATAATTATTACAATAACACTTATTGTAAGAATGGTTCGCCTTGGGCTCACATGGCTAACAATCTCCCACTAGCCCTCAGAACCATTCAGGAACATCCCTTAAACCCATACTCATTACATGCTGGTCGAAAACCTTCTGCGTCAGAGGTTTGGTAAGAGGATCAGCAGCGTTGTCGGCAGAGGCCACCTTTGTGATGATGATATCACCACGCTTTTGAATCTCCCGATTGATGTGGTATTTCCTTTCCACGTGCTTGCTCTTTTGATGCCATCTGGGTTCCTTTGCCTGGGCAATGGCTCCCGTGTTATCACAGAGTAGCGGGATGGGAGTATCAGAGGAAACTACGCTAAGCTCCTGGACGAACTTGCGTAACCACACCGCCTCTTTTGCAGCATCCGATGCGGCAATGTATTCGGCTTCTGTTGTTGAATCCGCCGTAGTGTCCTGCTTCTTGCTTCTCTAGCTCACAGCACCACCGTTCAACAGGAATACAAACCCTGATGTCGACTTTCGATCATCAATATCTGACTAGAAGTCTGAATCTGTATACCCCAAGACTTGGAGATCACTATCTCCATAGACCAAGATGTAATCTTGCGTCCATCTTAGATATTTAAATATGTTCTTTACTGCATTCCAGTGTTGCTCTCCATAGCAGGATTGGTAACGACTTACCACTCCCACTGCATGGCAGATGTCTGGCCTAGTGCACATCATGGCATACATTAAGCTTCCTACAGCTGATGCATAGGGGCATCCAGCCATGGCCTTCTTTTCCTCAACACTTTGAGGAGCCATCCCTTTAGACAGATGAATACCATGTCTTAAGGGGAGGAATCCTTTCTTGGAACTATCCATGCGGAATCGTTCAAGAATCTTCTTAATGTATCCATGTTGTGACAATCCCAACATCCTCTTTTCTCGGTTTCTGAACAACTTCAGGCCTAAGATGTAAGAGGCTTCTCCAAGATCTTTCATCTCGAAGGTATGAGATAGCCAAATCTTCACACTAGTCATCATTCCTGTATCATTCCCAATGATAAGGATATCATCTACGTAAAGCACGATGAACACAATGGCGCTCCCACTAAGCTTCTTGTACACACAAGGTTCATCAGGATTTTGCACAAAATCATAACTCTTTATGGTTTCATCAAATCTGATGTTCCATCTACGAGAAGCTTGTTTGAGCCCATAGATGGATTTCTTCAGCTTGCATACTTTACCGTCCTCAGCTATGAAGCCCTGGGGCTGCTCCATATAGATATCCTCCTCGAGGTATCCATTGAGGAAAGCTGTCTTGACGTCGGTCTGCCAAATGTCGTAGTCAAGAGATGCAGCTATAGCTAGCAGTGTCCTGATGGACTTAAGCATAGCCACAGGAGAGAATGTCTCATCGTAGTCGATGCCTTCTCTCTGTGTGTAGCCCTTGGCTACGAGCCGTGCCTTGAAAGTCTCTACTTTCCCATCAGGTCCCCTCTTTCTCTTGAAGATCCATTTTCAACCAATGGGTTTCACCCCCTTAGGTGGATCCTCTAGGGTCCATACACCATTCTTATGCATGGAGTCAATCTCTGACTTCATTGCTAGCATCCATCTGTCCATGTCATGATCCGCAAGTGCTTCATCAAATGAAGTAGGATCATTGTCAATCTCACTTGACACATGGAATCCATAACTTTCAGGTGGTGCAACCACCCTTGAACTCCTTCGAAGGGGTATGGGTGTTACATCTTCATTTATCTCTTCAGTTTCTAGTTCAAGAATTTCAGAATCCTCAGGGGATTCGATGAGTTCCTCTATTTCATTTTTATCTTGACCTTTAAGGAAATCATCCTCCAGAAATCTCACATCTCTAGAGACAAAAACCTTTTGGGTCTCAGGGTCATAAAGCTGATATCCAATACCTTCTTTAACATACCCAATGAAGTAGCACTCACAAGTGCGAGATTCTAGCTTACTTGCATCCACATTCTTTGCATGGACCAAGCAACCCCAAACCCTCAAGTGTCTAACACTAGGTTTGGTTCCATACCATAGCTCATGAGGAGTATTAGGCACAGATTTACTAGGAATCTTGTTCAGGATATATATTGCAGTCTCTACTGCATATCCCCAGAAACTAAGATGTAAACGTGCTTTGCTCATCATTGAACGAACCATGTCCATGATGGTCCTGTTGCGTCTTTCAGCAACACCATTAAGTTGGGGAGTTCCAGGGAGAGTGAGATTTGAGACAATTCCATTCTCTTTAAGGTATCCCTTGAATTCATCTGAGAGGTACTCGCCACCTCGGTCAGATCGAATCCGTTTAATCTTCCTATCGTTTTGGTTCTCAACCAAAGCCTTAAACTCTTTGAACTTTTCAAAGGTCTCAGATTTATGACGTAGTAGGAAGATAAACCCTTATCGCGAATGGTCATCAATAAACGTCAAAAAAATCGATATCCATTTCGAGTCGCGGTACTGAAGGGACCACATACATCAGTATGTATTAGGTCAAGAATACCTTCGCATCTCGTAACCTTGTTACGGAAGGGCATTCTGGTCATTTTACCTCGAATGCAATGTTCACAGGTAGGTAAAGATTGAACCTGTAGAAAATCTAAGGGTCCATCCTTTATCAATCTATTGATCCTATCAACAGATAAATGACCAAGCCTTTGATGCCAAATCATATTCGAATGATTTCCATTCTCCCTGGATCTTTTAGGATTTTTATTAGTGGTAGTGACATTCATGACACATTCATCAATGCACAATTCATAGAGTCCACTAGAAGTCAAAACACCATCCGTAATAAATTTATCATATTTATTAATGACTAACTTATTACAGAATAGGAAGGAATATCCATGTCTAACAAGCTTAGATACGGATATCAAATTCCTCCTGACTTCAGCTACATAAAGACACTCTTTAAGTACTAAGACTCGACCACTAGATAATGATAGTCGGCAGGTTCCAATGGCGACTGCTGCAACACTTGCATCAGATCCCATCTGGATGACTATCTCCCCTTGCTCCAGATTCCTAGTTTCCTGAAATAAATGCAACGAATTGCATACATGAACAGAAGCACCATAATCTACAACCCAACTTCCTTCTCGTCCAACGAGAAAGCTAGTTTCAATGATGAAAGTAGATTTCATACCTGCTGGGGCTTTACCTTTGTCAGCAGACTTCAGGTATTCTGGGCAGTTACGCCGCCAGTGCCTCGGCTTCTTGTAGTGGTGACAGACATCGGTCTTCTTCGATGTCATTAACGTGGAAGCACTGGAAGATGAACCAACTACTTAATTCTTCTTCTTTATCTTCTGGGCCGGGCCCTTCCGAGAACCTTGCTTCCGACCGCGCTTTCCTTTCACTTGAGCAACCATTGCACTAGCAGAGGGGACGTCCTTCTTCATCACGTCTTCTGCAGACTTTAATGCAGCTAACAGCCCAGCATTAGTGAAATCAACTTTGCTCATGTGATATGACACGACAAAGTTGTTGAAAGACTTAGGGAGTGACAGGAGAATGAAATCAGCTTGCATATCAGAATCCATATAAGCTCCCAGGGTTTCCAATTCGGAGAGGTACCCAAACACTTTGAGCACATGCTCTCTAACAGAGGTCCCTTCCTGCATCTTGCAGCGAATAAGCTCTTTCATCACATTGTAACGCTGTGTGCGGTTTACGTCACCGAACATTTCCTTCAGATTCAGCATGATATCTTGGCAGTGGTTCATTTCCACATGTTGCTTCTGAAGCACATTGGATAATGAGCCAAGGATATAACATCTTGCCAAGTTATGATCTTCATCATTTTTCTCATTAAAAGATTTATCTTCCGCAGTCAGAGAGTCTGCTATCTTGTCTTTGCTCAGCACATAAGAGATGCGCTCCGCAGATATGACAAGATCCAAATTTCGGATCCAATCTGAATAATTTGGTCCGGTCAACTGATTGACCTCCAGAAGCCTGCTCAGAGGGTTCATGGGCTTCATTTTCTGAAATTAAGAATGCACTATATTAGAATATATAAATAATTATATATATCCAATTTCAAAACATTTGATTAAGGCATTTTAAATCAAATTTGTCTTGCTATGTCTACTATGAAAGATTATTCCCTAATCATCTTTCAAAGTAAGAGATATACTTACCCTATATCTCAAGCAAGATCTGGGATCTCCTCTCTATCTTTATCACTTCCCAATAATATGAGAACCTATGACTCGAATAAAGAGAAGCGGGAACACATTCCGCCTTGCAAGTCCAACTTGCATTTCCCAATTCAGTCTTTAACACCCGGGCCCACCACCCCTAAGATGATGTTGACTCGTTGCTAATTGAACCAACCGTCAACAGGCTTAAAACTCGCTATACGCAATCCAATACCGCCCCAATAATATGAGGACTCGATATTGGGGTCACTACGTATACGGCCTTACTCTTTCGAGAAGCAAAGAACCCGATCCAAATAATTGTATATAGGATCTGTCACTTCGGACAGGCGTCTCCTATATACAACTTTTGGCGACGAAATTCTTTGCCTTGACGGGAGACCATGGATGTCACTTATGTGATCCTCCACCTCTTATTCAAATTGAAATAATTAATTATCGTGAATCATATTCACATAATTAATTCTTCCAAGGGAAATACACATCTATTCATAATAGAGTGTTTCATAGGATATAATTAATTTAATCACATTAAATCAATCATTAATCCTATTATCAATCAACAAACTTTGAATTCTTTGCTTGAATAGTAGGTATAATCTCAAAGTACATATTATTTCGAATTTTAATAATTAGAAATACACTTTGATTTCTCCGGCATTATCCAATCCCTAACCGCTGTCATGGACAGTACCGACGAGAGTGGGACGGACCGCATACGTTGCAACCCGCTACCCTAGCGATCTCCGACTAGACACCATATCCACCTCAGGAAAGGATAATGCCAGATAGATCATCATGTACTTTGAGATGCTCATCGATCTTTCAACCGAAATTATACCATATAATATACATCAAAACATTTTTGATTATATTATAAGGAGATTTGCTAAACAAATCCCCAATCCTATTCAAGCAAGAGGTTTTTGCATGTAAAAGTTATCCTACAACTATTGTAGGATGACCTAGGGTTTTTCATGAAAACAATGTTTGTTGATGATTTCAAATTAACCAATGATCAAGATCAACTATCTTATCATTATGGTTCAGTGGGATGTCATTCAAGGAATTGATTATCATCTTTAAATATTCCACAAATATTTATCAATAACCAATTTCAGAAAATTAACAATTAATTTTCATCAACATTTATTTGAATGACTATCACAAGGTTCATGATCAAAAATGTCAATTTCCAGCAGTGACCCCTTATCACTAAAATTAACTTATCTTGATCAATTTAAATCCAAAATTCGCAAAATTAGTGCCCTAAGATTGCCGACTTGATTTATTACAGAACCTACGCGATATTTCACGTATTTCGAGGCGTAACAAAACCGTAATTAACAAATTAATCACGTTCTGTTCTGCAGTTCCCGCAACTGTGAATACATGCATATTCAAAAGGCCATATCTTGAGCAAATTAAATCCAAATTTAGTAAACTCAAGTCCTATGATTTTCTTGTTTAATGGGGAACAAAATCTAATTGAATATTTCGTGTTTAAACAATTTAAACAGTGCCGAAAAAATCAATTAGACAGAGTTGCGAAAATTCAAATGCGCCAAAAATTTTTCGCGACCATTTTAAACCCAAGTTGTCTATGGTTCATGGATCATATTCAAAACCTTTTTCGACCTATGGCTCTGATACCACTTGAAGGATATTGAGAATCCTCAAGCGCATCACGGAAGCGTGATGATCGTATCGGATACGATCGGGGCGACTAGTCGTACTAGTTGCAAGGTGCAGCGGATTTTAAAAAATTTAAATCAAACGATGAAACCACATGATCACGAGAACACTTCTCGGATCGTTTCATCAAATCACAAAGTATAAGGAATACCTTTGAAGCGTGGTTGTGATCGCGAGATTCCAAACAAGAGATCCTCCTGTCTCAAGTCCGATCCACGAAGAACGCACTTGCGGGCACGATGATGAGTCGCGTCCCTCCCGCAATCCTCGATGAAGATTCAAGCAATAGATCCCCTAATTTCGTCAAGCGAAATCCGTCGTCTTCCTCTACAGCAAGTAGCCACGAAGAAGGAGATCCTCAAGTCGTCGAAGGCGAAGGCGAGAACTTCTCTCCTTTCTCAACAATGGTGGTCGACCACCCTACGGAGAGAGAGAGAGAGAGCACGAGAATGAGAGGGCGAGAGAGAGAAGTAGAGTAGGCGTCTACTTGGTGTGCTTTCATGGGCTAAGGCTACCCTCTTTATATATTAGTTTGGGATCCAATGGATCTCAATCCATGGCTCTCATGGATCCAACGGTCATTGTAATCCAAGAGCCATCCAACGGCTATGATTGTTGTTGGTTAAAAACCAACAACATTAATTTATATTAAATTAAATATGTGTTGAATTATTATCAACAAAATTTAATTAACATAAATTAATTTATCAAGAGATAATAAGTCAACAAATAAGAGGAGACAACAACCCCTCCTAAAATCAAGGAGGCGTCACCTATGACTAAGTCATAGGCGACGCCTCCTATGATTATAGGTGGTTTTGTCTCCTTTTATTTATATTATTATTTCTTAATTTTTTGAAATAATTATTATTGCAATAATATCCACCAAATTAATTTCAAATTAATTTGTGAATATTTCAATCGTGCCATTGAAAAATATGTGAATCATATTCACATCCCAAACTAATTTGTAAATTACATTTCCAATTAATTAACTAATGTGGATCCAATCCACATTAATAATTAACAAATATTATTTATAATATTTCTCTCTCTTGATATATTATAAATCTCATTTATAATATACGCAGATATTCTGGATATCACTATCCATGATCTGCATATCCTTGATAATTAAATCCCATTTAATTATCTTGGACAATCATTCTCTTAACATGAATCTTATTCATATTGTTCTTGATAATTAAATCTCATTTAATCATCAATACCTTCCTGCTTGGACACTAAATTCATCACAAGAATTATTCTTGAACTCCTTCAAGAATAATGTGCCTTCTCCGCAGATACTTGGAGATAAGGACATGGCGATTGTATTGTTCCATGTATAGTGACTTAGATGTTGAGATCTCATCTCAAATCCAGATCTAACGGACCTCTCATAGATGCTTGATTAAATCAAGACCGTATACTTAATCTTCTCATTGCATCTGAATCACATTCAGATCAATGTCCAACATTTGGACTAAGATCAAGTTACTTCTCTACTGAGATGAGTCACTAAAATCCAGAGATGTTTCATCACTACTTCGAACTGGAAGCGTCATGGTTATACAATCGTTTATGATCACATCACCCTCAGGTATTCCCAATACCTGCACATCCTGCATACTGGAAAACCAATGATCAACCTGAAGATGAAGATCTATTTTATACTGTCTTCTTCAGGGTTTGATCACCAAGTTTCTCAATCTTGGTCATTGGGATTTGGTATCGATTATATGCTTTCCAAAATCATATATCATACCTTCAAATTCTTGTCATGCTTCCAAAGCACGACGACCATGCATGGAATTTGATCGGTCCCAATACCTCATGAGTGAGCTCATGTCTTCCGGTTCACAAGTGAACCTGTATGATCCCTTTGAGAGATCGTATTACTCATATGCCCTTATATGCACACCAGCTCGCCGGTATATAGACCTTGATTAGGTCATCAACCTAATGGTGTGCCAAATGTACATACTTAGACACATCTGTCTCTAGTCAGAGGATGTGTGCCTATGCTGTGACAGTGCTCAACATAGGACTTAGGTTATCTCGAGCTCGCTAAGTCAACCCATTGACTTAACTAATCTGACACCTCCGAATCACTATTCCCATGCAGAGGACCTGCATCAAGAGGTCGATCAGATATCAGCCTGTGCGAGAAAAGGATTGCCATCTCCTACTCAGGCTGGAGATCATCTCTTAATAATCATTTGACGGTTTTTGACGAGTCCTCTATCTAACCCATTAGATATTCATCCAAACACCAGCCTCTATGATTCATTTAATGAATCAACAGCTATATGATTATTAAGACGGCCATGGTACATAACCCTAATCGTACAGAGGGACCTTATAGTGCATTCATTCACTTAATTTCAGAAAGGGAGTGAACAATCAATAACTTTTATTGATAAAACATAATTATTACAATAACACTTATTGTAAGAATGGTTCGCCTCGGGCTCACATGGCTAACACTATGATGAATACTATCACATCATAGGCAAACATCCTCTGACCAGAGACAGATGTATTGCTATATGTCTGAGTGTGTACATTTGGTAAACCAATAGGTTGATGACCTAACCAAGGTCTATACACCGGCGAGCTGGTGTGCATGTAAGGGCATATGAGTAATACGGTCTCTCAAAGGGATCATACATGTTCACTTGTGAACCGGGAGACATGAGCTCACTCATGAGATATTGGGACTGATAAAATTCCATTCATGGTCGTCATGCTTTGGAAGCATGACATGAATTTAAAGGTAAGATATATGCTTTGTGAAAACATGTGATCTGTACCAAATCCTAAGGACCAAGATTGAGAAATTTAGTGATCAAACCATGAAGATGACAGTGTAAAAGTGATCTATATCTTCAGGATGATCATAAGTCTTCCAGTAGCAGGGTGTACAGGTATTGGGAATACCTGAGGGTGATTTGATCATAAACGATTGTATAACCATGATGCTTCCATTCTGAGGGAGTGATGAAACAGGTCTGGATTTTAGTGACTCCTCTTAGTAGAGAAGTGACCTGATCTTGGTCCATGCACTAGACATTGATCTGAATGAGATTCAGATGCAATGAGAAGATTAGGTTTACAGCCTGGATTTAATCAAGCATCTATGAGAGGTCCATGGGATCTGGATTTGATATGTGATCCCAATATCCAAGTCACTATACATGGAACAATACAATCGCCCTGTCCTTATCTCCAAGTATCTGATGAGAAATAGCATTATACTTGAAGGGTTCAAGAATAATTCCATGAAATCCAAGCATTAAGAAATTGATAGTTAAATGTGATTTAATTATCTTGATGTGTGTGGAAATTATCCAATATAATTAAATGTGATTTAATTATTATGGATAAGAATAATGTGGATAGCAATATTCAATTATTCATAATATATTATGTATTAGAGAGAGCTAATTATAATTTATATTTGTTGATTAATTATTAATGTGTATTTGATACACATTGTTTAATTAATTGAAAATGTAAATTATATTTTGTTTTGGGTTGTGAATATGATTCACAATTTTCCAATGGCAAGATTGCAATATTCTCAAAATTAATTATGAATTTTTTTTTGAGAATAAATCCCAACAAAAGTTGTTGGATTAAATAATGGAGAATTTCATGGAGATATGCAATCTCATGAGATTACCCCCACTTGGTAATAAGTGGATGGCTACCAAGTCCTATATGGAATTGGTGACCGTCCACTCTATTACATGGGGAGTTGAGATCTCCATTGAAATTATCTCCTTATTTGATTGGTTTAATTTTAGGATTGATGTATATTTGATTTATCAAATATATTTGATCTAAATTAAACCATAAGTTGTTGGTTTTTACCAACAACAATCTTGACCATTGGATTGACATTAATCATTCTCATCCATTGATTTTATATGTTCCATGGATTGAGATCCATGGATCCTAAAACCCTATAAATAGAGAGGCATACCATGATCTCTTGTACATGCTTTTGGAAGCACATCTCTCTCTCTCTCTCTCTCTCTCTCTTTTCTCCTCACACGCCAACCCTCTCTCCCTCTCCTTGGTGGCCATCCACAAACCCTAAGGGAGATAGCCGTCGCGCCTACGCCACCGCGCTGCCACTTGGACGTTATTCGGTTCTCTGTCTTATTGGAGTGCTGCATTCACGAAGGAGACGTTCGATCTCGTACGACAAGATCATGAGTTCACCGTGCTTGGATCAACTCGTTGGATTATGAGGACAACGCGACTCATCCCCGCGCACGCAAGCTTCTTCTCCGACGATCGGACTTGAGACAGAAGGTCTCCTTTTGTAGAGACTCGATCAACCATGCTTCAAGAGGTATTCCTTTATACTTATTGTGGTTATAGATGAAACGATCCGAGAATCGTTCTTGGATCATGAGGTTTCATCGCATAAAATTTTTTTAATTCCGCTGCACCGAACAACTAGTACGACTAGTCGTTCTTTGTCGTATTTGATACGACGCTCACGCTTCCGTGAGGTGCTTGAGGATTATTCCATATCCTTCACCTGGAGGCAGTGGAGTGGCCTATGGCACGAGGCCAGTGGTGTGACCGGCGGCGAGGGGGCTGCAGGAGAGCGGGCGGCCGGCTGGGGATGGAGGATGGGCGGTCGTGGCTTCTAGCGGTGGTTGCCGCTAGCGTGGAGGCTGACGACAGGCAGCCAAGGGCGGAACAACAGCCGTTGGGTCGGTGGGCTCCACACGACGGCTTGGAAGGGAAGGTGGGCTGGTGGAGCGAACGGCTGGCGGGGCGACCTCAGACGACGGAGGGGCTGACGCGGCTGCCACAGGAAGTCGGCGACCGTGGAGGTGGTAGCTGATGGTCATCCAGTAGCATCTGGTGTTTTTTTGTATTTTTTTTGTATTTTTTAAAACAGGGAATAAAAAATGGAATGAAGAAAAGGGGTGTGTGTGTGAGATGGTGATTGTGATTGTGGTGATGTTTGTGAAATGTTTTGGTGAATAATAAGGGAAAAAAATTTGTTAGATAAAAAAAATGAAAAGATAAGATAGAAGATACTTACTTGTGATTCGCCGAAAGTGGAGCTGCGGTGTGCGGCTTCCATCGTGGCCTCAAGAGCTTGGCGTGAGAAGCTCGAAGCTTGGAAGCCTCATGAGTGGGGCTACTACGACGAGAGATCGCTGGATCGCACCTCAGAATAATCTCGAGGAGGTTGTTGCTCAACCGTGAAGAAGCCGCAGCTGTCACCTGAAACTCCAAGGGGGGCTCACTCCTCTCCTATCAAAAGGTGGATGATGAAAAATGGAGGAGGGGATGAGAATATAAAGAGGAGGGGGGAGTTAGAAAAGAGGTGGAGAAGATGGAGGGATGGTGGAGGAAGTGGTGAGTTATTGGCTTGGAGTGGAAGACAAGTAAGGGAGAAGAGGTAAAAGAGGGACAAAATAAATAAAATAATAAAATAATATAGGATGTATTTTAAAATGATAAAATGCATGCATTGTGGATGTATGCATGATGAATCAGTGATTCATCACTCTAAAAGTTGAAAATAGAGCTTTGTTCCCGAGTAAGTGGATGCATATTTCCACTCATATTGCATTCATGTATGCAAGCATAATATCTGCATTTAGCATTCATATTTGCATTAAATAAGAAGCCAATTTCACTTTGTAAAAATCACCTGTATATTCACCATATTTCACCTATTTGTATTTATTTTATACTAACTCCGAATCCAATAAAACTAACTCTATAGTGTATATATTACTAACACTAATAAAGGAAAAATATCAAAAAAATACTAACTTGTAAAATTGACCAATAAAACACTAATCCAAGTTTGAAACTAGGAGCCTTAAAATGTACATATCTCTCTCATACAACCTCTGAATTAGGTATACTCACTTTTAAAGTAATATACATTCAAAGACCTTCGAAATAAGATCAATTTCATTTAAATCAGAGCTCGTATGCAAAACTTGGGTTTTAGGCCCCTTTTGTATTGTACATATTGACCGTTTTACTCCTATATTTTATCCTTTTATTTTCCTAATTATTAAAAATAAAAAGAAATTAGATTAAGTTGAAAATATTCTTCTCATATTTTTTCTACTTTTATTTTGATTTTTTTCTTAATTAAAAATGACAAAAAATTACAAAAGATAAAATGTGGTATTTTATATCTATAAGGTACCACCCAAAAATACATTTTGTACAGATGATTTCATTTGATTATCGACCCTTCACAGAAGTTGTAGATCTCGTCGGGACGAGCAACTTTTATGTTGACCATTTTTTGATTTAATGCCTTTTGTTATTTCTTTTTTATTTTCTTTACATTTAATTTTTGAATTTTCTTGGAGCGACATGTGGTAACTCCTGGAGCCGCCATGTGTCACCCCATTTTTTGTTATTTTATTAATTTCGGATTTATCTTATAATTTTCAGATTTATTATTTATTATTATTCTACTATTGTTATTTTAATTATTTTTAGTAGCCTACTATATTATTTTATTATTTTATTTATTTTACTCCCTTTTACTTCTTCCTCCTTACTTGCCTTCTACTCCAAGCCATACTTAACCCCACTTCCTCCACCATTCTCTCCACCTTGTCCACTCATTTTCTAACTCCCTTCCCTTCCTTTTTATTCACCATCACCTCCATCATTTCCCTTCATCCACCACTCAAGAGGAGAGAGGTCCAGCTCTGAGATCTTGTAGGTGACAGCTCTAAGAGTTCCATCGAGCAACAACGACCCGTCTCACAGGCGAGATCTGGTGATCTCATCACCATTGTAGCCACCTAAACGAAGCTACTAAGCTCAGCCTCGCCGCGGCTTCGAGCGACGACCTCGGTCGAGCCTTGCCTCAGCCATTCACAGGCATCCAACCATCTACAGGTAACTTCTTATTCTTTATTCTTCTTCATTTTCTCTCTCTTTGATTCATCTTCTTCCGATCACAGAATCACCAAACAAATTGCACTTCCACGGATAAATCACATATTCGTGGTCGCTAAACATTGCGAACGCAACGGTGATTTTTCTTGAATTTTTCGACGAACTTTCATCAACCGATTAATCACATATTCGTGGTCGCTAAACAAATGCATGCAAAACAAGGGATTTTGTGAAATCCCCTGTTCTGCCCTCCCTCATGTATTCTCTCGCCCCACTTCTTCTTCTTCCTCTGCTCCTCTCCTCCAACATCACGCATGCCACCTTGTGTGGCTCGCCACCGCACGTACCTCTCCGAGCCTCCTCTGCCATGACAACCCTTGGCCGTGTGTCGGCCAAACTCCCAGGCAAGCTCCAACGTCGGCGCACGACCAAGAAGGACACTCCAGCCGGTCCCTCTATCCGCGCGCACTCCAGCCAACCATCAGGCGCGCCTCCACGTCAATAATAACAGTTCGCCCTCGAAGCTCAGTTGCCACTGCTCGTGGCCCCTGCCACACGTGTGCTCCTCTCCGCTAGCCAGGTTGCTGCGGGCGCGCACTTCTTCCCCACGTCGCCCCAACCAGCAGGTGGTACAGGCCCCCCCTCCAGGTGCAGCCGGTGCTCAACGCCCCTCCGTGCACAGCCGCACACACCCACCTTGCACCACGCAGCAGGCGTGCCCCCGCAAGTACAGCCACCTGCGGCCGTGCATGGCCTCGAAGCAAGTCGCACCTCCTGGAGTTCCGCACCAAGCGCGTGCTTAGCTGCGCGCCGCCTCCTCCCTCAACCGCGCGGTCCACCACCCTCGGCCCAGGTCGTCAACGCCAAGCTCCAGAGCCGACCGGCCCGCCGCCCTCTGCCTCCGTGCGCCGCTCGCCGCCTCCCAAAGCAGTCCTCCTCCTCATCAACTTCGACGGGCCCTTGGGGAGAACCTCCCCCGTTTCATCTCCAAAAGCAGAGGAAGGCTATCGCACAATAAAGAAGTGGGCATTTGCAAAGGGGACACTTGCACCCCTTTGCAAGTTTTTAAAAAAAATTCAAGTTTCCGTTAATTGCATGTAAGTTCATGTTCTTCATTTGAGCTCATATTTCTTCTTCTGTATTGCATTCATACCCCTGCATTTGCACGTTTATTTTGTCATCATTCTGTCATCCATTTTTAATTCCGAAAATTGCATTGTGTAGCATAACTCTTGTTCTACCCTTTTAGCATTTATTTATATTTTTCTGATTTGCATAATATTTATGGAATTTAATTTGGTAAAAATTGCAACATTTTGTCCATTAGTATTGATTATTTGATTGCGCATTATCTGCTTATCGAAAAATCTCTAAAAAATCATCATTGGTAGATATAAGTCCATGCTACAACATATCCAAAAATCACACCATTTGCACGTATAGTTTCTCTTAGAAAAATCATTTAGTGGAAACCTTAATCGATTTTAAATTAATCAACCGTGATTTAACTTGTAATTTGGCCTGATTTTGCATGTGTCTTGCATAAAATATACAAAAAAGATCAAAAATATCTCCTCTGAAAATCAAACTTTGGAAATTTGCTAAAAAATCACCTAAGGAGACAGCTACCTCCCCGAGTTCGACTTTGGACTTCCAACCAAGTAAAAAAATTGCCACATCTGATTAACTTGACATTAATTTAAAGTGGTTTTTGATCTGCTCTTCATTATCCGACTGCAACGAACAATATCAAATAATTTGAACATTAATTTGCTCGAATTAGCAAGGGTAGTTGGACGCATTATCTAAATGGCACCGTTGCCGGGGAGGCACAACTTAGGTTAATTTGCAGTAATTTCTGACTGTTTGATTTTCTATCCCCGGGTAGTCTGACCCCCGATTTTCTTGTGAATATTTTTTGTCTTTTAATTTTTGCATTTTTTTGTGTCATTCTCAGACCTCAAGTTATTTTTGTCCGAGGAACGCGAGGAGTCGAAGACGCTTCGAGGAATCGACATCTTAATTCTTGAGTGATTTGAGAGAATTTGTATTTTTATTCTATTTCTTTATTTTTTCGCATCATTTCCAGCGGTTCCCATTTGGGTTCTCGCGTGTGTAAAGATAGTGAAACCATGTCCCCATGTGCTGTGTGGTTTGAATGGTAAATTAGGCTTGCACTAGCGGCTCCTCGAGCTACTATAGGATTTGCTTGTTCTCGTAACTTTGTAGGACCACCCATTACACTTAAAAGACGCACCTAGACCGCAGAACTAGTCAAATCAACCTGTGCTTCATTCGCTAATAGAACTGCTTGTCTAGGCACGGATTTTGTCGCTTGCATTTGCATATAGCGTAAAAAGTTCTCAATTCTTTTTTGCATCCTGCATAAAAAGCGAAGGGATCACTATAAGTATTCTCTACTCAGCATACACATCATTGATTTTCTTGCATCGGCTTTTCTCTATTTCCCTCTCTGTTTTTCAAACTTAAATTAAACGGAAATTGAGACTGGACGTTAGGCGTGCTGTGTGGTTGGACTAACAAGTGATCACTTAACTTAAAACCGAGACTGCTAATATTATTGACCAAAAAAATAAATAAAATTGGAAAAACTGTTTGCGAGAGACTAATCCCCGACCTTGTTTTCAGGGTGAGTGAGGGTACTTGAGTGTGTGTGAACACCTTAAGGCAGAGCCCAAATCCCCGCCTTCCATATCACGTTCCAACTGATCCTAGCAAATATCACAAGTTGAATTATTCAGTTTCACTGACTAGTACCAAGTAGCCTCCGCCTGTCTCAGGTAGATAGAGGCGAAATTGCGGTACTTTGCGACAAGTTGCCAGTAACCCCCCGGGGTGAAGTTCCGACCTTGTCAGCCTCCGCCTGCTTGCAGGTAGATAGGGGCAAGTCTTTAAATCCATCAACTTGGGATAGGAGCGAAGAAAGGAAGGACTGACGGTATCTTAGGCGACAGGTTAAATAGGGAAGACGCATCCGGCTTTGAGCCGACTTCCCTATAGGCCGCTTAACCTTTTCTATCTTGTCTGATAAATTCACACTTAAAATCAACCAGAATAATCGGACTCGGTTTCGGGTCCTTCACCGTGTTGAATGTGAACTCGAGGTTTGCTATTGCGTTTGTGTTTGAGTCTATCTGTGTGTGTATCCTGTGTAATTGCGTATTTTCAACCTCAATCTTCTTCATTTCCTCTTCAAGATGTCGGGATATTGGTCTCCATACCCTGTGACCTCTGGTCAATCCTCCTCGACCATATACCGTTCATCTCCACCTTCACCTTCTTCCATATATACTCTGCCATCCACAGGAGACCCATACCCGTGGTCGGTTCCACCTAAACCCGATTACGAAGTCAGAACTTCGACTGACTTCTCCACTTCTTCGCATTTCTCACCTACTCCATATTCTAACACTCCGGGTCCACTTTGGGCTGACTGTCCTTACTCTCGAGAGCTTACAGGAATCAAAGAATCAAATGTAGAGCAAGCCACTGCTGAGATAGATGATTGGCAAAATTATATGCCCCATTCTCACCTCAAGTAGGGACCGGACAACAATTTACATATACACATCCCGACTTGACCTTAGGGCATAACTTGGTCGATCGAACAAACCGAATGGAGAGGCCTGAACATCATAATTTCCCGGACTTGATTGACTTTAGTGATTAAGCTTCCATTAACCAACCTTCATTCGAAGAGCCTATACATTCACAAGATTGGACTCATGAGCTAGACTTATCAGTCCCTGTTTCATCATATGAGGCTCCGACCAATATTTTCCATCTAGATGGTCCATACTCGACCCAGCATTACATGCCATAGTCTAGGTATGTTGAGTATGAGACCCCAATATCTCAGCAGTATCCTCCATTTGAGCAGAACTCTCCCATGATTTGTCATGGGAATTTTATGGAGGATGACATCTCTAGACTTATTAAGAAACATGAATCATTTGGTAACGAGTTGAGAGATGTCATGGAAATATTGCACTCAATTTCTGCCAGCTTGGGAATGAAAGTGGAAAAGGACGTAAGTAGACATGATGTTGAAAACCAAGCAAGCATTAGGGAACCCACATCTTCTGTACAGCTGGAGTCTATTCTATCTCCCTCTTCTACTAACCCCTTGCCTTCCAATCTTGAGTCTGATCATTCATCTATCCAAAACACCAAAAAAATTGAAAAACCATAAAATCACATAAAAATTGAAAGTGAAAAAGACCTAAAAAAATTGGATCCTGCCCTAAGGGAAGCACTCGATGAAGACCTGATTTTTAATCTTCCCTTAATAAAGGCCATAGATCACTTTCTCGACCTCAAACGATTTGTGAGAAGTAAATTGATGTCCAAGAGGTCGGGTAATAAGAGGACAAGGTCTGAAAGACACATAGTGTCTATGGCCACCTCCTTGGTGATGGGGAGAAAGACCAAGAGCCACAGGGTGAAGCGGTTGCCTAGGGTTGAATGTTAAATCGAAGACACTATCTTTACCATGCAAGAATCGATGATGACTCTCCGATAAATATCCTCCCGACCTCTGTGTTTTACAAGCTCAAACTCAGGCCAATCAGAAAATCGAGAGAGATCGTTCAGCTGGCTGATCGATCCATCAAACGGTCTAGAGAAAATATTTCAGTCATTATTAATTTCCAAGGTGCTCTACTCCAGGTGGACTTCATGATCATTGACATCGAGCACCGAGGAGAGTTTACCCAGGCTCCGATTATTCTCGGAAAGCTGTTTTTAGCCTCAGCTAAGGCGACTAAAGATTACGAGACTCGAGAGATCGATTTTTCAGCATTGGGAGCGCTTCGACCTCACCCACTCTTTGATAAAATTTACTGTAAGGTGACCTGCACATCCGCTAACAGTCGTGACCATCGAGAGGAAGATGAGTCTCACATCTCTACTACACCTGAGAGACCGATTGTTCGGACGACCGTTGGATCAGAGACTCCCCACACCTCCAGTTCATCAACTGCTTGCACCACCACCGGGATAGCTTCTAAGGAGGACTTGCGATCAGAAGCTATCATTGAGTCAGACATGAGCTTTGTGGATTGCCTTGATCATTTCGGTGATCCGACACAAGAGCCTAATTAATGCCAAGCCAACTGAGACCACTAGAACCTTCCCGAGGCATGTGCTGACCCTTCAGGAATATTACAATCTATATGGTGACTCGTCTGATGAGGAAACCATAGTCAACACCACACCACAACCCGGACTTCTAAGGAAACAACCCAGACAAAATTGACTCCACCTAAAAACACGGTTGCTCCCTCTTCTAGTCGACTATCTAGTGAGAGGAAGTTGAGAATTGATTCCTCGAGATGTTCCCCAAAACATCTCAAGGCGCGTCGCTCTTATCTCCCTCTCAATGATTTAGGTTCTAGAAACCCGACTAAGAAAATTTCCTTCAACATTCCGGAGAAGGAATTATCAGAGGAGTCCTCATCTGGTCCGGACAAGGTAATTTATATGAGTGAGCTCAGTTCGGCTGTTCTTAAGCCGTATCTAAGAAAACAGCCGTGTGTCGACCCGCATTGGACGATCTCTTCACCTCACTACTATTCATCTGAGGACTATTCCGACAGCTACACACTTGTATATTACCCACCTCCTCGATCCCGCAAGAAGGTTCGTCACAAACCTTCTTGATCCCTGTATATTCTCAATTCTCCTTGTATATATTTTCCCTCCCTCCCCAGTGATTCGAATCACTCGCCTCGGTTCCATATCATCTCATGACTATACTTAGGATAACCAGATCCTAAGTATGGGGGGAGAGTGACCCGAGTCTATTCACTATTCATTGTACATCCTCCAGGTCACATCAGTCCTCATACTCACTCTTGTCTTATACTTTGGCTGACCAGAGCCTAAGTATAGGGGGGACCGGTGCCCGCCATGTATATACTCATCCATTTCCCCTCTTGCCCTCGTCCGCCCCATTTTTGATCTTCTTCTACACTTAGGCTGCCAGAGCCTAAGTATAGGGGGGCGGAACGACTTCTATACTTTTTGTAATTTTAGCTCTCCAACGCTTAGCACGAGCTATGTCTTTTTCCTCGCTTTTCGTGCTCTGAGGACATAGCACACGCTAAGTATAGGGGGGCATGTATATATTACATATATACTTTATCCATAGCTCGTACTTTCATGTATTTTCACGTACTTTTTGTATATATTTTGTAATTATTACAGGTGGGTAAAAATTGAAAAAAAAATTACTTGTTGCATAATACTTGTAAAACTTTTGTAAAAATTGAAAAAAAATAAAATAAAAAATAAATATTTTTTTGTATACTTGTATATTGTATAACACTTGTATATTACTTATAAAACTCTTGAAAAATTGCTGTAACATAGGAGGTTTACCAAAGTTATGAAAATAAAACAAAAAAAAAACAGGCTTCTTATTTACTCTTGCATATCATCCTTGCATTAAAAAAAAGGTCTTGCATTTCATTCATCTACATAGCATGTCATCTGCATCTCATCCGCATATCTTGCATATGCAAGGTGAAAAGCTAGTGGGTTCTGAACCAAGTTATGAGTAGATATTGAGGATGGACTTGATTTGACCTTAATCCACCTAATTTCAGAGGAACCTTATAGGAACTGGAGTTAAGATTTCTCAGGTCAAGGGACTTAATTCTTTGAGTCTACAAGTCTATGTTCACATGTCATCTTTATTAGTCTAAGTACAATATCTCGTGCACACGCATGATTCTTTTAGGCAGTGACCTAACTTGGACAAGCACAATGCACGTAGCTCTTCATTGATGAGGTGGTGAGGAGGTAGAATCCTTTAGCTTGGAGTAGCACACGGGTGGAAACATCCGTCCTCCTCTAGGGAGGGTAGTGCATCTCAACTTAGTCTGGTGGTGTTGACATCTTAGGACGGGATGCTGTGGGTTGCAATAATGCTTCAAAAGAGGGATAGTCTATTGGCTCAAGAGGAAAAACTCCTGATGTATATGCTGTACCTTGTATATAGTTCAAAAAAAAGAAAAAAGGGGAAAAATGCAAAAACTCCAACAAAATCAGACAGGTCCAAGTAAAAATAAAATACCTGTCGGAGTATGTATATTAGAAAGAAATCTGCAGCTGGATGACTTGGCTACATTGGTCAGGCATCCCGGGATAGGTAGCTACACTGGCTACCGTCCATTCTTTTCTCCACCCCCTCCTCTTGAGCTGGTCGCACTTGAACTTAGAAGGGAATACCACGCTCCTCGAGGAAAGAGTTACTCGATCGGGTTATTTGAGTTACCTTGTTAGAGGAGGCTGGTTCTGAGCCATTTATGATGTGGAGAGTTACATTTCACTTACACAGTACAAGTAAGAATCATAGTCATCAGAAATTTACGTCTGAGGATTTGTTCTGACCTGACTATTGAGGAGTCTTGAATAGAAGACTTGTGGAACTTGAAGTATGTTAGGTCTTAAGTTCAGGTCCCAATAAGGTTCCGCCACACAATTAATCCAAAGGTCGAGTCAAGCTCAATTTTCAACTTTTGTTCATGACCTTGGTATGGAACCCAAAATCATTTCACTCTTGCATTTCATTTTAGTTGCTCGGGGACGAGCAAGGTTTAAGTATAGGGGGTTGATGAATATGTGATTCATCACTCTAAAAGTTGAAAATAGAGCTTTGTTCCCGAGTAATTAGATGCATATTTCCACCTATATTGCATTCATGTATGCAAGCATAATATCTGCATTTTAGCATTCATATTTGCATTAAGTAAGAAGCCAATTTCACTTGTAAAAATCACCTGAATATTCACCATATTTCACCTATTTGTATGTATTTTATACTAATTCCGAATCCAATAAAACCAACTCTATAGTGTATATATTAGTAACACTAATAAAGGAAAAATATCAAAAAAATACTAACTTGTAAAATTGACCAATAAAACCCCAATCCAAGTTTGAAACTAGGAGCCTTAAAATTTACATATCTCTCTCATACAACTCCGAATTAGGTCTACTCATTTTTGAAGTAATATATATTCAAAGACCTTCGAAATAAGACCAATTTCATTAAAATCGGAGCTCGTATGCAAAACTTGGGTTTTGGGCCCCTTTTGTATATTGTACATATTGACCGTTTTACCCCTGTATTTTATCCTTTTATTTCGTAATTACTAAAAAACCAAAAAAATTAGATTAAGTTGTAAATATTCTTCTCACATTTTCTCTATTTTTATTTTGATTTTTCTCTTAATTAAAAATGATAAAAAAATTACAAAAGATAAAATGTGGTATTCTATATCTATAAGGTACCACCCAAAAATACATTTAGTACATATGATTTCATTTGATTTTCAACCCTTCACGAAAGTTGTAGATCTCGTCGAGATGAGCAACTTTCGTGTTGACTACTTTTTGATTTAATCCCTTTTGTTATTTGTTTTTTATTTTCTTTATATTTAATTTTTGAATTTTCTAGAGCGACATGTGGCAGCTCCTAGAGCCGACACGTGTCACCCCATTTTTTTATTATTTTAATAATTTCGGATTTATATTATTATTTTCGAATTTATTATTATTTTACTATTGTTATTTTAATTTATTTTAGTAGCGTACTATATTATTTTGTTATTTTATTTATTCTACTCCCTTTTACTTCTTCCTCCTTACTTGCCTTCTACTCCAAGCCACACTTATCCCACTTCCTCCACCATTCTCTCCACCTTCTCCACTCATTTTCTAATTCCCTTCCCTTCCTTTTTATTCACCTCCATCATTTCCCTTCATCTGCCACTCAAGAGGAGAGAGGTCCAGCTCTGAGATCTTATAGGTGATAGCTCCAAGAGTTCCATCGAACGACAACGACCCTCTCGCAGGCGAGATCCGGTGATCTCATCACCGTCGTAGCCACCTAACCGGAGCTACTAAGCTCAGCCTCGCCGCGGCTTCGAGCGACGACCTCAGCCGAGCCTTGCCTCAGCCATTCACAGGCATCCAACCATCTACAGGTAGCTTCTTCTTCCTAATTCTTCTTCATCTTCTCTCTCTTCGATTCATCTTCTTCCGATCACAGAATCACCAAACAAATTGCACTTCCATGGATAAATCACACGTTGCGAACGCAACTGTGATTTTTCTTAAATTTTTTGACGAACTTTCATCAACCGATTAATCACTTATTCGTGGCCGCTAAACAAATGAATGCAAAACATGGGATTTTGTGAAATCCCCTGTTCTGCCCTCCTTCACGTATTCTCTCGCCCCACTTCTTCTTCTTCCTCTGCTCCTCTCCTCCAACATCACGCAAGCCACCTTGCGTGGCTCGCCACCACGCGTACCTCTCCGAGCCTCCTCTGCCACGACGACCCTTGGCCGTGTGTTGGCCAAACTCCCAGGCAAGCTCCAACATCGGCGCACGACCAAGAAGGATACTCCAGTCGGTCCCTCTAGCCACGCACACTCCATCCAACCATCAGGCGCGCCTCCACGTCAATAACAGTAGTTCACCCTCGAAGCTCAGTCGCCACTGCTCGCGGCCCCTGCCGCGCGCGTGCTCCTCTCCACTAGCCAGATTGCTGCGGGCGCGCACTTCTTCCCCGCGTTGCCCCAACTAGCAGGTGGTGCAGCCAGTGCTCAACGCCCCTCCGTGCACAGCCGCAGACACCCACCTTGCGCCACGCAGCAGGCGTGCCCCCGCAAGTACAGCCACCTGCGGCCGTACGTGGCCTCAAAGCAAGCCGCACCTCCTGGAGTTCCGCACCAAGCGCGCGCTTAGCCACGTGCCACCTCCACCCTCAACCGTGCGGTCCGCCACCCTCGGACCAGTCGTCAACGCCAAGCTCCAGAGCCAACCGGCTCACCGCCCTCTGCCTCCGTGCGCCGCTCGCGCCACCCAAAGCAATCCTCCTCCTCGTCAACTCCAGCGGGCCCTTGGGGAGAACCTCCCCTGTTTCATCTCCAAAAGCAGAGGAAGGCTATCACACAATAAAGAAGTGGGAATTTGCAAAGGGGACACTTGCACCCCTTTGCAAGTTTTTAAACAAATTTCAAGTTTCCGGTAATTGCATGTAAGTCCCTGTTCTTCATTTGAGCTCATATTTCTTTTTCTGTATTGCATTCATACCCCTTCATTTGCACGTTTATTTTGTCATCATTCTGTCATCCATTTTTAATTCCGAAAATTGCATTGTGTAGCATAACTCTTGTTCTACCATTTTAGCATTTATTTGTATTTTTCTGATTTGCTGAATATTTATGGAATTTAATTTCGTAAAAATTGCAACATTTTGCCCATTTGGATTGATTAATTGATTGCGCATTATTTGCTTATCGAAAAATCTCTGAAAAAACGTCATTGATAGATATAAGTCTTTGCTACAAAATATCCGATAATCACACCATTTTGCGTATAGTTTCTCTTAGAAACATCATTTAGTGAAAACCTTAATCGATTTTAAATTAATCAACCGTGAAGTGTTTTAACGAAATTCAAGTTGATTTGTATAGCTCTTAATTAGACCTATTTCGATTAATTTTGTTTCAGAAAAATATCATCGTTTGGTAATTATTAAAATCGGTTTAGTCATTTTCACTAAAGTCTGAATTTTTCATTATCCGCGCATCTAAAAATTACAAAATAATATACCTTAATTTCATCATATTTCATCATCTGACCAAGTTTCATAATTTTTGGAAATAATTTGATTATATTTTTTGATTTAACTTGTAATTTTGCTTGATTTTGCATGTATCTTGCATAAAATATACAAAAAAGATCAAAAATATCTCCTCTAAAAATCAAACTTTGGAAATTTGCTAAAAATTCACCTAAGGAGACAGCTGCCTCCCTGAGTTTGACCTTGGACTTCCAACCAAGTAAAAAAAATTGCCACATCTTATTAACTTGACATTAATTCAAAGTGGTTTTTGATCTGCTCTCATTATTCGACTACAACGAACAATATCAAATAATTTGAACATTAATTTGCTCGAATTAACAAGGGTAGTGGGACGCATTATCAATGCATGAATGCTATTTATACAAGATAAAGGGAAATATGCAGCTAAATACTCCGGAACAAGGCTCTATTTTCAACTTTAGAAGTGATGAATCACATATTCATCAACTCCTTATACTTAAACCTTGCTCGTCCCCGAGCAACTAAAATGAAATGCAAGAGTGAAATGATTTTGGGTTCCATACCAAAGTCATGAACAAAAGTTGAAAATGGAGCTTGACTCGATCTTTGGATTAATTGTGTGACGAAACCTCATCGGGATTTGAACTTAAGACCTAACAGACTTCAAGTTCCACAAGTCTTCTATTCAAGGCTCCTTAATAGTCAGGTCAGAATAAATCCTCACACGTAAATTTTGACTATGATTCTTACTTGTACTGTGTAAGTGAAATGTAACTCTCCACATCAGAAATGGCTCAGAAACAACCTCCTCTAACAAGGTAACTCTAGATACCCGGTCCAGTAACTCTTTCCTCGAGGAGCGGGGTATTCCCTTCTAAGTTCAAGTGCATCCAACTCAAGAGGAGGGGGTAGAGAGAAGAATGGACGGTAGCCAGTGTACCTACCTATCCCGGGACGCCTGATCAGTGTAGCCAAGTCATCCAGCTGCAGACTTCTTACTAATATACATACTCTGACAGGTATTTTATTTTCTCTCTGGCCTGTCTACGTTTTTTGGAGTTCTTGCATTTATTTTCTTTTTTTTGAACTATATACAAGGTGTAGCATGTACATCAAGAGTTTTTCCTCTTGAGCTAGTAGACTATCCCTCTTTTGAAGCATTATTGCAACCCACAACGTCCTGTCCTTAGATGTCAACACCACCAGACTAGGTTGAGATGCACTACCCTCCCTAGAGGAGGACAAATGTTTCCATCCGTCTGCTACTCCAAGCTAAAGGATTCTATCTCCTCGCCACCTCATCAATGAAGAGGTACGTGCACGGTGCTTGTCTAAGTTAGGTCACTATCTATAAGAATCATGCGTGTTCACGAGATATTCTACTTAGACTAATTAAGATGCCATGTGAACATAGACTGGTGGACTCAAAGAATTAAGTCACTTGACCTGAGAAATCTTAACTCCAGTTCCTATAAGGTTCCTCTGAAATTAGGTGGATTAAGGTCAAATCAAGTCCTTCCTCAACATCTACTCATAACTTGGTTCAAAACCCACTAGCTTTTCACTTTGCATATGCAAGATATGCAGATGAGATGTGGATGACATGCTATGTAGATGCAAGACTATTTTTCTTTCTTTTCAGATGCAGAGATGATATGCCAAAGTAAATAACAAGCCTTTGATTTTTTCATTTTTTAAGAATTTGCTACACCTCCTTTGTTACAACAATTTACAAGAGTTTTATGAGTATTATACAGATTATACAAGTGTATTTTATAAAAAAAATTTCTCTAATTTTACCCATCCCGTAATTATTACAAAACATATACAAAAATGTGTTTAAGTACGAGCTATGGGTAAAGTATATATGTAATATATACACGCCCCCCTATACTTGGCGTCTGCTATGTCCTCAGAGCACGGAAAGCAAGGAAAAAGACATAGCTCGTGCTAAGCATAAGAGAGCCAAAGCAGTAAAAATGTATAGAAGTCGTCATGCCCCCCTATACTTAGGCTCTAGCAGCCTTAGCGTAGAAGAAGGTCAAAAATGGGGCGGATGAGGTCAAGAGGAGAAGTGGAGGAGTATATACATGGTGGGCATCGGTCCTCCCTATACTTGAGCTCTGGTCAGCCTAAGTACAGGACATGAGTGAGTGTGGGAACCAATGAGATCTTTAGAATATACATCGAATGGTGAAGAGACTCGGGTCACTCTCCCCCCTATACTTAGGATCTGATCATCTTAAGTATATCCATAAAATGAAATGATATGTAGCCGGGGCGAGTGATTCAAATCACTGGGGAGGGAGGGAAAATATATACAAGGAGGATTGAGAATATACAAGGATCAAGAAGGTTTGTGACGAACCTTCTTGCGGGAGTGAGGAGGTACGGAATATTCAAGTGTGTCGCTGTCGGAGTCGTCCACCGATGAATAGTAGTGCGGTGAAGGGATCGTCCAACACGGGTCGACACACGGATGCTTGTTTAGATAAGGCTTGAGAATAGCCGAACTGAGCTCACTCATATAAATCACCTTACCCGAACATGATGAGGATTCCTCTGATAATTCCTTCTCCGGAATGTTGAAGGAAATTTTCTTGGTCGGTTTTCTAGAACCTGAATCATTGAGAGGGAGATGAGAGAGAAGTGCCTTGATAGGTTTGGGGGAAAATCTTGAGGAATCAATTCTCAACTTCCTCTCACTAGATAGCTGACTAGAAGAGGGAGCAACCGGGTTTTGATGTGAAGTCAATTTAGTCTTGGTTGTTTCCTTGGAAGGTCCTGGATGTGGTGTGGTGCTGACCATGGCTTCCTCATCAAATGAGTCACCATATAGATTGGAATATTCCTGAAGGGTCAGCACACATCTCGAGAAGGTGCTAGTGATCTCAGTTGGATTGGCATTATTGGGCTCTTGTGTCGGATCATCGAAATGATCAAGGCAATCCACAAAGGTCGTGTCCGACTCAATGATAGCTTCTGGTCGTGAGTCCTCCTTAGAAGCTGTCATGGTGGTGGTGCAAGCAGTTGATGAAGTGGAGGTACGGGGAGTCTCAGAACCAACGGTCGTCCAGACAGTCGGTCTCTCAGGTGTAGCAGAGAGGTGGGACTCATCTACCTCTCGATGGTCATGAATGTCAGCGGATGTGCGGGTCATCTTGGAGTAAAGTGTATCAAAGAGTGGGTGAGGTCGAAGCACTCCCAATGTTGAAAAATCGATCCTCGAGTCTCACAATCTATAGTCGCCTTAGCCAAGGCTAAGAACGGCTTCCCGAGAATAATCGGAGACTGGGTAAACTCTCCTCCGTGCGCAATGTCAATGACTGCGAAGTCTACCTGGAGTAGAGCACCTTGGAAAGTAACGATGACTGAAATGTTTCCTCTCGACCGTTTGATGGATCGATCAACCAGCTGAATGATCTCTCTTGACTTTCTAAGTAGCCTGCGTTTGAGCTTGTCAAACACCGAGGTCGGGAGGATATTTATTGGTGAGTCATAATTGATTCTTGCATGAGTAAAGATGGTGTCTTTGATTTCACATTCAACTTCGGGCAACTGCTTCACTCTACGGCTTTTGGTCTTTCTCCCCATCACCAAGTGGGTGGCCATAGACACTATGTGTCTTTCAATCCCTGTCCTCTTATTGCCCGACCTCTTGGGCATCAAATTACTTCTCACAAATCTCTTGAGGCCGGGGAAGTGATCTATGGCCTTAATTAAGGGAAGTTTGAAAATCAATTCTTCATCGAGTGCTTCCCTTAGGGCAAGATCCAATTTTGTAGATCATTTTCATTTTCTATTTTTATGGATTCTTCTGATTTTTCAATGTTTTTGGTCTTTTTGGGATGTTCAATTTTTTTGGTGTTTTCGGTGGATGAATGATCAGACTCTAGATTGGAGGAAAAGGAGATAGTAGAAGAGGGAGATAGAATGGACTCCAGCTGTACATGATGTGTGGGTTCCCTAATATTCGCTCTGTTTTCAACCTCAAAACTACTCATGTCCTTTTCCACTTTCATTCCCAAGCTGGCAGAAATTGAGTGCAATATTTCCATGACATTTCTCAACTTGTTACCTAATGTTTCATTTTTCGCGATAAGTTGAGAAATGTCATCCTCCAAAAAATTCTCATGACAAATCATGGGAGAGTTCTGCTTAATTGGAGGATAGTGCTGAGATATTAGGGTCTCATACTCAACATGCCTAGACTCTGGCATGTAATGCTGGGTCGAGTATGGACCATCCAAATGACAAATATTGGTTGGAGCCTCATATAATGGAGTCAATGATTGGGGGACTGGTGAGTCAAGCTCAAGAGTCCACTCCTGTGAATGTATAGGCTCTCCAAATGAAGGCTGGTTAATGGAAGCTTGATTGCTAAAGTCAATCAAGTCTGAGAAATCATGATGTGCAGGCCTCTCCATTCGGGTTGTTCGATCGACCATGTTATGCCCTAAGGTAATGTCGGGATGTGTATATGTAAATTGTTGTCTGGTCCCTACCTGAGGTGAGAATGAAGTATGTGGGGGCATATAATTTTGCCAATCATCTGTCTCAGCAGTGGCTTGTTCTTCATTCGATTCTTTAATTCCTGCAAGCTCTCGAGAATAAGGACAGTCAGCCCAAGATGGAAGTGGATACGGAGTGTTGGAATATGGAGTTGGTGAGAAATGCGAAGAAGTGGAGAAGTCATTCGAAGTTCTGACTTCATAATCGGGTTGAGGTGGAGTCGACCACGGGTAAGGGTCTCCCGTGGGTGGTGGAGGATACATGTAAGAATGAGAAGGCGAAGATGAATGGTATATAGTCGAGGAGGATTGACCAGAGGTCACAGGGTATGGGGACCAATATCCCAACATCTTTGAAGAGGAAAGGATGAATGTAAGCAAATGTAGGTAGAAAATGTGCAATTACACAGGATAACAAACACAGACATACTCAAAGACAAACGCAAGAGCAAACCCCGAGTTCACACTCAACACGATGAAGGACCCAAAATCGTGTCTGATTAGTCTGGTTGATTTTAAGTGTGAATTTTCAAACAAGTAGCAAGGGTTACGCAACCTATAGGGGAGTCGGCAAAAAGCCAAATGCGTCTCCCCTGTTTAACCTGTCGCCTAAGATACCAACACCCTTCCTTTCTCCGCTCATATCCCCAGCCAAAAGTTCAAGGACCTGCCCCTATCTACCTATAGAGTAGGCGGAGGCTGACAAGGCTGTTACTTCGCCCCTATCTACCTGCAAGCGCAGGCAGAGGCTACTAGCAACTTGTCGCGGTGCACCGCAATTTCGCCCTATCTACCTACCGAAGTAGGCGGAGGCTATTTAGCGCTGGTCAGTTGAACCCAAATCTCAATCGTTTGATATTTGCTCGGATTGGGGTACGCGATATGGAAGTCGGGGCTTTTCGGCTCTGCCCTAGGGTGCTTACACACTCTAGTACCCTCACTCAGCCTGAAAACAATGTCGTGGTTAATTTCCCGCAAACAAAGGTTAATTTTAGTCATTTTTTTGATCCAATTCAATTAGCAATCCCAATTTTAGAGATTAGTTGTCATTGATATTAATCCACACAAGCAATCACGTCTACCATCCAGTCCCAATTCCTTTATCCTAGGTTAGAAAATCGAGAGAGAGAGAGAATCGGAAAAAGCCGATGCAATCTAGAAAACGATGATGAATGCTTGAGTAAGAAGACTTACAGTGCCTCCAGCTCTCTACAATGCGAGATGCAATACTGAATTGAAATTTTACACTAAATGAAATGCAAATCGAGAAAACCCGCTCCTAGACGGGTAGTTCTATTAGCGAGTGAAGAATGAATTGAATTTGGCTAAGTCCTACGGTCTAAGTGCATCTTTTAAGTGCGAAGTGTGGTCCTAGAATTTTACGAGCACAAATAGTTCCTAAAATAGCTCTAAGAGACGCAAGTGCAGATCCTATTCTACATAAAGCAACCACACAACACACAGGGACATGTTTTATTATGGCTTACATGCGTAAGATCCCAAACGGGAACCGCTGTAAATGCAGACACTTTTTTACAAGTTAACAAAACAAAAAATCTTTCTGGCATCTCAACAACCGACTTGATCCATGAATCGTCAGCCTCCGATGCACTTCGAGATGCTTCGACTTCAAGAAAGCCGCTCCAAGTCCATCGGACCCTCGCATAAAAAGATATAAAAATGTCAGAGAGTGAGAAAAAAATATATAGAAAAACAATTGGAAAAAAGAAAAAATGGAATAATTACAAGGTGGTTCGAGGATCAGACTACCCGAGTGACTGGAAAACCTAAATCTAATTTTCTAAAGGATCCTAAGCCATTCGCCTCCCCGGCAACGACGCCATTTTGTCGAGCGGTCTTACTACCCTTATTAATTTAATCAAATTAATGGTCAAATTAATGTTTCGTCGTTTGTTGTAGTCAGGTAATAAGAACTAATCAAAAGCCACTTTTAATTAAGGATGATTTAATCGTGAGCGGCAAAAATTTTTTTTACTTGGGCAAGCCCAAGGTCGATCTCAGGGAGGCAGCTTTCTCCTTAGATAGATTTTCAGCAAATTTCCAAGGTCAGATTTTCAAGTGATATTTTTTTGGTCTTTTTCAATATGTTTTATGCAAGAAAGAAAAGACACATGCAAAATCGGGCTAGTTTACAGATTAATTTAGAAAAGTGACCAATCAAGTCCAAAAATTATGAAACTTGGCCATATGGTGGGATGCAATGAAATTAAGTTAGGCTAATTTTTTAGATTTTTCTTACACTAGATAAATTTAGTTTGAATTTAAAATGAATGCAAGGTGATTTTGACTAAATTAATTTTAATAAATACCAAATCACAATATTTTCAGATATAAAAATTACCCTAGATAAATCTAAGTGTGAAGAATCAAGAAAAATTAATAAACCTAAATTTCTATGTGAAATGGACCTATTAAAAATTAATTAAGAAAATCACAATATGATTTATTCTGGCCTTGGGTTGCGTACAAATGAGATGATTTTTGGACACAATGTGAACTTATTATCCTAGGTCTATTGTGAATTTATGAGAATTTTTGGAGCCACAGAGATTTTTGTACAAATTAAAAGGCATAAATGGGCAAAATATGACAAAATTCCACCAATTAATTTATAATAAAATCCTCTTTTATCACAAAAATATGCCAAGTATCACATATGAAAGAGGACAAATTAAGCTACACAATGCAATTTTCAAACTTAAAAAATGATTTCAAATGAATGCCTAAAGATGCATGCAAAAACAAGGGCCTAACTGCAATTATAGGAAATAAAATTGCTAGAAATTAAACATGCTGAAAGGGACTAATATGCAATTACCTATAATAAGGGGGGTATGTATGTAAAATACCCACAGAACACGTGCGCCCCACGTGGGGTCTCCCTGCAGGGACTGGAATGCAATTTCCAAAACCTTCAGGATCCTTGCTGCAAAATACCCAGGCTACACGTGAAAACCACGTGAGGGACATGCTCGGATGGCTTCAGAGGCTCGGACTGAGGCTCGGGGATTCTAGAGGTTCGGACTCGGCTCGGGGAAGCTTCAAGGGCTCCGAGCCTAAAGGTTGGGGTGGAGGCTCGGAGGCGGCTTCGTGGCACGTTGTGGTCCACTAGATCTAGTGACGATCCAACAACGGCTGGAAGATGATGCGTGGCGCGATGCAACCCGTTGGATCAAGATGAATCCAACGGTATCTACAACTCGATGAAGATGGCGTCGAGGACGATCAAGAGCCATTGGATAAGGATGAATCCAACAACCCCTGAAGCTCTGGCGAGTGGCGACGTGGCACGATCAGATGCGTAGGATCCTCCTGATCCTACGGTTGCGGAACGAAGGCGACGTGGCGTCCTCCAGACCGTCCGATCAAGGGGATCAGACGGCTTCTGGCAGTCGTGCTCAAAGGGTCCACCGCCTCCTGCGGCGGAGATGGCTGCGCTCCGGTGAAGGAGCTTGAGCTCCACCTCCTCCTCTGATCGTCGGTGAAGGCCGTCGGTGGCTCCCAAGTAGGTGGTAAGAATTGTAGAAACATCGGGGATCCGTCAGAGGTCTCAAGAGCGGCTGGGGTGAGCTGGAGAGCGGTGGCGAAGAAGCTCGAAGGAGCTCCGATGACGTTTTCGGCCAGTTGAAGTTGGAGTACCTGCAGGGGGTTAGTTGTATAGCCGAGGCGTGCGATGTGAGCGTGGAGTGATCGTGAGTGAGATGTGAGGCCTGAGGGGTGATGTGGGTGGTCCAGCGATGGTGCTCCACCAAGGTGGCGGAGCTTGCATCAACGTGAGATGGAGTGTGTCGTCAGAAAGGATGAAGGCGTACGCAAAGATGCTAGCTCTGAGGCGAAGCTCGGAGGATGGTCAAGGGAGCGTGGAGTTGACCATGGGCGGCAAATAAAATAGGAGAAAAAGCAAGAAAAAGACGAAGAAGATCAGGAGGGAGATGGAGGTGTCTACCTGGGGATTGGAGCTTGAAGTCGTGCTCTTGGTCGTCGCTCGAAGGACGGTAGATGGTCCTGAGCTCGTGGAACTCATGGAGGTGGTTGCGACACGACAGGGGATGGTCGTGGATCTCGCCGGAGGTGGATCTCGATCATCGCTCAACGTCTCCTCAAATCACTATCACCAAGATGAAGGTCAGAGCTCGGGGATTCTCTCTGTGATGGCGTATGAGGCTGACAATCGACGGTGGAGGCGTATTTATAGAGGGAAGGTGACGACGTAGGTGGCGAAGTGGTGGAGTTGTAGAATTCGTGGAGCGAGGTAGGGAGAGTTCTTGGTGCTCGAGGGTTTTGACGAGGATGAGGGAAGAGTAGGGTGCGATGTGGTGGTGATAGGAGGTGGAGAGGGTGGCCGGAGTGGCTCCCAAAATAGAAAGGGGGCGGCCCTCGTGCAAGGTGGGAGATGTGGGGCGCGTGGCTTGCGGGAGGTAGGAGATGATGTATCGACCATTGGATCGAGCGATCCAACGGTCAGGAGAAGGGTGGAAGAGGATGGTTAGGATTAGATCGGCGGGGCGAGATCAAGGGCGTAGGGCGCACCACGTGGCAGGCGGAGAATAAGGCGCAGACGTGCGGTCGAGATGAAGGCTTGGGTTTTATCGAATGGTGGAGATCCAAAACGAGGTGAACGGCCCAGATCAAGAGCTACTGGAGAAGATCGGAGGGCATAGATGTTGCCACGTGGCGCAATGAGGGCGCGGCGCTGGCGAGCGGTCTGGATTGAATCCAGGGTTCGATTGAAGAGTTGAGAGGCGTTGCGTGATGAATGGCCCAGATCAGGAGATCGGGCGGGCGATCAGATGGCTGAGATGGAAGGCGTGTGGTGCGCAGAGGAGCGGGCTGTGTGGCGCAATCAGAGGGCGCCACGTGGCTTGCTCTGAATGGCTATAGAAGAATATGAATTTAGAGAGAAGGAGTCTGAATTTGGAAAAAACTCAAAACATGAAAGTTGTAGATCATGATGAGATCTACAAGTTTCGTGGTGACCAAAAACGTATATGAGGTCAAATATGATACAAAAATACAAGGGTACAACTATACATACATATAGTATACAAAGGGGCCCAAAAACCCAAGTTTTGCATTTGAGCACCGAATTGAATGAAATTGGTCTAATTTTAAAGGTCTCTGGATGTGTATTAATCTGAAGGTGAGTAGACCCAATTCGGGAGTTGTATGAGAGGGATATTGGCATTCTAAGGTCTAGGTTCTCCAACTGGATTTGGGGCTTTATTTTTACATGATAGGAATTTTTGGACTTCTTCCTTATATTATTAACTAGTAATATACACAGTATAAGGAAGGTGTTATTTGATTTTAGAGGGGATCTAAAATATATATATATAACTAGGTAAATTATTGGGAGTATTTTACAAATGAATTGGCTTCTTATTTAATGCATTTATGAATGATAAAATGCATGTATTGTGGATGTATGCATGAATGCTATTTATGCAAGATAAAGGGAAATATGCAGCTAAAAACTCAGGAACAAAGCTCTATTTTTAACTTTAGAAGTGATGAATCACAGATTCACCAGGAACCAAATTTAAAACACAACAGCCTTCGAGAGTCACAAAACTCGGTTCAACCCACCTCAATAGCCAAGTCAGAACTAGCCTACATAATACGCAAACCCTTATGACTATGAAGCTGACTTGTACAGTGTAAGTGATTGTGGCTCTTCCCAACTGAAATGACAAAGGAACTGACTTCTTCAGAATGACAATGCAATAATTCCCCAATCCAGCACTTTGTCCTCGAGGAGCGGGATATTCCCTTCTAAGTTCAAGTGGCATCCAACTCAAGAGGAGGAGGTGAATAAAATAATGGATGGTAGCCAGTGTAGCTACCTATCCTGGGATACATGACCAGTGTAGTCAAGTTATCCAGCTGCAGGCTCACTTGGTATAACTTTGATGCTCAAGCTTGCTTATTTTTTGTACAACATATATATATATATACTTTGGCTGGCATTTTTATTTTTATTTTCAGGCATGTCCACTTTTTTGGAGTTTTTTTCTCAACATACTATTTACAGCGGCATTTACATAAGGAGTTTTTCCTCTTGAGCCTAAAGACCATCCCTCTTTTGAAGCTTTATTACAACCCACATTCTCCTGTCTTTAGATTTCATTGTAACTAGACAACGTTGGGGTGCACTTCCCTCCCTAGACGAGGACGAATGTTTCCACCCGTGTGTGTCTCAGACAGGTAAATACAACCCCCTAACCACTCCAATTGAGTTGAGCCAATTGAAAGGTGCATGTGTCCAAGTTAGGTCATGGCTGACAAGAGTCATGCGTGCGTATCGAAAAGTTCTAGTTAGTCAGTTGAGGTGACTTGAACCAAGCCCTGAGTTTCAAAGAAATAAGTCCTATTGGGCCTGAAGTACCTTAAACCTAGTTCCCTTAAGGTTCTAGTGCAATTATGCGCAGTAAGGTCCAACCAAGCTCCAATCTTTAGTATTGGACTAGTTCAATCATCAAGCTCAATCAAAGAATATGAATGCTATGTAAATGTTATGTATAATGATGCAAAGAATGATGCAATTGTTCAAAGAATTTTGAAAAAGAAAAGTCTTTTTACACAGAGTTTTGGCAAAAGGATTTTTGGCACACCAAGTATAAAATCTATACATCTATTTATAGGGACGTGCTTCTTTTTATTTACAAAAGTTTGAGAATAGAATTTACAGGTTCACAAAAAGTGATTTATTTAGGTACTTATGTACAATTGGTAAAGAATCTTATTTTCCATTACACATTTTCTTCCTATTTTAATGATGCATTTATCCCTCGAATTTATTTGAAAATAATTTTGAAAACTATAGTACACAATAATTTTTGCAAACATTTACAAACATTTGAAAGCTATTTTGCAATGATTTCTCAAACAATATATATACATTTTTCAAAAATATTTTTAGAAAATATTTTCAAAGTCACTTGCAAATAGGTTTTCAAATCCTTTATTTCACACAAAGAAAAGAATCTTTGCAGTTCAAAATATTGTTACAAAGGTCGAAAACATTTCACAAAAAGTTTTCCAAACGGGTCACACCTTTTTTCAAATCATTTTGCAAAAATATTTTTAACCTGATTTATTAATCAGTATATACAAAAATAATGGGTACATATCTTTACATGGATATATATTTTATGTATAGAAGGGTTTTGGTTCTTAAAGGATTTACAAGGGATTATTGCTCACTTTTATACATGTATAAAGATTTTTGAGTATAGTGTATACACTCCTCAAACTTATTTGAAAATAATTTTGCAATAGTTTTGAAAACTATAGTCCAACATAATTTTCACAAATAATTTTTACAAACATTTACACATATTTGAAAATCATTTTGCAAAGGTTTTTCAAACATTATATATAGATTTTTCAAGATATTTTTGCAACCATTTTTTCAACCATTTGCAAATCGCTTTTCAAATAATTTTATTTCACACAAAGAAAACATAATTTTCACAAATATTTTTTACAAACATTTACACATATTTGAAAATCATTTTGCAAAGGTTTTTCAAACATTATATATAGATTTTTCAAGATATTTTTGCAACCATTTTTCCAACCATTTGCAAATCACTTTTCAAATAATTTTATTTCACACAAAGACAATAGTTTTTGCAAACAAAAATATTTACAAAGGTTGAATACATTTAAACAAAATATTTTCTAAAATAACTTTCAAAATATTTTTTTTTTGAAAAAGTGTTTTCAAACTATTTTCAAACATTTTGCAAAAGTATCTTTGGTTGATTTATTAATCAGATTGTACAAAAAGAGTTTAAGGAGCTATAACCATCCTTTATTAGAAGATTGTGATAAATTTAACATTATTTTTAGCCATATGTATTATTCAAAGTACAACATTACGAGTTATTGCTTAAAGTATATACATAGTATATATGACCCCCTATACTTAGCTCGAGCTACGTCCTCGTAGATCATAGAGTAAAAGAGAAGACATAACTCGGACTGAGTATAGAAAAGTCTAAAGAATGAAGGAATGAGGAAAAGTTGACCATCCCCCCTATACTCGGATCAAATAATCCTAAGTATAACAAACTGTACACAAGGTGGGGATGGTCAAGGGTAAGAATGATTAGATCATACTCAAATTGTCTCCCCCTATACTTAGGGTAAGATATCCCTAAGTATAGACAAGAAGAGGAGACAATGGAGAGGATCAAAGAATGAAAGGACTCGGGGTGCTCACCCCCTATACTTAGGACAAAAAATGTCTTAAGTATAGAAGACTGACAATAAGAGGCAACACCTTTTTGGTAGAAAAAGAAAATAGAAAGGAAATGAAGAAAATCAAAAAAGAGAAGAAATCATAGGAAAAGTTTTTGAGGTGCATTGTCTGAATATTTTGATGCAGCCAATGTTGTGGATGTATCTTCAGAGTGTAGAACTTGGATTGAGTTGACAATAGCCAAGAACATATCAGGTTCAAGGTAGGGCTTTAGTAGTTAATCATTGAGGACGAATGGCTGTGCGCCAGGAGACAATTCTGATATGGCAATACTTCCATTGTCACACACTTCATGAACTTGGAATTCCCCTTTCCATTTGCTTTTTAATTTGCCCGGGAATATCTTTAACTTTGCATCGAATAACCATACTTTCTACCCAGATTCGAAGGTCTTTTATCTAATGTGTCGATCATGCCAGCATTTCACCTTCTCCTTGTACATCAATGTCTTATCGTATACATAGTCGCGGAATTCCAGGAGTCTGTTCAGATCATCTTTCCTTTTCTGAACACTACTCTGTGAGTCCAAATAACACACATTGATTGCCCACGAGGATTTATGAATTAAGTCTACGGGCAGATGGTATGGTTTTACATATACAAGACGATAGGGAAACTTGCCCAAGGGAGACTTGTAAGCAATTCTGTATGTCCATAGGATGGAGTCCAAGAGTTGGGACCAATTCTTTCTATCCGGCCTTACAAGTTTCTGAAGGATCGTCTTGATTTCTCTGTTCGATAATTCTTCCATGCCATTGGTATGTGGATGATAAGGAGATGCGACTCGATGGTCGATGCTGCATTCCTTTGTTAATTTCTTGACCTATTTATTTACGAAGTGGATACTCCCATCTGATATCAGAATCTTCGGAATCCCGAAATGTGAAATAATGTTCTCTCTTAGGAATCGACACACTGTCCGGCTGTCTGCGGCTCGAGTGGGGATAGCTTCAACCCAGCGACTCACATAGTCGATGCCAAGGAGGATGTGCTCATATCCCTGACTGTTAGGGAAAGGCCCCATGAAATCGATACCCCAAGCATCAAAGACGTCTGCTATCTAAATGATCTTCAGGGGCATCGAGTCTTTCACTGTGAGTGTGCCCTTCAATCTTTGACAGTCAGTGCATCATTTGACGAAGGCTGCTGCATTCTTGAATAGTGTGGACCATCATAAGCCACACTGAAGTACTTTTGTTGCCATCCTATCTCCAGAGTGGTGTCCACCAGATTCGAGCGAGTGACAATGCTCGAGGACACTATGATGCTCCTCCTGAGGGATGCACCTGCGCCGGATGCAATCTGCTCCTTCCCTGAATAAGAGAAGATCTTCCCATTGGTAGAAATGGATTGTTGACAAGAATTTGTCCTTCTGAATCTTCATCCAATCCAGCAGTACTACCCTTGAAATGAGGTAGTTGACAATATCGGCATACCAAGGGAGTGAATCCATAGCCAAAATCGATTCATCAGGAAGGGTTTCTATGATGGGTGCACTGTTCAGCAAAGGCTCTTGCTGCTCTATTCTGGAGAGGTGATCTTCTACCACATTCTGAACTCCAGGATTGTCCTTGATTTCCAAATCGAATTCCTGGAGGAGAAGGATCCATCTAATCAGTCTGGGCTTGACATCCTTCTTCTGCTGTAAAAATCGGATAACAAAGTGGTATGTGAAGATGGTAACTTTTGATCCAAGCAAATAAGATCTGAACTTTTCCAGGGTGAATACCACAACCAGCAACTCTTTTTCTGTTACAGTGTAATTTCTTTGAGCTTCATCTAATGTTTTATTGGCGTAATGAATGGCATAAGGTACCTTGTCTTTTCTCTGTCCTAGAACAACCCCAACTACAAAGTATGATGCATCCGTCATGATCTCAAAGGGGAGAGACCAATCCGACAGCTGTAGAACTGGAGCTTTATTGATAAGCTCCTTCAGCTGATTGAACGAAAGGAGAATCTGCAGATCAACATTAAACTCGGTCTCCTTGCATAAAAGTTTTGTAAGAGGTCGGACGATGCGACTGAAATATCGGATGAATATTCTGTAGAAACCCACATGCCCCAGGAAAGACCTCGCATTTTTTATGGTCTGAGGTGGCTCAAGATTGGCAATCACATTTACCTTTGCCGGGTCAACTTTCTTGCCACGTTTGGAAATGATGTAACCCAACATAATTCCCTCTGTGACCATGAAGTGGCTCTTTTTCCATGATAGCACTAGACTGACTTCATGGCATTTTAGAAGTACTCTGTCCAGGTGATCAAGACAAGAATCGAAACTGTCACCGTCGACAGTGAAGTCGTCCATAAACACCTCGAGAAAACTGCCCACCATATCGGCGAATACTGCAAGCATGCATCTTTGGAATGTCGCTGGTGCGTTGCACAATCCAAAGGTCATTCTTCTGAAAGCATAGGTGCCGAACGAGCAAGGGAAGGTAGTATTCTCTTGGTCCTAGGGGGTGATTACCACTTGGTTGTGCCTGGAGTACCCATCTAGATAGAAGAAGAATTCCTGCCGACTAGTCTTTCCAAAACCTGATCAATGAACGGCAAGGGGAAGTGGTCCTTCTTTGTTGTTGTATTAAGACGGCGGTAATCAACACATACACGTAAGGATGTCGGTACCCGAGTATATATCTCCTCTCCTCTTTCATTTGTAACCACAGTAAGACATGACTTCTTTGGAACTGCATGCAATGGGCTCACCCTTTTTGAGTCAGAGATGGGGTAAATGAAGCATGCATCACACCATTTCATGATTTCTTTCATGACGACGTCCCAGAGATTTGGATTCAGTTTTCTTTGGAATTCACTGGATGACTTGGCATCTTATTCCAGGTAAATATGGTCTGAACACAACATCGGATTTATCCTGCGGAGATCTGATACATGTCAATCAAGTACCTTTTGGTTCTTTTCAAGAACCTCAAGGAGTCGAGATTCTTGCTCCAAAGTCAGCCTGCTGATGATGACCGGGTACATGTTTTCTTAACCTGCAAGGAAAGCATACTTTAGGCTTGTTGGAAGTGGCTTGAGTTATGGTTCCAATCTGGCCAACCTGTTTGTCAATTCGGAGACTGTACTGGAGGTAGGATGTGCTGCTTGAACTTTGGTCGAGCTACTGCCCTCAGTACTTTGTTGAGAGTCTGGAAATGTGCCGAACAGTTCTGCACTAGGCTCATCGCATTCAGGCTAGAGTGAAGCATGGGATCAAAAAGGTGCATCAACACATTGGACTCTATCTCCCAAATATCATCGAAACATGTGTTGATTGTGCTTTACAAGTCCTCCTCTAGAGAGAGGAGTTCTTGGGTCCATGGGTCGTCCAAAGAGAGTAGTGTATCTCTGATTTTCGCTATAAAGTCACAGTCTGCTACACGGCTCTCATCAGTCACGACTTTCAGCTCACTGATCATGTCTATAGTAATTCTCTTGCTACCCGAGCTGAACGTGATCTTGCCAGACCCATAGTCAACCACGACTTTTTAGGTGCGCAAGAATGGGCGACCAAGAATGATAGGAGTCTGGAGTAAGTGTGCGGGAGAGTCCATATAAAGGACTACAAAGTCAACTGGGAACTGCATTTCCTGCACCTTTACCACAACGTCTTCCAAAAGACCTCTAGGTCGCTTGATGGATCGATCAAAGAACTAAAGGATCATTCATGTTTGCTTGAGCGGACCTAGCCCAAATTCTTGCAATAGTGACGAGGGCAGAAGGTTGATGGAAGAACCGTTGTTAAGAAGAGTGCACTCGAAGACTCGATCAAAAATCTCGCAACTGATAAGAGGCACTCCTTTATCCTGCTTCTTCTGTGGAAGATTGCTGATGGCTGCTACAATGGCCATGGTGAGAACGTGCTTCTTGATCTGTTTGCATCTGTTCTTTCGTGCTGGGCGACGCTTGCTTGTACATGCCTCTTTCAAACCTTTCTTCGCAACTGGCATGTATTCCATGGCCTTCATCAAAGGTATCTCAACAGTCAAGTTATTAATGATATCCACAACTCCAGGATTAGATAATGGACTTTTTCTTTTTGCATTTTTTTGGATTTTTCTATTGCATCATGAAAAGGAATACATACATTACTGGAATCAGAAATAGAGTTCTTATTTACAATAAAATCATCGTCCACAAAATGTTGTACATCCGGGTTACAAAAAGGTGTACAATCTAGAATCTAAGATGCTGGTGTTGGTGGACGGGCAAAAAGTGAGGCCTCCGCTCTGTCGGTTGGCATGGGATCGGCTACTGCTGGCGGCTCCTCCAAGGCTGGCACAACTTCACTTCGGCTATGATCTTCTTTTTGTTCTTTTTATTTTTGCTGATTTTTTGTTCTTTTTATTTATGCGGATGGTGGTGAGTGGCAGCTGGAGTGGCTCCTCCTCCTCCGTCTTCTTCCTCACCCATCCCTGTAGCTGGCATGGTTGATGCAGAAGATGACGATTCACCTGAAGCATTATTCTCCCCTTTGTTGGTGGAAGGTAGAGGCAAGGCACCACCACTCCTGAGAGTTACAACATTAGATAAAACAATAGTACAATCATCTGACTCTACATGCATAGACGGGACATCACATTCTACCCGCTCCTTTTTGAAGCAATTGGGGTTAGCCTCGCACTACGTCAGAATGGTAGTTTTAGTGGCGCTCATGTCATCTAGTTTCTTGGTCATATCTGCTAGGTCTTTATCGAGCTGGGTCAAGCAATCCAAGGTCGGGTTCACGGGATTTTCCTCAGAAGATTAAACGTACAGACCACGTTGTTGTTGCGGGTGAGGGAGCTGAGGCAACGACTGCTGGTGGTGCTGCGGTGGTGCAGGAAGCTGAAACTGATTGTAGGAGGGAGGAGGATAGTGCTGATACTAAGGGGTTGGGCCAGCCGCATATTGGTGGTATGGCGGTGGCTGTATGTACTGTGGCTGTTCATAGTGCTGATTCTGCCTCCATTGGTTAGCATACTAGGGAGGCTGGTGATACTGTGGCGATGGCTGCGAGGATTGCCCAAAACGATCACCCTGTAGTTGTGGTACTGCTTGTTGGCTGGTAGCTGGCCCTGAGGATGTATAGTCGGATGGGCCAACTGTGCATCATTGCTCCAAACCCCATTGACTTATTGAATCAGGGGTGGTGGTGGGAATGCTGGATCTGACGTCTAGAGGAAATCCGGCTGGTAGGCAGCCATCTGTTGTTGCGGCTGGCCCTGGTTAGGTGTCTGCACGTAATACACGTGCTGAACTGCTGGTGGCTGCTGGCTCGACTGAGGCTGATGTGGCGGTGATGGAACATCCTTCTTCTCAACTGGAGCACCTGGAGATGGTGTTGCCGACTAGACAAAGTTAATGGTGCCTACCGGTAGCTCCAACTGCTTGGTAATCTGATCCAGTTTATCGAGATTCTGCGTCCTCTTCTCTATTCCAACCAGTTTCTCAAGATCCTGTGATCTCTTCTCAATGATATCGACCTTCGAGAGATGGCCCCCGATAATGCTAAGGTTGGAGATCTCATCTCTCTCCGCCTCTCGGAATGCTGCCATGTGTCCTTGCTTCTGGAGGATCTAGGGCTGCTTTTGATACACCTTGGATGAGGAGAGGGCAGCCTCTCCTTCTTTCATTTCCCCAAAGATATGCCATACAATGTCTTCATCCTTATTAAAGTGTGAGCCCCCACATGCTGCATCAACAAGCCTTTGACTTTCTACATTCAGGCCCCCAAAGAAGTGTTGGACCAAGTTGGTCCTTGGAATCTCATGGTGAGGGCATTTCTCCCGCAGATTTGTGAATCTCTCCCAGGCTTCGTGGATACTCTCGTGTGCACCCTGGGAGAAATTGCTGATTTGGGCTCGCATCTGATTGAGCCGTCCGAGAGGGTAGAACTTGTGTAAGAATGCGGACTTCAGCTCCTCCCAAGTCATCACAACCTTCCGTAGATGATTGACCCAGTAGAGGGCCTTTTCATGTAGACTGAATGGGAATGCCATCGTCTTCACTATGTCTTGAGGGACATTTGGGTAATGAGTAGTACGCTAGATGCATGAAAATTGCTGCAGATGAATGTAGGTCTCTTTACTAGTGTTCTTGTGGAAAGAAGGGAGAAGAGCGAGGAACTGAGGCTTTATCTCAAAGTGAGCGTGCACCGGTGGTATGCGGATCCACTCGGTCATCTGGGTGTCTCCAGGGTTGTATGTCTCTTTCAACGTCGGTTTCGACCTTCCTTGTTCAGGCTCTTCCTCATCTGGAATATCACAAGGTCTACCACCTCCTCCTTGTCTGCCTCCTCCTCCTTCTAGTCTGTTCTTGACATCGTTCAACATTTCCTGGAATGTAGTCTGTTCTAGGGTTTGCTCTGTTAGCTGCTGCTGGATAGCGTGGATAGGTGCCAACAACTGTGCATTAACCTGATTCTGATCAGGCATCTATCCTTGCTCTGGTTGAGGGGGCTGTTGACCCTTGTCCTTTCCTTGAGGTGTCCTTTCCTTGAGGAGCCATCTCAGGGTCTGAATCTGAGGAGATGAATTCCGGATTGGGATCCATGGCTTAGTTTGTCTTTTATATGCAAGATGAGAGAATCCCAATCAGACCACTTGCAATCGAATTCTGGCTGCCACAATGAATCTGGAATCAAGGCCTATTCTAGATTGTTGTGAATGAAAAAGGATATGGACTGTAATCGACTTTCATTCACAACAGTGAAAGTGGGACAAGAGTGGTCCTGGTTTATTGGGTGGTCAAGAGGAAGGGTAGAAGATGATGAGTCTAGAGATCGACTGATAATCGAGGTTTGGCGAGGGTCTAAAATAGTCCATACAAGGCAGGACCACAGTCTCGTTGAGCGACCACTCACGAAACCTCGATTAATCAACAATTAACACACAACAATGATCAAACAATGAAAAGGGATGCGGAGTTAAAAAGTATTATAACTCTACAACATAAGTGTGTATAGGTATACGTATGTGTAGAGTGTTGAACACAGGGAACACGCAGGTAGATCGGGGTAATGAATGCTCAAAAATGAATGTGAAGTATGTGTCTATATATGTACCATTTTTTGTAGCTTTTTTATTATTTTATTTTTTTTTAAAATTATATTTTTATATTTTATTTTTTTATTTTCTGATTTTTCATTTTCTTTTTATATTTTATATTTTTGTATTTTATTTTTCTTTTAAAAAAATATTAAGCTATAAAGAAGATATATATACAATATAGGTGTGAGAGAGATAATATATATATATAAATAGGTAAAATAGTCAAAATACAAGAAATAAAATCTTTTTCTGTTTTTTATATTTTTCTAATGTTTTTATGATTTTTCTATATTTTAACTAATTTTTCGGTATTTTTAAACTAAAAATACTCAAAATAGGGAATAAAATAAATATTCAGGAATAAATAGGGGATGAAAATTATCAAATAAGGTCAAAAATTCCCCAAATTAAATTTAAAATAAAGATAATAAAATAGACAAAATTTAAAGACAAAAAATATGATATTCGGATTTTGTATGGATTTTATAAATTTTTATGAAGGTTTTTAGAGTTTTTCTACTTGTTAGAGTTTTCTTTTATCCTTTATAGTGATTTTTGGTCTGAAGGTTAAAAATACCAAAATACACAAAATATATATTTTTGAGAATTTTTCAAATGGTTTTTATAATTTTATATATTTTCTAATGCAAAAAGGGATGAAAAATGCAAGTTTTTGATTTTTTATAAGTATTAAAAGGCTTTAAAATGTAAAATAAAAATATAACGTGAATATGCAATGCAACATGAAGTTATGCCTATTTTTGGGGATTTTTTTTCGAATTTTATGGATGCATGAAATAAATATAGACAAAAAAGAGAAATACAACACTCGTAGGGGTATTTTTGTAAATATATAACAGTGTGAGGTCCAAGTTGCAATTTTCACAGAAAATATATAACTGAATAATCAACTTTCTAGACTAAATACAAATATCAAAATAAGGGAGGGCTTCTTTGCAAAACTCACAGAACACACGTACGTGAACACATGCGCCTAACACAGACCTGATTGTAATTTTCCAAAACCTGGTGGTTTAAATACAATTTGTCCAAAAAGTTTTTAACTTGATTTGATAATTTCGGGACTAAACGAAAAAAATAAAAATAGTGAGGGTCCACACACAAAATACCCACGCATCACGTGTGCCAGGCACCTGAGGTGACGTGGCTGGGGACCCGATTGCAAATAATAGAAGTGCAAGAAGTTTTTTGCAAAATTAACAAAATAAAAAATAACTACCGATGAAATTTTATGTTCTAAACAGTAAATACAAAATGTGCTTGGGATGATAGTGCAAAATACCCAAGGGGGCTCGATCCGACGTCTAGGTATCCTTTACTTGACACGTGGCGAGCCCACACACGCCAATGCCGATTCGCGGATGTACGGCTGGGATTAGATCCTAGTGCTGGATCTGACAGTGGAGAAGCAGCGAGATCCGACGGCTCTGGTTCAAACAGGGCGGCGGCTTCGATCTGACGGCGGAGAGCCCAGGAGGAGGAACAGGGAAGAACCACCGGCGTGGCGACCTTCCCCAACCTCTATCTCGGCCTCCAGCGCTCCTTCAAGCTTCAAAAAGGGCCGCGACGCTTCCTGCAGGTCCGCTAAATCGACTGGAGCGTCAAAAATTGTCGGGGTGCACCATCATTCTCGTACAGGGGTGGCGGAGTTGGGAAGCTCCAGGACCCACCGACGAGATCCAAAACTCGCTCCACGTGGTCTTCGTGCTCCAGATACCTGTAGAAAACATTAAGAGGGTCGCAGGCAAATTGCCGCGACCCTCCAGTAGGCGAAAGAAGGCAAAAATAGTGGGGATCGAAGCTTACCGGAGCAGGCTCCGATGAGGTGGTCACAAAAGTGGAATCTACACAAAAAAATGAAAGGAGATGCTCTAGTGAATCCTTAGACTATGGAGAAGTAAAAAAATGCAAGAAAAAAGGAAGAAAAGGGATACCTCACCCACCGGAAGGCCATGAAAAAGACCTCGACGGTGAGGTCATCAGAGGTGGTGGAAGCGCACCTAGAGCCCGTCCAACACCACCGCGAAGATGCTGGAGAGGAGGATGTCACCCTCCTTGATCCAGAGCACACCATGGCGGAGCTGTAGTAGGTAAAAGGAGATTCAAAAAGTAAAAAAAAAATCAGGGGCTGGTTATGTGCAAGACCAGAGTGGCGAGAAGAACGAGGGACAACGGGCGCATCGATGATCCACACCCCAAGATAATCCTTGGGTGTGTATCCTCGATCCATGGAGAACAAAAGTCCAGAAGGAGTCGACATGAGATAATGCAAGAAACGCCCTCGAAAAAGTCGATAAAACAAGATAAAACCCGGTTCTGACAAGGGCCAGAACTCGGTCAGAGAGTTGACCGAGGTCAACCAAGCGACGACTCTGGTTGGTCCACGTGGACCAACCAGAAAAATTCTTGGCAAAAAGAATTTTAAATTCAATTAAAAATAATAAATGATTTTATTAATTTTAGTTTATAAAATAAAATTTTTTTATTATTTTTTATAGTATTTTCTTCTGATTTTTATTTATTTTTTAGGGCTTTGAAATTACAAGTTACCTTTTAGGGGCTATATATCGGTATAATCATCTATATATTTTAATATTTTATTTTTATTTTGTCTATTTAATTTTATTATTTTTTTCTATTATTTTATAAATTTATAACTTAATTTTATACACTTAAATACATTTTTATTTTATTTTTTTGATGCATTATATGCAATTAAATAAATAGATGTATTAATTCTATAGGTATAGATATAGGTGGTATACCTATGTATTTTATAAAAGTATTTTATTTTAATGATTTCTTGACATTTTTATTCCAATTTTATTTTGCATATATATTAGAAATAATATTTATAAAATTATAAAAATACAAAATTATAAAAGTAATGAATAATAAATAAAATGCATATTTTAATTGCTACAAGTATACAATATGGGTCCAAAACCTAACTTTCTAAGCATAACTCCAAAAATATGAAAACACCTTCATTAAATAGCTTATTAAATGTTACATACAATTAAAGTGATTTTGTTACATTTTGAGTTTTTATTTGAGATATACAAGATTGAGAAGTTGGGTTTTTGGAATTTTATTCAGATCATAACTTTTTATCTGCACATTGCTTTTGTAGGAAATCAATTTTGTATTTTTCTATATTTAATTGTACTTTCATGTACAAAGTTTCTTTATTTGAAGTACAAAAAGTGGAACTAAAAAAAGGTCCCAAAATGAAGGAAAATAAATAAAATAAATAGGTAATATTATTGGTTTTTTTGGCCCTTATCTCCCCCTACTTTATTCCTTATAGACCTAGTCATCAAGATGCCTAGGTCTCGAGGTTTTGGGTCATAAAATATTTGCAATATTTTAATATTTTTCTTTTCTTTTCTTTATTCTATAGTTTTGGCATTAAAAACAATATTTTATACATTATTTACACACAAATGCATGAATGTTAAAAGGCATGAACTAATGGTATTTACACGCATTTACTAGGGTTTTTAAGGCCAAAATGATAGAATAAAGATGATGAAATGCAGATTCATTATCCCCCTATTCCTTGTAGACCTTTGCTAGTCCCTAGCAAACACTTATGCAATAAGTGCAGAAAAAGGAAAATAAAGAAAAGAAAAAGAATAAAATAGGTTAAGTTTAATTATCAAACTTATCTTCATAAAATCAAAGTTTGGAGCTTAAGTTGGACCTTTGAAATTTTAGTGCTGGTGGAACCTTAATAGAAATTTGATTTGAAATCCAACAGCCCTCGAGAATCCCAAAACTCTGCTCAAGTCTCCTCAATAGTCATGTTAGAATACTTCAATTCATACGCAAACCCTTACGACTATGAATTTGACACGTACAATATAAGTGATGGTGGCTCTCCCCAACTGAAATGACAAAGAGACTGAATTCTCCAGCTTGACAATCCAATGATTCCCCAATACAATAACTCCTTCCTCGAGGAGCGGGGTATTCCCTTCTAAGTTCAAGTAACAACCAGCTCAAGAGGATGGGATGAAGAGAAGAATGGATGGTAGCCAATGCAGCTACCTATCCTAGGATGCAAGACCAGTGTAGTCAAGTCATCTAGCAACATCAAGCTTGCTTATTGACTATACAACATATATACACTCCGGCAGGCATTTTATTTTTATACAAGCTTGTCCAATTTTTTGGAGTTTTTTCTCTTTCTTTTTTTTCTTTTTTTTGAAATACTATTTACAACAACATTTACATAAGGAGTTTTTCCTCTTGAGACATCAGACTATCCCTCTTTTGAAGCTTTATTGCAACCCACACTCTCCTGTCTTCAAAATTCATCATCACTGGATGGGTTGGGGTGCACTTCTCTCCCTAGAGGAGGATAAGTGTTTCCACTTGTGTGCGTCTCATACCGGCAAATCCAATCCCCTCACCACTCCAACTGAGTTGAGCCAAGTGAAAGGTGCATGTGTCCAAGTTAGGTCATTATCAACAAGAGTCGTGCGTGTGCTCCGAAATACTCTACTTAGGCAGTCAAGAATCCATTGAACCAAGTCTCACAATTCTCAAAGAATTAAGTCAACTAGACCTGAAGTACCTCAATTCCAGCTCTTATAAGGTTCCTGTTATTAGGTAGATTTTAAGGTCCAACCAAGCTCCAATCTTCGGATTTTACTTAGACTTGTTCAATTATCAAACTCAATCAAAAAATGCTCATGCTATGCAAATGCTATGCAGAAAATGCAGAAAATATTTTTGTGATGCAATTTTCAAACATTGTGAACTTTTAATGGATTTTTGAAAAAGGATGATGCATATGCATTTTTTTGTATTTTAATTTTGCAAATGTTTTTTTTTATGATTTTTAGTTTTGCAAATGTTTTTGTGATTTTTGAAAACAAAAGATTTTGGATAAAAACAAGGTACAAATATTTACATGGGAATGTATCTTGTATTTACAAGAAGTAGGTTTTAAGAATTTACAACGGTAAGTGGTCATTTTACATATATAGAATTTTTTAGTGTGATGTGTATATTCCTCAAACTTAGTTGAAAAAGGTTTTTCAAACAATTTTTGAAAAACTATAGTCCAAAATAATTTTTACAAACAATTTTTACAAACATTTACACACATTTGAAAATCATTTTTCAAAGGTTTTTCAAACAGTATATATGGAGTTTCAAAATATTTTTGCAACCATTTTCAAACCATTTGCAAATAGTTTTTCAAACATTTTTATTTCAAACAAATAAAATAAATTTTTCAAAACAAAATGATTTTTATGATGGTTGAAAATATTGAACAAAATATTTTCCAAATAGTTTTCAAAATTTTTTCAAAAGGATTTTCAAACTATTTTTCAAACATTTTGCAAAAAATATTTTCTTTTGATTTATTAATCAGTAAATACAAAAAAGAATTTGAGGAATAATAACATCTTAATATTAAGGGGTTTTAATGAATTTTAATTATATTATTAATAAAAATACGAAAGTACGAGTTATGGCTAAAGTATATATGATCCCCCTATACTTAGTTTGAGCTATGTCCTCATAGATCAGAGAGAAAAAGAGAAGACATAACTCATACTAAGTATAGGAAAATCTAAAGAATAAAGAACGAATGAAAAAATGAATGAATTAATGAGAAGTTGACCATCCCCCCTATACTTAGGATCAAGTAATCCTACGTATAACAGATTGTACACAAAGCAGGGAGGGTCAAGGGTGGGAATGAACAGATCGTACTCAGACTGTCTCCCCCTATACTTAGGGTAAGATATCCCTAAGTATAGACAAGATGAGGATACAATGGAGAGGATCAAAGATTAAAAGAACTCGGGGTGCACATCCCCATATACTTAGGACAAAGTACATCCTAAGTATAGAAAACTAACAACAAGGGGCGATAACTTTTCAGTAGAAAAAGAAAATAGAAAAGGACAAGAAGAAAATAAGAAAAGAAGAAAAGAGATGTGAAGATGGTAGAAGAGAATGTACACATCACTCCTCCTATACTTAGGGTAAAAGAAGCCCTTAGTATAGGCAACAACAGGAGTAATGAAACGGGACGAAGAACACTCGGCTCATCCACCTCCTATACTTAGGACAACGTACGTCCTAAGCATGACAAACACGAGAATGGGTAGATGAGCATAATGGTAGAGAGAAGGATGTACACAAAAGCGAATATACAACAGCATGGATATACAGAGGATTAAGAAGGTTGAAAGAAATCCTTCTTGCGAGACCGTTGAGGAATGGATCTGGCACGGTGCAGGTCGACATCGGGGACTCAGATGGCGCAAATCGATCATGGTCGACAGGGTGTAGGTCCTCAGTGGCCCTAGGGTGAAGAGGTACATACAGGTCAGTGGAAGAAGTGTGTCTAGGTCTGGCCTTAGGGGTCTCGTTGATATCAAAGTAAAATGGGACAAACTCATAATCGGAAGAAGTGTAGTCAGTGTCGTCCTATGAGGTCTCATCTAGGTCGCAGTCAAAACCAAAAGGAACGAACTCATCACTGGAAGTAGTCGAATCGCGTTCGTCCTCAAGAATCTCAACTGGATCATCTTTTTCAGCAAAAGGTCCGAATTCCTGAATAAAAGAAACTAGATCGAATTTGGCCTTAGTCTCATCTAAATCTAAGGGAACAGGAATGGACTCATTAGTGAAAGAAGTCAAGTCATGTTCATCATGTCTAGTCTCTAAATCTTCCCTCCGCTTAATAATATCAATCATGTAAATCCACAGATGTCATCAACACATTGCCAAGTCCCCAAAGAAGGAACTTTGAGGTCCACGCTTTCCGAGTCTTCCTCTACGGCGAGGAATTCTCGGGTCTCAATGGAGTCCAACATGCAACAAAAGTCTGTGATAGTCTCATCAAGGTCATGATCCTCAGGGTCAGCTAAGATCGATAAAATCACATCAGGTGCAGGTCTCTGATCGCTAGGGGGTGCAGTGATGATCACTTCGCTTTCATCAACAGGATGGAAGTGAATCTCTCCTGATCCGTAATCAATAACGACACTCGCAGAGGCGAGGAATGGTCGTCCCAGGATGATTGGAGGGTGCTCCCCAGTGGAGGTCTCCATGGGCAAAACTATAAAATCAACATTGTACCTTTTGTCCTAATCGAGATGACGCCCTTTTCAAGGATACCCTTGGGCCTCTTAATTGATCCATCAGCAAACTGAATGATCATCCTGGTCTTCTTGAGAGACCCTAAGTGAAGAGATTGTACCAGCGAGAAGGGTATGATGCTAATTGAATCACCACCAACTAGGCGAGTGTGATCAAATGTATGGTCAGAGATGGTGCAGCTAATGAAAGGGGTAGTTGTGTTCTTTTTCTGAGAAGATGGACGATGGGCGATGGCATGGGTAGTGGCCATGGTCAAGATATGACACTCAGATATGCTCCTCCGCTTTCTCTTCTTATGATGAGGAGCATATAATTGGGTCATGGCCTGGCGAAGTGGGGGCATCAATGATCTCATGAATGGCGGCCATCACTTCAGGTTCAATCAACATTTTTTTAAAAATTTTTGGACCTCCTCCATACAAGGGATGAAGTCAGAATCATCGTACACACGAGGAATACCAAAAGCAGTCTATACAACGGCATCCTCAGGGTCAGAGAAGGGATAGGGTATGAGTGACTGTGTGGGTGAATGATCTGGCAGATGGTACCTCTCCTCACAATCTGACTCGATCATGTGTCTCCCGAAATCTTTTTCGATTTTTAATTTTTTCTCGTTTTTTTGTATTTTGGGCGATTGCAAGCTCTCATGGAAATCCTCAAATGAATCCGAATCCTCAAAGAATGGAGCTACATTCTGGATCTTATTTATGCGAATTATATCACTCATCCTCAAATTCATATGCTCCATCATCTGATTCAAGGTCTCAGGTATGGATATCATGAAAGGTGACTCCAAAATCTCTGGATCGGGTGTATCGAGTGTGGGCGGTGGGTGTGGACAAAAATCTCATTCCGGATCAGGATACTCAAGGAAGAGCGGGTTGTCGAAATGTGTAGGAGATGGTGGTGGAAATGACTGGTGAAAGTCAAAGTCCGGATCCTAAAATAGTGGATTGGTCGGATATGTACAAAAATCAGGAGCAAAGTCCTCCTGAAAAAGAGAGACGGATAAGCAGGAGTGAATGAGGGATCCGCTAAATCTGGACAAAATATGCTCCAGTCGGTCATCTCGAAATAGAGAAAATGATCAGGAGAGCACGGTAGACAAGTCAAGAGAAGTGTGAAACAAGGCGCAAATGCGCAGATACGATCTAGAATGCATACAAAACAATCACAAGCAAACTCACACATAACAAACCCTCAATTCACCTGCTCAACTCGGTAGAGACCGTGAAACACGGTCTTTTTATCTTGTCTATTTTAGAGTTAGGTGAGAAGTCCAAAAGTTGCACAAACACTTAGGAGGTTGAATAGGAGTTGGGCGCTAATCCTTAGTGTGTGCGCGAGCAATGTAAGAGAAAGAAAATTAGGGGATTACTCGCCCCGATACAATAATGTTTTTGATATTTTTTAGGGTCAAGTAATATTAGTAGTCCTAATTTTTAATAATTATCACTTCTTTGGATTTTTTAATAAAAATGCATGAGCCTAATGAGGAATCGATTCCTTTAAGCACCTAGGTGATCAAAATCAGAGGGAGACGCGGAAAATCAATGCAAGCGGCAAACGATGATGAATGCTAAAGCTAAATGTCACCTTTGCCTCTAGCACTCTACATGCAAAGATGCTCAACAGAATTGAAACCTATCTATATGCAATGCAAGCCGATGAAATCGCCCTAGGATGAGAAACTGCTATTAGCGTGAAGAACAATATTTCAAAATTTGACTAAGTCCAAATGAGACTATAGGTGCATGCAAGGTTATTACGTGTTTGGACCTAATGCTAATGGAAAGCAGTTCATAAAACTAAGGGCTCAATCACATAAAAGAAATAAAATAAAACCAGGAAACAAATAAAAAAATACGAAGGAAAATCGTGAAACACCGCGGTGAGCCCCCAGTGAACAGACACTTGGATGTTGGGCCCGAATATCTAGAGTATATAGTAGCAGTATTATTACGACTAATAATGGTCTCTCTCTCACTTAACTTACACAAATAAATACAGAAAATAAAAATGGAGCTCGATCTTCAAAAATATCTAAGTCTCCTTGGTGCTAGGTTGGCAAGCTGACGTCGGCTTCACGTGGGTGCGCATGTGCCTAAAGTAGGGCACCTCCCTCGATCCATGGTACCTCGCACGAAGTCAACAAGAGATGGGTTAGACAGCTCCACAAGATATATCAAATAAAGGAGAAAATAATTAAGCAAGAATATAGACAAACAATCACAACCAAACAAAAAGCCGATCTAAGTGCTGTTGCTCCCCAGCAACGGTGCAATTTGATAATCAAAGTTTGGCGAGGGTCTAAAGTAGTCCACACAAGGTGGCACCACAGTGTCGTTGAGCGACCGCTCACGAAACCTCGATTAATCAACAATTAACCCACAAAAATGATCAAACAATGAAAAGGGATGCGGAGTTAAAATTTATTATAACTCTACAACAAAAGTGTGTATAGGTGCAAGTATGTATCGAGTGTCAAACACAAGGAACAAGTAGGTAGATTGGGGCAATGAATGCTCAAAAATCAATGTGAAGTATGTGTCTATATATGTGATATTTTTTGTGGGTTTTTAATTATTATTATTTTATTTTATATTTAATTTTGTTTTTTATATTTTCTTATTTTTTATTTTCTTTTTATATTTTATATTTTTTGTATTTTCTTTTTCTTTTAAAATAAATATAAAGCTATATAGAAGATATACATATAATATAAATAAGAGAGAGATATAATATATACTTAAATACGTAAAAAGAGTTAAAATACAATAACTAAAATCTTTTTCTGCTTTTTATATTTTTCTAATCTTTATATGATTTTTCTATATTTTTACCAATTTTTTTGATATTTTTAAAGAAAAAAATACTCAAAACTGGGAATAAAATAAATATCCATGATTAAAATGGGGATGAAAAATATCAAACAAGGTCAAACATTCCCTAAATAATTTTAAAATAAAGATAATAAAATAGATAAAATTTAGAGATAGAAAATATGATCTTTGGATTTTGTATGGATTTTATAAATTTTTATGAACGTTTTTAGAGTTTTTCTTGTTTTAACATTTTCTTTTATATTTTAGTGATTTTTTGTTTGAAGGTTAAAATTAACAAAATACACAAAATAAATTTTTTTGGGAATTTTTTGAAAAGGTTTTATAATTTTTATGTATTTTCTAATGCAAACAAGGATGAAAATGCAAGTTTTTGATTCTTTTATAAATATTAAAAATCTTAAAAAATGTAAAATAAAAATATGGCATGAATGCGAAATGCAACAGGAAGTGATTCTTATTTTTGGGGATTTTTTTGAATTTTACATATGCATGAAATAAATATAGACAACAAAGTGAAAATACAAAACTAGCAGGGGTATTTTTGTAAATATATAAAAGTACAAGGGCCAAGTGGCAATTTTCATAGAAAATATATAATTGAACAATCAACTTTATTGACTAAATAAAAATATCAAAACCCAATAGGACATCTCTACAAAACTCCTAGAACTCACGTGCGTGAACAAGTGCGTCTAATAGGGACCTGATTGTAATTTTCCAAGACCCAAGGGCAAAAATGCAATTTATCAGAAAAAGTTAACTTAATTTGATAATTTCATGACTGAACGGAAATAATAAAAGTAGCGAGGGTCCCCGCACAAAATACCCACGCCTGACGTGCGCCAGGCGTGTGAGGAGACATGGCTAGGGACCCGATTGCAAATAACAGAAGTGCAAGGAGTTTTTTGCAAAATTTACAAAATAAAAAATAGCTGTCGATGAGTGTTTATATTCTAAATAGGAAATACAAAATGTGATTGGGCTGATAGTGCAAAATACCCAAGGGGGCTCGATCCGACGGCTAGGTATCCTTCACTAGATACGTGGCGAGCCCACGCACACTGAAGCCGTTTCGCGGATGTACGACTGGAATTAGATCCCAGCGCTAGATCTGACGATGGAGAAGCGGCGAGATCCGACGGCTCTGGTTCAAACTGCGCACGGCGGGCCCAAGAGGAGGAACAGGGAAGAACCACCAGTGTGGAGACCTTCCCCGACCTCTATCTCAACCTCCAACGCTCCTTCAAGCTTCAAAAAGGGCCGAGATGCTTCTTGCAGGTCCACTGAATCGACTGGAGCGTCAAAAATCAGCTGGGTGCACCAGCGTTCTCGCACAGGGGCGGCGGAGCTGGGAAGCTCCAGGACCCACCGACGAGATCCAAAACTCACTCCAGGTGGTCTTCGTGCTCCAGATACCTGCAGAAAACGTTAAGAAGGTCACAGGCAAATTGTCGTGACCCTCCAATAGATGAAAGAAGGCGAAAACGGTGGGGATCGAAGCTCACCGGAGCTTGTGAAAGTGGAATCTACACAAAAAACGAAAGGAGATGCTCTAGTGAATCCTAATACTACGACGAAGTAAAAAATTGCAAGAAAACAAGAAGAATTGGGATACCTCACCAGTCGGAAGTCCAGGAAGAAGACCTCGATGACGAGGTCGTCGGAGGTGGTGGAAGCGCACCTAGAGCCCATTCAACACCACCGCGAAGATGCTGGAGAGGAGGCTGCCAACCTCCTCGATCCAGAGCACACCAAGGTGGAGCTGGAGTAGGTCAAAGGAGGTTCAAAAAGTGAGGAAAAAAATCAGGGGATGGTTATGTACAAGACCGGGGTGGCGAGAAGAACGAGGGACAATGGGCGCATCGATGATCCACACCCCAAGATAATCCTTGGGCATGTATCGTCGATCCATGGAGAACAAAAGTCCAGAAGGAGTCGACATGAGATAGTGCTAGAAACACCCTTAAAAAATCGATAAAACAAGACAAAACCCAGTTCTGACAAGGGCTAGACCTCGATCACATAGTTGACCGAGGTCAACCTAGGGACGACTCTGATTGGTCCACGTGGACCAACCAGAAAAATCCTTGGCAAAAGAATTGTAAAATCAATTAAAAATAATAAATGATTTTAAGAATTTTAGTTTATAAAATGAGAAATGTTTATTATTTTCTAAAGTATTTCTTCTGATTTTTATTTATTTTTTAGGGCTCTAAAATTACAAGTTATTATTTAGGGGCTATATATAGGTATAATCATATATATATATATATATATTAATGTTTTATTTTTATTTTGTATATTTAATTATATTATTTTTATTTATTATGTTATAAATTTTTAACTTAATGTTATACACTTAAATACATATTTTTTTCTGATTTATTTTGTTTAATTAAATAAATAGATGTATTAATTCTATAGGTATAGATATAGGTATTATACCCATGTATTTTATATAAGTATTTTATTTTAATGATTTCTTGATGTTTTTATTCCAATTTTATTATGCACGTATATTATAAATAATATTTATAAAAATATAAAAATATGAAATTATAAAAACAATGAATAATACATAAAATGCAAAATTTAATCGGTATAAGTATACAATAGAGGTCCAAAACTTAACTTTCAAACTGTAACTCCAAAAAATATGAAACCACGTTCATTAAAAAGCTTATTAAAAGTTATATACAATAAAAGTGATTTTGATACATTTTGAATTTTTATTAATTAAAAAACTTATTTACAAGTATACAATAGAGGTCCATGTCTGGGAAGTTGGGGGTTTGGAATTTTATTCAGATCATAACTTTTTATTTGTACATTATTTTTGTTTGAAATCAATTTTTTTATTTTTTTATATTTTATTATCTATAACTTTCGTTTGTAAAGTTTCTTTATTTGGAGTATAAAAAGTGGAACTAAAAATAGGTCCCAAAAATGAAGGAAAATGAATAAAATAATTAGGTAATTTTATTGGTTTTTTGGCCCTTATCACCCCCTACTTTATTCCTTGTCGTCATACTTATCAAGATGCCTAGGTCTCGAGTTTTTGGGTCATAAAATATTTGCAATATTTCATTCTTTTTCTTTTCTTTTCTTTATTCTATAGTTTTGGCATTAAAAACAATATTTTATACACTATTTACACACAAATGCATGAATGTTAAAATGCATGAGTTAATAGTACTTACATGCATTTACTAAGGCCAAAATGATAGAATATAGTTGATGAAACACAGATTCATCATCGACCCACAAGGTCTAGATCGGGTTCTCGGGAATTTCCTCGAATTATTGGCAAGGTCAAGTCCATGGAATCGATGTAGGTGTCACCGGGATCCCGACTAAATCATCCATGGATCGCCTTTGCGAAGCAAGAGGGTATTAGATGAAGGAATAAAGATACAGTGTTCAACGAGGAATAAATGGAAACGTAGAACAATAGAAAGGCTCAAATTGAGCGAGGGTCAAAGGGAAAAACACCTGACAAAATTTTTGCAAGTGCGCGGACTTGATCTTTGAACGTTAATCTAGATCCATACAAACGCAATACAATATTGGGTTCACCAACTCATGCCATGTGAAGTTATGATGGTTCGGCTACTTATTATCTTTTCAGTTTTAGAGTTGTTATTTTAGGCATACCTTATAATAAGTCCTTAGCACGCTAACCCTATAGGAGCGAGAGTACTACCAAAAAAGTATCCCGTACTTGTCCTCCTTCTTTGTAACCTGTAGTCTGCAAATTTTGAGGTTCTTATAACCCTTCCTGGATCCCTACTCAGCCAAAGAAATAGAAAGAGGAAGCCGATTGTCGCAACCAGTACTTCAGTTCTTGCTTGGAACGGAATCACCCGTGAGCGTGCAAGAACCTACTCGGACGCAAACTGATGAGACAGACACCCCTGTGAAGGCGTGGCCTAAGCTCAATACTTCAGACCATGTCGGTATTCCATACAAAGCGGGAACTACCATCTCTGACAAGGCCCTACTCGGTCATGTACAATAGAAGCGCCATTACTTCGGAAATCTTGGCGATACACACGGCAATTGCAGACTGGGTTTGGGCTCTATTCCTTATGGGATGTGCCTCGCTCATGGGAGGGGTTTTGATCCCCTCCTAAGGTACCTGAAATAATCAGGGATTTATGAACCCAGAACAATTATATTCCATTAAGAATTTTAATTAAGGTCGATGTTTATTTAGCAGTCCCCTTGTTTTATTTTTTTGGGTTTTCACTTTTTATGAGTCTGTTTTCATACAAGAGTGTAACATTTTTGTAGATTTTCATTTAAGTCCTAGGTGCTAAAAATCAGAGGCAGATAGTGAAAAAGCAGTGCATGTCGATTCAATGATGGAAATCTCACCATTGAACCAAATGATGCGTGCTGAGTTAGAAGACTTATAATGCATCCCAGCTCTCTCCAAGCAGGATGCATAACATTATTTTTAATCCTATCTACATGGCAGTGTGCAATCGACAAAATCGCCACAAATAGTAGCTGCTATTAATCGTGAAGAACCAATTGTTAGTTATTCAGAAATGGGACCAAGGTCCGGTCTTTGATGTCGATTGGTGCCCGCCACAACGGGTTCTGCACACACTGTATGTGACCTCTAGTGGCACGCGGTCTCAAATATGAATTACTAACATTATTAATTTGACTAGATCCATACGTAAGAAACTATAGGAACATGCATTCTTATTAAGGTGTGGACCTAGTTACCGAGTCAAGCAACCTAATCTAGGGGCTCCATGAAAACAAAATAAACTAAAATAAGGAAGAAAGCTCAAAATAACGGAAAACAAAATAAAATAAGGTGAGAAAATGCGGAAAACTGCGACTAGGCCCCCAGGTGAACAAGCACCCGTGCACTGGACCCCATTCTGAAGAGTAGAGTCCAAGTTATTTTACATGCCAAAAATGTCTCTCTCTCACCATAAATTACATGAATATTTAAAATAAATCTATGCTAATTTGCTTCCTTGGTGCTCTCTCTTGTTGGTCACAATGAGAAGACCAACCTCCTCCAAGTTTGGCTACTTAGGCCTCCTAAGAAGCCGTCCTCACGCGGCGGGCCCTCGCAACAAAGTCGCAAAAAATGGCATTAGCATATATAATCAAATAATAAAATCAATGGATATTTACAAAAGAAATGAATATTTACAACAATAATCAAAGAATTAATTGCAAATAAATTAATGAATATTTACAACAATGAATCAATAAATTATAGGGATTTTATCATTTGTGCCCCTCTGAGATATTGCAATAACAGTTATGCCCCTATCTTTTTGGTAATATCAGTTGTGCCCCCGACTTCTTGCCAATATTTCACTTGTGCCCCTCAGAGGGGCATAACTGATAAAAGATTTTTATCAGTTATGCCCCTCTGAGGGGAACAAGTGAAATATTGGCAAGAAGTCGGGGGCACAACTGATATTACCAAAAAGATAGGGGCATAACTGATATTGCGATATCTCGGAGGGGCACAACTGATAAAAACCCTAAATTATATAAATCACTATACAAAAATGACTAGTGAAAATAGGCTACGCTCATTGCTCACCAGCAACGGCGCCATCTGATAACTGGCAAAATCGAGGGTCGTATTAATCCACAATGTGGATCAATAGTCGATGCGTTGACCACTCAATAAATCTTGGTTATTCAGCAATTAGCCCACAATAGAAATAATTCAATTCATGGAACAAATGTGGAATTAAAATTTATTTTCTTTATTACAACAATAATCAAAGAATTAATTACAAATAAATGCAATTAATGAAGTTTAACAAATATAAAACATGCCCTTTTTTATTTTATTTTCAATCATGCAAATAAATGCAATGACATGCCATAAAAATATGCCCAAATTAAAAGAATACTTGAGGCAATTAATAAAAGTCGAATCAGGGAAAATAATAAAGCTACTTCATTGATATGGAAATCAGGCATGTCAATCAAGACACTTAGCCAATAAAATAATACAAAAAATCTCGTAGTGTCAAATATGAGATACAAGTATGCCATCAAGAAGACAATAAAATGAGCTTCAAAACGCCACTGAAATCGACTCAATCAGAGATAGGATGCTCAAGATATACACAAGTGAAGCCAGGGCATAAATACAAGAAAACATAAAAAATAAATAACAAATAGGTCCTGGAGAGCGACTAAACTGCAAATATGAAAAAGTATGGGATCTTCCCTATAAATAACCCATACACATAGGGGCATTTTTGCAATTGTTGAAACCTGCGAGGGCATAACTGCAAAATACCCCAATGCACGTGGTCGGCACGTGGCCGGAAGGACTTGGATGAAATTTGATAAAGTTGCGAGGGTGTCGATGCAAAAAGCCCAACACTCACGTGCGTGAGGCACATGAGTCCAGGCTCGAGTGGGGGCGAGGTTCGGCATAGGGTCAGACGACCGTAGCAGGTGGCTCGGGCCACGTGGCGGCTCGAGCGTGCCTCGGGCGATGCTCGGTCCCACCGAGCCTCCACGCTCCGGGAAGGCGATGTGGCTGCTCCAGGGCCATTGGATCTCCGCCGGGGGGCGAGATCCAATGGCATCTGCATCTCCTCCTTCCTCGCTGGGTGGCAGCACGATTGGAGCTCCGGCGCGAGGCCTGAAGCTCCTCCGCACCTCTCCGTGCTCGGTGAAGGTCGGGGGAGGAAGTTGGACGCCTGGCGATGAAGATCCAAGCTCAAGGAAGATGTGGGAATGCCAGGATTCCGAGGTCGACGCGTGCTCACCGGAGGCGGAGCTCTAGAACTTGGCTCCGCCTGAGGTTCGACTAATGGAGAATTGGACATGCAAGGGGGGTTAGATGAAAGCCGAAGCGTGTGTGTATGCGAGTTGAGGTGAACGTAGGGCTTGGCGTCGAAGAAGCAGAGCCCTTAGTGGGTCCTCCTCCGCCTCCGGTGGAGGAGGAAGATTGGGATGATGAATGTTCTGACGGAGGACAAATATGATCTAAGGGGCTGGCGAAGGTGACTAGTGATGGGCGGAGCTCGTGGGGGGTTCAATGAAGCAGGGGGTTGTGTGTAGGAACATGGATAATTAAATGAAAATTCAAGAAAATACAGAGGAGGTCGGAGAAGCTTGAAGGATATGGTTAGATCCTCAAGCGCATCACGGAAGCGTGAGCGTCGTATCGAATACGACGAGGAGCGACTAGTCGGACTAGTTGCTCGATGCAGCGGAATTTAAAATTTTCTTACGACGAAACCACATGATCCAAGAACACTTCTCGGATCATTTCGTCTAAACCACAAACAAGTAATTATGATTACCTCTTGAAGCGTGGTTGCGATCAAGTCTCTAAACGAAGAGACCTACTGTCTCAAGTCCGATCCGACGGAGGAGACGCTTGCGAGCGCGGGGATGAACCGCGTGCTTCTCGCAATCCAAGTTGATGATCCAAGCGGCGGATCTCCTGATCTCGACACACGAGATCCAACATCTTCTTCACGAGCGAGGCGCACCGAAGGAGACGGAGATCCACGAGCAGAAGAACGGGCAGCATAACGACGATGCCGCGACGATGGAGAACCTCTCCATGGCATCCATGGTGGACGGCCATGAGAGGGAGAGAGAGGGCTGACCTCTAGAGAGAAAGAGAGAGAGAGAGAGATGCTTCTCAAGCATTGTGTGTAAAGAGAGAGCATGGGTATGCCTCTCTATTTATAGGGTTTTGGGATCCATGGATCTCAATCCATGGGACAACACAAATCCAATGGTTCTCATTGATTGTGTTTCTTTCAATGGCTAAGATTTATGTTGGTAAAAACCAACAACAATTAATTTAATAAAAATCAAATATATGTAGAATATAATTTGATTTATATTAAATCAATCTCAATTAGAGAAATAGGAAAGGAGGCAAGCCTCCTTCCATAAGAGGGGTGGACGGCCACCACATTCCTTGTGGGAATTGTGGCCGTCCACTCTTCCTATATGGAAGGTGGATGCCTCTCCTATTATATGAGATTGCATTATCTCATAATTCTCTCTAATATTTCTCAACAACTTTTGTTGAATATTATTTCACAAAAATAAATCCAATTTATTTTGTGAACATTGCAATCATGCCATTGGAAATTTGTGAATCACATTCATAACCCAAAACAAGATGTAATTTATATTTTCAATTAATTAGACAATGTGTATCCAATACACATTAATAATTAATCTACTAATATAAATTATATTTAACTCTCTCCAATACATTATAAATCACATTTATAATATATTATGAATAATTGGATATTACTATCCACATTATTCTTATCCATAATAATTAAATCACATTTAATTATATTGGATAACTTATTCTCATGTGCTCAAATAATATGAATCACATTCATATTACTTACATCTTTGATAATCAAATCACATTTAATTATCTAAGATAACTCTCCTTATAATATGAATCAAATTCATATTATTCATGATAATTAAATCACATTTAATTATCCATTTTCTCAATGCTCGGATACATATATCAACAATAGAATTATCCATGAACCCTTTCAAGGATAATGCGCTTTCTCCGCGAATACTTGGAGATAAGGACAGGGCGATTGTATTGTTCCACGTATAGTGACATGGATATTGAGATCACATCTCAAATCCAGATCTCGGGCCTCCCATAGATGCTTGATTAAATCAAGACCGCAACTCTAATCTTCTCATTGAATCTGAATCACATTCAGATCAATGTCCAACATTTGGACTAAGATCAGATTACTTCTCTACTGAGAGGAGTCACTAAAATCCAGACCCGTTTCATCACTCCCTAGGAATGGAAGCGTCATGGTTATACAACCGTTTATGATCACATCACCCTCAGGTATTCCTAACACCTGTACATCCTGCATACTGGAAGACTCAGAATAAACCCGAAGTATTAGATCAACTTTACACTGTCTACTTCAGGGTTTTTATCAGTAAGTTTCTCATTCGATCATTGGGAGTCGGTATTGATCATATACTTTCCAAAAGCATATATCATACCTAGGTCTTGATCATATACTTTCCAAAAGTATATATCAAACCAACAAATTCAGTCAAGCTTCCAAAGCGAGACGACCGTGCGCACGGAATTTGATTCTTCCCAATATCTCATGAGTGAGCTCATGTCTTCCGGTTCAGTAGTGAACCTGTATGATCCCTTCGAGAGATCGTATTACTCATATGCCCTTATATGCACACCAGCGCGCCGGTGTATAGACCTTGATTAGGCCATCAACCTATTGGTCTGCCAAATGTACATACTCAGACATATAGTAACACATCTGTCTCTGGTCAGAGGATGTGTGCCTGTATCGTGACAGCATACGATATAGGACTGTGGTTATCTCGATCTCGTTAAGTCAACTCTTTGACCTAACTTATCCGACACCTCCGAATCCCTATTCCTATGCAGAGGACCTGCATCAAAAGGTCGGTCAGATATCAACCTAAATGAGATAGGATTGCCATCTCCTACTCAGGCTGGAGATCATCTCTTAATAATCATTTGACGGTGCTTGATGAGTCCTCAATCTAACTCATTAGATATTCATCTAAGCACCAGCCTCTATGATTCAATAATTGAATCAACAGCTGTATGATCATTAAGACGGCCATGGTACATAACCCTAATTGTACTAAGGGACCTATTATGCAAATTATGTACTCTTTATTTCAGATCAAGGAGTGAATTGCAACAACATTTATTGCATAATGGCTCGCCGTGGGCTCGCATTTCCAACAATCTCCCACAAGCCCAAAGAGCCATTAATGGGCTAATCATTTAAACCCACACTCATGTGACAACCATAGGCTATTTAGAAAATAGCTAGGTAAGCTGATCAGTCACTCCGTTCCCAAGAGACTACGCCAAGTCCTTTTACGGCAATTGCATATCTCCTAGTAACAGTGCTCGCATCCAATGCGAATGTTGCATCTCATGCAACCAATACTCAATTTGTTGGTTATAGTGTCCTTGACACTACATCTTATTAATTATCATAACCAGTATTCTCATAATCCTTATTAGAATACCTTCATTCCTGGAGATCTTTATCTCCTAAGGTAACTGCAGTCAAGACCCTTATAGATCACTATCTACAAGATCTTAAACTTTTGAAGATAAGACTTTGAGATCACTATCTCCAAGTTTTATCATCTTTGAAGATATTATTATTACTGCAATCAAGTGTTTTATCTCCATAGCAGGATCAGTAACAGTTTACTACTCCCACTGCATGGTAGACATCTGGTTCTTGTACACATCTAGAATACATTCAGCTTCTCATAACTAATGCACAAGTAGCACTCTCTAGTGCCAGATTCCAGCTCAATCACATGGAACCTTATTAAGGATATATAATGCAGTCTCTACCACATATATATACCTGGAAACTAAGAGATAATTATGCTATGATTAATCATTGATCAAATCATGTCACACATGATCAATTGTATCTCCCTACAACTCTATTGAGTTAAGGTTCATTAGGAGGATTGAGATAGGAATGATATTCATATCTCCATAAGGTATTTCTTGAATTCATCTAATTGGTACAGGCTACCTTGGTTAGATCAAATTCATTTCATCTTCCCTTAAACTTTGGTTTTAAACCAAAATTACGAAATCTTTGAACATTTCAAAGGTTTCTTAGGTGAAGAGAAGAAATCTCATATCAAATAATCACTAATAGATATCACATATCCATAATGTTTATTCTGATAGAGATGATTCACATACATTAATATGTTTGAGATCTTGAATACCTTAATCTTACACCATTCCCAAGGAAGGGTATATTGGACATTTTACTTTGAATACAATATTCACAAGTATGTGAGATTTGAATCTTTAGACAATCTAAAGTTTCATGTCTTACCAGTCCATTGATTTCATCAACAGACATATGTCCAAAATTTGATGTCAGATCATTGTCAAATGGTCTTTATCCTCCTATTGATCTTTTAAAGGTTTAATTTTCAGTATTAGAAATCTTAATGAACCATTCAATAATTTTCTAATTTAATAGAGTCCACTAGATTTTAGATTACTATCTGAAATATTTCCATCATAACTCTTTATGATAGATTTATTACAGAATTCATGTTTATATCCAACAATTAGAAATAAATAATGAGTGTATTCTAATATCTAGGTCATAGAGACATTCTCTAAGACTAAGGGCTCCCACTGAAAAAATGAAGTCTATTGATCTCATGGAAATTGTTGCAACACTTGCATCACTTTCAACATGGATGACCAATAAACCTTAAGATCAAATTTCTAATACATATGCAACCAATTGCAAGTGTCATTAGAAAATTTGAGATACAATTATTAGACTTTATCTTATCAAATAAGTAAGTCAATATCAATGATTATATGCAGATTATACTGATGCTCCATCCGAGTCCTTTTCTCAGGATTCTAGACAGACTTGATAATCATACTATCAACACATCAACTTATTGCAGTATTGGCATTCATCCAACTCTTTGGATGTCATATGGAAGTCACAGAAGTACAGTCAACTCTTTGACTATACCTCTTACTTGGGTCCAACCCATGCTTCCACTGCGCTCCCTTTGTCTATAAGCAACCTTTGCTCAAGACCAAGGATCTCTTATGTTAAAATCAAAAATTTCAATATAAGAGTATTTCAACATTTATACAAGCTTCATTTAAGTTCATATAATATGAATATTATGAAGCTTCATGAATGACTAGAGTATAGACAGTAGAATGATGACACTCATCATCTACATCCATCTAAACTCTTTGAAATATAGGTTCAGGTAGGTATTCAAACAATTTGAATACATTATCTCTAATAGAGCTACCATTCTACATGATGTAGAGAACCATGTCATTCATGATTAAATGTCAAGAGCACATATATATGCCAGAATATCTTTATTGATTTTATAAGGATTAATTTAATAATTACGATCATCATCGACATGTCACTTCAAAAGTACATTCGATAAGATCAAGACTTATAGAGACATACAAACCCTAGGGTTTTAGTCCTATTGTCTTATTTAATTATCACTTCTCATTATTATGAGGAATCTTGCACATTGCAACCACATACATTATGTGTCCAATCGCAAGTACAGTATCTGGATCAAAGGGTCCAATCCACGATATTTTACTGGTTATTATTGAGTATAATATTGAGTGGGTTTAATGAAGGATTATCTGAAATAAGAAATTTTACATATATATATAAATATATAATTTACTTTGATTTAGGAATTTTATATCAAAGTTGTCTTGCCATGTCAACAATGAAAGTTCATTCCCTTAATCACTTTCAATGTAAGAGATATACTTACCATCATATCTCAAGCAAGATCTGGGATCTCCTTCCTTATCTTTGTTGCATCCCAATAATATGAGAACCTACAACTCGGATAAAAAGAAGCGGGAACACATTCCGCCTTGCAAGTCCAACTTGCATCTCCCAATTCAGTCTTTAATACCCGGGCCCACCACCCCTAAGGTGATGTTGACCCGTCATTAATTGAACCAACCGTCAACAGGAATACAACTCGCTATGCGCAATCCAATATCGCCCCAATAATATGAGGACCCCATATTGGGGTCACTACGCATACGTCCTTACTCTTTCGAGAAGCGACGAGCCCGATCCAAATGGATCATATGCAGGAGCTGTCACTTCGGACAGGCGTCTCCTACATATAATATCTGGCGACGAAACTCTTCGCCTTGACGGGAGACCATGGATGTCACTTATGTGATCCTCCATATCTTATTCAAATTAAATTAATTTCTATGAATCACATTCATATAATTAATTCTTCCAAGGGAATTATTAACTCTAATCATATTAGAGTATTCTTAATTGGACATAATTAACTTAATCATATTAAATTAATTATCAATCCAATTTAATCAATCAAACTTAATTTTATGCTTGAATATACATATATGATATTATTCTCAAAGTACGTATTAATTCGAATTTTAATAATTAGAAAAATACATCATAATCCCTCGGACATTATCCCGGCCCTACCCGCTGTCATGGCCAGTACCGACGGGAGTGGGGCGGACCACATACGTTGCAACCCGCTGACCAGCGATCCCCGACTAGACACCATATCCACCTCGGGAAAGGATAATGCCAAATTGATTATTTTGTACTTGAGATGATCATCGGTTCTTCAACCGAAATTATACCATATAGTAATCAAAACAATTTTGATTTTAAGGAAATTTGCTAGGCAAATTCCCAAGTCCTATTCAAGCAAGAAGTTTGATGATTGTAATTCCAATTAAGGTTTAGATCAAATCTAATCAACTAATTGGTTGGGGCCAAGTCAATTAGGCAAATAATCATGTTTCAATATTTCACAAATATTTTTCAAGATTATTTCACGAAATTAACAATTAATTTCACTAATTGACAATCACTTGATTCTAGATTAGGAAAGCAATTTCAGCAGTGACCCCTACTTACTAAAATTGGCATATCTCAATCATATTAAATCCAAATTAAGCAAAGTGAATTTATAAAGTTTGCTAATTTGATTTAGGATAGAACCTAAGTGATGTTTCACGCATTTCGAGGCAAGTCTAAACAGTAATTAACACTTTAATCACGTTCAGATTCACAGTTCCCACAACAGTGCATACATGTTCATTAAAACTACCATATCTAGAGCATACGAAATCCGATTTACGCAAACTAAGATCCTATGGTTTCCTTATTTAATGGGTAACAAAATTCAAGTGCTATTTTCGTGTTTAAACAATTTAAACATGGCAGAAAAATTACACTAAACAGATCTGCGAAATCAAATGCGATAAAAACTTTCGCGACCATAACGAACCCAAGTCGTCCTCGGTTAGCGAATCATATTCGAAACCATCGACCTAATGCTCTGATACCACTTTAAGGATATGGTTAGATCCTCAAGCGCATCACGGAAGCGTGAGCGTCGTATCGAATACGACGAGGAGCGACTAGTCGGACTAGTTGCTCGATGCAGCGGAATTTAAAATTTTCTTACGACGAAACCACATGATCCAAGAACACTTCTCGGATCGTTTCGTCTAAACCACAAACAATTAATTAGGATTACCTCTTGAAGCGTGGTTGCGATCAAGTCTCTAAACGAAGAGACCTCCTGTCTCAAGTCCGATCCGACGGAGGAGACGCTTGCGAGCGCGGGGATGAACCGCGTGCTTCTCGCAATCCAAGTTGATGATCCAAGCGGCGGATCTCCTGATCTCGACACACGAGATCCAACATCTTCTTCACGAGCGAGGCGCACCGAAGGAGACGGAGATCCACGAGCAGAAGAATGGGCAGCATAACGACGATGCCGCGGCGATGGAGAACCTCTCCATGGCATCCATGGTGGACGACCATGAGAGGGAGAGAGAGGGCTGACCTCTAGAGAGAAAGAGAGAGAGAGAGAGAGATGCTTCTCAAGCATTGTGTGTAAAGAGAGAGCATGGGTATGCCTCTCTATTTATAGGGTTTTGGGATCCATGGATCTCAATCCATGGGACAACACAAATCCAATGGTTCTCATTGATTGTGTTTCTTTCAATGGCTAAGATTTATGTTGGTAAAAACCAACAACAATTAATTTAATAAAAATCAAATATATGTAGAATATAATTTGATTTATATTAAATCAATCTCAATTAGAGAAATAGGAAAGGAGGCAAGCATCCTTCCATAAGAGGGGTGGACGACCACCACATTCCTTGTGGGAATTGTGGCCGTCCACTCTTCCTATATGGAAGGTGGATGCCTCTCCTATTATATGAGATTGCATTATCTCATAATTCTCTCTAATATTTCTCAACAACTTTTGTTGAATATTATTTCACAAAAATAAATCCAATTTATTTTGTGAACATTGCAATCATGCCATTGGAAATTTGTGAATCACATTCATAACCCAAAACAAAATGTAATTTATATTTTCAATTAATTAGACAATGTGTATCCAATACACATTAATAATTAATCTACTAATATAAATTATATTTAACTCTCTCCAATACATTATAAATTACATTTATAATATATTATGAATAATTGGATATTACTATCCACATTATTCTTATCCATAATAATTAAATCACATTTAATTATATTGGATAACTTATTCTCATGTGCTCAAATAATATGAATCACATTCATATTACTTACATCTTTGATAATCAAATCACATTTAATTATCTAAGATAACTCTCCTTATAATATGAATCAAATTCATATTATTCATGATAATTAAATCACATTTAATTATCCATTTTCTCAATGCTCGGATACATATATCAACAATAGAATTATCCATGAACCCTTTCAAGGATAATGCGCTTTCTCCGCGAATACTTGGAGATAAGGACAGGGCGATTGTATTGTTCCACGTATAGTGACATGGATATTGAGATCACATCTCAAATCTAGATCTTGTGCCTTCCATAGATGCTTGATTAAATCAAGACCGCAACTCTAATCTTCTCATTGAATCTGAATCACATTCAGATCAATGTCCAACATTTGGACTAAGATCAGATTACTTCTCTACTGAGAGGAGTCACTAAAATCCAGACCCGTTTCATCACTCCCTAAGAATGGAAGCGTCATGGTTATACAACCGTTTATGATCACATCACCCTCAGGTATTCCTAACACCTGTACATCCTGCATACTGGAAGACTCAGAATAAACCCGAAGTATTAGATCAACTTTACACTGTCTACTTCAGGGTTTTTATCAGTAAGTTTCTCATTCGATCATTGGGAGTCGGTATTGATCATATACTTTCCAAAAGCATATATCATACCTAGGTCTTGATCATATACTTTCCAAAAGTATATATCAAACCAACAAATTCAGTCAAGCTTCCAAAGCGAGACGACCGTGCGCACGGAATTTGATTCTTCCCAATATCTCATGAGTGAGCTCATGTCTTCCGGTTCAGTAGTGAACCTGTATGATCCCTTCGAGAGATCGTATTACTCATATGCCCTTATATGCACACCAGCGCGCCGGTGTATAGACCTTGATTAGGCCATCAACCTATTGGTCTGCCAAATGTACATACTCAGACATATAGTAACACATCTGTCTCTGGTCAGAGGATGTGTGCCTGTATCGTGACAGCATACGATATAGGACTGTGGTTATCTCGATCTCGTTAAGTCAACTCTTTGACCTAACTTATCCGACACCTCCGAATCCCTATTCCTATGCAGAGGACCTGCATCAAGAGGTCGGTCAGATATCAACCTAAATGAGATAGGATTGCCATCTCCTACTCAGGCTGGAGATCATCTCTTAATAATCATTTGACGGTGCTTGATGAGTCCTCAATCTAACTCATTAGATATTCATCTAAGCACCAGCCTCTATGATTCAATAATTGAATCAACAGCTGTATGATCATTAAGACGACCATGGTACATAACCCTAATTGTACTAAGGGACCTATTATGCAAATTATGTACTCTTTATTTCAGATCAAGGAGTGAATTGCAACAACATTTATTGCATAATGGCTCGCCGTGGGCTCGCATTTCCAACAATCTCCCACAAGCCCAAAGAGCCATTAATGGGCTAATCATTTAAACCCACACTCATGTGACAATCATAGGCTATTTAGAAAATAGCTAGGTAAGCTGATCAGTCACTCCGTTCCCAAGAGACTACGCCAAGTCCTTTTACGGCAATTGCATATCTCCTAGTAACAGTGCTCGCATCCAATGCGAATGTTGCATCTCATGCAACCAATACTCAATTTGTTGGTTATAGTGTCCTTGACACTACATCTTATTAATTATCATAACCAGTATGCCCATAATCCTTATTAGAATACCTTCATTCCTGGAGATCTTTATCTCCTAAGGTAACTGCAGTCAAGACCCTTATAGATCACTATCTACAAGATCTTAAACTTTTGAAGATAAGACTTTGAGATCACTATCTCCAAGTTTTATCATCTTTGAAGATATTATTATTACTGCAATCAAGTGTTTTATCTCCATAGCAGGATCAGTAACAGTTTACTACTCCCACTGCATGGTAGACATCTGGTTCTTGTACACATCTAGAATACATTCAGCTTCTCATAACTGATGCACAAGTAGCACTCTCTAGTGCCAGATTCCAGCTCAATCACATGGAACCTTATTAAGGATATATAATGCAGTCTCTACCACATATATATACCTGGAAACTAAGAGATAATTATGCTATGATTAATCATTGATCAAATCATGTCACACATGATCAATTGTATCTCCCTACAACTCTATTGAGTTAAGGTTCATTAGGAGGATTGAGATAGGAATGATATTCATATCTCCATAAGGTATTTCTTGAATTCATCTAATAGGTACAGGCTACCTTGGTTAGATCAAATTCATTTCATCTTCCCTTAAACTTTGGTTTTAAACCAAAATTACGAAATCTTTGAACATTTCAAAGGTTTCTTAGGTGAAGAGAAGAAATCTCATATCAAATAATCACTAATAGATATCACATATCCATAATGTTTATTCTGATATAGATGATTCACATACATTAATATGTTTGAGATCTTGAATACCTTAATCTTACACCATTCCCAAGGAAGGGTATATTGGACATTTTACTTTGAATACAATATTCACAAGTATGTGAGATTTGAATCTTTAGACAATCTAAAGTTTCATGTCTTACCAGTCCATTGATTTCATCAACAGACATATGTCCAAAATTTGATGTCAGATCATTGTCAAATGGTCTTTATCCTCCTATTGATCTTTTAAAGGTTTAATTTTCAGTATTAGAAATCTTAATGAACCATTCAATAATTTTCTAATTTAATAGAGTCCACTAGATTTTAGATTACTATCTGAAATATTTCCATCATAACTCTTTATGATAGATTTATTACAGAATTCATGTTTATATCCAACAATTAGAAATAAATAATGAGTGTATTCTAATATCTAGGTCATAGAGACATTCTCTAAGACTAAGGGCTCCCACTGAAAAAATGAAGTCTATTGATCTCATGGAAATTGTTGCAACACTTGCATCACTTTCAACATGGATGACCAATAAACCTTAAGATCAAATTTCTAATACATATGCAACCAATTGCAAGTGTCATTAGAAAATTTGAGATACAATTATTAGACTTTATCTTATCAAATAAGTAAGTCAATATCAATGATTATATGTAGATTATACTGATGCTCCATCCGAGTCCTTTTCTCAGGATTCTAGACAGACTTGATAATCATACTATCAACACATCAACTTATTGCAGTATTGGCATTCATCCAACTCTTTGGATGTCATATGGAAGTCACAGAAGTACAGTCAACTCTTTGACTATACCTCTTACTTGGGTCCAACCCATGCTTCCACTGCGCTCCCTTTGTCTATAAGCAACCTTTGCTCAAGACCAAGGATCTCTTATGTTAAAATCAAAAATTTCAATATAAGAGTATTTCAACATTTATACAAGCTTCATTTAAGTTCATATAATATGAATATTATGAAGCTTCATGAATGACTAGAGTATAGACAGTAGAATGATGACACTCATCATCTACATCCATCTAAACTCTTTGAAATATAGGTTCAGGTAGGTATTCAAACAATTTGAATACATTATCTCTAATAGAGCTACCATTCTACATGATGTAGAGAACCATGTCATTCATGATTAAATGTCAAGAGCACATATATATGCCAGAATATCTTTATTGATTTTATAAGGATTAATTTAATAATTACGATCATCATCGACATGTCACTTCAAAAGTACATTCGATAAGATCAAGACTTATAGAGACATACAAACCCTAGGGTTTTAGTCCTATTGTCTTATTTAATTATCACTTCTCATTATTATGAGGAATCTTGCACATTGCAACCACATACATTATGTGTCCAATCGCAAGTACAGTATCTGGATCAAAGGGTCCAATCCACGATATTTTACTGGTTATTATTGAGTATAATATTGAGTGGGTTTAATGAAGGATTATCTGAAATAAGAAATTTTACATATATATATAAATATATAATTTACTTTGATTTAGGAATTTTATATCAAAGTTGTCTTGCCATGTCAACAATGAAAGTTCATTCCCTTAATCACTTTCAATGTAAGAGATATACTTACCATCATATCTCAAGCAAGATCTGGGATCTCCTTCCTTATCTTTGTTGCATCCCAATAATATGAGAACCTACAACTCGGATAAAAAGAAGCGGGAACACATTCCGCCTTGCAAGTCCAACTTGCATCTCCCAATTCGGTCTTTAATACCCGGGCCCACCACCCCTAAGGTGATGTTGACCCGTCATTAATTGAACCAACCGTCAACAGGAATACAACTCGCTATGCGCAATCCAATATCGCCCCAATAATATGAGGACCCCATATTGGGGTCACTACGCATACGTCCTTAATCTTTCGAGAAGCGACGAGCCCGATCCAAATGGATCATATGCAGGATCTGTCACTTCGGACAGGCGTCTCCTACATATAATATCTGGCGACGAAACTCTTCGCCTTGACGGGAGACCATGGATGTCACTTATGTGATCCTCCATATCTTATTCAAATTAAATTAATTTCTATGAATCACATTCATATAATTAATTCTTCCAAGGGAATTATTAACTCTAATCATATTAGAGTATTCTTAATTGGACATAATTAACTTAATCATATTAAATTAATTATCAATCCAATTTAATCAATCAAACTTAATTTTATGCTTGAATATACATATATGATATTATTCTCAAAGTACGTATTAATTCGAATTTTAATAATTAGAAAAATACATCATAATCCCTCGGACATTATCCCGGCCCTACCCGCTGTCATGGCCAGTACCGACGGGAGTGGGGCGGACCACATACGTTGCAACCCGCTGACCAGCGATCCCCGACTAGACACCATATCCACCTCAGGAAAGGATAATGCCAAATTGATTATTTTGTACTTGAGATGATCATCGATTCTTCAACCGAAATTATACCATATAGTAATCAAAACAATTTTGATTTTAAGGAAATTTGCTAGGCAAATTCCCAAGTCCTATTCAAGCAAGAAGTTTGATGATTGTAATTCCAATTAAGGTTTAGATCAAATCTAATCAACTAATTGGTTGGGGCCAAGTCAATTAGGCAAATAATCATGTTTCAATATTTCACAAATATTTTTCAAGATTATTTCACGAAATTAACAATTAATTTCACTAATTGACAATCACTTGGTTCTAGATTAGGAAAGCAATTTCAGCAGTGACCCCTACTTACTAAAATTGGCATATCTCAATCATATTAAATCCAAATTAAGCAAAGTCAATTTATAAAGTTTGCTAATTTGATTTAGGATAGAACCTAAGTGATGTTTCACGCATTTCGAGGCAAGTCTAAACAGTAATTAACACTTTAATCACGTTCAGATTCACAGTTCCCACAACAGTGCATACATGTTCATTAAAACTACCATATCTAGAGCATACGAAATCCGATTTACGCAAACTCAGATCCTATGGTTTCCTTATTTAATGGGGAACAAAATTCAAGTGCTATTTTCGTGTTTAAACAATTTAAACATGGCCGAAAAATTACACTAAACAGATCTGCGAAATCAAATGCGATAAAAACTTTCGCGACCTTAACGAACCCAAGTCGTCCTCGGTTAGCGAATCATATTCGAAACCATCGACCTAAGGCTCTGATACCACTTTAAGGATATGGTTAGATCCTCAAGCGCATCACGGAAGCGTGAGCGTCGTATCGAATACGACGAGGAGCGACTAGTCGGACTAGTTGCTCGATGCAGCGGAATTTAAAATTTTCTTACGACGAAACCACATGATCCAAGAACACTTCTCGGATCGTTTCGTCTAAACCACAAACAAGTAATTAGGATTACCTCTTGAAGCGTGGTTGCGATTAAGTCTCTAAACGAAGAGACCTCCTGTCTCAAGTCCGATCCGACGGAGGAGACGCTTGCGAGCGCGGGGATGAACCACGTGCTTCTCGCAATCCAAGTTGATGATCCAAGCGGCGGATCTCCTGATCTCGACACACGAGATCCAACATCTTCTTCACGAGCGAGGCGCACCGAAGGAGACGGAGATCCACGAGCAGAAGAACGGGCAGCATAACGACGATGCCGCGGTGATGGAGAACCTCTCCATGGCATCCATGGTGGACGGCCATGAGAGGGAGAGAGAGGGCTGACCTCTAGAGAGAAAGAGAGAGAGAGAGAGATGCTTCTCAAGCATTGTGTGTAAAGAGAGAGCATGGGTATGCCTCTCTATTTATAGGGTTTTGGGATCCATGGATCTCAATCCATGGGACAATACAAATCCAATGGTTCTCATTGATTGTGTTTCTTTCAATGGCTAAGATTTATGTTGGTAAAAACCAACAACAATTAATTTAATAAAAATCAAATATATGTAGAATATAATTTGATTTATATTAAATCAATCTCAATTAGAGAAATAGGAAAGGAGGCAAGCCTCCTTCCATAAGAGGGGTGGACGGCCACCACATTCCTTGTGGGAATTGTGGCCGTCCACTCTTCCTATATGGAAGGTGGATGCCTCTCCTATTATATGAGATTGCATTATCTCATAATTCTCTCTAATATTTCTCAACAACTTTTGTTGAATATTATTTCACAAAAATAAATCCAATTTATTTTGTGAACATTGCAATCATGCCATTGGAAATTTGTGAATCACATTCATAACCCAAAACAAAATGTAATTTATATTTTCAATTAATTAGACAATGTGTATCCAATACACATTAATAATTAATCTACTAATATAAATTATATTTAACTCTCTCCAATACATTATAAATCACATTTATAATATATTATGAATAATTGGATATTACTATCCACATTATTCTTATCCATAATAATTAAATCACATTTAATTATATTGGATAACTTATTCTCATGTGCTCAAATAATATGAATCACATTCATATTACTTACGTCTTTGATAATCAAATCACATTTAATTATCTAAGATAACTCTCCTTATAATATGAATCAAATTCATATTATTCATTATAATTAAATCACATTTAATTATCCATTTTCTCAATGCTCGGATACATATATCAACAATAGAATTATCCATGAACCCTTTCAAGGATAATGCACTTTCTCCGCGAATACTTGGAGATAAGGACAGGGCGATTGTATTGTTCCACGTATAGTGACATGGATATTGAGATCACATCTCAAATCCAGATCTCGGGCCTCCCATAGATGCTTGATTAAATCAAGACCGCAACTCTAATCTTCTCATTGAATCTGAATCACATTCAGATCAATGTCCAACATTTGGACTAAGATCAGATTACTTCTCTACTGAGAGGAGTCACTAAAATCCAGACCCGTTTCATCACTCCCTAGGAATGGAAGCGTCATGGTTATACAACCGTTTATGATCACATCACCCTCAGGTATTCCTAACACCTATACATCCTGCATACTGGAAGACTCAGAATAAACCCGAAGTATTAGATCAACTTTACACTGTCTACTTCAGGGTTTTTATCAGTAAGTTTCTCATTCGATCATTGGGAGTCGGTATTGATCATATACTTTCCAAAAGCATATATCATACCTAGGTCTTGATCATATACTTTCCAAAAGTATATATCAAACCAACAAATTCAGTCAAGCTTCCAAAGCGAGACGACCGTGCGCACGGAATTTGATTCTTCCCAATATCTCATGAGTGAGCTCATGTCTTCCGGTTCAGTAGTGAACCTGTATGATCCCTTCGAGAGATCGTATTACTCATATGCCCTTATATGCACACCAGCGCGCCGGTGTATAGACCTTGATTAGGCCATCAACCTATTGGTCTGCCAAATGTACATACTCAGACATATAGTAACACATCTGTCTCTGGTCAGAGGATGTGTGCCTGTATCGTGACAGCATACGATATAGGACTATGGTTATCTCGATCTCGTTAAGTCAACTCTTTGACCTAACTTATCCGACACCTCCGAATCCCTATTCCTATGCAGAGGACCTGCATCAAGAGGTCGGTCAGATATCAACCTAAATGAGATAGGATTGCCATCTCCTACTCAGGCTGGAGATCATCTCTTAATAATCATTTGACGGTGCTTTATGAGTCCTCAATCTAACTCATTAGATATTCATCTAAGCACCAGCCTCTATGATTCAATAATTGAATCAACAGCTGTATGATCATTAAGACGGCCATGGTACATAACCCTAATTGTACTAAGGGACCTATTATGCAAATTATGTACTCTTTATTTCAGATCAAGGAGTGAATTACAACAACATTTATTGCATAATGGCTCGCCGTGGGCTCGCATTTCCAACAAAGCTTACCTAAAGAATCATGGTGGTCGGAGGCCTGGGCTTCGTAGAAATGCCCGGGGTCATCGCACGTGCTGGTCGGCCGGTCCAGCGACCTTGGGCGGGGCGAAACCACCGCGATGCAGCTGATTGGCTGTGGGTCTCACCGGTGGTGTTGGGGTCACCGTCGCTCGATCCTGACTCCTCCCCCTGTCACAGGGAGGATGAGGAGGGCTGGGCCCTTCCCCTCGTAAAGGTGGACGATTGTGAATGGAGGAGGCGGCGGCTTATTTATGGCTAGGAGAAGGTGATGGAGTCGTGGGCTTCATGGGTAGGTGCTGACCGGAGGAGAGGAGGGTGGTCGTGGCTAAGTGTTGCGCGAGGGTAGGGGATGTGAGGGCTACGTGTGGGTGATCACTCCGAAGGCAGAGGGTGACCAGGGCTCTGGCTAAAAATGGAAGGGGGAAGGTGGTTTGCGAGGCGCGGGGCTCGAGCGGAGGTTACGGGAGGTGGAAGACGAGGCCCGGGGTTGGATCGTGAGATCCAATGATCCTGGTGAAGGCGCGTTGGGATGGTTCGGATCAAATCAATGGGGTGCGATCGAAGGGCTTCGGGCACACCACATGGCATGCTAAGAACGCCGCGCTAGCAAGCGGCCCAGATCTGAGATGGATGATGATCGGACGGTGGTTGTCGAGTGTGTCAAAGAACGTCTGGGATGGAGCATCCTGGAGGTGATCGTGAGGTGCAGAAGACGCCACGTGGCGTAAGGAGAGAAAGGCGGTAGCGTGCGGCTGTGATGAGAGGCCAGTGACGATCGAAGGGCTGAGAATAATAGGATGCGTGGAGGGAGTGTAACCATTGGACCAAAAAGAGATCCAACGGTTTGGAGTGTGGACGGCGAGGCCAAAGGTGCCGGGCTACGTGGCTCAACCAGAAGGGCCACGTGGCCCAATCAGATTATTAGATCAAAGATTTTGATTTTTGAGGGGATAAATGGCCGAATTTGGGAAAACTCAAAACATGAAAGTTGTAGATCTCGATGAGATCTACAAGTTCCATATTGTCTAAAAATGGGGACGAGGCCAATTGCAGATAGAAAATATATTTAAGGGTATTTTTAAGGCTAAAAACACCTTGGATTTTAATCTGGACATTTTTTTGTGATTTTTAATTTATTCAAGACTCTGATAATTACATGACTTTATCTGGTTTTTATTGATGCACATTTAAGCAAGGGGGTTAAAAATGAAGAATTAAGATAATGGAATTGAGTTTCATCACCCCCCTATACTTACACTATGCTCGTCCCCGAGCATCAAGAAAATGAATGAACTGGATTAACCCCCTTGTGCATGTGAGTACAGGATCCAATCTGTTCAAGTCCACTCAACTTTAGAGGTCCAAAATTTTAGAGCTCAAACCAGACTTAATCATGAGGCACCCAATTTCTCTAATTATCCATACTCTCTCTGATGTACATATAGACTAAGGGTATGATATTTAGTGTTGATTGCATTCATGAGAGTAGAGTCAAATCTTCACCCAAGGTCTTGGTCTAAAAAACTCTCCTAAGGACCCAATCCTCAACACTAGGGAATAAATCAAATCTTGCGTTCAGTTCACCGTCTCTTTAGTTGTTTGAAAAAATGTAGATGGAAGGACAGTAATGGAGGGCATGGGATTGTGTCATTTCTTCTCTACCTCTCACTAGAACAAGGATCCTCTCTTAGTGCCTTATTACGCAATACATTTTTTTTGTTGTTGATCAGTGCGTCCGTCAAGAGAAGTTGGAGCCGTCTGCACTTGTTTTCCTGGGAATACACAGGGGTGTGTCTTTTTTGAGTACCTATCATACCTTCTACACCCAGACTTGTGGCATTTACGATGCAGAGCCTTTTTTGGTGCAAGCCCAACTCCTAGTCCTAATAGCGGTGGTCCAAGTGGACACTTTGAAATAGTTGGGAGCGCTCGCCTTTGGTGGAAGCTCTTTGATATTTGACTTTGTGGAATGAGAGCTTTTCTTTGACATTTCATTGCTTTGTATTATTTTTGGCTAGCTCCACTGCTTTTACCAAGAGTTGGCACACACTGATCAACATTTTTATTTATTTCACACCTTGGCACTTAGGTCAATGTCAAGAGATTAGTATAAGAACCAAGTTCTCATACTGGCTAAAATTGCTGACACTCAGGTTTCATGAAGCATTCAAAGATTTTATCCCATCCTTGAGCATCATTAGATCAAGTCCAGACTTGAATCCCTCATCCCAATCCCTCAAGTGAAGAGTCAACTCATCTCATCGAAATCGTAGTTGTGCATGTGATGTGCTGATCATATTCTTAATGGTCTGAGACTAAGTATGAAATATAGCATGCAAAACTAGAAAACTAAGGGAATATGGATGATTAAGTCTAAGACCTTGATGGTTAAGGCTGGTTAACCTAAAATCTCAAGTCCTCATAAAATCAAGTTTCCTTGAACATTTCAGATCCTGGGTGGAAGTGTGATTGTAGAGGATTAATCCAACTCCTTCATTAAAAAACAAAACACACAATTTTTTAAGAGCTTCAAGAGATATTAGGACTACCTAAACTCAATTAAGTAGATGCATCTGCATTCAGCCAGTATGGATGTAAGTACAGGCCGGAGCTCGTTACTTGAGGACGGGACCTTACGCGATGTCCTCTAAACCATCCACTCTGCTAAGGGCGAACCCTCACTGAACGTGGCTACTTATTTGGGCTTAATAGTCACCAATGACTCTTAAAGGATTTTTGGATTTTCTCATTTTTATGGCTTTTTTAATTTAAAGGTTAGAACACAGGTTAGACTCAATTTTCCTTGAAAAGAGAAAGAAACTTTCAAAACCATATCACACAAATAAAAATTTTAAAAAATTTTCAAAATGACTTTTCAAAACAAGAAAAACTCAATTTTCAAATCATTTTCAAAAATATTTTTATAAAAATAGTGCAACATAATATAGAAAGCCTTGAAAACCACTGAGTCCATTTAGTTCAAAGAATTTTACTTTAGCCAAAAAGTTTTAAATTTTTCAAATTTGTCAGTTTATAGGTAAAGTAAGTATACAATATATACGGTATACCCCCCTATACTTAAACTTTGCTATGTCCTCATAGCACTAGATGATACAAGTCCATAGGTCCATTTAAATATAGAGAAATATACGTGAACTAAGAGGGGCTCCCCCTATACTTAGGTTAGAAATAACCTAAGTATAAAGGCAAGGAAAGATGAGTGGAGAAAATCACAGGGACTCAGGTTCCCCCTATACTTAGGCTGAGATTAGCCTAAGTATAAAGATGAAAATTTGATGTTGGGAGAGACCCAAGGTGAACGAAGAAGAAGGATGGATATACAAGTGAGTGGATGAATCTTCGAAGATCAATGAAGTATTTAAGGCTCAGGGGAGGGTATCGAAGAAAACAAGGCTCAATCAAGCATGCAAGATCCTTTAATTTCACCAACTCACACATGAAACCAACAGAGGTTGGTTTATTATCTTATTGGTTTTATTGGTAATTAAAACATTTTATCTTTACGCGGAAAAAAGTGTTAAATAAAATCAACTGCGTACGAGGGTGTTGCTCTCCCAAAATAATATTTTACTCCATTTAAGGTTGACTTGCAATTAACAGTCCCAATTATTATTTAATGCTGTCACTAAATTAAGGTGAGCACATAAATCAAGCAATCATCGTCTACCGTTCATTCCCATTTTCCACTAACTTAGGTGATCAAGCTAGGAGGAGAAACCGAGAAAAACCATGTATTCGATAAAAACCATGATTTAAGCTAAGCGATAAAACATGCAGTGACTTGGCGAAAATACATGAAAACTTGGGCTGTTTTAAAAACCAAAAATCATGTATGCAAGTCGATCAAAAAGCCACACCTAATCATGCTTCTATTAGCTATTAAATTTGGCTAAGTGAAGCGAGGTTATGTGCGTCTATTTTTTAGTGTATCCTACCTACGAGTAAGCACGTAAACAATGAAAAATAAAATACGCTCAAAGAGTCGCGTGCCTGGTCCTAGGTAGACACTTAAGTGGGGACGATCCCCACACAAGCACATTCGTTCGTTTACAATCGCAAGTCTTCGAATGAAGACCCCTGTAAAGACGATTACTACAAGATAAAATGATATGCAAAATGACACATTTTTTTCTTTCTTCTCGACGTGCTCCAAGCGTGCTTCTGCGGCTCCTCACGGCGGGTAGCTCCTGCTCCTCGCCTCCTTGAATAATCAAGGGCCCTGCTACAAAAGCAAGGGTTAGAGATCAATTAAAAAGAAAAAAAATTACAATGCAAAATAGATGAACAAATTGACCTATAAAATGAAACATTTAATTAAATAAATAAAAATCCAAATAGACAAGAAATGAGCTGTGTCCCCGGCAACGACACCATTTGACGAGTCGTAAATTCAGCCCTTTAAGAGTGCGGAATTAGCACTTAGGAACGTTGCAGCCGGGTTGGATCAGGTTCGTCAAAAACCATCTAATTACTAAGTCAAATATAATCAAATGTTCATGAATTTATTTTTTTACTTGGCAAGAAACCAAGGTCGAACTCAGGAACACGAGCCTCTCTCGTGATTATTCAGATTTTTATCTATTTACTAAGTGTTGAGTTGGAGAATCATAGGTCAAATAATGCACGTAGACTAGACAATGCATTAAACAAATATAAAACATGCATTTTTTATATTTTATTTTCAATCATGCAAATAAATGCAATGAAATGCCATAAAAATATGTCTGAATTAAAAGAATACTTGAGCCAATTAATAATAGTCGAATCAGGGAAAATAATAAAGCTACTTCATTGATATGGAAATTAGGCATGTGAATCAAGACACTTAGCCAATAAAATAATACAATAAATCTCATAATGTCAAATCTGAGATACAAGTATGCCATCAAGAAGACAATAAAATGACCTTCAAAACACCACTGAAATCGACTCAATCGGAGCTAGGATGCTCAAGATATACACAAGTGAAGTTAGGGGCATAATCGCAAGAAAACATAAAAAGTAAATAACAAATAGGTCCCTGGAAGGGACTAAACTGCAAATATGAAAAAGTACGGGACCTTCCCTGTAAATAACCCACACACATAGGGGCATTTTTGCAATTATTGAAACCCGTGAGGGAATAACTACAAAATACCCCGATGCACGTGGTCGGCACATAGATGGAAGTACCTGGATGAAATTTGACAAAGCTGCGAGGGTGCCGATGCAAAAACCCCAACACTCACGTGCGTGAGGCACGCGAGTCCACGCTCAGGTGGGGGCGAGGTTCGACGTAGGGTCGGACGGCCGTAGCAGGTGGTTCGGTGGCGGCTCGAGCGTGCCTCGGGCGAGGCTCGATCCCACCGAGCCTCGCGCTCCGACAAGGCGACGTGGCCGCTCTAGGGCCATTGGATCTCCGCTAGGGAGCGAGATCCAATGGCATCTGCATCTCCTCCTTCCTCATTGGGTGGCGACGCGATTGGAGCTCCAGCATGAGGCTTGGAGCTCCTCCGCGCCTCTCTGCGCTCGGTGAAGGTCAGGGGAGGAAGCTGTACGCCTGGCGATGAAGATCTAAGCTCAACGAAGATGGGGGAATGCCTAGATTCCGGGGTCGACTCGTGCTCGCCGGAGGCAGAGCTCTAGAACTTGGTTCCGCCCGAGGTCCGACCAATGGAGAATTGGACCTGCAAGGGGGGTTAGATGAAAGCCGAAGCGTGTGTACGTGCGAGCTGAGGTGAACGGAGGGCTTAGGGGTGAAGAAGCAGAGCCCTTAGTGGGTCCTCCTCCACCTCCAGCGGAGGAGGAAGCTTGGGATGATGAAGGTTCTGACGGAGGATGAAGATGATCTGAGGGGCTGGCGAAGGTGACTGGTGATGGGCGGAGCTCATGGGGGTATCAATGAAGCAGAGGGTTGCATGTAGGAACATGGATAATTACATGAAAATTCAAGAAAATATTGAGGAGGTCGGAGAAGCTTATCTGAAGAATCATGGTGGTCGGAAGCCTGGGCTGAGCATCGTGGAGATGCCCGGGGTTGTCGCACGTGCTGGTCGGCCGATCCAGCAAGCTCGGGTGGGGCAGAACCACCGCGATGCACCTGATCGACTGTGGGTCTCACCGGGGGTGTTGGGGTCATCGTCGCTCGATCCTGACTCCTCCCCTTTCACAGGGAGGAGGAGGAGGGCTGGGCCCTTCCCCTCCTGAAGGTGGACGATTGTGAATGGAAGAGGAGGCGGCTGGTTTATGGCTGGGAGAAGGTGAATGAGTCGTGGGCTTCATGGCTAGGTGCTGACCGGAGGAGGGGAGGGTGGTCGTGGCTAACTGTTGCGCGAGTGTAGGGGATGTGAGGGCTACGTGTGGGGTGATCACTCCGAAGGCAGAGGGTGACCAGGGCTCTGGCTAAAAATGGAAGGGGAAGGTGGTCTGCGAGGCGCGGGGCTCGGGCGGAGGTTGCGGGAGGTGGAAGACGAGGCCCGGGCCGTTGGATCGTGAGATCCAACGGTCCTAGTGAAGGCGTGTTGGGACGGTTTGGATCAGATCGATGGGGTGCGATCGAAGGGCTTTGGGCACACCACATGGCATGCTAAGAACGCCGCGTTAGCAAGGGGCCCAGATCTGAGATGGATGATGATCGGACATTGGTTGTCGAGTGAATCAAAGAACGGTTGGGATGGAGCATCCTGGAGGTGATCGTGAGGTGCAGAGAAGCCACGTGGCGTTAGGAGAGAAAGGCGGTAGTGCGACTGTGATGAGATACCAGCGACGATCGAAGGGTTGAGAATAATAGGATGCGTAGAGGGAGTGCAAACCTTGGATCAAAAAGAGATCCAACGGTTGGGAGCGCGGGCGGCGAGGCCAAAGGTGCCGGGCCACGTGGCTCAACCAGAATGGGCCACGTGGCCCAATCAGATTATTAGATCAAAGATTTTGATTTTCGAGGGGATAAAAGCCGAATTTGAGAAAACTCAAAACATGAAAGTTGTAGATCTCGATGAGATCTACAAGTTTCATGTTGACAAAAAATGGAGACGAGGTTAATTATAGATAGAAAATATTTTTAGGGGTATTTTTAAGGCTAAAAACACCATGGATTTTAATCTCGACATTTTTTTGTGATTTTTTAATTTATTCAAGGCTCTAATAATTACAGGACTTTATCTGGTTTTTATTGACCCACATTTAAGCAAGGGGATTAAAAATGAAGAATTAAGATGATGAAATCATGTTTCATCATTGACCACCTAAATCCGGGATGATCTCGGCGGATTCCGGGTTGTTGTCAGTCATACCAAATCCTGTTGACTTCCATCAACGACTCCTGCTCGTAGGGGGGTGGAGGAAGAACTGCCAATGGGTGATATTGCTGATACACTACCTTCTAAGTGTCCTGAGATGGCGGTGGCTGAGAGTACTGGTGCTGCAATTGCTGGAATGGCTCCGCTTGGATGTGGTGGACCTGGTGGTCTGGGGCAGAGTTCTAGGACGAGCTGCTACTCCTAGGATCAACCCGTGACCTGAGACGGGGCTGAGAAGCTGTCTCTACCTCCTGGAGACACATGATCTGGGTTTTCAAGTCACTCGAGGTCTATGCCAACTGATCTATCTGAGTCATGCACTGGCACTACTTCTTCTCAATGATCTCGATGCGATCCAGATTCTTGCTGACAATGCCCATGTCAGCAGCCAATGACTTTGCCTGTGCTGCGACTGCTGAAGAAGTGGATGGACCTGCATCAGCTCGTGCTATCCTCTGATAGGAAACGGCATGGGGTGGGGGCTTCCCCTAAGTGTGGAGCCTGGTCTAAGACATCACTGTGTAATTCTCGGCCATCTCCTCATAGATGTCCCAGACTTGATCTTCGTCCTTGGCAAAATAGAGCCCCCACAAGAAGCATTCACTTGCCCCTACATCTCCGGTGTCAGCCCACAAAAGAAGCTCTGTACTAAGTTGGGGTTGGATATGTCGTGATGTGGACACCGGTCGATGAGCTCACGAAAACAATCCCACGCCTCATGGAACTGCTCGTTGGGGATCATGGAGAAATTGTTAATCGGAGCTTGCGTTGCGTTCGTCCGGTCAAGTGGATACTACTTATTCAAGTACTCCGTCCGGAGCTGCTTCCATGAAGTCACATATCTCCCTAGATGCTTCAGCCAGTAGGCTGCTCTGTCAACGAGGGAGAATGGAAATGCCATCATCATGATGGTATCCTCATCCACGAATCTGTCGTGGACAGTGCTGCAGATCATCTCAAACTCCTACAGGTGTAGATGCGGCTCCTCGGTTGCAAGCCCATGGAACTTGGGCAAGAGCTAAATGGTCTGAGGTGGGAGCTCGAAGTTTCCCAGAATCACCAGAATCTGGATCCAATGGTTTGTAAGGGTTGCACCAGGTTTGTGCAATCCCATCGTAGGCCTGGCAGGTTGGACTGGCTCCTAAGGCTCGTCTGGCTGTCCTCCATCTCCTCCTCCAACCTCTGGGATCTCTCCACCTCCGGCTCAGTGTGGCTCTCCTCTGTCGGCTCGCATCTGTGCTATCTCTTGGCACACCTCTGCCATGAAGGCTCCCTGGTCTCTAATTTGTCTCTACATCATCTCCAGGGATGCTAGAAGTGTATTGTTGATGGCACCCTTATTTAAAACATACGTAAAACCATGGGGCTGTCCATCGGTGCACTCCTAACTACTGGCCATCTCTTGGGTCTCTGTAAAGGAAAAAGACCCCAACTCATGTGCCATCAAATGAATAAATATCCGTGCTGGTCTCTGCTAAAGAACCTCGGTATTGGAAGAAGGGTGATCGAGGGGGAATAGGGCGGAATCGAACTCGAGTTAGGAGAGCGGGTCTACGCTCTCCCGAACCTGCCTAGATGAGTGGATTGGAGTGCTCGAGAGCGTTGCTGTCAAGGGCAGCCTAAGGGACCTCCAGCCCATCATCGTGATGTGGAAGAAGATGCGGATGGGATCTGGAAACAAACAAGATCAGCAATCAAAACCTCCAATTCACCTACGCAACACTTTGCTGATAACCGTGAAGGTTCGGTCGTTTATCTTGTCACTTTTATTTAGGTGATAATTTAGTCTTGCAGAGCAATTAAGCGAGCTGTTGGGAACCATATGCTCCTGAGAGACTGGCCCAATCTCAAAGCTAGATCTTTCCTAGCCAGTACCGGTTGCGGACCGTTTGCCGGCTAACAGATCAACTCGCTCTGTTAAGGATATCACGGCCGGCTTTACCCGAGAACGGATCAATCCTCACTGGAGAACGACTAACCCCAATACCAATAGTCAAAAAAGAGTTCTGGTATGACTCTAGCCTAGTGTACATGTTACTCTCTCGTGCATGCAAACCAAACAATGAGGGTATGACTCTCCCAAGATAGATTTTTAAGTGAGGTGTCTTATAGGATCAAGTTTGCTTAGCAGTCCCAATTTTATGGTTTGTCTTTTTATGGTATTTTCAATAGCAAACAAACGCCTAATGAAATTTTCGATCTACTGATTATTTAAAGTCCAAAAATAGGGGGAGAGGTCGAAAAAGCCGATGCGTGATCAAAACTTATAATGCATGCGAAGTCAGTAATGTGTACTTGTCGCTAGCACTCTTTATGCAGGGTGATCCGTGCATAAATTTAAAGACAGAAATGTAAACTGATCTAAATGATGCAAGAAGAAAATGACCTTAGACGAGCAATTTCTAAGACTACGAATAATATTTGTTAACTGACTAGAGAGAGAGGTCGAGGTCGGGTCTCTGATGTCAATCGGTGTCTGCCACAACGGATCCTGCATGCACTATATATAGTCTCTAGCAGCACGTGACCTCTCAATCAGTCAGTTTAACTTTTGATTATGATTTTAATTAAGGTCCAATTATGAATCTATAGGTGCAGCAAGATATTAGGGATTGCACCTTAATTATTTACATCGTAATCAGAGAAAATCCTTAGTATAGGGGCCAAAATCTTTGATAATCAAATAGAAACTAAAAAGGGAGAAAACAAAACCGGCGAAAAACCACGGTGAGGTCCCTCGAGCACACCAATGCTCGGCGAAGCAGACACCGATAAGCCTCAAGTGTCCAAGAAAGAGTCTGAGTGCCCCTGTATTATTACAACAATGATAATGATAATGAAAAAGGAAACTATTCTATTCTATATAACTAATCTTTGGTTGTCCTCCTGCTCCTCCTCGTGTGCGGTTACTCCAACCGAAAGTCACAACATCCTCGAGCAGTCCCTCGCACAAAAAGCAAAGCAGAGAGAATGAAAGAAAAATAATTATATAGAATAGAGATAAAAATAAACAGAAATCTGAAAAGACTACTAAGTCGTGCTCCCCGGTAATGGCACCATTATAACGACATGAATATCGAGATCGGCTAAGATGAGAAATAATCACAGGTCATTGTTCCTAACCAATCAATTCGGTCAATCATGAAAAATAAAGACCACACAACAATCAGACAATTCAAAGCACGAAATCCAATGTTAGCTGTCTCCGCTATTTATTTAACCTAGTATAATGATCAAGGTGGAACACAAGGAGCACGAAAATGTACGAAATAGTCTTATTCAGAGAATAAAGAGTATATTTTTATGGTTTTTAATTTTGCAAATTTTTTTATATTTAAAAAAATAAGAAAACAAGTAAGCAAGCAAGGCAAAATCAAGCTTCACCAATATTTATTAAAATTAAAAATGCTCAAAAATCAGAAACAAAATTTTTTTTATATTTTTCAAATATTCAGATGTTTTTGGGAAATTTATGTGATTTTTCTGATTTTTAAATAATTTTATAAAAATCAAACAATGGCAAAAATGGAAAATAGTATTCAGCTTGGACCAAAAGGAAAGTTTAAAATATGAAAAATCCCCTAAAGTCTTGGTTGTAATTTTTATGAAAAAGTAAATAAAAATAGCTACAAACAGAAATTGAAATCCAATAATTTTTTGAATTTTCTAGAAATTTAAATGATTTTTATAAATTTTTAATTCTTTTGTAACTTTAGGGTTTTTATGAGGATTATTTTTTAAAAATGCTACTAAAGATAGAGCATATAAAAATACAGAGATATAATATTTTTTTAAAATTTTCAGATAATTTTTCGAATTTCTATGTATTTTAGAAAATAGACAGAATAGTTTTTAGGTGTTTTAGCTTATTAGAAAATATCAAATAAAACTAAATTATTTCACAAAAATTACCATAAATATTACATGTTAGCAAGAGCTAATAGTATTTTTTATTAAATTTTTAGAGTTAATTTGGTAATTATTTGATTAAAAATAAAGCACAAAGAACACAAGGACTTATTCATAATTATTCAAAAGTTTCCAGGGCAAAAGATAACATACGTGAAAAGTAAATGGCAAACATTACAGATTAATCAACATATTCATGCACATGTTAAAAAATATCCACGCATGGGTATATATGTAATAAATAGAAAAGTTTACTTCAAAATATAACATCCTTAAAACTCAGAATAAAATATGCAAATAACCCACACCTCACGTGAACATGCATGTGCCTTGGGTCTTGGGGGACTAAAATGCAAATATTGAAAACATAGGTTCTAAACTACAAAATATCTGAACTACAACTTATTTTACGGGATCAGATAACAAAGCATAAAAGTGCGGGATATATAATGCAAAATACCCTTCAGAGGGCACGTGCAGAATGCGTCAGGGCTCGTGGTGGGCTCTGAAGTGGCGATGGCATACGGTCGTGATCACTAGCGGGCATATCTAACAGTTCAGGGTATGTCCCCTACGTGTGGTGGGATAAGTCAGAATGCATCAGATCCAACGGTTGTCGCAACCTTTTGTCGGGTGGTTATGATACGATCTGACAAGAGGAGGGTCAGCCGACAACGAAGAAGGGTTCTGGAAGAACAACTCCTGAGCGAGATTCAATCGACCGCTGGAGGCGATCCACCGGTCCGATAAGCCCACCATAGGGGTCTGTAGTGTTGTGGAGGTGCATCGTGTCTGATGGAGTGCTCCGACGTGAAAGGGGACGGTCGGATGGCCGTCGCAATGAAGGTGCTCCTGGAGCAACTCCGCCTGAGTAGTAGGGGGCCAAATGGGGGTCTTTTGCGCGTGAAATGACCTGAAAAGGAAAGAGCGAATCGGGGGTGTTTCTCCGGTCAGGTTATTGCTTGATAAGGATATGAGAAGCGACGGGAGGTGGAAGTCGATCTCTGGCGAAGATGGTAGGGGGAGATATGGGCCTTATCCTTGACTAATGGTCGAGCCTAAGGATGATTAGGCTGCGGTGCAAGGTGATGGGCAAGATGGAGGGTCGATTTGAACAGGTTGATGCAACTAATGGGATCCGACCAGCTGGTCAGAGCAAATGAACGTGAAACAGAGTTAAATGGATAGATCGAATCAAAAGAGAAAGTGCGGAGGATGGGATGGGTACCTCAAGATCTTGATGAACTCCTGATCTCCAAGCGATGATGGTCGTCGAGATGATGGCCTCAACCGGGCTATGGCTGGCCGAGGAGGCTGAACATGGTGGAGGTCCGACCACGTAAGTGAGCAGCAAGAATCACACCACCAAACTCCAATCCGAAGGTGGTCTCCGGTCGCTGTCACTCAACTGGAGGTCACTAGGGGTGGAAGAAGGGGCGAGACACAAGCTGAGCTACTGTGGAGGCGTAGGAGATGTTATATAGGCTTCCCTGGGTGGTGGGATGATCGGCAAAAGCGTACAACCCTAGGAAGATCCACGCCTTCCTAGGGATCCGTGAGGGTCGTGGATCCAAGGAGATAGCTCGGACGAAAATTTGGATCGAGAGGAGGCCTGACCCGATAGGGAAAAAGGGAGAAAACGCTCCGGCGAATGGAGTCAATTCGGGTCAAGCCTGGAAGAGGGCGTTGACCCGCGGTCAACATCTAGTCCCGGTCAATCAGAAAAAAGGAAATTACAAAATATTTACAAAATCAATAAAAAATAGTAAATGACTTTAAAACAAAAAGAGTATAAAATGAAAAATGTTTATTAATTTTCAAACTATTTTCCTGTGATTTTTAATTATTTTTATGAAAAATAAATTACTTTATATAAAATATATAGTATTATATACATGTATAATATACCTATATAATGTGTACAAATATTTTTATTTTGTTTTTTTAATTAAACACCCCAATTTTGTATTTTATTTATTTTCCACATATTTTTAAGGGTACAAAATAATTTTTATTTATATTTATGATTTATTTACAGTATAGAATAAATAGGGAGTGAGACATATATACATGTATTTTGTATTAGTGAGAAAGGATTTAATTTTTATTTTTATTTTATTTTAGTTTTATTTCTAGGACTATATATGAGGAGGCAGAAAGAATATTTTATTTTTATTTTATCAAAAATAAGTATTTACATATATAGGTAATATGTACAACATAGAGTGGGCCCTATCTCTCTCTACTTATTTTATTTGGCGATCAGGTCAAGGCTTGACCTTATCTTGGGGTTAGGGTCACTCTGTATTTATTCCAAGTACTTCCTTCCTTTTTTTTTACTTTATTATTTTATTTTGCACAAATACACGCTAATTACACATGCATGTTGAATGCTAACTTATTGTATTTACACATATTTACATGATGCTTTGCCAAGATAAATAGCTAAAATAAAAGAATAAAGAGTGAGCATCAGAGATCCATCAACGACCACTCACAAAATCCCAATTAATCAATAATTAACCCACAATATAAATTAAGAAAATAAATCAAAATTTGTGGAATTAAAATTTATTATAACTTTACAATAGATATGTATAGTGTGCAAGTATTTAGAGGTCGAACACATGGAGCAAACAAGAGAATGGTGCAAGATAATGCAAAAATGTGTGCTTCTTGTTGTCTATGTGTTTTTACGGGATTTGTTATTTTTATTTTCTATTTTATTTTTTTATTTATTAATTTTAATTTTATATATTGTTTATTTTCTTTTTATATTTTTATGATTTTTAATTTCATTTCTTTTTATAATATATAATATAGAATATATAAGAGTATATATGCAATATGGACTAATATAGATATAAATACAAGTAAAATAGATAAAAATTACATAATTAAATATTTATTGGTTTTAAATATTTTTTTACTATTTTTGTGATTTTCTAATGATTTTATTAATTCTTATGGATTTTTAAAATCAGAAATATCCCAAATCAAGGATTACATAAATACGTTGAATTGAAATGAAAATTAAAAATAATAAATAATGTCCAAAACTTTCCAAATCAGTTTAATAGATAAATAATAATATAAAGATAATTATACAAGAGAAAATAATGTTTTTGGACTTTTAAAGAATATTTTAGATTTTTATAAAGGTTTTTGGGGCTTTTTATTTTTTTAAATTTTCTTTTTATATTTTTATATATTTTTGGTTTGAAGATTCAAAATACTTAAATAAACAAAATCTATTTTTTTGGGAATTTTTAAAAAGATTTTATATTTATAAAGGTTTTAAGCTAAATAGGGCAAACTATGCTCTTTTTGATTTTTAATAAATACTAAAAAGCCTAAATTTCAAATCTAAAAATATGAGGTGAAAATATATTGCAGCAGGAGCTTAACCCTATTTTTTTGGTAATTTTTATAGCACGCACACTATATTTAATAGATAGAACAACACCCAAAAATTAATGTATTGGCATGGACCTAAATGTAAATAAAAATATGCTTGAGAGCCGAACTACAAATATCCCAAAATATTTATACTTACTAGGAAAGTTTTTAGATTTAATACAAAATACAAAATCCATAGGGGTTTAGCTGCAAAATGGCGGCGCTCACGTATATGGACACATGAGCCAGCCTCACTGGCATGAACCCAAATGTAATTAATAATAAATACAAGGGTCGACTTGCAAATGTTCCAAAAACTTAATAACTATAGAGGAAAGCTTATGCGCTAATAAATAAAATACAAAAACTAGGCAGCTAATAAGGCAAAATACCCCTCCACATGCACGCGATGGATGGTGGCAATCACTTCACATGCCACGCGTCATGTTCTCATCGCCTGATGTTGATTTGCTATCCAACGGCTTAGATTAGATCCAAGTGTGGATCTGACAATTCTGGTGCGACACAATTGGACGATGCCTGCTAGATCTGGAAGATGGCTTCGATTCGACGGCTGGGAAGTAGCTTGGAGGAACAGGGAAGAACTCCCATTCCTTTGAGCTTCAATCAGTTATGGAGTGAGCCTCCAACCTCCTGTTGTTCTGCTAAGAGACTCAGAAGCCTTGTCTTCTTCCCCCGCAGCTGTAGAACTCCATAAAAACACTGGGGAACTTGCTAGGAGCTCAGACGAGGCCTCAAAGCTGGAGGATGCTTTCTAGCCTCGAGGGCCCCTGCAAATGGTCATATCTTGCTATTTCTTGCAAGATATTAGATAGCAGAAAAATGCGACGGTCTAGGGGGAGTCAAATGGTGGAATGAGGTGGAAATGCGGTGGGTGACGTCCCTCCAACGTACGATGGAGGAGGAGGGAGTGACTGCTTGATCCTTGCAAGATCAAGTGAGAGAAGGTGCATCGGGTGTGGAGGAAGCGATGGGGAAGAGAGGGAGGCGGTCAGGCAGGTCGGCTTCTGGTCGGAAACGGGTGGAAGGGTTTGTCGGAGCTGAGCTCCAACGGACGACGAGCTGGTGGTTCTAAGCTAAAACGAGCAATTAAAAGGCAAAATATAAACATGAAAGCAAACCTAGGATTAACACTAATATAAAGAAATAATAAAAATAAACCTCAACTGGTAGGAGTCTAGGAGATGCTACCTCAGGACGGTGCTCGACCAGAGGTGGGTGGAATGCACCTAAAGCTACGCCCGACCCCACTACAAGCTGCTGGAGAAGCCTCTGTCACCAACTTCGATCTGGAGCACCAGAGAGGGGGACCAAAAATAGGTTAAAGGGATTCAAAATGGGAAGAAAGGATCAGAGGAGGTTATGTACAAGGTGACATGAGGCTCCAACGGACGAGGAAGAATGGATAAACCGACGATGCAAAGATCGAGGAGACGAGAGGGCATGTAAGAGGGGTGATCGAGGAAGAAAAGTGCAAGAGGGAACGATCCAAAAAATTGCAAGATTCAGGCCATAAAATTGAAGAAAAAAGAGTCAAACTAGGTCTGTTAGAGCTATAGGATGGGGGTCAGGCAGTTGACCATGGTCAACTGGAGACTTTACCGGGTTGGTCTACATGGACCAACCAGGAAAAACCATCCTGAAATTATTTAGAAATTTATTAATAAATAGTACAATTTTTTTATATTAAAGTTATAAAATAAAAAATTTTTATTATTCTCTATAGTATTCTTTTATGATATTTATTTTTTGACTTATTTATTATAAGTTAGTTTTTAGGGTAATATTTATAGGTATACTTACCTATGTTTTGTATCTTTTATTTTTATTTTACATTTGATTTTATTAATTGATTTTATGAATTTATAAAATTATAGCTTCTTTTTATATACATTAGTATATTTTTATTATATTTTTTGATGTAATATTTATACTTAAATAAATAGGTATAATTATTATATAGGTATAAGTATAGGTATTTCATCTATGTGTTTTGTATATATTTTTTATTTTAATGTTTTATTTTTGGTTTTATTTTAGTACAATATGTACATATGTTATAAATATTATTTACAAAATTTTAAAAATAAATTATAAAAAATAATAAAGAATAAATAAAATTAATATTTTATTCGTGTGAATTGTACAATAAGAGTCCCAAACCTAACTTTCACATGTTAACTCCAAAAAATATTAATTTACATTTATTAAATAGATTATTGAAAGTTATATACAATTAAAGGTGATTTTGATACATTTTGAGTTTTTATTTGAGAAATATGAGTTTGGAAAGTTGGGATTTTAGATATTTTTTTAGAGTATAAAAGTACATTGTATATTATTTTTGTATGAAATCAATTTTGTATTTCTCTATATATTGTTATCTACAACTTTCATGTACAAAGTTTCTTTATTTGAGGTATAAAAATTAGAAAATAAAATAGGTCCCAAAAATGTTTTTTTGATGAATAAATGAGTGGAATTTTGAACGTATTATTGGCCTTTATCTCCCCCTACTTTATTCCTTGTCGTCCTAATCACCAAGATGACTAGGTATCAAGGTTTAGGTTCGTGAAATACCTTTGGTATTTTATTATTTTTCTTTTATTTTATTTTCTTTATTATATAATTTTTGCATTAAAAACAATATTTTATACACAGTAAATGGAATAAATAATAAGTGTTAATTTGTAAAAATAATGCTATTTACATGCATTAGCTAGGGTTTTAAGGCCAAAATGATAGAATAAAGGTGATGAAATGTGTATTCATCAGCAGGATTGTTCGAGCGCTTGCCCATTCCTTCACGTTTGTGGGAGAGCGACTCCATGGACGTCATCATTGGGTTCTCGAAGGCGGATGTGAATAATGCAGTAATGGTGGTAGTTGATTGCTTTTCCAAATACACGATCTTCGTACCAACACCCTAGGAGTGCATCCCACATCGAATCTTTTCTAGCAGAATGTGGTGAAGCACTGAGGCATACCATTGGACATAGTGAGTGACTGCAATGCTCTATTCACAGGTCAGTTCTGGACGACCTTTTTTGAGATGCAGGGATCTGATATCAAGTTCTTCACCAGCAATCACTAGAAGATAGATGGTCTGATGGAGCATATCAATGCCTTGCAAGAATAGTACTTTAGGTAATATGTGATTTTCAATCAACAAAATTGGGTGAGCTCACTAGATACCACCCAATTTTGCTACAATTTAAAATAGACATCCATCACAGGTCATATCCCATTAGAGATCGTGATGGGCTGGCAAACTGTGACAATACATGAAGTCGCTAAGCAATACAGCCAAGGACGGTGTCCCGTTGTACACCGCTTTGCGATGGAGAGGCAAGATCAGTGTGAGGAAGCGAAGGATGCATTGGATCCGGCTCAACGTAGGATGAAAACGGAAGTTGAGAAGAGCCATATGACAATCGAATTCTAGGTTGGGGAGAAGGTCATGCTAAAGCTAACACCCCGAATTTAGAAGAAGATATTGAGGAATAAATCACACAAGGGTCTCATTCCTCGTTATGATGGACACTTTGAGACAGTTCGTTGCATGGGACTGCTCTCCTATAACTACTTCTTCCGGAGAGACTGAAGCTGCATCTAGTGTTCCATGTCAGCTTCTTGAAGGAGGACCATGAGGACGGAGAAGATGGCACCATTAGGGGATCAAAACGTGCCCCTCCTAATGTCCGAGCTCATCATACAAAGGTAGTTGAGAAGACTCTTGACATACACGTAGAGGGAAAAAGCAAGAAGAACCTGAGGATCTTTTTCCTAGTCAAGTAGAAGGGACTCCTAGAGGACGAGGCAAGGTGGGAACGTGATTGATGAATCCATGATTCAATATCTCTATTCTTTTATTTTTTGCTAAAAAACATTGGCAAAACACTTGTAAATAACAATAATTATCATTATTTATCATGCATCAATTGTTTGTTAATATTGTATATTTATCATTCTTTTACCAAAATAATAGAATAAAGAAGAAAAGAAAAAGAAAAGAAAGAGAAGGTTGTATATATGAAACAAATACAGACTGACTCGAACCCCAAAACCAGGCCAAGCATTTGAATGGTCGACAAGGAATAAAGTAGGGGGAGCTAGGGTCAATAACTTATAATAATCTTGGAAAACCAGTCACCCATTTTATATATTCATCATTTCTCACCTTGTACATATTTTCACCTATTTCATTTACCAATAAAACAACCTCAAATAAAATATTTCCTCCTTGAAAGTTGTTTGTAATAATAGATATTAATTTATAAAATATATCAAAAACTTATTTAACTAATATATAAATAACTACAATGAACCTAAAAGCCATAAAAGCCAACTTTCCAGGTTCATAACTATTTTTAGAAAACTCTAAATTGAGCAAGCTCACCTTTAAACTTTATTTTGTAACTAATACTATTTATTAAAAGTACCAAAAAGGCATTGAGTAAATCGTGTGAGTTTTGGCTCTTGGACCCCTATGTATATATGTACTATATGTATATAAACCTACTTTATTTTTTTATAAAATTCATGTTAACTTCAATTAACTTAATTATTTTTTCTAAATTGTTCATAAAAATTAGTAAAAAATAAAAAATATATAAAAAATAATTGTGAGTAAATAGCAATAAGCCTCAAAATCTTAAAGTCGTAAATCCTAGCTTCTGAACCTCATAACTCGGTTATATAAACTCTGAATTGTGTGTACGCACTTTTCAAGTTTGTTTTATAAAATATTCTATCAAATAAAATTCGTTTCACTAAAATCAAAGTTACTAATCATAAAGTAAATTTTGGGACCTTATTGGTATACTTGTATATATTGTATATATTTATTTATTTTGTTGTATATATTATCACACATAATATTTTTAAATATTTGTATATTTATTTTAATTATATAAAATGCAAATAAAAACAACAAATTTAAAAATAAATCAAAGAAATAATGTATTTATCATGCAGGTATGATATACCTATATTGTATATACTTGTATTTATTTGTACAATTAAATTAATTAATAAAAATAAAAAAATATATTTAAAATCCTTTAATTAATTTGTCAATAAAAAATTTATTAAATTATGTAATTATTTGTAAAATAATTTATTAAAATTCGATTGTTGTATATATAGGTATCATATACCTATTAGTAAATGTTTTTATTTATTTTATCTTAAATTATTAATTTATTTAACTTATTAAAAATAATAACAAATTTATTTATTAAATTATTAACATTATATTTTTCAAATAATTTTTTAATTTAAAATCTTTTTTATTCCTTTTTATTTCTATTTAACTCATTTATTTTTGTCTTGTAGTTTCCTTTTCCTCGGGCTCTTCCCATTAGTCCATGCCAATTTGTTGACCTCCAATTAATTAGAACCCCCGTCTCCAAACCCAAAAATCTGCTCAACTCGCCATCGTCTCCTAATTATATAGCACGATTCCATGACCCATTACACCCATTTATTTGGTCATCTATCCTCTGTGGATCCATGATTCACACTCTTGCAAAATTTCGCATTAACTAGGATCGATTCACGAGAAAATCTCATTTGAATTTTGCATTTGCATTCGTCTATAAAAGACTAGAATCCCCTTCCATTTCCCCTCTTTGGTTGAATTACTTCTTTTCCAGTGAGCTCCACAGATCTATGTGAGTGACAAACATGTAGAGATTCGTTGTAGTGAGGGTTTTGGGTTTTCTAGCCTCATATCCGGAGCTCCTCCATGACCTCTTCCCACAGCATTACCTAGACCAAGTTGTTCAGCCTTCGGCACCGCTGCAACGTTTAGGCCATCACCTAGGAGCTTCTCTATGCTCCAGCACAGGAGACTACATTCACCATGTAGCCTAGATTTCCTCGTTTTTCTTTGTTGTTCGATTTTTAGATTTCTATAGCTGCATCCAGATTCACCCTCTTCCGATAATCAGATCGGAGGATCTCATTTGGATCAATTTTGAATACCAAGCTAGATGACATGAATTTTATGCGGGTCAGAAGATATCCTCACAAAGAGCGAAGACAAATTATTGCTGAGGCGAACCATAAGAAATCCCAAGTCAATCAAAAATAAAGCCACAAATAAAATATAACAATGTAAATAAAAATTATGGAGTTAAAATTTAGTATAACTCTACAAATATGTGTATACGCGTAAGTATGAGTAGAGTGTCGAACACAGGGAGCAAACGGTAGATTGGGAAATGAAATCTAAAATTTGTCCTTTTCTCTTGTCTAATTATTTCCTTTTCATGTGGGTTTTTAACTTTGTATATTTATGGATTTTAATTTTTATATTTTTAGTTATTTTAAATTTTCTATTTTTTGTTTTCTTTTTATATTTTCTATTTTTAAATTTGTTTTTCCTTTTTAATATAAAAATATGCTTATATATAATTATATATACAATATAGGGTAATATAATTATAAATATGACTAAAAATAGGAAACATAGATAAAATGTTTTTTTATTATATATATTTTTTACTATCTTGTGTTTTTAGGTATTATTGCTAATTTTTATGGATTTCTGAAGTCAAAAATATCTTATAATATGGATTAGATAAATAGCTCAAATCGATTGAAAGATTAAAAATAGAAAATAAAGTAAAAAAATCCAAATAATTTTTAGTATATAAATAATAATATAAAGAAAATTCAAAGATAAAAATAAATAGTTTTTAGATTTCTGGTGATTTATATATTTTTATAAAGTATTTTAGAGCTTTTTAATTTTTAGTGTTTTTCTTTTTCTATTTTTAGGGATGTTTGGTCTTGATGAACAAATTACTAAAATGCACAAAATATATATTTTTTGGAATTTTTGAAAGGTTTTATACTTTTGGATTTTTTAAGACAAATAGGTGTAAAAACATGCTATTCAGATTTTTAATAAAAATAAAAAATATAGCGTGAAAAATATGCTAGCAGGCATTTAACCTTATTTTTTCATGAATTTTGGAGCACAGATGTTATTTTTAAGAAAATAACAAACATAAAAAATGATTGAACTAGCAGGGGTATATGTGCAATTCAAAATAATAGTAGAAATAAATATGCAAATAACCTAAAAAGTTATAACGAATATTCAAAATTTAAATACTAAAATGAAATACAACAACCCGTTGGGGGTTAGTGATAACTAGGGTTTTCGAGTAGTCGTTTTGATTCATAAGGCGAATCAACAGTCGATGTCTTGACCACTTCAAAATCCCTAATTAACCAACAATTATCCCACAATATGAAATCAAACAATGACAAGCAAAAGTGGAGTTAAAATTTATTTTAACTCTATATAAAAGATGTATAGGTGTAAGTACGTAGAGGTCGAACTCAGGGAGCAAGGCAGGATAGATCAAGCAAGTGCATGAGTGATGTGATTGTGATTAATGTGTGTCTACGATATGCAAATGTTTTTGTGGGTTTTTTATTTTAATTTAATTTTTTTTTATTTTTAATTTTGTATTATGATTTTTAAATTACTAATTTTTATATTTTCTTTTTTATATAATATTTTTATAAATAGAATATATAAATAATATAAGAAAAGAGGTGATAAGGTATTTATAAAAATAAGGAAAAATGCTCAAAAATTAGGAAATAAAATGTTTTTGATCTTTTTTATTTTTCTACTATTTTTGTGATTTTTAAGGGTTTTTCTAAATATTTTTGGTATTTTTAAAAGCCATAATACAAGAAACAGTGAATAAAACTGCTGGCTGGAATTAAAATGGGAATGAAAAATAGCAAACAGTAACAAAATTTTACCAAATTAACTTTAAAATAAAGACAATAAAGTAGGAAAACTACAGAACCTGAGTTTGCATTTTTTTGGTTTTTCTATGATTTTTTAGATTTATATGAAGTTTTTAAGTGTTTTCCAATTTTTAAGGTTTTGATTGTGAAAATTTTAATGATTTCTGGTCTGACGCTAAAAAACACTAAAATACACAAAATATAATTTGCTTGGAATTTTTCAAGGTGTTTTGATATTTTTTTGGAATTTTCTAATGCAAACAGTAATAAAAATGCATGTTTTTTGTTTTTGATAAATATTAAAATGCAAATAAAATGAAATGCAAAAATATGGGTGATTAAGCAAGCAAACATGAGCTTAAATAAATTTTTGTGGATTTTTTAGGGTTTTAGAGATGCATGAAATATATAAACAAAGCATACAAAAATACAAGGCCTAGCAGGGGTATAAGTGTAAATAGGCAAACAACCAGGGGCCAACTTGTAATTTCTCCAAAAACTATATAACTGAATATTGCATTTAATAGATCAAATACAAATAACCAGACCCACGGGGGTGCTTTTGCAAAATACCCAACCGAGCGCGTGACTAGCACGCGCCTAGGAAGGACCTGTATGTAAATTCCAAAAATCCGAGGCCCTTGATGCAAAATAACCAAAATTTTTACACTTAATATGAAAGTTCTTGTATCAAAACGAAATAAGAAAACCCTGAGGGGGTCCTTGCAAAATGTCCTTCACCTCACGTGTACTTGTCACGTGAGGTGACGTGGCGAAGGACCTAGTTGTAATATAGAAAAGTGCAGGGGCCTTACTGCAAATATTACAAAATTTATAAAGGAGCAGATGCAAGTTTTAATATTAAACAATAAATACAAAAAGGAGGCGGGGTATACTTGCAAAATTCCCACGCCTAGCACGATCCGACGGTTGAGATGTCTCACTTAAGCCACGTGTCGAATCCTGGGCATCCGATACCCCTTCGCGCGAATGGCCAAGATTAGATGTCGATGGTTTATCGGACGATGGAGGCTCTTGAAGATCTAACGGCCGCTGCGCGTCACCAAGAACTGGGCGAGATCGACGGCTCAAAGGGGTTCAACAAGAACAGGGAAGAACGCCGTTGGAGGCGACTTTCCCCGCCCCTGATCCACTGCCACCGAGGTATTTGCGGCTCCAAAACTTCCCAAGATGAGTCCTGCAGGGGTCTTCTCCATGCCTGGGGTTTAAAACGGGGCCGCATGCACCAGGGCTCCTCCGCGATGTTGGAGAAGAAGAGGGAGCCCAGGTGTCACCAACAAGATCAAAACTGCCTCCAGGTGCTTTTCACGCTCCAAGGACCTGCAAAAATGGTTAAGGGGAGCGCGGGCAAATTGCCCCGCATCACCTCGCAGTAGAAGAAGGTGGGAGTCGGCGAGGGAGAATCTCACCGGAGCTAGCTCCGGTGAGGTGATCGACGGAATGCTCGGATGGATTTCGGGTGGAACGGAGAGTGGCTAGATGATCCTAATGCTACTGGGAATAAAAAGATGCAAGAAAAACACAAGAAAGTAAATAAAAACATACCTCAAGGGCTATGTGCCTGAGGTGGAACCTCACGGCAGCGCGGGCCTCAGAAATGGCTGGAACAGGACTTCAGGCCCTCGCCGCACCTCGACTGAGATGTGGGGAGACTCCCCTGTCACCGGAGCGTACCTCTACCCACAGCCGGAGGTTTTAGGTGCCCAAAATCGGTTCGAAAATTGAAGGGAAGGTGACGGGTCCTTTTGAATAGCTGACGGAGTGGGCTCACAAATCGAGACAGGCAGCTCGATGCAACGATCCACAGCCCAAGGAGAGCCTTGGGCGTGAATCACCACAAGTAGAGGAAGAAAAGTCATGAAGAATTCGTCACTAGATGGTGAAAGGTGCGTCCTCGAAAAATCCGCAAAATTGGGTCAACACTCACCTCTGACACAACCACATGGGGCGGGTTAGAGAGTTGACCTGCGGTCAACTCTCGGACCCTCCTGGTTGGTCCACGTGGAACAACCAGGAAAAACCCTAGAAAATGTTTTATTAATTCATTTAAAAATCGAAAATGATTTTATTATTTTTAGGTTATAAAATAAAAAATGTTTGTAATTTTATAAATTATTTTATGGTGATTTTTAATTATTTTCATGAGGTATAATTCTAAAAGTTACCTTTTATAGGCCTGTATAAATAGCTTATTTTTAATTATATACAATTAAGGTGAGTTTGATGCATTTGGAGTTTTCATTTGTGAGATATTGGTCTGGGAAGTTGGATTCTGGATTCTTATTTAGATCATAACTTTTTATCTATACATTATTTTTGAATGAAATAAATTTTGTATTTTTATTTATTAAATTATCTACAACATTCATGTACACAGTTTATTTATTTGAAGTATAAAAAGTGGAACCAAAAATAGGTCCCAAAATGAATAAAGAATGAATAGAATATTCATTGTATTTGGCCCTTATCTCCCCCTACTTTATTCCTTGTCGACCTATTCATCGAGATGCCTAGGTCTCGGGGTTTCGGGTCATAAAATATTTACAATATTTTATTTTTTTTCTTTTATTTTATTTATTCAATAATTTAGGCTTTAATTACAGTATTTTATACACTATTTACCTACACATGCATGAATGCTAAGATGCTGAAATTAATAGTATTTACACGCATTTGCTAGGGTTTTTCATGCCAAAATGATAGAATAAAGATGATGAAATGTGGATTCATCAGTTATCTGCAAATTGGTCACCTTACATGGGACCGCACGTGAGGTCCAATGACTGCGGCTTCTCAAACTCAGACGAGCATGATCAAAACTGGAGCGAGTCAGAGGATCCGATAGGTATTGCTCTTCCTGAATGATAGGGAAGAATAATACACCAAGGCTCCTTCAGTCTCCTCCTTCTCACGATTCCTGTTGTCCCTAGCTCTCCTCCAAGGTTCGAAATGATCCTTAAATATGGTTGCGGCTGCTAGATGGCTCAAAAGGCTCCACTGACCGCTAGGTCAGTCCACAATGGTATGGAAAAGAACTGTGCTCTAGGAACATCTGGTTTCATCAAAATCGCCTCGTATGAGGAATATAAACTCCAGGACCTGCACAAAAAAATAACTGGGTCGAGTAAAAATTGCCTCGACCCATTAGTGGGAGGAATGGTGGTGGAATGGAAGGGGGAAGAGGTGCTTTGGCGAGTGAAGGAGATGGAGCATCGACATACAGATCCATGGTGGATTTGGGTGATTGGAGTGACACGAGGCATAGAATAAGCATGGGGGAAGGAAATGGGTGCGTTTGGTGGGTCGAAACTGGGGAGAATCACAATGAAATGGTTCACCGGAGAGGAACTTCGACGAACTACGAAGGTGGAATATTAAGCTAAGGCGAGCGATTACTAAATCGAAGGAGAAGAAAAGAAAACTACGACTATGATGAGTCTCCATTTCATCACCTTTATTCTTTCATTTTGGCCTTTAAACCCAAGCTAAATGCATGTAAATATCATTATTATGCATAAATTAGCATTAATTATTTATTGTATAAATATTGTTGTATAAATTACATTATTTAAAGGTAAAATAAAAGAATAAAGAAAATAAAAATTAATAAATAAAATACCAAAGGTATTTTAAAACCCTAAACCCCGTGACTGAGGCATCTTGATTACTTGTTCGACAAGAAATAAAGTAGGGGAGATACATGTCAAAAACAATAATAAAACACTAAAATTTGTTCTTCAATATTGCATTTTGGGATCCATTTTGTTCTTTATTATTTATACCTCAAATAAATAAACTTTGTACACGAAAGTTGTAGAGAAAAAATTTGATTTCACATAAAAATAATTGCACGTTTTATACTCTGAATAAGAATCCAAAATCCAAACTTCCCAGACCATACCTTCTCCATACGAACTCAAAATGTAACAAAATCACCTTTAATTGTATATAACTATTAATAAGCTATTTAATGAAGTGGTTTAATCCAATTTGGACTTAAGATGCAAAAGTTAGGTTTTGGACCCCTATTGTACCTGTATATAAATAAAAGAGAAAATTATTCAGTTATTCTTTTATTTATTTATTGTATATTTTATACCCTTATAAATATATTTATATTCTATTAAAAATATAAAATTAAAATAAAACCATTAGGAAAATAATAAAATAAATTAGCTACAAAAAACATACATGAATATATATACTTATACCTATAAATAAGAATACATATTTATTTAAGTACACAAATACATTAGAAAAAATATAATAAAAATAAATTTGTGTATATTAAAATAAGTTATAAATATATAAATATAAGTGTATAAAATAATAAATTGTGATATATTAAATAAAAATAAAATACACATAATATAGGTAAATTTACCTATAAATAACCTCAAAAAAGTTAATTGTAATAAACAAATTCTTAGAAATAAAAAAATCATATAAAAATAATATAAAATTATAAACTTTGTTATCTTATAACTTAAATTTATTTAATTCATTTACCAATTATTAATGAATCTACAAATAATTTCAGGTCTCCATTTTCCTAGTTGGTCCACATGGACCAACCTGATTGAGTCTACCGTTTACCCAAGTCAACTCTTCTCCCAAGTATAGGCCTGTCAGAATCGAGCTTTGACCCCCTTCTTCTCCCTTTTTTTTCCAATCGATGTAAGCAGCGAATTGGATTTGATACTTCTTCGCTTTTTCCCTCGATCTACCACCTATAACGCATCAACGATTCCTCGAGGATTGATCTTCTGAATCGAGCACCTCGCCTCGATCTTTCATCCCTGTTTAGTAGCTTGTATATACTCAAGCCTTCACCTTCTGTCATTTTTTGAATCTCTTCCACTCGATTCCCCCCCCCCCCCCCCCCCCATTTTGTGTTCTTGGGCTCAAGTAAGGTGACAACTAACTCCGCCCTACCATTTGGAGAGGAGAGGTTGAGTGTTGAAGGTCGATTGCACCATCTTTGTTGGTGCTCCACCATGAGGTCCCTATATCATGGCCATTGCCACTAGAAATTAGATTTTAATTGCTTTTTAGGTAGATATTTATCGTAGTTTTGATTTCATGCAAGTAGATTATGTTTTAATTAATCGCATCAGCTTAAAAACTAAGCCCCCTCACCTGAGACACATTACCCCTTCTCCATTCCACCACCGTTCTCCATTAAATAAAAGCCAAGAACATGCACTTTACATTGGCCGTTGTTTTTATCTATTTTGTAGGTCATGAAAGGGGCGTCTTAGCTCCAATTACATTAGGGAAGAGCCCCGAGTCCTGCTGAAGAAGCTCTGAGCTCCAGGGGACCAATCTGTGGTCCTCATACATCTTTGAACCACCAGGGACCTTCAGGGAGGCAGCATGAGCGAGTATAGTCTTGCGGCTGTGCCGGAGGATGTCGGAAGAGCGATCTGCGTCGAATTCAAACTCACCACTCACGAGTTCTTCAAGCATTCATCCAGCATCAGTCGGAGCTGTTGTATCATGAGCCATTGCTAGATTAAGAGGCTACCGTCAGATTGAGCGAGCCTTTACCATCCAATCTCCGTTATAGATCTAATCCAGACCATACATGTGTAGAATCATTAGACCATCTAATGCAGACGCGTGGCAAGTGAAGTACCAGGAGCCATCCGATTGAACACGTTTGGGGATAATTGCATATTTAGCCCCTTATTTTTGTCCATTTATTTTTTCGTGTAATATAATTAATTAGTTTAAAACTTTGTGAAAATTGCAAGGGAACCTCTGCTTTTATTTAATACGTATCTGGGCCTGTGACACATTACCTCACTGCCATTCCACGCGAGGTGGCAATTTCACATCAACCTCTACGATTTTGTGTATTTGTATTTAATCTAAAATATTCGTATATTAGTTGAAAAACTTTGAGTATTTTGCAGAAATAACCTCGCATTTATTTTCAATTACAAAAATACCCTTTCAGTTTATTATTTTTTGTGTTTGTATTCATTTATTAAAATACCCTTTCCAGGTTAACCATTTTTGTGCATGCTAGCTTATACTTTTATGTATATTTTTAGAATTGTATTTTAGGCATTTTACCTATTTTCTAAATATTTAAAATAAAGCATTTTGCCAATATTTGACTTAAAAATACCAGTAAATAAAGTCTGTTTGACAAATTCTAAAAAATTTATATTTTTAACTTATTAATTGGAAACTCCAGAGCCAAAAATCCCTAAAAATAGAAAAATAAAAGATAAAAAATTAAAAATATCCAAAATCCTTTATTAAAATATAAAAATCTTCAAATACACCAAAAAATTTATTCTACTTCTGTATTTTCTAATAAAACATATTAAAATTTATTTGAATAAATTTGACACTTTTTGCTATTTTTAGTCATCAAATAAATTCATCCTTATTATTTAAAATCTTACTTGGGATATTTTTAACTTTAAAAATATATAAAAATTTGAAAAATATATAAAAAATAAAAAATAGTAGAAAATTTTATAAATCTCAAAAATATTTTATTCTATAATTTTGGTTATTTTTAGTTGTATTTATAGTTATATTACCTTATATTGTATATATAGTATTATATTTTCTTATATTAACTATTAAAAGAAAAGGAAATTTAAAATCAGGAAAAATAAAAAGATAATAAAAATTATAGAATTAAAAACGATTAAAAATATATAAAAACAATATAAAATTAAAAACCACACAAAAAGATAATAGAAAGACAAGAGAAGATGACAAATTTTGGAATTCATTTCCCAAATCTATCGTTTCCTTCCTGTGTTCGACACTCTACATACTTGCTCTATACACACATTCTGTAGAATTGAATAAAATAAATATTAACTCCACAAATATATTTTCATTACTATATTTATTTATGGGTTAATTGGTGATTGGCACCACATTTCTTGTGGATCACCTCAGCAACAATTTATCTTCCGTTTTCTGTGAGGATATCTTCTGACCCCCATAAAATCTTAGTTATAAGACTACAAATTATGTAAAAGAGCAGTAAATTGGACCTCGAGCGGTGTTGGCTGTGAAATGGGATACATCACGGTGACGTTCATCAGAGATGGTGGAATGACCCTCTAAACCGCCTCCTCGATCAGCCTAAATGCTGGGCATGCTTCCTGTCACAAGGCTCAATCCTTCGAGCGCAAAAAGAGGAGAGAAAGTAGGTAAGATGTAAAATTTTGAAGAAGGTGAGGTGGATATTTTTGTACAAGCTAAGAAGGGGCGAAGTTAGAGGGATGATTTTGTGAGCACAAAGAAGATAAGGTGTAAGACAGGTGCTCGGCGTGATTCTTGGATGAACAATGGTTAACTCCTACGAGGGATGTACAAGTCCTCAAGCGATGTATCGAGAGGGAAAAAATCTAGAAAGGGAAGTGGGTTGCTATTCTGGCAGGTCTACAACTTTGTGACAGAGTTGACCCAAGTCAACAGTTGACGAGCCGTGATTGGGCCACATCACCTGCAAAAAAAATAGAAATTAAATTCATAAAAATTAAATTAAATTAGTGAATGATTTATTTAATTTTTGGTTCGAAGATGAAAATGTTTATTATTTTATGTAGTATTTTAATATGATTTTTACTTATTTTTATAGATATATTTACTTTATACCCATAATAGTTACTTTTAGGTTCATTTATAGGTATATTTACCTATATATTAGGTATTTTTTTATTTAGTATTTTTTTATTTTATTATTTTATATACATGATTTATATATTTATAACTTATTTTAATATACATAAATATATTTTATTGTAATTTTTCTAATATGATATGCAATACTTAAATAAATAGGGTATTAATTATATATGTATAAGTATAATATGTTCATCTATATATTTTGTATACTATTTCATTTAGTATATTTTTATGGTTTTATTTTAATTTTATATTTTTAATAGAATATAAATATAATTGACAAGGATATAAAAATATAAAATAAAGAGATAAAAGAATAATTTTACCCTTATATATATATATACATATTATATGTTTGTACAATATGGGCCCAAAACCTAACTTTTGCATCTTAACTCCAAATTAAATGAAATTCATTATATAGCTAATAAAAATGTTATTTATAATTAAAAGTGATTTTAGTGTTTTGAGTTTATTGTGAGAAGATGATGGGTATGGGAAGTTTTAGTTTTGCTTTTTATTTGAGTATAAAAATTACAATGTATATTATTTTGGTCTGAACTCAATTTTGTATTTTTCTTAGATTTTTATCTACACTTTCATGTACAAAGTTTTTTTTGGAGATACAAATAATAAAGATAAATTAGGTTTCCAAAAATACAATATTGGAGGGTAAAAATTAGGGTTTTATTGATTTTTGACCCTTACCTCCCCTTACTTTATTTCCTTGTCAACCAAGTCATCATTATCCTTAGGTCTTGAAGGTTAGGGTCATAAAATACCCTTGGAATTTTATTTCTTTTTCTTTTCTTTTTTTACTTTTTTTGTCCTTTAAACGATGTTTTTTATACAATATTTATATAGAAATAATGAATGTTAATTCGTGCAAAACAATTATATTTTCATGCATTTAGCTAGTGTTTAAAGGCTAAAAATTAAAGAAAAAAAGGTTTTTTTATCTTTTTCTATATTCTTTCTATTTTTGTTAATTTTCTTATAATTTTGATATTTTGTAATTTCAATTTAATAAAATATAATAATGGGCCTATACTAATAGGATGAATTATTTTGGAATTTGAAAATAGATAAAAGTCCCAAAATTTCCAAAACTATTTTTTAATATATAAAAGATTTATTAAACACAATTTAGAAATAAATAATATTTTTTTGTATTTTGGTAGAATTTTCAATAATTTTATAAGGTCTTTGGAGCTTTATTTTTTAGTGTTTTCTTTTGATATGTTTAGTGATTTTTGGTCTGCAGCTATAAAATACAATCATAAATACTACATATTTATTTGGAAATTTTAAAGATGATTTTCTATTTTTTCAAGAATATAACTTAATTTAAGGCAGCTCTCCTAATTTCCAAGAAATTGTATAACATAAATGACGTTTAATGAAAATAAAAGTCAACAAAAAGAAAACTACACACTGGCAATGACTTTTCTATAATTTCAGAAAGTATTTCTTATTTTCTGAACCCCCTAAAGAAAGCTTAGGCCAATAATGCAAAATACTCAGAATATATTCAATAAAAACACCAGTAAGAGTATTTTGTAATTAATAAAAAGCAAAAGTCCTTGATCCAAAATTTCCAAAAGTTAAAACATAATTTAGATTTACTAGACTAAAATAAAAATACAAGAAACCCAAGCCCCCTGCAAAATGTTTTCTCCCTTAATCGTACATGCACAAGAGGTGACGTGGCGAGGGACTTATATGCAAATAATAGAATCATAGGGGTCTTACTAAAAATTTTCAAAAAAATTATAATTATAGATGAAAGTTTCTATAGTAAAAATAAAATACAAAAATAGCGGGGGTATAGGGCAAAATTACCCCCACAGGCACAGACGGATGGTGTCGATGTCTTCACTAATCCGCATGTCACATCCACGTTGCAGGATATCAGTTCACAGATGAGCGGAGGGGATAGATCTTGTGGGAGATCTGATGGAAATGACTTGCTTTATACAATAGTCATTGTCAAAATCGGGGTGGAGGAGGAATCTGATGGTAGCTGCTCTTCTTGAAGAACATGGAAGAAAAACTAGAGGTGTGAGCTCCTATCCTTCCATTCCCCCCTCCTCCGAGCATCTTCGACGCCTCTCAAGTGATCAAGTTGTTCGTCTTGCTGGTCCACATTTGCTAGAAGCTTTAAAAAGCTCCGGGGACCACTGGAGGAGTCCCAAGAGGTCGGAGGAACTCAATGGACCTGGAACCTCATCTGACTTCAAAATCACCTCAAGCAGGGCTTTAAGATCCATGTACCTACGCAAGAAGAAAGCAGGGTTGAGGGCAAACTACCTCGACCCATTATTTGGTGGAATGGGGGTGAAATGAGGCGGGGTAGCGAGGTCCAGCAGAGGTAGAGGAGGACCTCGAAATCCTAATCAGAGATCAACTAGGAGGAATGGAGTGGCTGGGGGTGTTGAGAAACAGAAGGGGTAACGAAAGGGAGTAGCGGAACGTGGCTGGGGATAGTGTAGACATTAAATAGAGAAGAAGATCCACCAAACTTCAAATTTCTAAAACTAACCTACAACAATGATTTAAAATCCAAAATAAAAGCTGGGAATTAAAGCTAAAGCCTAAAATATACCTGCTCTACTATTACATTATGGCTTAACTTACCAGAGCAAGGAGCTGAGTTAACCACCGGGCGGAGCTTGTCGACGATGGTGGATCGATGCTCCCATGCACTGTAAATCGGTGTGGAGGCTGTTGTCACCTTGCTTAACATGTTGGACGATGGATCTGAGTGTGAAAACACATAAAGAGGGATCAAAAAATTAGCATCCAGAAGGGTATATTTATAAGGCTTGTGCTTTACTGAGGTGACAACTAAAATCCATTGATTCTCAGATCGAGGCAAGATGTGCATGTGAAAGATCTATGATCGAGTAACAGAAGTCGTGAAGGAATTGATCTGAAAAAATGAAAGAATCATGGGGAATAATTTGAGGAAGAAGAGGATATAGGTCTAATAGGCGCAGATCTATGAGGGGTAGGGAGTTGATCGAGGTCAACTCTGACCCGATCCTCATTGGTCCACATTGGACGGAAGAGACAAAACATAAAAATAAAACCTTTATTAATTCAAATTAAAGCAGTAAAATGATTTTATTAATTTTTATTCAAAAATAATAAAAAATATTTATTATTTTATCTAGTATTTAATTAGTATTTTTTTTTATTTTTAACAAGTTACTTTATTAGGAGTTTCTTTTTATAAGTATAAATATAGGTACATCTATCTATTTATATAGTATGTATTTTATTTTTATTTTCTATTTTAGATTTTATTTTTTTATACATTTAATTTATATATTTATAACTTATTTAAATACACACACATATATAATTATTTTATTTTTTAATGTTATCTGTACACTTAAATAATATGTATATTTAGTACGTCGATATAATTCAGCTATGTTTATAGTACGCTTATATATTTATTGTATTTTTTATTTATTTTTTTATATTTCAATTATGTATATGTAATTAAATAATATTCAACAAAATTATAAAAATATAATAAATTGAAAAATATAAGTAATAAACAAATTGATTATTTAATTCAAGTATATTGCAAAATTAGGACCCAAAAAACTTTTGCATCTTAACTCCAAATTTTATGAAATGAAACTTCATTAAAGCGATAATTTAATTTTCAGAATAGTAAAGGTTAGTTTGATGAATTTTGAGTTCATATGGATAAGATATATATCTGGGAAGTTTTTATTTTATCTTTTTATTCTGAGTGCGCATTATTTTTGGATGAAATAACTTTAGTATTTTTCTATGTATCTTTATCTACAAGTTTCATGTACAAAGTTTATTGATTTTAGGTATAAATAATAGAGAATGAAGTATGTCCCAAATTGAATTATTAGAGAATAAAAATTAGGGTTTCTTTGTATTATTGGCTCTTACTCCCTCTACTTTATTCCTTGTCGACCTAATGATAATGATGCCTATGTTTGGGGGCTTAGGGTCATTCAATACCTATGATATTTCATTTTTTCTTTCTTCTCTATTCTTTTAATTTTGGTTTAAATAGATCACTTTATACAATATTTACAATATAAATAGTTGATGTTATTGTTTACAAAATAATGCTATATATATGCATTTAGCTAGGGTTTAAAGGCTAAAATGAAAGAATAAAGGTGATGAAATGGAGATTCATCATGTACATCTACAAGCATAGGGGAAGGCTGATTAGCTTGCGAGAACCTAACATCGCATACGTTAATCTCAAAAAATGGAGTTGAGATTATACCCCTGTGAACACACGTCATCTACTCCTATTATTGCGATATTCAAGTACAAACAAACCACTCTCAGCTCCATCTTCTCTTCTTTCGATTGTTGTTTTCGCTTTTTTTTGGTGGACTATGGTGTCGATCGTGCAGATGGAATGCTAGTGCAGCCCCCTCCTCCGGTGGGATTGCAACCTTCACAAATTAGGGAGGCACACCAACAACTTGATTTAGCACCACTGGGTTGAAACCACAACTCCATCGCCTAATGTGAAATTCAAAAGTTATATTTTCTCAATATAATCATGTCACCACTCCCAATCTTTAGTCTCTTTCGTATACAACTGTTCCGCTCCTCTCTTCTCTTCCATATCTACTAACAGTACCGCTCTCGATCACTTGCCAATGGATCGGAGAAGAGTAGAATAGGAAAGGGATCTGGTGGAGTACGATCAGATGGATAAAGAGGAGGGCGAGAACGACGACAAATTCTCTCCTTCCACTGATGAGGGAGCGTCAATCGAGAAGATGTATGCAAGAAGGAGGTCCTGAGCTAGAGGTAGCAACTCAGTGAGGGCCTTCGTGGTGAGCTTCTTCCAGAGGATCATTTTCAGCATCGCCGTCATCATGCTAACATCACCTTCATAATCATCCCTCCATCAACGTCTCAATGGGCTCCTCGGATCTTCTTGGTCGCGTTTTGGACCAAGTTCCTCCATAAATCGGGCATCCTCGGCCAACCCTCTTCACCTACCAAGAGAACGTTGTCATCCAGACCTGCATCAATGCTACCTTGGGCATCGCTTTACCCTCAATTTGGTTATTTCAGTTGTCTTCCATTTGTGAAATGTGGTGGGATTTAATTACATGGAATTTAATACCTGTAATATGTTTTCCTTTTACTAAGCTTTATGTAAATTCTTGAAATCCTAACAGATATATTTGGGTTTGGGGTTTTAAGCAGTCCATGTATACCAGTGGATAGAATGTTCTATATCTGGGATTCTTGAGATATACATGCTGCATTTTCTCTCCTTTTTTCATTCTTTTTTCCTTCGTAATGAAAACCGAAATGATGATCTTGGTATGTATTGAAACTTTTTATGATGATATTGTTCCAAGTAAGTTGTTTTTTTATACAAAAAGTCACACACATTGATTTAAAACTGTATATATATGCATTTATTTACCATCTAAACTTATATCATGCCCTTTGTGAGGTTACATAGTCCGTCATGATCTTGAAAGATTTATGGTGTATATTATATGAATTTAAAATTTTAACTATTATGGCTTATAAAATTTAATACTATAAACGATTCATGGAATATATCATATAAATTTTAGATGGCATATCAGTCTTTGTGCTCCAACTTTGGATGGACACGCATATATGCTACATACTATGGTTGTAATGCTTGTAAATGTATAATCTTTCTACGCTTTTTTATTTGTTTTATATGTTAGATATTGGTATGATTCTATGAAAGCTCAGTGTCACCCTTGCTGGCATTTTTCTTTTCCTGGTATATATTGTAGATGTGTTGATGGTTGTTGCATATATTTCTTACATGTTCCTATTTTTGTTGTCTATATCAATGTTTCCACATAGTACTGTATTCTTTCTGCTCTTATGAATCTTTTGTAATATCATAGTATCACTGTTGTTTCAAAGATGGTAGTTGTTATGTTTAGCATCTCATCCATTGTTATGACAATGCGTATCTTACTTTTTTGTTTTCTATTTTTTTCATATACTTACAACGATATTGTTTTTTCGGTTTTTTCAAACAAAAATATGGATAAAGATATGTATTCACATTTTTAACAAATTGATATGCATATTTGGAATGATTATCTTTTTCTTGAGGATGCAGATGAAGATATTTATTTTCAATTTTTTTACCAATTACATTTTTTTGAATAAATTTTTACCAATTACATATTGGAATAATGATACACTTTTTCATTTTTAGGCAAATGTTAATATAATTTTCAATTTTTTGTATATTGATACAAATATGATTATACAATTTTTTACATTTATGGATATCAACACATATCCATCCGATAAATCGCAAGTCGATATAAAAATGATGTAGATCCAAATTTATATGCATTTCTCTCCTATTTTTATCCATCATCAAGCAATTCGGTAGATTAAGATAAAGATACACAATTCTCTTCTTTTGTTAATACACATGCAGTTTCTAGCAGACATTTTTTTAAAATAATTATTAAAATAATCATGTTTAATTAAATAATCATCATGTTAAGTAAATTAAAAAATGTACAAATCGGCACCTCAGGTGTAGATTTGGGGAAGCCAAGGGAGAGACGCCAATGGTCGTCCCCAAATCGGCACCTCATGTATATATAACTTGGTTTGTTTAATAGGTATATATAATTTTAGGGCCTTAGAAATAAAAAAAACTTGTTTTCCCTGTAGCACATGGGCTCCCTACTAGTTAACATATCCTAAAGAGTGCCAGAAGAATTCTTTTCTATGAAATTCTCATTTTACCCACGCCACCCCCTTTGTCATTCCAATTTTGCCCTCAACTCTAGAATGAAAGTATTCGACTTCCCCTCTTCATCTAATCCCTTCATATCTTACAAACCCTAAGGGTGCATTTGGAATGAAGATTATCTAGGAGACGATAACCTACCCTTGGCCTGTGTTATCTGTTGAATAACATGATTATGTATTTTTGTGTTTGGATGGGAGTGTTTTACTATTGAGAGTGTTTGTTGTGATGTGATTTTATATTATAGTATTTTTTGTTGTAATTGATGAAAGAAAAATGTGTAATTTGATGTATTAAATGATGTATAGTAAATGAATGATTTTTGGCTAGACCCTACAAGACATAGAATAAAAGATAAATGTAGGCTTGCAGGTTAGAGATGGGAGTTTGGGGGAAACGGTAGGCTTGCAGGTTAGAGATGGGGAGATTGGGGAAAACCTTTGGGGAAAACCTTAGGATTTGGGAGATAACCCGCAAAGGATGTTGTAGCTTCCTTCACACAGGCACCCTAACTGTCGTGTTGCCACTTGATCCCCCTAGCTATCACACCATCACTTCACCTCCGCTGTCATAACACTTACAACTGACCCTTCCCTCTCGGCCATCCGCTCACGTCCCCGTTCTGCTGATCTAGGTCGTAAAGCCTCGGGAATTGCTCACCTCCGATCCTTCACTTCTCCTCGTGCAGGCCGACGGTGCTCATCTCAACCTTCACCGTAACTACCTCCCTTTCACCGTTGATTCCCCTCCCGACGGTCGATCTTGCTCCCAACAGATCGATTGGACGATGCAGATGAACGACTACCTCAGGTTTTTTTACTAATTAATGGGTAAGGGACGGGTTTTTTACCTTCTTTATTTAACAAATTTACAAAAATGACATCCCTCTTCTTCCTTAATCCTCCTCCTTACATTCCATTCCCTCCACCTCCCCGTGTCGTCCTTCAACCTCCCAGCCCTCCCATGCATCACCGCCAACCCCCCCCTCCCCCCACGCCCACCCTCAACCTCCTATCCCTCCCCTGTGTCGCTGTCGACCTCTCTCGCTGTGCACTCGTCCTCTCGGACCTCCCTTGCACCACTGCCGACGTCCCCCGTGCTCCCTCGACCTCACAACCCTCCCCTGCGCCACCTCCCCCTCCACTTGGTCCTACTCCTTGCCCCCTCCCACCACACCTCCCCTCCACCTTGCTCCACCCCTAGCCGCATCCTCCCCCTTGGTCTGCCAACCACCTCCTCCCCTTGCTCCTCTGCCTCCATGGATTTGATCTTGATAGATTCATTGAACAACGATGTCATGTCCAGTAGTGTCGAGTGTTTAGGGACACCGCCCATGCACTTGAAATCATCGATCCAGCTGATCCGAAATCAGTGACCCGTGGAAGAATGGCGATGGTTCCTTATCCACAAATCCTCAGTTATTTGCTACTAATACGCTCCCACTTTGCCAAGAATCTTGGTCACATTCTTCTCGATGGTTCTCTAGAACCCAAATGAAGTGACCCATGGAGGAACATCGACCAACTTGAACTTTTAAGATAGAACTATGCCGAATCTCGCTACAAGAATGGCTCTTATTGCCTAAAAGACGTCCTCACGCATCGTAGACCTGTCTATCACATTCCCCTCAGAATCCACGAGCATGACGTCGATCACATATTCGGCCACAATATTGTACTTATGCATTAGTATACCGATCCTACCGCCGCCCATGTACCTACTGAGGTGCAACAACCATGAATGCCGACATCGGAGGGAAGAAGGGAAAGAGAAGGGAGGAGAGAGGGAAGGGGAGAAATTAACCTAAAATCCACCAATTATTTTGGTGTGGTTTGATAAACTTGACTTAAACCCATACAAGTTAACTCAAGAAGAGTCAGATTAATGGCATTATGTCATGGGGTGAGACCGAGTATGTTTACTGGGTCGAATGAGGAATTATGTTTTTTTCAAAGGTTGAGAAGTAATTGACAATGTTTATAGGGTTTGTGGGGTAAAAATCCCTTATTATAATCACATGCCATTGTCAATGACTTATTTGATTACATTGCTTCTTCCTAGAATAAATATAGATCAAGGTCCAAAGAACAAAAAATGGCACTTACATTTATGCGCTTTGAACATATACGTACTTCAATTTTTTATGTATATTCGTGATAGTTTTGCATGTTTATAATGCCTTAGAAGTATATGTTGTTACATTCCTATCTAGAAGATCGGTGCAACGCAATGATATTAATTCGTTCTGCATGTGCAACACACGGGCATACACTAGTTGTTAAGGTACTAGCCATTAAAACTCGTAAGATCTCAAGACCTCACTTCAACGAAGTGTACTTGAATAATTCATATCACAATTTTCATAAAGGGTATAGTCAAAATGTCGAAGACTATGGAATCTTTGCGATAGGATCATGCTTTCAATTCATGTGGAATTTTGCAGACTAGGAGAAGTGCAAATAAAGAGAAGCAGATGGAGAATAAAATTATAAGAGGTTCCATATACACTGAGAATATCCTGCCAAAACACAACTGTATTCAATCAAAATAAATGACGATGTCTCCAATAGAGGTTCCATTATATTTTGCTTGATCAGCTATGTTCCTCCTTGGCATTGTGCCTCCAGAGATATATTGAGGAGGTTTAGTATAATGATTGATACCTTGAAATAACGGCCATCGAGAGGATTTCACTAGTAGTAGACTTGAGGAATTACCTCCAATATCTGAGCACCGACGCATGTTGAGCCTTTCAGGTAATTCCCCCTAATGATTACAATTCACTCGAAAGGGACTTATAATGTCACAACCTCCTCCCGAGGACTGTCACGACCTCCCTCTCGAGGACCTTAAGTTACCCGTCAAACACGTCATTCGCCTACTTAATTAGATTAGAGTTAATCCATTGTAAGGAAAACCAGGGGAAAATTTTCACTTTTAAACATGACATTGACATGATTTATTTGGCTAACTAAGCAACTACGAGGAAACTAAAAGCGGAAGTAACAATGCACCAGAACTGAACAACAGGTATCCATTTTTTTCAATTTCATTCATATAACATGTTGGATTTTCTAAAACACCCAATATAATATATATATATATATATATCCCAAAAATAAGGCTACAGAGGAGAGCACAACAAACAACTGTACACATGAACTCCAAAAGATATACCTTCTCTGAAAGTGTAACCTGTAAAAAGAAACGACTGGCAGCCCAACCACGTCAGGTATTCAGTCGTTGGGCCCTTGCCTGCAACAAGTAGAAAGGGAACAAGCAAGTATCTGTCACAAATTTGACAAGTACAAATTCTACACAGTTCTATCAAGGAAAGTAGTAAGAAAAGACTAGAACAACTAGAAACAAAGTAAGGTAACTGTAGTGGACAAAAGAAGATCTAGCAAGTAAAAGTGGGTTAATTGATTCTTTTAAGTTATTTACTTGCTTTTGAAAGGCTAACAAGAAGAACAAACTCTCTCACTACCACACCATGTCTCCCTCGATCAATGCAACTAACCAACAACAACTCAAGCCTAGAAGTAAGTCTGTGGTCTTCCGGTTAGGACCTCGATATCCAGGCAGGACTTCAAAGTCCAAGTTGAACCTCACACTATGACTCTGAGTATGGTGTACGCCTCAGGGTTGGGGTGCCTTCGTAGGCATGCGATGGTGTCTTGCATCCTAACTAAGTTTCCCAACACTCCTTCTAGCTTGTTCTCTCAACTGTCATTGATCCTTAGTCGACACGTGTGATTGCTCGCTCACGAAGGTGTACAAGAGGAAACATACTCACAACTCTCTCAACACCCAACCCTCGTTAGTCTCTACTAACGGAACTGTCGTCACTAGTCTCTTAGTGGAAAGTCGCCGCTAGTATCTTACTGGAAAGTCACCCATCTCTTACCCCATCACGAGGTCACAGCCTGGCGGAAAGGTAATCAAAGGATTCATCAGTGTCTACTGACCACTTACCCCATCACCAAGTCACCAGCCTGGCAAAAAGGTAATACTGATGTCATCAATGTCTACTGACGGAACTACAACTTAACTGAGCAATTGGTGAACTGTCACATGTCTATCAACCACTACCCCATCACCACGTCACAAGCCTAGCGGAAAGGTAATTACTTTCTGCTGTGAGGAAACCCCTGAAGGGTTTCGTCTGTCTCTCCAACCCCAGTAGAAGTGTGGTCCAAGGGAAAGACAGTGGTAGTACGACTACTACGCCACTAGAGGCAGGAAAGAGAAGAAGGTAAGCCTGCCGACTCGACTTCCTCTCTCGTTGCTCAACTCTCAGAGGAGAAGAGTTAAGAAAAAACCAGACGAGCTCGTAACTAACTACGGAGAACCCCAACCTAGGCTCTCTAAGAAAAACTAACGGGTCAGCGGAATGGTCTAGACAACTCGTGGATCCCAAAGAAGCGTAAAAACCGAGCCGGCTCGAAGAAAACACATGAAGAAGACTGGGATCCTAGACCCTTGCTCTCAATGTCCGCTACCCAAGCCTGAGCGACCTCATCTCCTGCTCAGATGAGGGGTCACCGCGCCCACGCACAGTTGGAGTATAAATCCCCATGACTGGCCAAATGTGACATCACCATTTCTGTTATTTTCATTTTTTCACCCTAAGTGTCTATGGTTTCTTTGATTTATTTCCCATCCACAAGCTGTCAGTCCCAGACTCGAACTTGTTCTATAAGAACCTCAATAATTCTAGGTCAGGGATACTGACCTGTTACGATAGTCTCACTCTAAATTCCTACTGAAGAACGTCCGATCTTATGGATCTTGGCTAACTTATCGGAAAACATCTTTCTTTCCTACGTCCCAAAAGATTCACAAACACTTACAAGGATCGGGGCTACTCTGTAGAGGAAGACTTGCTTCATGGCAAGTTTATATAGTCTTGTTTTCCTGTATGGTACTACATTATATATATTGTATCCTTAAGATCATCCACAAATCTCTAAATTTCATAATAGGTATTTCAAACGCACCTTTATAAGTAACAATTATCTTAAGGCATGCTCTAAAATGGTTACTAATAGAGGCTTACCTATCCAATTTTTATCACCCCAAAACATTGACATTATGTGTGTATACTTCATAATAATCCAAGGTATCTAGTCCTTTAAGTTCGCACCCAACTTCATGACTTTAAAGACACCATTTAGGTGTTTAATTTACCTTATGGTTATAACATTAAAGGGGTCTTTTAGAGGGCATCACATGCTTCAATCATGCATCTATTCCACACATAGACCTATGTGTATAACAAGTATATGGCTGCAACCTAAAGGCAATTTATCCTCTCTTAATCCCTCTCCTTAATGGGATTAAATCATTATTCATTGTCCATTTCAATACAGGGAAATCATGGGGACTTTGGGTTTTTAAAAGTTATTAAAGGATGCCTAAAAGTTTGCTTAGACATGCAATCAAAATTGGGATTTGGCAACTGCTTTGTTCATGGACAGCAACCAAATTTGTCTCAATATCCTCATCATAACCAATCCAAATGCATGGATTTCATGTGTATTACATTCCCCATATATCAATGATTAATTCCACCAAAGGTTGTCTAAAGATATTTTCAAAATCATGTATGTCTTTAGTCCTAATATAACAATCTCAAATCTGAACATTCAGTGACAAAGATGATATAGGTAGTCAATAACTCCTCAAAACTCCTCATTTTTCTAAAAAAACTCCATGGACTGAAAGTTAATATGAAAGAGTATATATCAACAAATAATTTAACTCAAGGATACATGAAGAAACTCTCCAAATGCATCTTCCAAACTCTAATTTAAAGTGCATGGAACAGATCTGGACACATTCAGATACTTGTATATTACAACATCCAAATCATTTCTAAATCACCTAAATTTCCAAATTAAATGCTATATAGGCTAATTTAGTGGGGTCATATTAGTAAGCAATCTACTCAAGTGAACTCAAAAGATCCCTAAACCATGCAAATTATTAACCAACATTCAACAACAAAATCTGAAAATTTCAGTATGACCGTCCATGTATGTTCTCTTTAAATGTAATAATCACATGATATTTCGTATCTAAATCCATGGATTAAAGGTTAACTTAATGGAGTATTTATTAACATGTCATTCTACCCAAGAGAACTTAAGAAAGATCAAGAAATACATGTTTAACTTGGATTAAAAAAGAAGACAACTAGATTTGGACACCATGTAAAACCGTCCACTCTAAGTCCCATTTTCCCAAATTTTTACAACAAAATCCCCAAAACAAAAACTTGATTTTAGATCTGGAATATAATTGGTAACAATTCTACAAATGGCAGCAAGAGGAAGGCTAAATTTGTACCTCAAATCGAGCTTCAAAAGCTTGAAGAAGAACTTCCCAAGAACAAGGTTGGGCTGTACACACCTTGAGTTTCAAGCTTTGATTCCTCTTCTTCTTTGGCCCTTGATCTTACATTGCAATGTAAGATCCAAGATCCTCTCCTTCCCAGCTTTGTTTTGAGCTATTGAAACTCAAATTTGGGTGAGAATGGGGAAGGGGATCAAAGAGAGAAGGTGGAGGGAGAAGGGTGGTCGGCCATGGCTAAGGGAAAAAGAAGATGAAGAAGATGGTAAGTGGGGTTAGGGGTGGCGCCAAGGGTGCTTATACCCTTGGAAATTTGCATCATAACCCCACCAACTCCTCTTATTTACACCTAAGGACCATCTAGGAATAGTAATCCTACACTAATCACACTTAGCCACTTAATCACATCTTAGCTACAATTCCCAATTTACCACTAATGGCATCTCAATTTCCCCATACTTAATCACAATTAACTTCTCAACTTTCAAAGCCCAATCTAGATCCCAATAATTCATCATCTTGGACTCAATTGGTCATTAAAACTTAAGGTTGTTATAATCTAAAAACCTCAAAGAGAGTCTCGTCCTCGAGACTCCGCTTCTAAGTCGGGTTTGTCGGTCTGCCATAAAAACCTAAAATGGTTTTTAACCCATAAAAACCTCAAAGAAGGTTTTTACCCATAAAGTAAAATGGTTTGCCCAACAGAGAACTGATAACCTAACTACGAAAGTACCTGAGAAGAGTCGCGGGTATCTCTCGCGTATCGCTTCTTCGGTCTCCCATGTTGCCTCCTCAACACCTTGTCGGTGCCATAGGATCTTGACCAAAGGAATCTCCTTGTTCGGAAGCCTCCTGACCGCAAAATCAAGTATTCATACAGGCTCCTCCTCATATGTCAACTCTGGCTATGTCAAGGCTCTCATAACTGATGATGTACCGAGGATCGTGCACATACTTTCTCAAGTTCGACACATGGAATACGTCGTGAATGGCCGCCAAACGTGGAGGAAGTTCCAGTCTATATGCAAGTTTTCCAACACGTGAAAGTATCTCGAATGGTCCAACAAAATGTGGCGCCAACTTGCCACGAACTCCAAAACTGTATCCCCTTCATGAGCGATACACGTAGAAACACAAAGTCTCCAACCTGAAACTCCAAGTGTCAGCGTCGTTGATCTGCATAGCTCTTCTGGCGACTCTTTGCTGTCAAGATCTTCCTCCTCACCAAGTCAACAACCCTCGCAGTCTCCTCCTAGAGAATCTACAGTATACAACGCATGATCGCCTACCTCACGCCAACTGATTGGCGTAAGGCATCTCCGCCCGTAAAGAGCCTCGAATGGTGCCATGCTGTTGCTCGAATGATGGCTGTTGTTGTAAGTGAACTCAACATGAGGTAAATGATCCTTCAAGGATCCCTTCAACTCTAGAGAACATGCAACGTAAATGATCCTCCAAGGTATGTATCATACGTTAACTATGTCCGTCCGTCTGAGGATGATATGCTGAACTCATTTTCAACTCGGTCTGTAATGCTGACATGAACTGCTGCTAGTAATGGGAAGTGAACCTCGAGTCTCTATCAGACACTACCTCTCGGGGTATGCCATGTAACCTCACAATGTGTTATATGTACAATCTGACCAACTGAGAAGGTGTATAAGTCATGCTAACAGGTATAAAATGGGCTGACTTCGTCAACCTATCAACAATTGACCCAAATGGAATTGTGGCCTCCTGGTGTCGTTGGCAGTCCCGTAACAAAGTCCATCGAAATGCTCTCCCACTTCCACTCAGGAATGGGGAGACGCTGCAGTAAAACTAGGTGGTCGTCTAAGCTCCACCTTCACCATATGGTAAGTCAAACCCCTGCTGACATTCCCAGCTACATCCCTCTTCATCTCGTCCCACCAGAAATGTCTGCGAAGATCGTGGTACATCTTCGTACTGCTGAGATGAATGGAAAGATGCGAACAATGCGCCTCGTCAAGTATGTCTTTTTGTAGCTGCTCATCATCGGGAACCACTACCGACCTGCCTTCCACAGAATCGACTCTGAGACAACAAAGTCGTCAAACTCATCCTTTCACTGCCCGCATGTATATGTCGCGAATCAACGGGTCTGTCTGTTGACCTACCACTATACGGTCCCAAAGACTGTTGTACCTCAGAGGTACGAAGATGGGAGAAGATGCACTGTCCTGCGGATGCTAATTCGTCAGTGTTGCAAGTAAGTCCCAAGTGTATAGCCAATTCATCATACCCTCCGCGTACGCTCTCCTGCTGAGGGAGTCATCAACCACATTTCTCTTACGGGGATGTTAAGAGATCGTGCAATCGTAGTCCTTCATCAGCTCTAAACCATCTGCGCTGTCTCATGTTCAGCTCCTTCTGATCAAATATGTACTTCAGACCCTTGTGGTCTGTGAAGAGCTCAAAGTTAACCCCGTACAAGTAGTGGCACCAGGTCTTCAGAGCGAAGACCACTGCCGCCAACTCAAGATCGTGCGTGGGGAATTCCTCTCATGCGGTCTCAACTGTCTAGAAGCATAGGCAATCACATGCCCCCTTTGCATCAGCACTGCTCGCAAACCATCACCTGACACGTCTGTATAAACTGCGTAGTCCTGTGTACCTGACGGTAGAGCAAGAAACGGAGCTGTAGTAAGTCTCTCCTTCAGTGTCTTGAAGGCCTGCTCGCATGAACTATCCCAAACAAAAGGTACTCCTTCTGCGTCAAACACGTCAAGGGTAGTACGATCTCTGAAAAGTGTTAGCAATGTGAGCCCCGAGGCGAACCATTCCTACAATAAATGTTATTGTAATAAATGATTTATCAATAAAAGTTATTGATGTTTTGTTTCACTCCCTTTCTGATATTGAATGAATGAATGCACTATAGGTCCCTCTGTACAATAAGGGTTATGTACCATGGCCAACTTGATAATCATACAGCTGTTGATTCAATGATTGAATCATAGAGGCTGATGCTTGGATGAATATCTAAGGAGTTAGATAGAGGACTTATCAAGCATCATCAAATGATTAACAAGTAGTGATCTCCAGTCTGAGTGGGAGATGGCAATCCCATCTCATTAGACTGATATCTGATCGACCTCTTGATGCAGGTCCTCTGCATAGGAATATTGATTCGGAGGTATCAGATTAGTTTGAGTCAATAAGTTGACTTAACGAGATCGAGATAACCAAAGACCTATGATGAATACTGTCACATCACAGGCAAAA